>JAZKJV010001691.1:0-694665 GCA_037367405.1 Ottelia alismoides | reverse complement strand
CGGGCCTACTCTCAACAAGATATGCAATCAATGTTGACTATGTGTCTCACTAATCAATCATTGAACCCACATAAATTAATTACAAATTAAAGTGCAAATGCGAGTCAAAATTCATTATAACTCTTCGATAAATCTTTTAGGTGTAAGTAGAGAAGAGTTTCACAAGGAGTGGATAAACGAGGATAGATTTATCTTTATAATAATTAACTAATTAATAAAGATTTTTGTTCCATTTTTCCTTGCTTTTATGTTTTCATTTAATTATCTTAGTTTTTATTTATATTCTAACCTTTATGTTTCTTAATGTTTTGTTATTTTTTATTTTGCAAAAATTTAATTATTTTTATTTTAAATAAATAATATAGAATAATATAATATAGCTAATTAGTAATATATTCTAGCAAAATAAATAAAAAACAAACATTTTGTCTTTTAAAACTTTTTTTATGTTTTGGTGATTTTTTGATGTATTTTTCTAATTTTTTATTGGTTTTTATTTTATGAATACTCAAACATTCACAAATCATTTATGGTTTTACACACACACACGTACACACACATATTTAACATTTACCCGAATTAGTTTTTACTATAAAATACATATAATGAAGAAGATTCAGAGATAGAAAATAATATTTTTGGATTTTTCTATGATTTTCTTTTTTTATAAGGCTTTTTAGTATTTTACAATTTTAGGGTTTCCATTGTATATTTTTTCTGTAATTTATGTGTATTTGATAAAATATATTAAAATCTATCTAATACACTTTTTTGGAATTTTTGGAAACATATTTCAATTTTTACGGATTTTTCATGCTAAACATGGAATTTATGAAAATTTTTTATTTTTTATAAATAAAAAATAGATGTAAATGCCCCACAAATAATATATGTGTGTATCTATGTCCAGGCATCTAAGGTATATATCTTATAAGTTTGGAGACACAAAAAATATATTAATAACATAAAATGGACAAAATAAAATAAATCATCATAACATGGGCATATATGTAATTTCCAGAAAGATAGCATGCATTTTAATAGCATTCATATACGTGTAAAATACCCAGCATTAAAATATTACAGTGCATGGGAAGGACTAAATAGTAAATACCTAAAGTTTTGAGGTTCCAGTTGCAAAATATCCTAATTTATTACATAGTAAAGAAATGTTTAAGCATTTAAATAGCAAAAGGCAGAAGGTTAATTGTGAAAAATAAACGGCAAGTTGAGCAATGGTGATGACGCCTCCACCAATCCATGAGTACTGCCCAAGATGCGTATTGCTTCGCCTTGGATCAACGGCTGAGACTGGGGAGGCACCTGATCGAATGGTGGAGAGGATGACTAGAAGAACTGCGATATATACCGCGTGGACTGAGTTTCGATCCAGTGAGTCTCCTATGTTCAGCGGCGGTTCGATCTGTTGGAAGTATCAAAAGATTCCTAGGGCACGTCTGCATCTACAGGTGGGTCCTAAAGAGTCCGAGCCTCACTTATCGAAGCCTGGAGCTTCGTTCTTTGTTTGGGGACCTGGGATGAGCTGCAGGTCTTCGAATCACCCCAGATGGGGTTCTCTTTTGCTCTGGCCTGCATCAAAATGCTTAAAGCTCGAGGTTGATGCTCTTCGATCCGTTGATTATGCAAAAAGAGGGGAAATGAAGGGTGGCAGAGGTCTCCTGCGATAGACGATGGAAGGGGGGCTAATACCTCATTCTGTGCAAGATTGAGGGTGGCTGACGGTCCAGAAAGATGGAGAACGTATTGCGGGAGATGATGGGGTGAACGACGAGTCAGAATAGTGAGCCAAGCACGATGAAAAGAAGTTGGAGCCTAGAGATCTAGCATACATCATTTTTTTATTTAGATGGAATCCAAGTGAAATGATTGGAAACTAAAACCTACACTAATTGCAGAATTGAAATAAGAATCAAAATAACCTAAAATAGACGCCTCACCTGGTCTGGAGGACCTAGGAAGCTGGAACCACATGGAGCTCGTTCATCGATGGTTGAATCCAGCCCTTCTCCATGTTCTTCTCGCCTCAAAATGATGGGACTCGCCTCCTGTCACAAGGGAACACACTCGAGATATGGAATGAAGGGGTTACGGTGCAGAAATGTGGATTAAAAACGAGCAGGAGGTTGTAGAAGGCACTTTATAGCAGAGAGCAGGAGGTTGTTTTTGACTTAGGGTTGTACACGACTCGATGCAGGTCACTCAGATTGGATGTCTCCATTTGAATAAAGGACCTCCCATAGGCAAGTTTCATGAAGAAGTCGACACAGTCCAAGGTAGGGACGAGGGGAAATAATTGGGCGAATGGGCATCGGACCAGTCTGTAGCGGGGCTCGCAGGGGGATGATTGACTAGGTTGTTAATGGTTCCTCTTCTTGGATTGGTCCACATCATCCGCTACAGGATGAAATAGAAATTGAAAATAAGAAGGCTATATAAAATAGCAAATGATTTCATTTTCAAAAACATAAAACGTAGAAGATGTTTCTTATTTTCTAAAATATTTTTTAATGATTTTTATTTATTTTTATATCCTCATTTAATATGATTTAGTATTTATATACTATTTATTATATGTGTGTACTTGTATATTATGTATTTGTATTTGTATTTAGGTATTCTTATATATTAAAACTATGTTTAAATAATTTATTTATTTATAACAATCTTTACTATTATTTACATATATTTTTGGATTTTTTATTGTTTTACTATAATGTACAGTAAAATACTTATATTACACCAACATAGGAATATTGTAACTATATTAGGGTTTATTGTTTAGTTTTGGTTATTTAAATGCCTTTAATTTTAGAGGTTAATGGGGCTGCTGGGTAGCCAACTTGGCTGCCCCCGTACCATTTACGACATTTATTTTATTTTTTTCAAAAAATATCGCCATGTATATTCATCTCTATATCCCTCCTATATGCCACTCGAATTTCGTCAGAAACAGAGACTCCTACAGCCTCCATCTAGACGGTCATTTTTTAACGGTAACATGATTTTTTTAAATCAACACCATCTCGATGGAGGCCGTAGGAGTTTCTGTTTCTGACGAAATTCGAATGGTATATAGGAGGGATATAGGGATGAATATACATGGCTTTATTTTTCAAAAAAAATAAAAATACATGCTGAAATAGGGGGTGGGGCAGCCATGTTGGCTGCCCCCAGGGGCAGCCCCATTAAATCCTTTAATTTATATTTGTGTTTTTAATAGGTGTTATATTAATATGTACAAAGACCAAAAAAATACGTATATTAAAAATATAAAAAATAATAAAGTGGCATTGTATACAAATGTACAGATACAATAATAGTACCCCAATTAGCTGATATTTACATCTTAACTCCAATTCTAGTGAAACCATCTTCATTTGAAAGATAATTTAAATTGAAATACAATAGAGATGAGTTTGGTTCATTTTGAATTCATATGGATAAGATATTGATCGTTGAAGTTTCATTTGCAGCTTTTTTTCAACTGGGTGTACTATGTGTATTATGCATGATTTATTTTGGCCAATATTTTTCTTATTTTTATCAATTTTAATATGTATACTTTTAATGTTGAACACTTTATTGTTTGAAGTATATGTATGATGATAAATAAATTAGTATAAGTTTGAGCTATTTACACATACTTCCGTACTTAGAGTTAGGGTTTTCTATACACTATGTCGCCCTATCTCCACTATTTTATTCATGACCGACCTAGTCAACACTTGACTTGATCTCAAGGATTAGGTTAGTCAATATCATTGAAACTTTCTTTATTTTTGTTTTCATTCTTTTATTTTTTTTTATTTTGTGTTGAAATTTTGATATTTTATACAGTATTTATATAGTAATGCTAGGATGTTAATTTATGCAATTTATTGATATTTGCATCCATTTTACTAGGGATTTAAAGCCAAATAAAAGAATAAGGTGAATGAATGCCTACTGATGAATACCCATTCATCACTCTTTATTCTATTATTTTAGCTACAAAAACCTTTGCAAATACATGTAGATATGTGTAAATACAAATAATTACCAAAAGCATGCATTGTGTAAAAACCTATAATTAGCATGTTTTTGTGCAAAAATAAAAAGAATAAAGAGCAAAAAGAAAAAGAGGGAAATATTTAGAATAAATATTGAGCAACCTAACCCAAGGGAGGGCTCAGCATGGGCCTGACCGCATAAAAGCCAAAGTAGAGGGAGATAGGAGCTCATGTGTATATACTTCTGTAAATACAATAAATTATATTTTCCTCACCCAAAAATATGTTGTAAGTATATTGATATAATCTTATTAAAAACAAAATACAAATAAAAAAAAATCAAAAATTCAAAAAATATACCTTCACCATGTGCATAGACCATCACCCATGTATTTATTTAACCCTATAAATAAATGAAATTAATTTTCAGAACTTTTTGTGAATATTCTATGGCATATTTTGTAAATAAAATAAATAAAAAGAAACAAAACAAAAATCAAATAAAAATTACAAAATGAAAAATACCAAAATACATTGTATAAATTCCATGTATATAAATGTATACAACTATTTATTTCACCCTTGTATATAAATAATTAAAATAAAATAAAAATACCATTTTATTCATATTTTATGGTGTAAATAAATAAAATACAAAATGAGCATAAAAATACATAAAAATAACAAATAAAAAATCAAAAATAAAAATCCATGTAGTGTACATATACCTATATATATAGCTACCCTATTTTTTTTTCCAAAAAATTAATTAAAAATCACCAAAAAATAGAAAAAAATAAAAGAAAAATATTTCATGTTTTGAGTTTTCTTTAATTCGGCTATTTCAGCCCTAAAATAAATAAACAAAAAATCAAGTACACATGGCAGCGTCTGACTGGTCCACGGGGGAATGTTGGACCCCGGTCAACTCCCCCGCGGACTCCTTCTTTTCTGGAAGATGCGTGCCGCGCCTCCTTCGCCGATTTATCCACGCGTCTCCAGGCTGTCACCCACTCAACCCCCGTGCTCGGATTCTTCGCCAATCATCCATCATCCTCGCCGGATCTTCCGCCATCAAATCCACGCCTTCTATAGCTGTCGCCGCTCAACCCTAATCGCCCCTGTCACCATTTATATCCCGACCTCCGCCGCCTCCGCGCCCCATCTTTGGACCTTCTCCTCCTTCCCAGTGACCTCCATAGGCTTCGCGAGAGTGACAGCAAGCGTCTGCCCTTGTTGCAGTGAGGCGAGGAAGCGAATCCATTGATCCGGCGATTCTCGCCGTCCTTGCTCCGCCGCCGGCGTTGAGCATCGAGCTTCAGGCCTTGACGCCCTTCGAAGCTACGACCCGGAGTTAGCCACGCTCCAGCACAGTCTACTGCAGCCATCAGGTAGTCGATTAGCTCTTCCATTTCTCCCAATTTCCGATTTCGCCCAAATCGCATCTCCGACGTGCTTCTCTGATTCCGACTATCCCGAGTACCCTTTCGATCATCGGAGCACCTTGTCATCTCCGCCATCTCCCCACGCACCTTCTACGCCCTTTCACTCACCCAGATCGCACCGGATCTGGGAATCGAGCTCCCCCGCCGACCACCTTCGCCGGAGCTCGCCATCTCACCGCACCGATCACCTTCACGCCACCTAACGGGTCGAGGCAATTTGCCCTCGACCCGTGAGTCTTCTGGTTTACTTTTCAGGTCGAATCGAGGGTGTCTGAAGCCCTTCGCCATCCAGCCAGGAGCTTCATCTCCGCCGACTTCGCCGGAGCTCTTCAGAGCTCGGCTAGGTCATCGGAGACTGCCACCCGCCACGGAGCTTCACCGCGGATCTTTTCCGACCTTCAGAGGGCTCACCGGAGGATCCTAGCGCACGCACGAGCCGTCGAAGTTCGCCGGGGGATCTGTTCTTCCAGGACCTCCAGCCGCCGTTGATTGCATCTCCTCGCTCCAGTTCAGATCTTGGCCGTCCATCCTTGGAGCTACCAGTACTGTCCGATCAGAGGAGGAGTGATCTGGAGCCCCACCAGCCGCAGCCGTTCGATCTACACGTGGCGCGCATCCAACGCTTCATTAATAAAGGGGTAAATATCGTAGGCCCCCCTCGTAGTTTGTAGTTTCATTTTTAGTCCTGTAAGTTGTCGAGTCAGTTATTTATTTTCTAGGATATTTGCACTAAGGACCTCGTACTTATTTTATTTGCACTTATACCCCCGCCCTGTTGTGAGCCACGTGCGTCGTCACGTGTTATTCTGGGTTATTTGCAATATATGCCCTGTAGTTCTGGATGTTATTCATTGAATAAAATGTTTTGTTTATTTGCATATATACCCCTGTGAACACTTTATATTCGCATGTGCGTTTTATTTTGGGATATTTGCATATAAGCCCCTGGACTTTTGATACGAGTTATCAATAGGTCCTTGGAACTTATTTTTATTACATTTAGGTCCTTGAGTGCCCCAGGCACGTGGCTTGGCACGTGACTTCTTGGGTATTTTGCACCAGGGACCCCAGAACTTTTGGGTATTTGCACATAGGTCCCTGTGCACAGTGCCCCACCTTTATTTTTGAATAAAATATCAAACGACCTCCAAATCCAATGAGATTTTGACACATGGCTCCTGCCATGGTGTAGGAATTTCTATGATTTTTGAGGACAATTTTGATTTCATTTATTATTTTTAAAAATTCAAAAACCCATATTTTTGTCACTGTTTGACTTTAAAAATACCAAACAAATATAAAAACTCCACCAAAAAATTCTAAAAAATTTGGTTACTGTTTCTTGCTTGTTGCTTGATTTTCTAGCAATTTTGGCCTACTTTTCATCACTTAAAAAACCTAAAAATTGAAAAACCCCTAAAAACTCATAAAAATTGTAATAAATAAATTAAAAAATCCAAAAACAATAATTAGGGTGCCTAAATTTTCCTTATTCTTTCTAGATTATAGGAAAATTACCTTCAGGGCTTTTTGAGAACCAAGAGTATTTTATTTTTGGGTCTTAAGCCTTGCTGGACAGTCCCCTTTGTTTTTCGCATTGTTTGATTTTTAATAAATAATTTACCCATTAGAAAAATTCCAAAAATTCACCAAAACAGTAAAAAACTTAAAAAACCTAAAAACCAATTTTCTGGAATTTTTTGTTTGATTTTTGGTGTGTTTAATAAATTGTGGAAGTTGCCTTGTTTTCCCTTCCTCTTATTTTCTCATCATTTAAAAAATCTAAAAAAAATATAAAAACAAATAAAAACCATTAAAAAAAAAAGATTCCCTTGGATTTCTGACTACATCGTAGGCTATTTAGCCAATCTGTGCTCCTTGTGTTCGACCCTGGGAGCTATACCAGGTTAATCCTATAGCAGGACCACTTCTCTGTGTTTCATTGATTTATTTTCATTTGTGGTTCAATTTTCTTGATTGACTCAGCCCGAGTGATTGAGGTCGCAACGACCTACATTTTTCTACACCTTTACCTCTGTCGTTCGGGCGGTCGTCAGAATGGCGCCGTTGCCGGGGAGCACGGCTTTGTAGTCATTTTTCCATATTGTCTCTCTAAATTATAACTGTTTTCTGACACTCTCTCTTTCTAATTTTTGTGCGAGGTACTGCGTGGAGAACTTGGAGTACACTTTTTGAGGACCCGCACGGGAAGAAGAGCAGGGAGAGGAAGAAGAATGTCATTTATTTGAGAGAACAATATTTTTGTAATAATTTAGGACTTGGACATCTGTGGACATTTGTAACTTAGCGGGTCTGTTTCGCTGAGTAACCGGTGTACTCGGGGGACCCATTTGGATTTTCGCGGCTTTTATCGTGGTTTTATAGCTAGCTGCCTTTTCCGGTGTTTCTCACGGTTTTAGCCCCTAGACATAGGAATTTTGATTGATTGTGACGTAAATTTTTAAGGCCCAACACCTAATAGAATATCTGTTCCTATAGAACGTAATTGGACCTTAATAAAATTCTCGGAAAAAGTTAGTTTAATTGGATTTGAGACCACGTGCCGTGAGGAGTCACATACAGCGCTGGCAGGACCCGTTGTGGCGGGCACCGAGTGACTCCCAAGATCGGACTCCGGACTCGATTCGGTTAGCTAACTATTGTTCTTCACGATCAATAGAAGTTGCTCGTCTAAGGCCGGGTTTTTCCCGTTGCATCATTTAGGTAGTTTTATTCTGTCTTTAAATTCTGCGCGGATCACTTGCATGTAGAGTGCTGGTGACAAGGTACGCATTTCTTTCTCTGCATGCATCATTGATTTCTTCGCGCATCGCTTTTTCGTTCTCTCCCTCTGTTTTTGGCTTAATCATCAGGAGAATCGGAAAAACCGTTAGGCCGCTTGTATTTATTTTGAAAAAAAAAAATTTAAAAGAAAAACAAAAAAATTGGGACTGGATAACATTATTGACCCTAAAAGACACTCACATTAAAAATTTGTCTTGGGGAGAGCAACCCCCTCATTGTATGGTTTGGATGCGCGAGAGAGTGACCCGCACACTAGGTAGAACCCTCCGGTGTTATTTCTAGCTGACTACCGACTCTTCCGTGCGGGCCAGTCGGTTGGAGTAACATCGGGTATCCTAACAGGTCACGTAAGCGCTCTGATATCTTGCATGTTCACCAAATAAAATTGACAAGATAAAATTGACCGATCTTTCACGGTCTTCAGATTGTGTTGCGTTGGTGAACCGGGGGTTTGCTTTGCTATCATATTTTCTCCAGATCCCATCCGCCCAACTCGCCAGATCAAGATGATGGGTAGACGATTCTTAGGCAGCCTCTAGCTGCACCGCTTTCAGGCGCGTCTACTCCATCATCTAGGTTGGCCCGTGAGAGTCGAGACCAGCTCTCCGGGCCCGAGTTCGATTCCACCCTGTTCCCCCTCGATCCCCTTTCTTCTGCTACTGAGAGACATGAGCCCGAGGAAAGACGAATTAATTTGACAGAACCTGAGTTAGGCTCATCTGATTTTGCAGACGTCCCTATGGCTGGAGCCGGCAGTTCAGACGATCGCCCGCCCGAACATTTTGTCTTAGACCAGGGAGCGATTAACTCCACCCTGATCGCGTCATTAGAGACAGTTCAGCAACAGTTACGCGATCAAGGGGCATTCATGATAGAGATGAGGAGGGAGTTGGAGAGACTCCGAAGAGAGCGAGACGAGCCGAGCGAGCCGGAGGACATTCCTGACGCTGATGCAGAGGCAGCAGCCGCAGCAGCAGCTGCCGCAGCAGCGGCAGCCGCCGCCGCAGCAAGACCGATGCGGGAGCTACACAATCCCGGATCTACACTGATGCACCAGTGGGTGGTGATACCTGCTATCGTGGGGGATTTCAAGTTCCCTCCGAACACCCTGCAGATGCTTCCTCATTTTCACGGACTCGCCACTGAGGAACCCCACCTCCATCTCCAGGAGTTTTTGATGATCTGTAGCACTGTCCACGACCGTCGTGTGGACCAAGATACGATTCGGATGATGGCCTTCCCTTTTTCACTGGCAGATAGAGCAGCCGCCTGGCTTGAAACATCTAGGGAAGTTTGTTTACACCTGGGATCAGCTCCGCACCGAGTACTTGAACAAGTAATATCCACTCGGGCGGACGAATGCAGCGAGGGCCCTGATCAACAACTTCTCCATGCTCCCTAATGAGCAATTTCACGAAGCATGGGAGAGGTTCAGAGAGCTTCTGGATAGATGCCCACACCACGACATCTCGAAGCCGAACCTAGTTCAGAGCTTCTTTAGTGGGATGACACCAGAGCTTCAGGGTCTGGTGAATGCTTCTTGCGGCGGGTCCTACTTTGCCAAGGACCACAACCAAGTCTGGGCCATCTACGAGGAGATGGCAGAAAAATTACATGGTGATGTCCCAGACTCGGTTGTACACTCAGAGATCTCAGCAGCCGCCAGGACCCGTGCAGTATCAGCGGATAGCACGGGTTGATGCAGGTCCATCCAGTTCGTCCACAGTTGCGGCCGCACAGGCAGAGTCGGCCACTGCGGACATGGGGAATTTCAACGAGAAGTTGGACCGCATGGAAATCATAGAGAAGAAGCAATGCCAGGGTCATAACTCAGATGGAGCAAATGGCACAAACTCTGAGCGACATGAAGACCCAGCTCTTGTGTCTTCAGGAGGCACAGACGGCTCCTCAGCCCCGTCTTCTGTCGCGAGGCGATTCCGGCGGCAGCCGCAGCTCGTCCCAGCGCTCCAGCTCCTTGCAGCAGCCTAGACAAGTTCACCTTGTACAGGCGGAGCCGTACCAGCAGCAGCAGCCCTCTTACCAGTCACCACCATCTCCAGACTTACAGATGGTGGTATATCAGCCGGATCAGCCTCTGGCAGCACTGCCACCAGACCCCTTTGATGCTGAGCCGTTGATGGATGTCAACGGGATTTGGTATGACCGTCCTCAACCTGGAATCCGACGAGACCATCCCGGATTCAGGTGGGGGAATGGGGGTAACCAGTCCCAACAGCAGCCAGCCGGTCAGGGAGGGCAGTACTCCCAGCAGAGAGATCACCAGCAGCCCCCAGCATACCAGCCACACCAGCCATCATCCTTCGTACCTCGTCCCTATCAGCAGCAGGGACAGAATTGGAGACGTGAGCAGCAAGTTCACCAGCAGCAGCATCCTTCCTCTTACCCCTCTCAGCCACAGCAGCAGCAGGTCCAGCAGCCTCATTACCAGAGAGGCAACCCGTCGGGTTCCCACGAGAGCCCCGCCATGGATGATCTAGCCCGCCTCTTCACAGAGCAGCAGGCTACATTTAGACGGGAGATGGACGAGTTCCGCCAGGAGATGCGGGACCTGATGAGAGGGAAGGCCGCCATCCCTGCACAGATCGAGCCGAATCCGAATAGCTTGAAGAGGAAATCTGAGCAGGTAGTTCACACTGAATTTGCCACTCCTAGTGACCCATTTGATGATACATCTTCGGATTTATTTGATGCTGATTTTGTCACACTTAGGAGCGGTAGAAAACCAGCAGGCGGCGCCTCATCTGAGCGACAACGCGAGGATTTATCCAGAGCGCCAGATGAGGAGGAGGAGAGCGGTACTGAAGCCGCACATCATGATGACGGTGGTACTGATGCCACCCGAGATGCTGATTCCACCGGCGGTACTGAGGCCGCCGCTTCACCATATAGAGGAGGTGGTACTGATACCACCAGCAGAGCCGAGCCAGCCCGCGGTACTGAGACCGCAAGACGTCTAGTTGTAGAGTGTTCACCGCCCAAGTGACAGAGGTAAAAGGTCTAAAGAAATAAATCACAATGTCGTTGCGACCTCAATCACTCGGGCTGAGTAAATCAAGAAAAATAATCAACCACTCGAATAATATAAAATCAAGCAAGCACAAGAAAGAGCGGTCTAGCTATTGGGTTTAACCTGGTATAGCTCCCAGGGTCGAACTCAAGGAGCACAGATTGGCTTAAAAAGCCTACGATGTAGTCAGGAATCCAAAAAGTCTTTTTTTTTAAGGTTTTTATTTGTTTTTATATTTTTTTAGAATTTTTTAATGAGTGAGAAAATGAGAGAATGTAAATACAAGGGGACTTCAACAATTTATACAACACACAAAAATGATGCAAAAATTCCAGAAAATTGGTTTTTATGTTTTAAATGTTTTTTACTGTTTTTGGTGAATTTTTGGGAATTTTCTAATGAATAAATTAATTATTAAAAATCAAACAATGCAAAGAATGTAGGGTACTGTCCAGCAAGGCTTAAGATCCAAAAATAAAATAATTTTGGATCTCAAATAGCCCTGAAGGTAATTTTCCTAAAAACTATGAAGAATAAGGAAAATTTAGGCACCCTAATTATTATTTTTGGAGTTTTAATTTTTTTATTACAATTTTTATGAGTTTTTAGGGGTTTTTCAATTTTTAGGGTTTTTAAATGACGAAACTTAGCCAAAATTGGCTAGAAAATCAATCAACCAGTAAACAACAATGTCTAATTTTTTTGGAATTTTTGGTGGAGTCTTTATATTTTTTTGGTATTTTTAAAGTCAAACAGTAGCAAAAATAGGGGTTTTTGAATTTTTTAAAAATAATAAATGAAATCAAAAATGTCCCCAAAAATCATAGAAATTCCTACACCATGGCAGGAGCCATGTGTCAAAATTTCATTGGATTTGGAGGTCGTTTGATATTTTATTCAAAAATAAAGATGGGGCACTGTGCACAGGGACCTAAGTGCAAATACCCAAAAGTTCTGGGGTCCTGGTGCAATTTACCCAAGAAGTCACGTGCCAAGCACGTGTCTGGGGCACACAGGGACCTAAATGTAATAAAAACCAAGTCCTAGGACTAATTGATAACTCGTATCAAAAGCCCAGGGGTATGGTTGCAAAATTCCCAAAATAATTCGCACATGCGCATATAAAGTGCTCACAGGGGCATATTTGCAAATAAACAAAATATTCTTTCAATTCATAACATTCCAGAACTACAGGGCAAGATATGCAAATAACCCAACAAAACACGTGCTACAGCACGTGGGTCTCTACTGGCAGGGGTATAAGTGCAATTAAAATTAAGCGCGAGGTCCTTGATGCAAATAACCCAGAAAATAAACAACTAGAATTCAAAATTACAGGACTTAAACGAAATAAAACAAACAGAGGGGGGCCTATGATATTTACCCCTTTATTAATAGCGACGGCCCAGATGATGACGCGTGGATGATCGGACGGTGCAGGTGCGACGTGGCTCTTCGAAGGTAATCAAGCTCAGATCGGATGGTCGAGGTGCAGCCACGTGTATAATCGAACGGCTGAGAGACGTCGTGGCTTAACCTCGCTGCTCAACGGCCCAGATGAGATCTCAGATAGATCAACGGCTACTGCTCCTCCAAGGATGGACGCTCAGGATTAGATCTGGAGCGAGGACCTCATCGGACGGCTCTGGAAGGTGGAAGAAGAACTCGACGCCGGCGAACTTCGCCGACGTCCTGCGTGAACTCCGGTCCTCCTCAGCTGCGCCTGAAGGTCGGAGAAGCTCCGCTGGACGCTCCCGCAGCTGCTGGTGGTGGCCAAGAACTCAACCGAGCCCTGGAGGGGCTCCGGCGAGACCTGGCGGCTCGAAGCTCCTGGCTGAATGGCGAAGGGCCTCAGACGCCCTCGTTTCGACCTGCAAAGTAGACAAGGAGCTTCGCGGGTCGAGGGCAAAGTGCCTCGACCCAAGAAGGCGGGGTGAAGGTGGATGGTGCGGCGTGGCGGAGGAGCTCCGGCGAGGCGACGGCGGTGGAGCTCGACTCCCAGATCCTGTGCGATCTGGGTTGTGCGAATGGGTGAAGAAGGTGCGTGAGGGGAGCGCGAAGGTGATGGTCGGGTCGGGAGGTCGAGATGATAATCAGAGTGGCCGGAATCGAAGAAGTGCGTCGGAGATGGGAATTGGGCGTAATCGGAAATTAAGCTAAACTAGAAGGAATTAAGGCTACCTGGTGGCTGAAGTAGACTGGGCTGGAGATGGGCTATCTCCGGGTCGTAGCTTCGAAGGGCGTCAAGGCCTGAAGCTCGATGCTCGACGCGGCGGCGGAGCAAGGACGGCGAGGTTACGCCGGATCAGAGGATACGCCTTCTCGCCTCACTGCTACAAAGGCAACGGCTTGCTGTCACTCTTGCGAGGCCAATGGAGGTCACGGGGAAGAAGGAGAGGGTCCAAAGATGCGGCGCGGAGGCGGCGGAGGTGATGGTTTTATAATGTGACCGGGCGATTAGGGTTGAGTGAGGACGGCGATGGAAAGTGTAGATTCGATGGCGAAGGATCGGGCGAGGGAGAGGGATGTGCGGCGAAGAGTCCGGGCGCGGGGGTTGAGTGGGGGACAGCCTGGATGCGCGTGCATAAATCGGAGAAGGTGACGCGGCGCGCGAGGTCCAGAATAGGAAGGAGGCGCGGGGGAGTTGACTGGGGTCAACATTCCCCCGTGGACCAACCAGGAGCGGCCACGTGTATGCGATTTTTGTTTTATTTTTTTAGGGCATAAATAGGTCGAATTAGTGAAAACTCAAAACATGAAATATTTTTCTTTTATTTTTTTCTATTTTTTGGTGATTTTTAATTAATTTTTGGAAATAAAAATAGGTTAGCTCTATATATAGGTATATGTACACTACATGAATTTTTATTTTTGATTTTTTTATTTGTTATTTTTTTTTTTTTGTGTTTTTATGCTCATTTTGTATTTTATTTATTTATAAGATGAAATATGGAATAAAAGAATATTTTTATTTTATTTTTATCACTTATATACAAGGGTGAAATAAATAAATGAATACTTTTATATACATGGTATTTATACAATGTATTTTTGTATTTTTCATTTTGTGATTTTTATTTGATTTTTGTTTTGTTTCTTTTTATTTATTTTATTTACAAAAGGTAATATAGAATATTCACAAAAAGTTTAGAAAATAAATGAATTTATTTACAAGGTGAAAGAAGGGTATTTTTGGAATTTTTGATTTTTATCTTTTTATTTGTTTTTAATAGAATATACACATAATATGGACAAACATATTTTTGGGTGAGGAAAATATATAGTTTAATGTATTTACAGATATATACAAATGTGAGCCCCTATCTCCCTCTACTTCGGCTTTTATGCGGTCAGGCCCATGCTGAGCCCTCCCTTGGGTTAGGTTGCTCAATATTTATTCTAAATATTTCCCTCTTTTTCTTTTTGCTCTTTATTCTTTTATTTTGTGCACAAAAACATGCTAATTATAGGTTTTTTTACACAATGCATGCTTTTGGTATTTATTGGTATTTACACATATCTACATGTATTTGCAAAGGTTTTTGTAGCTAAAATAGAAGAATAAAGAGTGATGAATGGGTATTCATCACCCCCCTATGCTTAACTTTGCTAGTCCCTTAGCAAACACTTATTTGAAAAAGAAGTGAAAAAGAAAGAAAAAGAAAAAGAAAAAGAGGATGTACATGGATCAAGGTTGACTTATTAAATTTTGCCTTCATTAACTTGAAATATGGAGCTCGATCAGATCTTTGGATTATTAATGTGTCGGAACCTTATTTGGACTTAAGCCTAAAACTCAACAGCCTCTAAGTTCCACCAATCTATGGGCAAGACTCCTCAATAAACCAGATCAGAACAAGTCTACATACACAAACTCTAATGACCATGAATCTTTTCCTTGCGGTGTAAGTGATATGTGGCTCCCCACCTCAGAAGTAACAAAGAAACAATCTCCCTCAACCTGGTAACTCTAATGCCTCAGTCTAGCAACTCTTTCCTCGAGAAGCGGGGTATTCCCTTCTAAGTTCAAGTGCAACCGGCTCAAGGAGAGGGGATAGAAGTATAGAGTTTTGGAAGCCTAGCCAGTGTAGCTAAGTCTCCCGCTGCAAGCTTCATGAGATCTTTACACTCCGGTGGGGTTATTAAATTTTCAATCCGACCCACCACTTTTTTGGAGTTCTTTTTGCATTTTTGCATTTTTTTTTTTTTCAACAACTTCTGTACAACATATCTACATGGTGCAGCATATATAAGAAATTTCCCCTTGAGCCAGTAGACTATCCCTCTTTTGAAGCTTTATTGCAACCCACAGCTTCTGTCTTTAGCTTTCAACACCACTAGACCAAGTTGAGGTGCACTTCCTTCACTATAAGAAGAAGAGAGGTTCCGCCTAGAAGTACTACCCTCATATGCTACCCCAAGCCAAAGGAAACTGCCTCCTCACCACCTCGTCCATGGAGAGCCATGTGTAAAGTGCAGGTGCAAGTTAAGCCATTGTCTCTGAGAGTCATGCGTGTGTTGTTAAGTGCTCTACTTAGGCTCATCAAGATGACATATGCTCATAGCCTAGTGGACTCAAAGAATTAAGTCCTTATGGACCTGAAAAGCCTTAACCCTAAGTCCTACAAGGTTCCTCTTGAAGTTGAGTGAATTAAGATCTTATTCAAGCTCCATTTCTCAATTTAATTCCAGGCTCAGTTTAAATGTCAACTCTTATCCAGGGAAAAACTATATACATATATGTACACAAGATGCTATTTACAAATATTTTACAATCATGCAAAAAATTTTTGACAAATGTTTTGAAATCATGAATGAATGATGCATGAAGTGCAAGTTTTGCAAAAAGATATTTACACACATTTACACAAGATTTTTGCAAACTTTTTGATTTTCAAAACATTTTGGAAAAATTTTGTACTATATACATAATTTTGATACAAAAATATTTTACACAAGCTTTACACAAAAGATTTTTGAAATCATTTTTACAAAAATACTTTGTACACTAGCTATGTATGTGCAAGAATAAAAGAGGTTTATGAAAAATTTTTAATTTTTGTGATTTTTAGCCATTTTATTTATTAACACACTCACACAAAGTACGAGTTATGGCTAAAGTATATATGAAATATATACACACCCCCCCTATACTTAGCTCGAACGATGTCCTCAGAGTGATCAAGAGCGATGAAGAAGACATAACTCGTGCTTAGTAAAAGGGAAGTGAAAAGGAACGAATAAATGAATAGAATGAGAGGAACTCGGTGGTTTCCCCCTATACTTAGGATTAACTAATCCTAAGTATAGAAAGCTGTACATGAAGGGAAGGCCGAGTGAAGAATATACAGAATCTGCCCCCCCTATACTTAGGGTAAAGTATCCCTAAGTATAGGCAGCAAAAACAAGAGCAGAAAGAATGAAAAGAATACTCACAGGTCCGACATCCCCCCTATACTTAGGGTAAAGTACACCCTAAGTATAGCATAATCATAGGATGAGAGATGGGATGTGGGACTAAAGAATAGAATGATATGGACAACTGGATCTATACAGGCGGAGGAACAGTGAAAATCAGGCGTGAGATGTAAAAGATGTGAGTCAAAGGACCACATCTCACGCAAAATGAATAGCGGCAATAATTACGTCCCGCGGCTCATGATCTAGAAATGGTTTGAGCCGCTGGCCGTTCACTCGGAAGGTACTCTCAGAAGATAACTCAGATATATCAATGCTACCGTTATCGTGTACCTTTCTGACCAAATAGGGTCCTTTCCATTTGCTCTGTAGCTTCCCTGGAAATAATCTAAGCCTTGCATCAAACAGCCATACTTTCTGTCCAATCTCAAAATGCTTGTGGCTGATATGAGAATCATGCCACTCCTTGATTTTCTCCTTATAATGTAGGCTGTTTGAGAAAGCTGCATCTCTAAGCTCTTCCAAGGCGGCTAACTCTGCCCTCCTTTGGTCTCCTATACCATTTGGATCCATCAATATGTCTGTGACTGCCCAGAGTGACTTGTGCCTCAGCTCAACTGGCAGGTGACAGGGCTTGCCATACACGAGGCGAAAGGGAGATGTACCCAATGGAGTCTTGAAAGACGTCCGATATGCCCACAAGACCGAGTCCAAAAGCTGTGACCAATTCTTTCGGTCAGGGCGGACGACTTTCTGCAAAATGTTCTTGATCTCCCTATTCGACACTTCGGCTAGACCATTTGTCTGTGGATGATACGGTGTAGCAACACGATGATCTATGCCGAACTCGGTAGCAAGTGCCTTCACCTGGTCGTTGATGAAGTGAGAACCCCCATCAGAAATAAGAACTCGTGGAACCCCGAACCGCGTGATGATGTTCTTCCTCAAAAATCTGCAAACTGTCTTCGCATCTGCGGCTCGGGCGGGGATAGCCTCAACCCAACGACTAACATAATCTACGGCTAACAGAATGTACTCAAATCCCTGACTCTTAGGGAATGGACCCATGAAATCGATGCCCCATGCGTCAAAAACCTCACAGAAGTGAATGGGCTGCATCGGCATCATATCACGCTGTCCACAAGTGCCCATCCTCTGACAGTCAGTACATCTCCTCACGAACTCATCAGAGTCCTTGAAGAGTGTAGGCCACCACAATCCGGATTGGAGCACTTTCTGTGCCGTTCTCCTCCCAGAATGATGTCCTCCTGCCTCAAGCTTGTGGCAGTAAGTGAGGACACTATGATGCTCCTCCTGAGGAATACACCGACGCCAGATGCTATCCCCTCCTTCGTGGTAAAGGATGGGATCCTCCCAATGGTAAGACTTGGCCTTCGCAAGGAAGGTCTCAATCCTCTGCTTGGGCCAATCTTGTGGGACTTTCCCAGCAACGAGAAAGTTCACAATATCGGCATACCATGGGAGTGAGGCGATAGCAAGGATCGCCTCATCTGGGAAGGTATCACAAATCGGATCAATCTGCTCAGAATCCTCAGGCTGCTCTAATCGGGATAAATGATCCGCCACCACATTCTTGACTCCAGGCTTATCCTTGATCTCAATGTCGAACTCCTGGAGTAGAAGGATCCATCTAGTAAGTCTGGCCTTGGCATCCTTCTTTGACATGAGGTACCTGATGGCGGTGTGATCTGTGTACAAGGTCACTCTAGATCCAATGATATATGATCTGAATTTATCTAGGGCAAACACTACTGCTAGCATCTCCTTCTCTGTGACTGTATAATTCCGCTGGGCGGAATCCAATGTGCGGCTAGCATAGTGTATCGCAAATGGCACTCCATCCCTCCTCTGTCCTAGCACAGCCCCTACGGCAAAATCAGAGGCGTCCGTCATGATCTCGAATGGGAGAGACCAATCGGGTGGCTGAAGGACAGGAGCCTCAATAACACACTGCTGGAGAGTCTCAAACGACGAAAGACACTTGTCATCGACAAGGAACTCGGTGTCTTTTGTCAAGAGGTCAGTCAACGGTCGGGCAATCTTGCTGAAATCATGAATAAATCTCCTATAAAAACCAACGTGCCCCAGAAATGACCGTAACTGCTTCAGATTGGACGGCGGTGTGAGTTTCCTAATGACATCGACCTTGGCCGGATCAACCTCCATGCCTCTGTTGGAGATGATGTGGCCAAGCACCGTCCCTTGAGTCACCATGAAGTGACTCTTCTCCCAAGATAGAACTAAGCGGGTAGCAATGCATCGCTGGAGTACTCGGTCTAGGCAGTCAAGACAGGAATCGAAATCGTCGCCGTAAACCGAGAAGTCGTCCATGAAGACCTCCAAACACTCCCCTACCATGTCCGAAAAGATTGACAGCATGCATCTCTGAAAAGTCGCAGGGGCGTTACATAGCCCGAATGGCATGCGTCGAAATGCGTAAGTACCAAAGGGACAGGTAAAGGTGGTCTTCTCCTGATCCTCAGGAGCGATGGCTACCTGGTTGTAGCCCGAGTACCCATCCAGGAAGCAGTAATGGCTCTTCCCTGCCAGTCTCTCTATGATCTGATCAATAAAAGGCAGGGGGAAATGGTCCTTCTTGGTGGCCTGGTTGAGTCTCCTGTAGTCAACACAGACCCGCCAAGAGGTAGGTACTCGTGTAGCAATCTCCTCTCCCGACTCACTGATCACAGTCGTGATGCCCGTCTTCTTGGGCACCACATGCAAGGGGCTGACCCACTTGGAGTCGGAAATGGGATAAATAAAATCTGCACTCCACCATTTTGATATTTCCTTCATAACAACCTCTCTTAGGTTGGGGTTCAGTCGCCGCTGGAACTCACGCGACGGCTTTGCCCCTTCCTCGAGATAGATATGGTGGGAGCACAACGAGGGACTAATCCCATGGAGATCTGCTACGCTCCATCCAATTGCCTTGCGGTTCCTTTCAAGAACCTCCATCAGACGGGATTCTCGTTCTCCAGTCAGATCTGCAGAGATGATGACTGGGTACATCTCAGACTCTCCCGCAAGGAATCGGTACTTCAACGAAGTAGGGAGCGGCTTTAGCTCTGGACAGCTAGGTGCTGGCAAATCTGGCTTCTGAAGAAGATGTGTGTATGCAGATAATTCTGCCAAATTTGCCTGGGAAAATGATAATGAACTCTCACAAACTGGATCTGGAGAAGGCGGGTCCTCTACATTGTCTCTGATCTGCTCTGCCTCTACCTCCTCCTCATCTATAGGCTCAGGTGGATCCAGATCTGGCATCTGATCATTACAATCTGCCCAATCAGACTCTGAATCCGAGGGATCTATATCAGACTCAGTGGCATCAGTACCACTGGAGAACAAGGTGGCATCAGCACCACCATAGAGCAGGGTGGCCTCAGTACCACCATCACTGAAAATCGTGTCGCGATCAAGATCCGACTCTGCTGACTCAATAGTATCCTGTACCAGGGCCGTGCTCTCCAGACTATCCTCTACTATCTTCTCTGCATCAGCCGAATCTGAATATGAGAGGATGGTCTGTGCTACAGGATCTGCCCAAGCTGCCTCATCATCTGTGATCACAAAATCACAGTCCTGGTGGATGTCTGGCTCTGGGTCTGTCAGCTGCTCTGAATCTGTACTGCCATGTGAGCGGGATCTGGATCTGTGGTCCTTAACCGTCTCTATTTGTATACTCTCGCCCTGGACGCGAAAGTACACCTTCCCGCTATCATGATCAGTCACCGCCTTAGCTGTGGCCAAGAATGGGCGACCGAGGATGATGGGGGAATCGGTCAACGAGTCAGGGGTCTCCATGTCCAGCACTACGAAGTCCACGGGGAATTGCAAACCCTGAATCGTGACGACAACGTCTCGCAACAACCCCTTTGGCCTCTTGACAGACCGATCAGCAAACTGAAGGTATGTCCTGCTCTGTACAAGAGTGCCCAACTCTAAGTGGTGGAGAAGGGCTGCCGGAAGAAGGTTGATAGACGATCCGCTATCTAATAGAGTGCGGTCGAACCTCTGCTCACTAATCTGACATCTGACATACGGGGCCCCTAAATCTGGCCTCTTAGTCGGCAGATGGTTCTGGATCGCGTAACACGTGGCTTTTGTTAGCACATGAATTTCTGCGGTCTTGTTCCTCTTCGTCCTCCTGACTGTGGTCCTGTCTCTCAAGGACCGCTGAAGAAGAGGGATGTGCTTCAAAGCCTCCTTGAGGGTCAGCTGAATGTGAAATCGATCTATCATGCTCTGGCTGAACTCCTCCTGCTCTCTCTTTTTTGGGTCTTTTTCTTTTTTCTTCCCCTTCCCCAACTCAAGGGCTCTAGGAAAGGGGATCACAGGGTCCTTCTCAGATGAAGGACTAGGAATAGGTCTAGATGATTCAATGACTGGATCCTCAATAACATCATTCATCACAGTGGGATCAGAAGAAACTAAACCTTTTCCTTTATTCAAATCAGAGTTCCGAGATACATTCATGCGAGGAAAGACAACATTTCTCTCAGAATAGATGTTGGTGGCCTCAGTACCACCTCTAGCTGGCTCTACATGCAGACGTCTTGCGGTCTCAGTACCGCTGGCTGGCTCGGCTCTGCTGGTGGCGTCAGTACCACCTCCTCTATGTGGTGAAACGGCGGCCTCAGTACCGCCGGTGGCATCAGCATCTCGGGTGGAATCAGTACCACCGTCATCATGGTGTGCGGCTTCAGTACCGCTCTCCTCTTCCTCATCTGGCGCTCTAGATGGATCCTCATGTTGTCGCTCAGATGAGGCGCCTCCTGCTGGTCTTCTACCGCTCCTAAGTGTGACAAAATCAGCATCAAATAAATCCGACGAGATAACATCAAATGAGTCACTAGAAGTGGTAGGCTCAGTGTGAACTACCTGCTCAGATTTCCTCTTCAAGTTATTCGGGTTCGGCTCGATCTGTGCAGGGATGGCGGCCTTCCCTCTCATCAGGTCCCGCATCTCCTGGCGGAACTCGTCCATCTCCCGTCTAAATGTAGCCTGCTGCTCTGTGAAGAGGCGGGCTATATCATCCATGGCGGGGCTCTCATGGGAGCCCGACGGGTTGCCTCTCTGGTAATGAGGCTGCTGGACATGGTGCTGCTGTGGCTGAGAGGGGCAAGAGGATGGATGCTGCTGCGGGTGAGCCTGCTGCTCACGTCTCCAATTCTGTCCCTGCTGCTGATAGGGACGAGATACGAATGATGATGGCTGGTGTGCTGGGTGCTGCTGGTGATCCCTCTGCTGGGAGTACTGCCCTCCCTGACCGGCTGGCTGCTGCTGGGGTTGGTTACCCCCATTCCCCCACCTGAATCCGGGATGGTCTCGTCGGATTCCAGGCTGGGGCCGGTCATACCAAATCCCGTTGACATCCATCAACGGCTCTGCATCGTATGGGGCGGGTGGGAGTACATCCAGAGGCTGATCCGGCTGATATACCACCATCTGTAAGTCTGGAGATGGTGGTGCCTGGTAAGAGGGCTGCTGCTGCTGGTACGGCTCCGCCTGTACAAGGTGAACTTGTCTAGGCTGCTGCAAAGAGCTGGAGCGCTGGGACGAGCTGCGGCTGCCACCGGAATCGCCTCGCGACAGAAGACGGGGCTGAGGAGCCGTCTGTGCCTCCTGAAGGCACAAGAGCTGGGTCTTCATGTCGCTCAGAGTCTGTGCCATTTCCTCCATCTGAGTTATGCCCTGGCACTGCTTCTTCTCTATAATTTCCATGCGGTCCAACTTCTCACTAATAATCCCCATGTCCGCAGCGGCCGACTCTGCCTGTGCGGCTGCAACTGTGGACGAACTGGAAGGACCTGCATCAACCCGTGCTATCCGCTGATACTGCACGGGTCCTGGCGGCTGCTGAGATCTCTGTGTATACAACCGAGTCTGGGACATCACCATGTAATTCTCGGACATCTCCTCATAGATGGCCCAGACTTGGTTGTGGTCCTTGGCAAAGTAGGACCCGCCGCAAGAAGCATTCACCAGACCCTGAAGCTCTGGTGTTAGCCCACTGAAGAAGCTCTGAACTAGGTTCGGCTTCGAAATGTCGTGGTGGGGGCATCTATCCAGAAGCTCTCTGAACCTCTCCCATGCCTCGTGAAATTGCTCGTTAGGTTGCATGGAGAAGTTGTTGATCAGGGCCCTCGCTGCATTCGTCCGCCCGAGTGGATAGTACTTGTTCAAGTACTCGGTGCGGAGCTGATCCCAGGTGTACACAAATTTCCCTAGATGTTTCAGCCAGGCGGCTGCTCTATCTGCCAGTGAAAAAGGGAAGGCCATCATTCGAATCGTATCTTGGTCCACACGACGGTCGTGGACAGTGCTGCAGATCATCAGAAACTCCTGGAGATGGAGGTGTGGTTCCTCAGTGGCGAGTCCATGAAAATGAGGAAGCATCTGCAGGGTGTTCGGAGGGAACTTGAAATCCCCCACGATAGCAGGAATCACCACCCACTGGTGCATCAGTGTAGATCCGGGGTTGTGAAGCTCCCGCATCGGTCTTGCTGCGGCGGCGGCTGCCGCTGCTGCGGCTGCTGCTGCTGCGGCTGCTGCCTCTGCATCAGCATCAGGGATGTCTTCCGGCTCGCTCGGCTCGTCTCGCTCTCTTCGGAGTCTCTCCAACTCCCTCCTCATCTCTATCATGAAAGTCCCCTGATCGCGTAACTGGTTCTGAACCGTCTCTAAAGACGCAATCAGGGTGGAGTTGATCGCTCCCTGGTCTAAGACAAAATGTTCGGGCTGGCGATCGTCTGAACTACCGGCTCCAGCCATAGGGATGTCTGCAAAATCAGAAGAGCCCAACTCAGGTTCGGTCAAATGAATTTGTCTCTCCTCGGGCTCATGTCTCTCAGGAACAGAAGAAAGGGGATCGAGGGGGAACAGGGTGGATTCGAACTCGGGCCCGAAGAGCTGGTCTCGACTCTCACGGGCCAACCTAGATGATGAAGTAGACGCGCCTGAAAGCGGTGCAGCCAGAGGCTGCCTAAGAGATCGTCTACCCATCATCTTGATCTTGGCGAGTTAGGCGGATGGGATCTGGAGAAAATATGATCACAGAGCAAACCCCAGGTTCACCAACACAACACAATGTGAAGACCGTGAAAGATCGGTCAATTTATCTTGTCAATTTTATTTGGTGAACATACAAGATATCAGAGCGATTAACGTGACCTGTTAGGATACCCGATACTCTCTCAACCGACTGTCCCGCACAGAAGAGTCGGTAATCAGTCGAGATGAGTACCGGAGGGCTTTACCTAGTGTTCGGGTCACTCTCTCGCACAACCAAACCAGACAATGAGGGGGTTGCTCTCCCCAAGACAAATTTTTCAATGTGAGTGTCTTTTAGGGTCAATAATGTTATCCAGTCCCAATTTTTTTTTGTTTTTCTTTTTAAATATTTTTTTCAAAATACAAGCGGCCTAACGGTTTTTCCGGTTCTCCTGATGATTAATCCAAAAACAGAGGGAGAAGACGAAAAAGCCAATGCACGTAGAAATCAATGATGCATGCAGAGAAAGAAATGCGTACCTTGTCTCCAGCACTCTACATGCAAGTGATCCGCGCAGAATTTAAAGACAGAATAAAACTACCTAAATGGTGCAGCGGGAAAAACCGAGTCCTAGATGAGCAACTTCTATTGATCGTGAAGAACAATAGTTAGCTAATCGAATAGAGTCCGGAGTCCGATCTTGGGAGTCACTCGGTGCCCGCCACAACGGGTCCTGCCAGCGCTGTATGTAACTCCTCACGGCACGTGGTCTCAAATCCAATTTCACTAACTTTTTCAATGAATTTTATTAAGGTCCAATTACGTTCTATAGGAACAGATATTCTTATTAGGTGTTGGGCCTTAAAAATCTACGTCACAATCAACATAAATTCCTAAATCTAGGGGCTCGAGGAAAACCGCGTAAACACCGGAAAAGGCAGCTAGCTATGAAAACCACGATAAAAGCCGCGAAAATCAGATGGGTCCCCCGAGCACACCGGTGCTCGGCGAAACAGACCCGCTAAGTTACAAATGTCCAAAAGTGTCCAGAGTTCAAGTCCTAAATTATTACAACAAGAATAATGTTCTCTCTCTCTCTCTGAAATTAAAAATCTCTGCTCCTCTCTCTCTCTTCCTGCTCCTCTTCCCGTGCGGGTCCTCAAAAAGTATACTCCCAGATCTCCACGTAGTACCTCGCACAAAAATCAAGAGAGAGAATGGTCAGAAAACAACAATAATATAGAGAGAGACAAAATGGAAAACTGACTACAAAGCCGTGCTCCCCGGCAACGGCGCCATTCTGTTCACCGCCCAAGTGACAGAGGTAAAAGGTCTAAAGAAATAAATCACAATGTCGTTGCGACCTCAATCACTCGGGCTGAGTAAATCAAGAAAAATAATCAACCACTCGAATAATATAAAATCAAGCAAGCACAAGAAAGAGCGGTCTAGCTATTGGGTTTAACCTGGTATAGCTCCCAGGGTCGAACTCAAGGAGCACAGATTGGCTTAAAAAGCCTACGATGTAGTCAGGAATCCAAAAAGTCTTTTTTTTTAAGGTTTTTATTTGTTTTTATATTTTTTTAGAATTTTTTAATGAGTGAGAAAATGAGAGAATGTAAATACAAGGGGACTTCAACAATTTATACAACACACAAAAATGATGCAAAAATTCCAGAAAATTGGTTTTTATGTTTTAAATGTTTTTTACTGTTTTTGGTGAATTTTTGGGAATTTTCTAATGAATAAATTAATTATTAAAAATCAAACAATGCAAAGAATGTAGGGTACTGTCCAGCAAGGCTTAAGATCCAAAAATAAAATAATTTTGGATCTCAAATAGCCCTGAAGGTAATTTTCCTAAAAACTATGAAGAATAAGGAAAATTTAGGCACCCTAATTATTATTTTTGGAGTTTTAATTTTTTTATTACAATTTTTATGAGTTTTTAGGGGTTTTTCAATTTTTAGGGTTTTTAAATGACGAAACTTAGCCAAAATTGGCTAGAAAATCAATCAACCAGTAAACAACAATGTCTAATTTTTTTGGAATTTTTGGTGGAGTCTTTATATTTTTTTGGTATTTTTAAAGTCAAACAGTAGCAAAAATAGGGGTTTTTGAATTTTTTAAAAATAATAAATGAAATCAAAAATGTCCCCAAAAATCATAGAAATTCCTACACCATGGCAGGAGCCATGTGTCAAAATTTCATTGGATTTGGAGGTCGTTTGATATTTTATTCAAAAATAAAGATGGGGCACTGTGCACAGGGACCTAAGTGCAAATACCCAAAAGTTCTGGGGTCCTGGTGCAATTTACCCAAGAAGTCACGTGCCAAGCACGTGTCTGGGGCACACAGGGACCTAAATGTAATAAAAACCAAGTCCTAGGACTAATTGATAACTCGTATCAAAAGCCCAGGGGTATGGTTGCAAAATTCCCAAAATAATTCGCACATGCGCATATAAAGTGCTCACAGGGGCATATTTGCAAATAAACAAAATATTCTTTCAATTCATAACATTCCAGAACTACAGGGCAAGATATGCAAATAACCCAACAAAACACGTGCTACAGCACGTGGGTCTCTACTGGCAGGGGTATAAGTGCAATTAAAATTAAGCGCGAGGTCCTTGATGCAAATAACCCAGAAAATAAACAACTAGAATTCAAAATTACAGGACTTAAACGAAATAAAACAAACAGAGGGGGGCCTATGATATTTACCCCTTTATTAATAGCGACGGCCCAGATGATGACGCGTGGATGATCGGACGGTGCAGGTGCGACGTGGCTCTTCGAAGGTAATCAAGCTCAGATCGGATGGTCGAGGTGCAGCCACGTGTATAATCGAACGGCTGAGAGACGTCGTGGCTTAACCTCGCTGCTCAACGGCCCAGATGAGATCTCAGATAGATCAACGGCTACTGCTCCTCCAAGGATGGACGCTCAGGATTAGATCTGGAGCGAGGACCTCATCGGACGGCTCTGGAAGGTGGAAGAAGAACTCGACGCCGGCGAACTTCGCCGACGTCCTGCGTGAACTCCGGTCCTCCTCAGCTGCGCCTGAAGGTCGGAGAAGCTCCGCTGGACGCTCCCGCAGCTGCTGGTGGTGGCCAAGAACTCAACCGAGCCCTGGAGGGGCTCCGGCGAGACCTGGCGGCTCGAAGCTCCTGGCTGAATGGCGAAGGGCCTCAGACGCCCTCGTTTCGACCTGCAAAGTAGACAAGGAGCTTCGCGGGTCGAGGGCAAAGTGCCTCGACCCAAGAAGGCGGGGTGAAGGTGGATGGTGCGGCGTGGCGGAGGAGCTCCGGCGAGGCGACGGCGGTGGAGCTCGACTCCCAGATCCTGTGCGATCTGGGTTGTGCGAATGGGTGAAGAAGGTGCGTGAGGGGAGCGCGAAGGTGATGGTCGGGTCGGGAGGTCGAGATGATAATCAGAGTGGCCGGAATCGAAGAAGTGCGTCGGAGATGGGAATTGGGCGTAATCGGAAATTAAGCTAAACTAGAAGGAATTAAGGCTACCTGGTGGCTGAAGTAGACTGGGCTGGAGATGGGCTATCTCCGGGTCGTAGCTTCGAAGGGCGTCAAGGCCTGAAGCTCGATGCTCGACGCGGCGGCGGAGCAAGGACGGCGAGGTTACGCCGGATCAGAGGATACGCCTTCTCGCCTCACTGCTACAAAGGCAACGGCTTGCTGTCACTCTTGCGAGGCCAATGGAGGTCACGGGGAAGAAGGAGAGGGTCCAAAGATGCGGCGCGGAGGCGGCGGAGGTGATGGTTTTATAATGTGACCGGGCGATTAGGGTTGAGTGAGGACGGCGATGGAAAGTGTAGATTCGATGGCGAAGGATCGGGCGAGGGAGAGGGATGTGCGGCGAAGAGTCCGGGCGCGGGGGTTGAGTGGGGGACAGCCTGGATGCGCGTGCATAAATCGGAGAAGGTGACGCGGCGCGCGAGGTCCAGAATAGGAAGGAGGCGCGGGGGAGTTGACTGGGGTCAACATTCCCCCGTGGACCAACCAGGAGCGGCCACGTGTATGCGATTTTTGTTTTATTTTTTTAGGGCATAAATAGGTCGAATTAGTGAAAACTCAAAACATGAAATATTTTTCTTTTATTTTTTTCTATTTTTTGGTGATTTTTAATTAATTTTTGGAAATAAAAATAGGTTAGCTCTATATATAGGTATATGTACACTACATGAATTTTTATTTTTGATTTTTTTATTTGTTATTTTTTTTTTTTTGTGTTTTTATGCTCATTTTGTATTTTATTTATTTATAAGATGAAATATGGAATAAAAGAATATTTTTATTTTATTTTTATCACTTATATACAAGGGTGAAATAAATAAATGAATACTTTTATATACATGGTATTTATACAATGTATTTTTGTATTTTTCATTTTGTGATTTTTATTTGATTTTTGTTTTGTTTCTTTTTATTTATTTTATTTACAAAAGGTAATATAGAATATTCACAAAAAGTTTAGAAAATAAATGAATTTATTTACAAGGTGAAAGAAGGGTATTTTTGGAATTTTGATTTTTATCTTTTTATTTGTTTTTAATAGAATATACACATAATATGGACAAACATATTTTTGGGTGAGGAAAATATATAGTTTAATGTATTTACAGATATATACAAATGTGAGCCCCTATCTCCCTCTACTTCGGCTTTTATGCGGTCAGGCCCATGCTGAGCCCTCCCTTGGGTTAGGTTGCTCAATATTTATTCTAAATATTTCCCTCTTTTTCTTTTTGCTCTTTATTCTTTTATTTTGTGCACAAAAACATGCTAATTATAGGTTTTTTTACACAATGCATGCTTTTGGTATTTATTGGTATTTACACATATCTACATGTATTTGCAAAGGTTTTTGTAGCTAAAATAGAAGAATAAAGAGTGATGAATGGGTATTCATCATAGAGCCAGCTAGAGGTGGTATTGAGGCCACCAATATTCATTCTGATAGAAATGTTGTCTTTCCTCACATGAATGTATCTCAGAACTCTAATTTGAATAAAGGAAAAGGTTTAGTTTCTTCTGATCCTACTGTGGTGAATGATGTTTGTGAGGATCCGGTCATCGAACCGTCTAGGCCTATTCCTAGTCCTTCATCTGAGAAGGACCCTGTGATCCCCTTCCCTAGAGCCCTTGAGTTGGGGAAGGGGAAGAAAAAAGAAAAAGATCCAAAAAAGATAGAGCAGGAGGAGTTCAGCCAGAGCATGATAGACCGATTTCACATCCAGCTGACCCTCAATGAGGCTTTGCAACACATCCCTCTTCTTCAGCGATCCTTGAGAGATAAGACCACAGTCAGAAGGACGAAGAGGAACAAGACCGCAGAAATTCATGTGTTGACCAAAGCCACGTGTTACGCGATCTAGAACCATCTGCCGACTAAGAGGCCAGATTTAGGGGCCCCGTATGTCAGATGTCAGATTAGTGAGCAGAGGTTCAACCGTACTCTATTAGATAGCGGATCGTCGATCAACCTTCTTCCGGCAGCCCTTCTCGACCACTTAGAGTTGGGCACTCTTAGACAGAGCAGGACCTACCTTCAGTTTGCTGATCGGTCTGTCAAGAGGCCAAAGGGGTTGTTGCGAGACGTTGTCGTCACGATTCAGGGTTTGCAATTCCCCGTGGATTTCGTCGTGCTAGACATGGAGACCCCTGACTCGTTGACCGATTCCCCCATCATCCTCGGTCGCCCGTTCTTGGCCACTGCCAAGGCAGTGACTGACCATGACAATGGGAAGGTATTCTTTCGCGTCCAGGGCGAGAGTATACAAATAGAGACGGTTAAGGACCACAGAACCAGAGATAGATTCCGCTCACATGGCAGTACAGATTCAGAGCAGCTGACAGACGCAGAGCCAGACATCCACCAGGACTGTGATTTTGTGATCACGGATGATGAGGCAATTTGGGCAGATCCTGCAGCACAGACCATCCTCTCATATTCAGATACATCTGATACAGAGATGATAGAAGAGGATAGTCTGGAGAGCACAATCCTGGTTCAGGATACTATTGAGTCAGCAGAGTCGGACCTTGATCGCGACACGATTTCCAGTGATGGTGGTGCTGATGCCACCTTGTTCTCCGGTGGTACTAATGCCACCGAGTCTGATATAGATCCCTCGGATTCAGAATCTGATTGGGCAGATTGTGATGATCAGATGCCAGATCTGGATCCACCTGAGCCTATAGATGAGGAGGAGGTAGAGGCAGAGCAGAACAGAGACAATATAGAGGACCCGCCTTCTCCAGATCCAGTTTGTGAGAGTTCGTTATCATTTTCCCAGGTAGATTTGGCAGAATTGTCCGCATACACACATCTTCTTCAGAAGCCAGATTTGCCAGCACCCAGCTGTCCAGAGCTAAAGCCGCTCCCTACTTCGTTGAAGTATAGATTCCTTGCGGGAGAGTCTGAGATGTACCCAGTCATCATCTCTGCCGATCTGACTGGAGAGCAAGAATCCCGTCTGATGGAGGTTCTTGAAAAGAACCGCAAGGCAATTGGATGGAGCGTAGAAGATCTCCATGGGATTAGTCCCTCATTGTGCTCCCACCATATCTATCTCGAGGAAGGGGCGAAGCCGTCGCGTGAGTTCCAGCGGCGACTGAACCCCAACCTAAGAGAGGTTGTTATGAAGGAAATATCAAAATGGTGGAGTGCAGATTTTATTTATCCCATTTCCGACTCCAAGTGGGTTAGCCCCTTGCATGTGGTACCCAAGAAGACGGGCATCACGACTGTGATCAGTGAGTCGGGAGAGGAGATTGCCACACGAGTACCCACCTCTTGGCGGGTCTGTGTTGACTACAGGAGACTCAACCAGGCCACCAAGAAGGACCATTTTCCCCTGCCCTTTATTGATCAGATCATAGAGAGACTGGCAGGGAAGAGCCATTATTGCTTCCTAGATGGGTACTCGGGCTACAACCAGGTGGCCATCGCTCCTGAGGATCAGGAGAAGACCACCTTTACCTGTCCCTTCGGTACATACGCTTTTCGACGCATGCCATTTGGGTTATGTAACGCCCCTGCGACTTTTCAGAGATGCATGCTGTCAATATTTTCGGACATGATAGGGGAGTGTTTAGAGGTCTTCATGGACGACTTCTCGGTTTACGGCGACGGATTCGATTCCTGTCTTGACTGCCTAGACCGAGTGCTTCAGCGATGTATTGCTACCCGGTTGGTTCTATCTTGGGAGAAGAGTCACTTCATGGTGACTCAAGGGACGGTGCTTGGCCACATCATCTCCAACAGAGGCATGGAGGTTGATCCGGCCAAGGTCGATGTCATTAGAAAACTCACACCGCCGTCCAATTTGAAGCAGCTACGGTCATTTCTAGGGCACGTTGGTTTTTACAGGAGATTCATTCATGATTTCAGCAAGATTGCCCGACCGTTGACTGATCTCTTGACGAAAGACACCGAGTTCCTTGTTGATGACAAGTGTCTTTCGTCCTTTGAGACTCTCCAGCAGTGTGTTATTGAGGCTCCTGTCCTTCAGCCACCCGATTGGTCTCTCCCATTCGAGATCATGACGGACGCCTCTGATTTTGCCGTAGGGGCCGTGCTAGGACAGAGGAGGGATGGAGTGCCATTTGCCATACACTATGCTAGCCGCACATTGGATTCCGCCCAGCGGAATTACACGGTCACAGAGAAGGAAATGCTAGCAGTAGTGTTTGCCCTAGATAAGTTCAGATCGTATATCATTGGATCTAGAGTGACTTTGTATACCGACCACACCGCCATCAGGTACCTCATGTCAAAGAAGGATGCCAAGGCCAGACTTACTAGATGGATCCTTCTACTCCAGGAGTTCGACATTGAGATCAAGGATAAGCCTGGAGTCAAGAATGTGGTGGCGGATCATCTTTCCCGACTAGAGCAGCCTGAGGATTCTGAGCAGATTGATCCCATTTGTGATACCTTCCCAGATGAGGCGATCCTTGCTATCGCCTCACTCCCGTGGTATGCCGATATTGTGAACTTTCTCGTTGCTGGGAAAGTCCCACAAGATTGGCCCAGGCAGAAGCTTGAGACCTTCTTTGCGAAGGCCAAGTCCTACCACTGGGAGGATCCAATCCTTTACCACGAAGGAGGGGATAGCATCTGGCGTCGGTGTATTCCTCAGGAGGAGCATCATAGTGTCCTCACTTACTGCCACAAGCTTGAGGCAGGAGGACATCATTCTGGGAGGAGAACGGCACAGAAAGTGCTCCAATCCGGCTTGTGGTGGCCTACACTCTTCAAGGACTCTGATGAGTTCGTGAAGAGGTGTACTGACTGTCAGAGGATGGGCACTTGTGGACAGCGTGATATGATGCCGATGCAGCCCATTCACTTCTGTGAGGTTTTTGACGCATGGGGCATCGATTTCATGGGTCCATTCCCTAAGAGTCAGGGATTTGAGTACATTCTGTTGGCCGTAGATTATGTTAGTCGTTGGGTTGAGGCTATCCCCGCCCGAGCCGCAGATGCAAAGACAGTTTGCAGATTTTTGAAGAAGCACATAATCATGCGGTTTGGGGTTCCACGAGTTCTGATTTCTGATGGGGGATCTCATTTCATCAACGACCAGGTGAAGGCACTTGCTAGAGAGTTCAGTATAGACCATCGTGTTGCCACTCCATACCATCCACAGACAAATGGTCTAGCTGAGGTGTCGAATAGGGAGATCAAGAATATTTTGCAGAAAGTCGTCCGCCCTGACCGAAAGAATTGGTCACAGCTTTTGGACTCGGTCTTGTGGGCATATAGGACGTCTTTCAAGACACCTTTGGGCACATCTCCCTTTCGCCTTGTGTATGGCAAGCCCTGTCACCTACCAGTTGAGCTGAGGCACAAGTCACTTTGGGCAGTTACAGACATATTGATGGATCCAGATGGTATAGGAGACCAGAGGAGGGCAGAGTTAGCCGCCTTGGAAGAGCTTAGAGATGCAGCTTTCTCAAACAACCTGCATTATAAGGAGAAAGTCAAAGAGTGGCATGATTCTCATATCAGCCACAAGCATTTTGAGATTGGACAGAAAGTATGGTTGTTTGATGCAAGGCTACGATTATTTCCAGGGAAGCTACAGAGCAAATGGAAAGGACCCTATTTGGTCAGAAAGGTACATGATAATGGTAGCATTGATATATCTGAGTTATCTTCTGAGAGTACCTTCCGAGTGAACGGCCAGCGGCTCAAACCATTTCTAGATCATGAGCCGCGGGACGTTATTATTGCCGCTATTCATTTTGCGTGAGATGTGGTCTTTTGACTCACATCTTTTACATCTCACGCCTGATTTTCACTGTTCCTCCGCCTGTATAGATCCAGTTGTCCATATCATTCTATTCTTTAGTCCCACATCCCGTCTTTCATCTTATGATTATGCTATACTTAGGGTGTACTTTACCCTAAGTATAGGGGGGATGTCGGACCTGTGAGTATTCTTTTCATTCTTTCTGCTCTTGTTTTTGCTGCCTATACTCAGGGATATTCTACCCTAAGTATAGGGGGGGCAGATTCTGTATATTCTTCACTCGGCTTTCCCTTCATGTACAGCTTTCTATACTTAGGATTAGTTAATCCTAAGTATAGGGGGAAACCACCGAGTTCCTCTCATTTTATTCATTTATTCGTTCCTGTACTTAGCCATTCCTTTTCACTTCCCTTTTACTAAGCACGAGTTATGTCTTCTTCATCGCTCTTGATCACTCTGAGGACATCGTTCGAGCTAAGTATAGGGGGGGTGTGTATATATTTCATATATACTTTAGCCATAACTCGTACTTTGTGTGAGTGTGTTAATAAATAAAATGGCTAAAAATCACAAAAATTAAAAATTTTTCATGTACATAAACCTCTTTTATTCTTGCACATACATAGCTAGTGTATAAAGTATTTTGTAAAAATGATTTCAAAAATCTTTTGTGTAAAGCTTGTGTAAATATGTTGTATCAAAATTATGTATATAGTACAAAATTTTTCCAAAATGTTTTGAAAATCAAAAGTTTGCAAAAATCTTGTGTAAATGTTTGTAAATATCTTTTTGCAAAACTTGCACTTCATGCATCATTCATTCATGATTTCAAAATATTTTTCAAAAATTTTGCATGATTGTAAAATATTTGTAAATAGCATCTTGTGTACATATATGTATATAGTTTTTCCTGGATGAGAGTTGACATTTAAACTAAACCTGGAATTAAATTGAGAAATGGAGCTTGAATAAGATCTTAATCCACTTAACTTCAAGAGGAACCTTGTAGGACTTAGGGTTAAGGCTTTTCAGGTCCATAAGGACTTAATTCTTCGAGTCCACTAGGCTAAGAGCATATGTCATCTTGATGAGCCTAAGTAGAGCACTTAACAACACACGCATGACTCTCAGAGACAATGGCTTCACTTGCACCTGCACTTTACACATGGCTCTCCACGGATGAGGTGGTGAGGAGGCAGTTTCCTTTGGTTTGGGGTAGCATATGAGGGTAGTACTTCTAGGCGGAACCTCTCTTCTTCTTATAGTGAAGGAAGTGCACCTCAACTTGGTCTAGTGGTGTTGAAAGCTAAAGACAGAAGCTGTGGGTTGCAATAAAGCTTCAAAAGAGGGATAGTCTACTGGCTCAAGGGGAAATTTCTTATATGCTGCACCATGTAGATATGTTGTACAGAAGTTCTTGAAAAAAAAAAATATGCAAAAATGCAAAAAGAACTCCAAAAAAGTGGTGGGTCGGATTGAAAATTTAATAACCCCACCGGAGTATAAAGCAAAAGCTTATGGTATCCATGTTACATCTCATGAAGCTTGCAGCGGGAGACTTAGCTACACTGGCTAAGCTTCCAAAACTCTATACTTCTACCCCCCTCTCCTTGAGCCGGTTGCACTTAAACTTAGAAGGGAATACCCCGCTTCTCGAGGAAAGAGTTGCTAGACCGAGGCATTAGAGTTACCAGGTTGAGGGAGGTTGTTTCTTTGTTACTTCTGAGGTGGGGAGCCACATATCACCTACACCGCAAGGAAAGATTCATGGTCATTAGAGTTTGTGTATGTAGACTTGTTCTGATCTGGTTTATTGAGGAGTCTTGCCCATAGATTGGTGGAACTTGGAGGCTGTTGAGTTTTAGGCTTAAGTCCAAATAAGGTTCCGACACATTAATAATCCAAAGATCTGATCAAGCTCCATATTTCAATTTAATGAAGGAAAATTTAATAAGTCAACCTTGATCCATGTACATCCTCTTTTTCTTTTTCTTTCTTTTTCACTTCTTTTTCAAATAAGTGTTTGCTAAGGGACTAGCAAAGTTAAGCATAGGGGGTGATGAATACCCATTCATCACTCTTTATTCTATTATTTTAGCTACAAAAACTTTGCAAATACATGTAGATATGTGTAAATACAAATAATTACCAAAAGCATGCATTGTGTAAAAACCTATAATTAGCATGTTTTGTGCAAAAATAAAAAGAATAAAGAGCAAAAAGAAAAGAGGGAAATATTTAGAATAAATATTGAGCAACCTACCCAAGGGAGGGCTCAGCATGGGCCTGACCGCATAAAAGCCAAAGTAGAGGGAGATAGGAGCTCATGTGTAATACTTCTGTAAATACAATAAATTATATTTTCCTCACCCAAAAATATGTTGTAAGTATTTGTATATATCTTATTAAAAACAAAATACAAATAAAAAAAAAATCAAAAATTCAAAAATATACCTTCACCATGTGCATAGACCATCACCCATGTATTTATTTAACCCTATAAATAAATGAAATTATTTTCAGAACTTTTTGTGAATATTCTATGGCATATTTTGTAAATAAAATAAATAAAAAGAAACAAAACAAAAATCAAATAAAAAATTACAAAATGAAAAATACCAAAATACATTGTATAAATTCCATGTATATAAATGTATACAACTATTTATTTCACCTTGTATATAAATAATTAAAATAAAATAAAAATACCATTTTATTCCATATTTTATGTGTAAATAAATAAAATACAAAATGAGCATAAAAATACATAAAATAACAAATAAAAAATCAAAATAAAAATCCATGTAGTGTACATATACCTATATATATAGCTACCCTATTTTTATTTCCAAAAAATTAATTAAAAATCACCAAAAAATAGAAAAAAATAAAAGAAAAATATTTCATGTTTTGAGTTTTCTTTAATTCGGCCTATTTCTGCCCTAAAATAAATAAACAAAAAATCAAGTACACGTGGCAACGTCTGACTGGTCCACGGGGGAATGTTGACCCCGGTCAACTCCCCCGCGGACTCCTTCCTTTCTGGAAGATGCGTGCCGCGCCTCCTTCGCCGATTTATCCACGCGTCTCCAGGCTGTCACCCACTCAACCCCCGTGCTCGGATTCTTCGCCAATCATCCATCATCCTCGCCGGATCTTCCGCCATCAAATCCACGCCTTCTATAGCTGTCGCCACTCAACCCTAATCGCCCCTGTCACCATTTATATCCCGACCTCCGCCGCCTCCGCGCCCCATCTTTGGACCTTCTCCTCCTTCCCAGTGACCTCCATAGGCTTCGCGAGAGTGACAGCAAGCGTCTGCCCTTGTTGCAGTGAGGCGAGGAAGCGAATCCATTGATCCGGCGATTCTCGCCGTCCTTGCTCCGTGATGAATACCCATTCATCACTCTTTATTCTATTATTTTAGCTACAAAAACCTTTGCAAATACATGTAGATATGTGTAAATACCAATAATTACCAGAAGCATGCATTGTGTAAAAACCTATAATTAGCATGTTTTTGTGCACAAATAAAAGAATAAAGAGCAAAAAGAAAAAGAGGGAAATATTTAGAATAAATAATGAGCAACCTAACCCAAGGAGGGCTCAGCATGGGGCCTGACCGCATAAAAGCCAAAGTAGAGGGAGATAGGAGCTCATGTGTGTATACTTCTGTAAATAAAACTATATATTTTCCTCACCCAAAAATATGTTGTAAATATTTTGTATATATTTTGTAAAAGCTATTAAAACAAAATAAAAAGATGAAAAGCAAAAAGATCAAAATACCCTTCCTTCACCATGTACATGAACCACACCTTTGTATTTATTTACCTTGTAAATAAATTCAATTATTTTCTAAACTTTTTGTAAATATTCTATGTTATATTTTGTAAATAAAATAAATAAAAAGAAACAAAACAAAAATCAAATAAAAATTACAAAATTGAAAATACAAAAATACATTGTATAAATACCATGTATATAAATGTATATATCTATTTATTTCACCCTTGTATATAAGTGATAAAAATAAAATAAAAATATTCTTTTATTCCTCATTTTGTCTTGTAAATAAATAAAATACAAAATGAGCATAAAAACACATAAAAAGAACAAATAAAAAAAAAATCAAAAATAAAAATCTATATAGTGTACATATACCTATATATAGAGCTAACCTATTTTTATTTCCAAAAATTAATTAAAAATCACCAAAAAATAGAAAAAAATAAAAGAAAAATATTTCATGTTTTGAGTTTTATTTAATTCGACCTATTTCTGCCTTAAAATAAATAAACAAAATTCGGGCACACGTGGCCGCTCCTGATTGGTCCACGGGGGAATGTTGACCCCGGTCAACTCCCCCGCGACCTCCTTCCTTTTCTGGACCACGCGTGCCGCGCCCCCTTCGCCGATTTTCCCACGCGACTCCAGGCTGTCTCCCACTCAACCCCCGTGCTCGGTTTCTTCGCCAATCATCCCTCATCCTCGCCGGATCCTTCGCCATCAAATCAAAGCCTTCCTTAGCCGTCAGCCCTCAACCCTAATCGCCCCGGTCACTCTATATATTCTCACCTCCGCCGCCTTCGCGCGCCATCTTTGGCCCTTCTCTTCCTTCCCAGTGACCTCCATTGGCATCGCGAGAGTGACAGCAAGCTGTGCCCTTGTTGCAGTGAGGCGAGGAAGCGTATCCATCGATCCGGCGTACTTCGCCGTCCTTGCTCCGCCGCCGGTGTTGAGCATCGAGCTTCAGGCCTTGACGCCCTTCGAAGCTACGACCAGGAGCAAGACCAGCTCCACCACAGTCTTCAGCATCCATCAGGTAGCCGATTAGACCTTCTATTTAGCGTAATTTTCGATTTCGCCCAATTCATATCTCCGACGTACATCTCCGATTCCGACCACCTCGCGTAACCGCTTGATCATCCGACCCGACCATCACCTTCACCGTGTCCCCACGCACCTTCTACGCCAGCTCATTCAACCCAGATCGCACAGGATCTGGGATTCGAGTTCCATCGCCTCCGCCTCGCCGGAGCTCGTTCGCCACGCCGCACAGACCACCTTCACCCCGCCTTCTTGGGTCGAGGCACTTTGCCCTCGACCCGCGAAGCTTCTTGACTACTTTGCAGGTCCAAAGGGAGGCGTCTGAGGCTTCCCAACTTCAAGCCAGGAGCTTCTTCTCCGCCGGCCTTGCTCGAGCTCCTCGGAGCTTGGTTTGACCACCGGAGACCAGTAGCAGCTGCGCACCTTCACGCCGGAGCTTCTCCGACCTTCAGGCGCAGCAGAGGAGAGCGGAGACACCTTCACGAGGCCGGCGAAGTTCGCCGGCCATCAGTTCTTCCTCCACCTTCCAGAGCCGTCCGATGAAGACCTCGCTCCAGTTCTAATCCTGAGCGTCCATCTGTGGGGGAGCAGCAGCCGTCGATACATCTGAGGATCTCATCTGGGCCGTTGAGCAGCGAGGTTAAGCCACGACGTCTCTCAGCCGTCCGATTATACACGTGGCTGCACCTCGACCATCCGATCTGAGCTTAGTTTCCTTCGAAGATCCACGTTGCATCTGCACCGTCCGATCACCCACGTGGATGCACACCAGCCGTCGGATCAGGCCAGCGCTTCCAGAAGTAAAGGCGCGTTTGTTCTCCACCGTCAGATCTGCCACGCGTCAACATCAGGCCGTCGCTATTAATAAAAGGGGTAAATTTCTCCTAGACCCCTCTGTTTGTCTTATTTCTTTTTAGTCCTGTAATTTTTAATTCAGTTGTTTATTTTCTGGGATATTTGCATAGAGACCCTCGCGCTTAATTTTATTTGCAATTATACCCCTGCCAGTAGTGAACCACGTGCTTCGTCACGTGTTACTTTGGGATTTTTGCATCTTTAGCCTTGTAGTTCTGGAGTGTTAATGAATGCATGAATATTTTTAAATAATTGCAAATATGCCCCTGTGAGTGTTGTTTATTGTGCATGTGCGTTATTTCTTGGGCTTTTTGCAACCTTGCCCCTGGGGTTTTGATACGGGTTATCAAAAACCCCTAGGACTTGGTTTTTGTTACAAATCAGTCCCTGTGTGCCCCAGCCACGCGCGAAGCGCGTGACTTGCTGGGTATTTTGCACCAAGGCCCCCAGATCTTCGGGTATTTGCACTTAGGTCCCTATGCACAGTGCCCCACCTTTATTTTTGAATAAAATATCAAACGACCTCCAAATCCAATGAGATTTTGACACATGGCTCCTGCCATGGTGTAGGAATTTCTATGATTTTTGGGGACATTTTTGATTTCATTTATTATTTTTAAAAATTCAAAAACACTCTTTTTTGCCACTGTTTGACTTTAAAAATACCAAAAAAATATAAAATCACCTTTAAAAATTCTAAAAAAATTAGGATTTGTTGTTTGCTGGTTGTTTGATTTTCCAGCCATTTTTGGTGACTTTTCATCACTTAAAAACCCTAAAAATTGAAAAACCCCTAAAAACTCATAAAAAGTGTAATAATTAAATTAAAAATCCAAAAACAATAATTAGGGTGCCTAAATTTTCCTCATTCTTTCTAGATTATAGGAAAATTACCTTTAGGGCTTTTTAAGATCCAAGAGTATTTTATTTTTGGGTCTTAAGCCTTGCTGGACAGTACCCTATTTTTGTCGCATTGTTTGATTTTTAATAAATAATTTACCCATTAGAAAAATTCCAAAAATTCACCAAAAACAGTAAAAAACATTTAAAACATAAAAACCATTTTTCCTTAATTTTTGCATCATTTTTGGTGTGTGTAATATATTGTTGAAGTTGCCTTGTATTTACATTCTTTCATTTTCTCATCTTTTAAAAAAAATCTAAAAAATTATAAAAACAAATAAAAACAAATAAAAACCATAAAAAAAGATTCCCTTGGATTTCTGACTACATCGTAGGCCGCAAGGCCAATCTGTGCTCCTTGTGTTCGACCCTGGGAGCTATACCAGGTTAATCCTATAGCTAGATCGCTCTATTGTGTGCTTGCTTGTTTTTATCTCCTTTGAGTGATTGATTTTTCTTGATTGACGCATTCGAGTGACTGAGGTCGCAACGACCTCATTTAATACCTTTACCTCAGTCGATCGTAATTCCGCGTCGTCAGAATGGCGCCGTTGCCGGGGAGCACGGCTTTGTAGTCAGTTTTCATTCTTCTATTTTTGTCTCTCTACATTATAATTGTTCTCTGACATTCTCTCTTGGATTTTTGTGCGAGGTACTGCTTGGACTGCTTGGAGTTACTATTTAGAGGACCCGCGCAGGAGGAAGAGAGAGCGGAGAAGAAATTTTCTATTTAGAGAGAGAGAGAGAACAAAATTTGTTGTAATAACTTAGACTCTGAACTTTGGACTTGTGGACACTTGTAACTTAGCGGGTCTGTTTCGCCGAGCACCGGTGTGCTCGGGGGACCCATTCGGATTTTCGCGGCTTTTATCGTGGTTTTGATAGCTAGCTGCCTTTTCCGGTGTTTACGCGGTTTTCTCGAGCCCCTAGATTTAGGAATTTTTGGTTGATTGTGACGTAGATATCTAAGGCCCAACACTTAATAGAAATATCTGTTCCTATAGAACGTAATTGGACCTTGATAAAATTCACTAAAAAAGTTAGTTTAATTGGATTTGAGACCACGTGCCGTGAGGAGTCACATACAGCGCTGGCAGGACCCGTTGTGACGGGCACCGAGTGACTCCCAAGATCGGACTCCGGACTCGATTCGGTTAGCTAACTATTGTTCTTCACGATCAATAGAAGTTGCTCATCTAGGACTCGGTTTTTCCTCGTTGCATCATTTAGGTAGTTTTAATTCTGTATTTAAATTCTGCGCGGATCACTTGCATGTAGAGTGCTGGAGACAAGGTACGCATTTCTTTCTCTGCATGCATCATTGATTTCTTCGCGCATTGGCTTTTTCGTTCTCTCCCTCTGTTTTTGGCTTAATCATCAGGAGAATCGGGAAAACCGTTAGGCCGCTTGTATTTATTTTGAAAAAAATTAAAAAGAAAAACAATAAAAATTGGGACTGGATAACACTATTGACCCTAAAAGACACTCACATTAAAAATTTGTCTTGGGGAGAGCAACCCCCTCATTGTTTGGTTTGATTGTGCGAGAGAGTGACCCGAACACTAGGTAAAGCCCTCCGGTGCTCATCTCGACTGATTACCGACTCTTCTGTGCGGGACAGTCGGTTGAGAGAGTATCGGGTATCCCAGCAGGTCACGTAATCGCTCTGATATCTTGTGTGTTCATCAAATAAAATTGACAAGATAAATTGACCGAGCTTTCACGGTCTTCAGATTGTGTTGAGTTGGTGAACAAGGGGTTTGCTTTGTGATCATATTTTCTCCAGATCCCATCCGCCTTACTCGCCAGATCAAGATGATGGGTAGACGATCTCTTAGGCAGCCTCTGGCTGCACCGCTTTCAGGCGCGGCTACTCCATCATCTAGTTGGTCCGTGAGAGTCGAGACCAGCTCTCCGGGCCCGAGTACGATTCCACCCTGTTCCCCCTCGACCCCCTTTCTTTTCCTACTGAGAGACATGAGCCCGAGGAAAGACGAATTGATTTAACAGAACCTGAGTTGGGCTCATCTGATTTTGCAGACATCCCTATGGCTGGAGCAGGCAGTTCAGATGATCGCCAGCCCGAACATTTTGTCTTAGACCAGGGAGCGATCAACTCCACCCTGATCGCATCATTAGAGACAGTTCAGCAACAGTTACGCGATCAGGGGGCTTTTATGATTGAGATGAGAAGAGAGATGGAGCGACTCCGAAGAGAGCGAGAAGAGCCGAGCGAGCCTGAGGACATTCCCGATGCTGATGCAGAGGCAGCAGCCGCAGCAGCAGCTGCCGCAGCGGCAGCCGCCGCCGGAGGAGGACCACCGAGAACGATGCGGGAGCTACACAACCCCGGATCTACACTGATGCATCATTGGGTGGTGGTGCCTGCTATCGTGGGGGATTTCAAGTTCCCTCCGAACACCCTGCAGATGCTCCCTCATTTTCACGGGCTTGCCACTGAAGAACCCCATCTCCATCTCCAGGAGTTTTTGATGATCTGCAGTACTGTCCACGACCGTCATGTGGACCAAGATACAATTCGAATGATGGCCTTCCTTTTTCACTGGCAGATAGAGCAGCCGCCTGGCTGAAACATCTAGGGAAGTTTGTTTACACCTGGGATCAGCTCCGCACCGAGTACTTGAACAAGTACTATCCACTCGGGCGGACAAATGCAGCGAGGGCCCTGATCAACAACTTCTCCATGCTCCCTAATGAGCAATTTCACGAAGCATGGGAGAGGTTCAGAGAGCTTCTGGATAGATGCCCACACCACGATATCTCGAAGCCGAACCTAGTTCAGAGCTTCTTTAGTGGGATGACGCCAGAGCTTCAGGGTTTGGTGAATGCTTCTTGCGCCGGGTCCTACTTTGCCAAGGACCACAACCAAGTCTGGGCCATCTACGAGGAGATGGCAGAAAATTACATGGTGATGTCCCAGACTCGGTTGTACACTCAGAGATCTCAGCAGCCGCCAGGACCCGTGCAGTATCAGCGGATAGCACGGGTTGATGCAGGTCCATCCAGTTCGTCCACAGTTGCAGCCGCTCAGGCAGAGTCGGCCACTGCGGACATGGGGATTATCAGCGAGAAGTTGGACCGCATGGAAATAATAGAGAAGAAGCAGTGCCAGGGCATAACTCAGATGGAGCAAATGGCACAAACTCTGAGCGACATGAAGACCCAGCTCTTGTGTCTTCAGGAGGCACAGACGGCTCCTCAGCCCCGTCTTCTGTCGCGAGGCGATTCCGGCGGCAGCCGCAGCTCGTCCCAGCGCTCCAGCTCCTTGCAGCAGCCTAGACAAGTTCACCTTGTACAGGCGGAGCCGTACCAGCAGCAGTAGCCCTCTTACCAGTCACCACCATCTCCAGACTTACAGATGGTGGTATATCAGCCGGATCAGCCTCTGGCAGCACTGCCACCAGACCCCTTTGACGCTGAGCCGTTGATGGATGTCAACGGGATTTGGTATGACCGTCCTCAACCTGGAATCCGACGAGACCATCCCGGATTCAGGTGGGGGAATGGGGGTAACCAGTCCCAACAGCAGCCAGCCGGTCAGGGAGGGCAGTACTCCCAGCAGAGAGATCACCAACAGCCCCCTGCATATCAGCCACATCAGCCATCATCCTTCGTACCTCGTCCCTACCAGCAGCAGGGACAGAATTGGAGACGTGAGCAGCAGGCTCACCAGCAGCAGCATCATTCCTCCTACCCCTCTCAACCACAGCAGCACCAGGTCCAGCAGCCTCATTATCAGAGAGGCAACCCGTCGGGCTCCCCTGAGAGCCCCGCCATGGATGATTTAGCCCGCCTCTTCACAGAGCAGCAGGCTACATTTAGACGGGAGATGGACGAGTTCCGCCAGGAGATGCGGGACCTGATGAGAGGGAAGGCCGCCATCCCTGCACAGATCGAGCCGAATCCGAATAACTTGAAGAGGAAATCTGAGCAGGTAGTTCACACTGAGCCTACCACTCCTAGTAACTCATTTGATGATATGTCATCAAATATATTTGATGCTGATTTTGTTACACTTAGGAGCGGTAGAAGACCAGCAGGCGGCGCCTCATCTGAGCGACAACACGAGGATCCATCTAGAGCGCCAGATGAGGAAGAGGAGAGCGGTACTGAAGCCGCACATCATGATGACGGTGGTACTAAGGCCACCCGAGATGCTGATTCCACCGGCGGTACTGAGGCCGCCACTTCACCACATCGAGGAGGTGGTACTGACGCCACCAGCAGAACTGAGCCAGCCAGCGGTACTGAAGCCGCAAGACGTCTAGTTGTAGAGCCAACTAGAGGTGGTACTGATGCCACCAACATTTATTCTGGTAGAAATGTTGTCTTTCCTCGCATGAATGTATCTCGGAACTCTGATTTGAATAAAGGAAAAGGTTTAGTTTCTTCTGATCCCACTGTGGTGAATGATGTTTGTGAGGATCCGGTCATTGAACCGTCTAGGCCTATTCCTAGTCCTTCATCTGAGAAGGACCCTGTGATCCCCTTTCCTAGAGCCCTTGAGTTGGGGAAGGGGAAGAAAAAAGAAAAAGATCCAAAAAAGAGAGAGCAGGAGGAGTTCAGCCAGAGCATGATAGACCGATTTCACATACAGCTGACCCTCAATGAGGCTTTGCAACACATCCCTCTTCTTCAGCGATCCTTGAGAGATAAGACCACAGTCAGAAGGACGAAGAGGAACAAGACCGCAGAAATTCATGTGTTGACAAAAGCCACGTGTTACGCGATCCAGAACCATCTGCCGACTAAGAGGCCAGATTTAGGGGCCCCGTATGTCAGATGTCATATTAGTGAGCAGAGGTTCGACCGTACTCTCTTAGATAGCGGATCGTCGATCAACCTTCTTCCGGCAGCCCTTCTCAACCACTTAGAGTTGGGCACTCTTGTACAGAGCAGGACATACCTTCAGTTTGCTGATCGGTCTGTCAAGAGGCCAAAGGGGTTGTTACGAGACGTTGTCGTCACGATTCAGGGTTTGCAATTCCCCGTGGACTTTGTAGTGCTGGACATGGAGACCCCTGACTCGTTGACCGATTCCCCCATCATTCTTGGTCGCCCATTCCTGGCCACAGCCAAGGCGGTGACTGACCATGACAATGGGAAGGTATTCTTTCGCGTCCAGGGCGAGAGTATACAAATAGAGACGGTTAAGGACCACAGAGCCAGAGCTAGATCCCGCTCACATGGCAGTACAGATTCAGAGCAGCAGACAGACGTAGAGCCGGACATCCACCAGGACTGTGATTTTGTGATCACAGATGATGAGGCAGTTTGGGCAGACCCTGCAGCACAGACCATCCTCTCATATACAGATACAGCTGATGCAGAGATGATAGCAGAGGATAGTCTGGAGAGCACAGCCTTGGTTCAGGATACTATTGAGTCAGCAGAGTCGGACCTTGATCGCGACACGATTTCCAGTGATGGTGGTACTGAGGCCACCCTGCTCTATGGTGGTGCTGATGCCACCTTGTTCTCCGGTGGTACTGATGCCACCGAGTCTGATATAGATCCCTCGGATTCAGAATCTGATTGGGCAGATTGTGATGATCAGATGCCAGATCTGGATCCACCTGAGCCTATAGATGAGGAGGAGGTAGAGGCAGAGCAGATCAGAGACAATGCAGAGGACCCGCCTTCTCCAGATCCAGTTTGTGAGAGTTCGTTATCATTTTCCCAGGCAAATTTGGCAGAATTATCCGCATACACACATCTTCTTCAGAAGCCAGATTTGCCAGCACCCAGCTGTCCAGAGCTAAAGCCGCTCCCTACTTCGCTGAAGTATAGATTCCTTGCGGGAGAGTCTGAGATGTACCCAGTCATCATCTCTGCCGATCTGACTGGAGAACAAGAATCCCGTCTGATGGAGGTTCTTGAAAAGAACCGCAAGGCAATTGGATGGAGCGTAGCAGATCTCCATGGGATTAGCCCCTCGTTGTGCTCCCACCATATCTATCTCGAGGAAGGGGCAAAGCCGTCGCGTGAGTTCCAGCGGCGACTGAACCCCAACCTAAGAGAGGTTGTTATGAAGGAAATATCAAAATGGTGGAGTGCAGATTTTATTTATCCCATTTCCGACTCCAAGTGGGTCAGCCCCTTGCATGTGGTGCCCAAGAAGACGGGCATCACTACTGTGATCAGTGAGTCGGGAGAGGAGATTGCTACACGAGTACCCACCTCTTGGCGGGTCTGTGTTGACTACAGGAGACTCAACCAGGCCACCAAGAAGGACCATTTCCCCCTGCCCTTTATAGATCAGATCATTGAGAGACTGGCAGGGAAGAGCCATTATTGCTTCTTAGATGGGTACTCAGGCTACAACCAGGTGGCCATCGCTCCTGAGGATCAGGAGAAGACCACCTTTACCTGTCCCTTCGGTACCTACGCTTTTCGACGCATGCCATTTGGGCTATGTAACGCCCCTGCGACTTTTCAGAGATGCATGCTGTCAATATTTTCGGACATGGTAGGGGAGTGTTTGGAGGTCTTCATGGACGACTTCTCGGTTTACGGCGACGGATTCGATTCCTGTCTTGACTGCCTAGACCGAGTGCTTCAGCGATGTATTGCTACCCGGTTGGTTCTATCTTGGGAGAAGAGTCACTTCATGGTGACTCAAGGGACGGTGCTTGGCCACATCATCTCCAACAGAGGCATGGAGGTTGATCCGGCCAAGGTTGATGTCATTAGGAAACTCACACCGCCGTCCAATCTGAAGCAGTTACGGTCATTCCTAGGGCACGTTGGTTTTTATAGGAGATTCATTCATGATTTCAGCAAGATTGCCCGACCGTTGACTGATCTCTTGACGAAAGACACCGAGTTCCTTGTTGATGACAAGTGTCTTTCGTCCTTTGAGACTCTCCAGCAGTGTGTTATTGAGGCTCCTGTCCTTCAGCCACCCGATTGGTCTCTCCCATTCGAGATCATGACGGACGCCTCTGATTTTGCCGTAGGAGCCGTGCTAGGACAGAGGAGGGATGGAGTGCCATTTGCTATACACTATGCTAGCCGCACATTGGATTCCGCCCAGCGGAATTACACGGTCACAGAGAAGGAGATGCTAGCAGTAGTGTTTGCTCTCGATAAATTCAGATCATATATCATTGGATCCCGAGTGACCTTGTACACAGATCACACCGCCATCAGGTACCTCATGTCAAAGAAGGATGCCAAGGCCAGACTTACTAGATGGATCCTTCTACTCCAGGAGTTCGATATTGAGATCAAGGATAAGCCTGGAGTCAAGAATGTGGTGGCGGACCATTTATCCCGATTAGAGCAGCCTGAGGAGACAGAGCAGATTGATCCCATTTGTGATACTTTCCCAGATGAGGCGATCCTTGCTATCACCTCACTCCCGTGGTATGCCGATATTGTGAACTTTCTCGTTGCTGGGAAAGTCCCACAAGATTGGCCCAGGCAGAAGCTTGAGACCTTCCTTGCGAAGGCCAAGTCCTACCACTGGGAGGATCCCATCCTTTACCACGAAGGAGGGGATAGCATCTGGCGTCGGTGTATTCCTCAGGAGGAGCATCATAGTGTCCTCACTTACTGCCACAAGCTTGAGGCAGGAGGACATCATTCTGGGAGGAGAACGGCACAGAAAGTGCTCCAATCCGGTTTGTGGTGGCCTACCCTCTTCAAGGACTCAGATGAGTTTGTGAAGAGGTGTACTGACTGTCAGAGGATGGGCACTTGTGGACAGCGTGATATGATGCCGATGCAACCCATTCACTTCTGTGAGGTTTTTGACGCATGGGGCATCGATTTCATGGGTCCATTCCCTAAGAGTCAGGGATTTGAGTACATTCTGTTGGCCGTAGATTATGTTAGTCGTTGGGTTGAGGCTATCCCCGCCCGAGCCGCAGATGCAAAGACAGTTTGCAGATTTTTGAAGAAGCACATCATCATGCGGTTCGGGGTTCCACGAGTTCTGATTTCTGATGGGGGATCTCATTTCATCAACGACCAGGTGAAGGCAATTGCTAGAGAGTTCAGCATAGACCATCGTGTTGCCACTCCATACCATCCACAGACAAATGGTCTAGCTGAAGTGTCGAATAGGGAGATCAAGAATATTTGCAGAAAGTCGTCCGCCCTGACCGAAAGAATTGGTCACAGCTTTTGGACTCGGTCTTGTGGGCATATCGGACATCTTTCAAGACTCCATTGGGTACATCTCCCTTTAGCCTCGTTTATGGCAAACCTTGTCACCTACCAGTTGAGCTGAGGCACAAGTCACTCTGGGCAGTTACAGACATATTGATGGATCCAAATGGTATAAGAGACCAGAGGAGGGCAGAGTTAGCCGCCTTGGAAGAGCTTAGAGATGCAGCATTCTCAAGCAGCCTACATTATAAGGAGAAAATCAAGGAGTGGCATGATTCTCATATCAGCACAAGCATTTTGAGATTGGACAGAAAGTATGGCTGTTTGATGCAAGGCTTAGATTATTTCCAGGGAAGCTACAGAGCAAATGGAAAGGACCCTACTTGGTCAGAAAGGTACACGATAACGGTAGCATTGATATATCTGAGTTATCTTCTGAGAGTACCTTCCGAGTGAACGGTCAGCGGCTCAAAACCATTCTAGATCATGAGCCGCGGGACGTTATTATTGCCGCTATTCATTTTGCGTGAGATGTGGTCTTTTGACTCACATCTTTTACATCTCACGCCTGATTTTCACTGTTCCTCCGCCTGTATAGATCCAGTTGTCCATATCATTCTATTCTTTAGTCCCACATCCCATCTCTTCATCTTATGATTATGCTATACTTAGGGTGTACTTTACCCTAAGTATAGGGGGGATGTCGGACCTGTGAGTATTCTTTTCATTCTTTCTGCTCTTGTTTTTGCTGCCTATACTTAGGGATATTTTACCCTAAGTATAGGGGGGGGCAGATTCTGTATATTCTTCACTCGGCTTTCCCTTCATGTACAGCTTTCTATACTTAGGATTAGTTAATCCTAAGTATAGGGGGAAACCACCGAGTTCCTTTCATTTTATTCATCCATTCGTTCCTGTACTTACCCATTCCTTTTCACTTCCCTTTTACTAAGCACGAGTTATGTCTTCTTCATCGCTCTTGATCACTCTGAGGACATCGCTCGAGCTAAGTATAGGGGGGGTGTGTTATATTTCATATATACTTTAGCCATAAACTCGTACTTTGTGTGAGTGTGTTAATAAATAAAATGGCTAAAAATCACAAAAATTAAAATTTTTCATGAACATAAACCTCTTTATTCTTGCACATACATAGCTAGTGTACAAAGTATTTTTGTAAAAATGATTTCAAAAATCTTTTGTGTAAAGCTTGTGTAAATATTTTGTATCAAAATTATGTATACAGTACAAATTTTTTTCAAAATGTTTTGAAAATCAAAAGTTTGCAAAAATCTTGTGTAAATGTGTGTAAATATCTTTTTGCAAAACTGCACTTCATGCATCATTCATCCATAATTTCAAAACATTTTTCAAAATTTTTGCATGATTGTAAAATATTTGTAAATAGCATCTTTTGTACATATATGTATATAGTTTTTCCTGGATGAGAGTTGACATTTAAATTAAGCCTGGAATTAAATTGAGAAATGGAGCTTGAATAAGATCTTAATCCACTTAACTTCAAGAGGAACCTTATAGGACTTAGGGTTAAGGCTTTTCAGGTCCATAAGGACTTAATTCTTTGAGTCCACTAGGCTATGAGCATATGTCATCTTGATGAGCCTAAGTAGAGCACTTAACAACACACGCATGACTCTCAGAGACAATGGCTTCACTTGCACCTGCACTTTACACATGGCTCTCCATGGATGAGGTGGTGAGGAGGCAGTTTCCTTTGGCTTGGGGTAGCATATGAGGGTAGTACTTCTAGGCGGAACCTCTCTTCTTCTTATAGTGAAGGAAGTGCACCTCAACTTGGTCTAGTGGTGTTGAAAGCTAAAGACAGAAGCAGTGGGTTGCAATAAAGCTTCAAAAGAGGGATAGTCTACTGGCTCAAGGAGAAATTTCTTATATGCTGCACCATGTAGATATGTGTACAGAAGTCTTGAAAAAAAAAATGCAAAAAGAACTCCAAAAAAGTGGTGGGTCGGATTGAAAATTTAATAACCCCACCGGAGTGAAAAGCAAAAGCTTATGGTATCATGTTACATCTCATGAAGCTTGCAGCGGGAGACTTAGCTACACTGGCTAAGCTTCCAAAACTCTATACTTCTACCTCCTCTTCTTGAGCCGGTTGCACTTGAACTTAGAAGGGAATACCCCGCTTCTCGAGGAAAGAGTTGCTAGACTGAGGCATTAGAGTTACCAGGTTGAGAGAGGTTGTTTCTTTGTTACTTCTGAGGTGGGGAGCCACATATCACTTACACTGCATGGAAAGATTCATGGTCATTAGAGTTTGTGTATGTAGACTTGTTCTGATCTGGTTTATTGAGGAGTCTTGTCCATAGACTGGTGGAACTTGGAGGCTGTTGAGTTTTAGGCTTAAGTCCAAATAAGGTTCCGACACATTAATAATCCAAAGATCTGCTCAAGCTCCATACTTCAATTTAATGAAGGAAAATTTAATAAGTCAACCTTGATCCATGTACATCCTCTTTTTCTTTTTCTTTTTCTTTCTTTTTCACTTCTTTTTCAAATAAGTGTTTGCTAAGGGACTAGCAAAGTTAAAGCATAGGGGGTGATGAATACCCATTCATCACTCTTTATTCTATTATTTTAGCTACAAAAACCTTTGCAAATACATGTAGATATGTGTAAATACCAATAATTACCAGAAGCATGCATTGTGTAAAAACCTATAATTAGCATGTTTTTGTGCACAAAATAAAAGAATAAAGAGCAAAAAGAAAAAGAGGGAAATATTTAGAATAAATAATGAGCAACCTAACCCAAGGGAGGGCTCAGCATGGGCCTGACCGCATAAAAGCCAAAGTAGAGGGAGATAGGAGCTCATGTGTGTATACTTCTGTAAATAAAACTATATATTTTCCTCACCCAAAAATATGTTGTAAATATTTTGTATATATTTTGTAAAAGCTATTAAAAACAAAATAAAAAGATGAAAAGCAAAAAGATCAAAAATACCCTTCCTTCACCATGTACATGAACCACACCTTTGTATTTATTTAACCTTGTAAATAAATTCAATTATTTTCTAAACTTTTTGTAAATATTCTATGTTATATTTTGTAAATAAAATAAATAAAAAGAAACAAAACAAAAATCAAATAAAAATTACAAAATTGAAAATACAAAAATACATTGTATAAATACCATGTATATAAATGTATATATCTATTTATTTCACCCTTGTATATAAGTGATAAAAATAAAATAAAAATATTCTTTTATTCCTCATTTTGTCTTGTAAATAAATAAAATACAAAATGAGCATAAAAACACATAAAAAGAACAAATAAAAAAAAAATCAAAAATAAAAATCTATATAGTGTACATATACCTATATATAGAGCTAACCTATTTTTATTTCCAAAAATTAATTAAAAATCACCAAAAAATAGAAAAAAATAAAAGAAAAATATTTCATGTTTTGAGTTTTATTTAATTCGACCTATTTCTGCCTTAAAATAAATAAACAAAATTCGGGCACACGTGGCCGCTCCTGATTGGTCCACGGGGGAATGTTGACCCCGGTCAACTCCCCCGCGACCTCCTTCCTTTTCTGGACCACGCGTGCCGCGCCCCCTTCGCCGATTTTCCCACGCGACTCCAGGCTGTCTCCCACTCAACCCCGTGCTCGGTTTCTTCGCCAATCATCCCTCATCCTCGCCGGATCCTTCGCCATCAAATCAAAGCCTTCCTTAGCCGTCAGCCCTCAACCCTAATCGCCCCGGTCACTCTATATATTCTCACCTCCGCCGCCTTCGCGCGCCATCTTTGGCCCTTCTCTTCCTTCCCAGTGACCTCCATTGGCATCGCGAGAGTGACAGCAAGCTGTGCCCTTGTTGCAGTGAGGCGAGGAAGCGTATCCATCGATCCGGCGTACTTCGCCGTCCTTGCTCCGCCGCCGGTGTTGAGCATCGAGCTTCAGGCCTTGACGCCCTTCGAAGCTACGACCAGGAGCAAGACCAGCTCCACCACAGTCTTCAGCATCCATCAGGTAGCCGATTAGACCTTCTATTTAGCGTAATTTTCGATTTCGCCCAATTCATATCTCCGACGTACATCTCCGATTCCGACCACCTCGCGTAACCGCTTGATCATCCGACCCGACCATCACCTTCACCGTGTCCCCACGCACCTTCTACGCCAGCTCATTCAACCCAGATCGCACAGGATCTGGGATTCGAGTTCCATCGCCTCCGCCTCGCCGGAGCTCGTTCGCCACGCCGCACAGACCACCTTCACCCCGCCTTCTTGGGTCGAGGCACTTTGCCCTCGACCCACGAAGCTTCTTGACTACTTTGCAGGTCCAAAGGGAGGCGTCTGAGGCTTCCCAACTTCAAGCCAGGAGCTTCTTCTCCGCCGGCCTTGCTCGAGCTCCTCGGAGCTTGGTTTGACCACCGGAGACCAGTAGCAGCTGCGCACCTTCACGCCGGAGCTTCTCCGACCTTCAGGCGCAGCAGAGGAGAGCGGAGACACCTTCACGAGGCCGGCGAAGTTCGCCGGCCATCAGTTCTTCCTCCACCTTCCAGAGCCGTCCGATGAAGACCTCGCTCCAGTTCTAATCCTGAGCGTCCATCTGTGGGGGAGCAGCAGCCGTCGATACATCTGAGGATCTCATCTGGGCCGTTGAGCAGCGAGGTTAAGCCACGACGTCTCTCAGCCGTCCGATTATACACGTGGCTGCACCTCGACCATCCGATCTGAGCTTAGTTTCCTTCGAAGATCCACGTTGCATCTGCACCGTCCGATCACCCACGTGGATGCACACCAGCCGTCGGATCAGGCCAGCGCTTCCAGAAGTAAAGGCGCGTTTGTTCTCCACCGTCAGATCTGCCACGCGTCAACATCAGGTCGTCGCTATTAATAAAAGGGGTAAATTTCTCCTAGACCCCTCTGTTTGTCTTATTTCTTTTTAGTCCTGTAATTTTTAATTCAGTTGTTTATTTTCTGGGATATTTGCATAGAGACCCTCGCGCTTAATTTTATTTGCAATTATACCCCTGCCAGTAGTGAACCACGTGCTTCGTCACGTGTTACTTTGGGATTTTTGCATCTTTAGCCTTGTAGTTCTGGAGTGTTAATGAATGCATGAATATTTTTAAATAATTGCAAATATGCCCCTGTGAGTGTTGTTTATTGTGCATGTGCGTTATTTCTTGGGCTTTTTGCAACCTTGCCCCTGGGGTTTTGATACGGGTTATCAAAAACCCCTAGGACTTGGTTTTTGTTACAAATCAGTCCCTGTGTGCCCCAGCTACGCGCGAAGCGCGTGACTTGCTGGGTATTTTGCACCAAGGCCCCCAGATCTTCGGGTATTTGCACTTAGGTCCCTGTGCACAGTGCCCCACCTTTATTTTTGAATAAAATATCAAACGACCTCCAAATCCAATGAGATTTTGACACATGGCTCCTGCCATGGTGTAGGAATTTCTATGATTTTTGGGGACATTTTTGATTTCATTTATTATTTTTAAAAATTCAAAAACACTCTTTTTTGCCACTGTTTGACTTTAAAAATACCAAAAAAATATAAAATCACCTTTAAAAATTCTAAAAAAATTAGGATTTGTTGTTTGCTGGTTGTTTGATTTTCCAGCCATTTTTGGTGACTTTTCATCACTTAAAAACCCTAAAAATTGAAAAACCCCTAAAAACTCATAAAAAGTGTAATAATTAAATTAAAAATCAAAAACAATAATTAGGGTGCCTAAATTTTCCTCATTCTTTCTAGATTATAGGAAAATTACCTTTAGGGCTTTTTAAGATCCAAGAGTATTTTATTTTTGGGTCTTAAGCCTTGCTGGACAGTACCCTATTTTTGTCGCATTGTTTGATTTTTAATAAATAATTTACCCATTAGAAAAATTCCAAAAATTCACCAAAAACAGTAAAAAACATTTAAAACATAAAAACCATTTTTCCTTAATTTTTGCATCATTTTTGGTGTGTGTAATATATTGTTGAAGTTGCCTTGTATTTACATTCTTTCATTTTCTCATCTTTTAAAAAAAATCTAAAAAATTATAAAAACAAATAAAAACCATAAAAAAAGATTCCCTTGGATTTCTGACTACATCGTAGGCCGCAAGGCCAATCTGTGCTCCTTGTGTTCGACCCTGGGAGCTATACCAGGTTAATCCTATAGCTAGATCGCTCTATTGTGTGCTTGCTTGTTTTTATCTCCTTTGAGTGATTGATTTTTCTTGATTGACGCATTCGAGTGACTGAGGTCGCAACGACCTCATTTAATACCTTTACCTCAGTCGATCGTAATTCCGCGTCGTCACTCCGCCGCCGGCGTTGAGCATCGAGCTTCAGGCCTTGACGCCCTTCGAAGCTACGACCCGGAGTTAGCCACGCTCCAGCACAGTCTACTGCAGCCATCAGGTAGTCGATTAGCTCTTCCATTTCTCCCAATTTCCGATTTCGCCCAAATCGCATCTCCGACGTGCTTCTCTGATTCCGACTATCCCGAGTACCCTTTCGATCATCGGAGCACCTTGTCATCTCCGCCATCTCCCCACGCACCTTCTACGCCCTTTCACTCAACCCAGATCGCACCGGATCTGGGAATCGAGCTCCCCCGCCGACCACCTTCGCCGGAGCTCGCCATCTCACCGCACCGATCACCTTCACGCCACCTAACCGGGTCGAGGCAATTTGCCCTCGACCCGTGAGTCTTCTGGTTTACTTTTCAGGTCGAATCGAGGGTGTCTGAAGCCCTTCGCCCTCCAGCCAGGAGCTTCATCTCCGCCGACTTCGCCGGAGCTCTTCAGAGCTCGGCTAGGTCATCGGAGACTGCCACCCGCCACGGAGCTTCACCGCGGATCTTTTCCGACCTTCAGAGGGCTCACCGGAGGATCCTAGCGCACGCACGAGCCCGGCGAAGTTCGCCGGGGATCTGTTCTTCCAGGACCTCCAGCCGCCGTTGATTGCATCTCCTCGCTCCAGTTCAGATCTTGGCCGTCCATCCTTGGAGCTACCAGTACCGTCCGATCAGAGGAGGAGTGATCTGGAGCGCCCACCAGCCGCAGCCGTTCGATCTTACACGTGGCGCGCATCCAACGCTTCATTAATAAAGGGGTAAATATCGTAGGCCCCCCTCGTAGTTTGTAGTTTCATTTTTAGTCCTGTAAGTTGTCGAGTCAGTTATTTATTTTCTGGGATATTTTGCACTAAGGACCTCGTTACTTATTTTATTTGCACTTATACCCCCCGCCTGTTGTGAGCCACGTGCGTCGTCACGTGTTATTCTGGGTTATTTGCAATATATGCCCTGTAGTTCTGGATGTTATTCATTGAATAAAATGTTTTGTTTATTTGCATATATACCCCTGTGAACACTTTATATTCGCATGTGCGTTTTATTTTGGATATTTGCATATAAGCCCCTGGACTTTTGATACGAGTTATCAATAGGTCCTTGGAACTTATTTTTATTACATTTAGGTCCTTGAGTGCCCCAGGCCACGTGCTTGGCACGTGACTTCTTGGGTATTTGCCCCAGGACCCCAGAACTTTTGGGTATTTGCACATAGGTCCCTGTGCACAGTGCCCCACCTTTATTTTTGAATAAAATATCAAACGACCTCCAAATCCAATGAGATTTTGACACATGGCTCCTGCCATGGTGAAATTTCTATGATTTTTGAGGACAATGTTGATTTCATTTATTATTTTTAAAAATTCAAAAACCCATATTTTTGCCACTGTTTGATTTAAAAATACCAAAAAAATATAAAAACTCCACCAAAAATTCTAAAAAATTTGGTTACTGTTTCTTGCTTGTTGCTTGATTTTCTAGCCAATTTTGGCTACTTTTCATCACTTAAAAAACCTAAAAATTGAAAAACCCCTAAAAACTCATAAAAATTGTAATAAATAAATTAAAAATCCAAAAACAATAATTAGGGTGCCTAAATTTTCCTTATTCTTTCTAGATTATAGGAAAATTACCTTCAGGGCTTTTTGAGAACCAAGAGTATTTTATTTTTGGGTCTTAAGCCTTGCTGGACAGTCCCCTTTGTTTTTCGCATTGTTTGATTTTTAATAAATAATTTACCCATTAGAAAAATTCCAAAAATTCACCAAAAACAGTAAAAAACTTAAAAAACCTAAAAACCAATTTTCTGGAATTTTTGTTTGATTTTTGGTGTGTTTAATAAATTGTGGAAGTTGCCTTGTTTTCCCTTCCTCTTATTTTCTCATCATTTAAAAAATCTAAAAAAATATAAAAACAAATAAAAACCATTAAAAAAAAAGATTCCCTTGGATTCTGACTACATCGTAGGCTATTTAGCCAATCTGTGCTCCTTGTGTTCGACCCTGGGAGCTATACCAGGTTAATCCTATACCAGGACCACTTCTCTGTGTTTCATTGATTTATTTTCATTTGTGGTTCAATTTTCTTGATTGACTCAGCCCGAGTGATTGAGGTCGCAACGACCTACATTTTTCTACACCTTTACCTCTGTCGTTCGGGCGGTCGTCACCTACTCATCAATAAGTTATCTATTTTATATTTTATTATTTTAATTTATAAATATATGATTATAAATACATTTTTATTTTAATAAAATTGTTTAATTAGTTAAATAAATAGTAATATGTACAACATGGTTACATTATACCTATATAATAAGTATATACATTTATTTTTATTATTTCAATCTTTTTATTTTGTACTTTTTTATAATTATTATAACATATAAATAAAATAATATATATAAGAAACAATATAAAGAATAAAATAATAATAAATAATATACAGTCGTACAGATGGCCTGATATCGAAAAAGATACTTTCACGTCTTAACTTTGATTTAATGAAATTACTTTTATTTTATATAAAATTAATTATAAATATGTTAAAGGTCAGCTTGATAAATTCTAAGTTCATACTAAGTTGATATTTAGCATTGAATGTTTATTTTATGGCCTTTTCAATTCTTCTACCATTTTATCTATACATTAGATAATTTTATTGATATTTTATAACATAGTATACATTTTTATAAATATATTTCAAGAAGAAAATAAATACATTTGGAGAAACTTGATTGATAAATAAAAAAAGATGAATATATGTACAAGGAGAATAATGTTTATATATAAACATGTGACATATATCTTCTTGGATTTTTTTACAAGTTAAGTTCATCATCTCTTTCTTTTTATTTATATTATCGACGAAGTCAATATTGATGTGGTCTCGGAGTTCGAATCAGTATGTATATATTTACATTGATCCTTCTTTCTTTTCAATTTTATTTTTCTCTATTCTGTTATTTTTATGAAATAAGTGTTAAATATACAATATTAACAATTGAAGTGAGTATATTAGATAAGGAGAACTAGTTGATATTTACATGTATTTTAATAAAGATTTTAGACAAAATTAAAAGAATAAAGGAGATGAATCATGAAATCATAAGGAGCAGTTGAAAGGAAGGACCAACATCATTTATGAACATTCTGCATTAAAGGGCAAAATTAGCGAAATTTGACGAAACCCATTACTGTTAACGAAGTGGGGTTGACGGAAATTTACACATGATTATTTTATAGACATTCATACGTGATTTTACATACAATTGGGAATTATAAATGATTCGGTGCGTGATTACGAAGATACAAGGTTATGAATGTAAAAATTCCATAAGTAAACGCGCCCTACGATCCGCACCCAAAGACTAAAATGATACGATCCTGTTAAATCAGGGCTTCATAAGCAATGACAAACACAATAAATTATGAATAGAAATATTTCTGGTGGAAGAGTATAACACCCCAACCCTTAACATGGTATCACATCTAAAACTCACACATTATGTGTGTGGTTATAAGTGGTGGGGATTACCATTTGACAACTTGGGCTTAAGCATTTTGGGTGGTTGTCAACGAATCCATATGGGCCCGAACCTAATAAGTTGTTAGGGTCAGTTTTCCTTGATAACAGACTAACGACCTAAGCTCGGGACATTACAAATGGTATCAGAGCCAATTTCCCTCTGATAGTGGAAAGTGCTACCCAAGAGGAGCAGCCGCTCCTACAAAGAGATATGAGGAAATTGCTACTCGGAGCGTGCAACCGCCACTGTCACTGGGAATAAGTGATGGGTCATGTCACAAGGAGACGTTGTGAATATAAGTGAGGGAGGTTGTAACACTCAAAATATAAGCGGGGGAGGTTGTAACACACAAACCCTTAACATAGTGTCACATCTAAAACTCACAAAGTGTGGGTGTGGTTTATAAGTGGTGGGAATTACTATTTGACAATTTAAGCTTAAGCATTTTGGATGGTTGTCAACGGATCTATATGTGCCCGAACCTAAGTTTTCCTCGATAAGGACCGATGACCTAGGCCGGGGACGTTACAGAGAGCTTATTGAGAAGTTATATAATCCAAAGGATGTAGCATACTCATGATGAATGATGTATTATTCGTGTATAGCCATTTTTATGCCTCCAATAAAAGGCAAAATCCCTCACGATGAAGTGTAATAAATTTCCAGAAAGAGCCTCGTTCCATGATAAGTATGAATACGTGATACGAGAATATCGACGGGTAAATAACACCAAGACGATGCAGGTCAACCGTAGATCGAATGCATTTCCTCTGTCCTTGAGTGGTGTTTACTTCCGTAAGGTCAACTCATCAACTAATCTTATCGCAATTGCACCTTCCGAATACTCTCATAGGCCGCTTTAGATTTCTCCGGCCCCATCTTATCGCGAGGAATACTAATTTGCTTTGTTAGGTACGTGCATGAGATGAGTTCATGGTCACTTTTGCCCATCGGAGGGAGGACTGAGCGCTTGCGTTGGAGCTCTCATGGCGATAGAAGGTGCTGTCGACTATCTCGCCCGTGAGGTTATCTCTCTTGCCACGAACCAGATCGATAGTCTTGTGGACCAGCTGCTCAAGAAGGCTGCCTCGTTTGCCAAAGATCAATTCTCCCTCGTGCTGGATCTCGATGACGAGATTCAGTTCCTGAGGGATGTCCTTCGGAAGCTCAAGGAGGTGATCCTGAGCGCAGAAGTGAAACCCGAGATGGAGGAGTTGCGCAGGGGCATCAAAATCTTTGTCGAGGGATGCTGAGGACATCTTGGATGAGTTCGATACGGAACTCGCTCAGCGGAACCCGAGTCCAATTGCAGATCGACAGCGGAATAGGGCTGTACGCTGGTTGATGGTGTTCGCCGGTATGTCGATGGGCGAGGAGAGGTTGAAGACCCTCTTGAAACTGGTATGTGGTTGCATCCCTTCCTCCTCCTGCTTTGATTCTTCCGGTTACGAATCGGTTTCGCTAGTCTTTTATGCAAAGACAGCGAATCAGATTAAGGGGTTGTATGATGGGTTGGGAAATTTAAGGAGCAATATGGAAAAGAGACGTCAGTTCGTGGATAGTGCAAAGGAGGGTCTCGGTATAGTGAGGGAACAAAATGCTGAGGTCGTTGGGTTACCTCACAGACCCATCACCGATGAATTGCTGAGTAGAGACTTTCGCTTAGTAGGGAGGGAGGAGGTAAAGAAGCAAATTATTGAGGAGCTGTTGTTGGAACCTCTGTCTGAACCTTCGGTTATCCTCATAACTGGAATGGGTGGAATAGGCAAAACTACTCTCGTTCAGGCCATATTTGGTACTCCAGAATTTGCTCAACACTTTGGGATCATGGAGTGGGAATGCGTGGGTGACGAACTTGATTCAAAAAAAGTTATGAGAAACATCTTTGGTACAGAAAATCGAGCAGAGATCCGCTCAAAGTTGGCGGACAAAAGATTTTTGATTGTGTTAGATGACTGCTGGAGTGGGAAATTGAAACGCTGGAATGAATTGTGGGCTCCTCTTAGTTATGGACGTGAAGGAAGCAAGGTCATCATCACATCTTGAGAGGACATTTGGCAGAGAACTTGAAGCTGTCTCTGTGAAATCTTATGAGTTGGGTCTTCTTTCGTGTGAGCAGTGCTTCCAGATATTCTGCACATACGCCTTTCCGGCTGAAACACCTTCTAGTTCAAGTGGACGTGATAGTAAAAGTACATTGCGAGAGATTGGAAGGAGAATTGTACATGAGAAGATCAAAGGACTTCCTCTTGCAGCGAGGGTACTTGGGTCCTCGTTGAAGAATGTTGTCAAGGAGGATATATGGAATGGTGTGCTTAAAGGAATTGCTGAGAATGATATCATGTCAATTCTCATGTGGAGCTATCGACGCCTTCCCTCTTATCTGAAGCAATGCTTTCTATACTTGTCATCACATCCCAAGAACTACCTATACAGTAAAAGAATGATGATCTCGATGTGGATGGCTCAGGGTTATGTCCAACCTCAGGACAACCTAACATTGGAATGTATAGCAGAAAACTATTTTGATGAATTGGTTGGAGCGTCTCTCATCCAAAAGCATAAACATAGTAATGATTTTAACACCAGTTATGAATTGGTTGGAGCAATCACTAAAATAGAAGACGATGACGATTATTACTACACGCATGATTTGCTTCTTGACCTTGCCATGAATGTTTTTGAAGATAGCTACTATGCTAATAACGAAGCTGCATCAAGGAATAATAGACCTCCAAGACTAGAGACCTTATGCCATTTAGTAATTGGCCCATTTGGTATGTCCGAGGAATATTCAGGTATCTATAAGGGCACAAAGTTGCGAACACTCATCAATGACAGTTATTATGTTCGTACAGACATTTCGAATTTTCAATGCCGGCGTATAAGAGTCCTTTCATTATCAACGAAAGAAGATCTTGCTGGAATAAATTTCAGTAATATGATGCACCTCCGTTTTTTAGATCTCCATAACATAGAAAGTGATGCTTTACCTGAATCCATATGTGGAATATATAGCCTGCAAACTCTACTACTAAATGACGAAGTACAAAATTTTCCCTCGGGTATTTGCTGGAAGCTTCCCAAGTTGCGTCATCTAATGGGAGGTAGAGATATGACAGTGGCTGGAATTGGCGATTCGACGTCACTTCATACCATTAATAACTTCAGTCTGTTCGAGGAAAAAGATATAGAAGAGCTCGAAAACTTGAAAGAACTTCGAGATCCGCTTACTATCAATCATCTCAATATTGTCCAAAGTAAGGAGTCTGCTTTAAAAGCTAAATTAGATAATAAAGAACTCGTCCAATCCCTTACTTTAGAGTGGGATGAATCTGCATCCATGAATAACAAAATGCAGGAGGATATACTTGATAATCTATGCCCACATAAAAATCTCTACAATCTCAAAATCAATCGCTACATGGGAGATCAACCACCGAGATGGATGGAATGGAATCACCTCCCAAATCTCAAAGCACTTATTTTAGCTCATCCACACCATATGATGGAGTTACCTCCTCTTGGCCAGCTTCCTCTTCTCGAGTATGTGCGTATAGAAGATACAAAAAAAGTCCAATGCATCGGCGGTGAATTTTATGGCACAGAAGCACATTTATTCCCATCTTTGAAAGAGTTGCATTTGAAAAACATGGTCGGATTAGAGGAGTGGAAGGAGCATAACGATCATGTCGGTCAAATTACGAGATGGTTTCCTTCCTTGGAAGTCTTGGAGGTTCAGTCATGTAAGGAGTTGAAAAGCATGCCACGTCTTCCGAGACATCTGAGGTTGCTGACAATCGATTCAACGGGATTGGAGGTTCTTCCTGGTATATGGGCTTGCAGTGGTGATTCAGAGAGCTACATCCTCCCTTGTCTAGAAGAACTGGTCATTGAACAGTGCTCTTCTTTATTCCCCGACAGGTGGTTCCAAAAATATCGAATGCCTTCTCTCAAACAGTTAAGAGTCATTGGTATTGGCAAGTGCACTACTTTAGTCATTAATTGTTCTCTCAAGTGCTTGAGATCCTTGGTTATCTGTGATATGGCTGCGCTGTTATCAATCACACTTTCCAACATTGTTCCACTCCAAGAATTCGGTGAAAATGATATAAGAGAGCTTTCAATGTGGCTCCATGATTTAAAAGTAATAGAGGATATTTCTATCACGGCCGGACATCTTGAAGCCATCGGATTCAGACCATCTTCAATGTTGCAGGAGGAGATTGTATCGAGGACTGCGACCATTAAAAATGTGGTGCACCTTTCTGCTGACATGCCGGGATTTCTTTTAATAGTCGATCCACGCAATATTGTTAATCTGGAACTAAATATGTGGAATCTTGATCGTGAAATTCCTCATCGTCTCCAGAAACGGTTGAGGTGGTGGTTCCAGAATCTGCTGTCTATCCAGAGATTATCGATCCACGGAGGTTTGTTAACAGAGAGGACGTCATGGTCTCCTTATCTGCCACTGGGAAATCTAAGCTCGTTGAAGTCAGTCGAATTCCGACTCCGAGGCAGTCGTTCGCTCAAATCTTTTCCGGAACTCCCTCCGTCTTTAAGGAAAGAAGGATTGAAAATTCACTAGTAGTTCTGGATCAAGAAACAGGTACGCAGTCTTCGTAATATACATATATGATCTCTATTGATTTCTAGACCCTCGTAGATTTTTAATATACGTCAGTCTTTGTGGAATCTTTTTCTTACGTGCTAAGTGATACTTGTAATAAACGCCTTGTATATATTAGTAGCTTTTCACCTGGGATTCACATTTCCCTGGTTCAGGTAAAAAGGGTTTTATGGCTTTTATTTTGGGGCTCCTTTTAATTTGGAAGTCTCCTGTACAAATGCCGATCTATGCAAGGGACCTTTCCAAGGAGCATCTGGCTCATAAGTACTATTTATTGTACAAAGTTTACATACTAGTTTCAATTAATATAAAGGTAACAACAATGGTCTAGCCTTTCACAGTAGGTCTGCTATTTCTTTTTAGTGACTCGAATCTTAAGGGCGAACCCACAGTCCTATTCATATAATATGTTCAGGAAGAATACAATTCAACTGTTATTAGAATTAAGATCATAATATTTCTATTTGTTGGGATAATAGGAGTATCCCTAAATCCCCGTCTTACAGCAAAGATGGCACACCACAATATGTGTTCCCCACTCGGGAATCAAATGACAACGACGATAATCAAGCTAGCACAAACAACAACAAGAAGCAACCACGGAGACAAAAAATTTTATGTGGAAACCTTTATTCGATGTGAGCGAGGGAAAAAACATGGGACAAGACCGGCAACGATTTCACTATGGTAAAAAAAGAAACTAATATTCTTTCGGTTTTGTTGCCCAACTAAACCGGGATACAAACTACAAGCACAATTCGATAGTTCTTCAACAATCAACTAACTATCCTAGGTATCTAAAATACCAAAATGTGCTCAAATACAAGAAGGATGTAGTGGCTTCCCTATGGGATCCTGGATGGAAACACAAAAACATCGATGCTTCATCTTTTGCACCTTTGATGTCGCCCAACACACGACCTCCCTCGCGCCACCTCTCGAGCTTGCACAACCCTAGATACAGCCTCCTCGCGAACCCGTATAGCTACAGCCCTAGCAACTCCTCAAAACCTGCAGCTACTGCTCTTAAGCTCTCCCGCTTATCCCCTCTCTCTATCTCCCAAGGAGGAAGTAGAGGCTTCTTCAAACCCTTGCTATGCTTCGTTCTCTGGAATTGGGAGGGAGCAACGATTGGGATTTTTGGTCCATGGAATGGGGCAGCTGAGTGGAGCTCCCAACTTGTTGGGAAAATTTCAAAGAGCCTCCCAAGGTTGGGATTGGATTTCCAACATACCCAACAACCTCCCCCTCCGATCCGAATGAGGAGGTGTGGTCCAGTGATGGAGATCAAGAGGAAGTGACATCGCTCAAATCTCTATAGAGCTGAAGCTTATCACGAGTGACTGCCTTAGTCAACATGTTTGAGGGGTTCTCATTGATGAAGCTTCATTCATCACTCTTTATTCTTTTATTTTAGCTAAATATTTTGGCAAAGCATCATGTAAATAGTTATAAATACAATAAATTAGCAATAAACATGCATTTATTATTATTTCATAATTAGCATGTATTTGTGTAAAATAAAAGAATAAAAAATAAAAGAAAAAGAAGGAAATATTTAGAATAAATATTGAGTGACCTAAACCCAAGAGAGGGTCCAATATGGGCCTGATCACCAAATAAAATATAGAGATAGGGCCACTCTAACCTTGTACATATACACCCTTTATGTATATAATTTATTTTTACAAAAATAAAACTAAAATGATATTTTTATTTCTCTGTATATATGTCTAAAAAAATAAAACAAAAATTAGAAAAATAAAAATAAAATAAAACTCTCTCTCACCTTGTATATAATACTTGTAATATGAATCTTTCCCTATTTAATTTATACTTATAAATAAATAAAAAAAATAAAAAAAATTTATACTCCAAAAATTATGTTGTAAATAAATAAAATATAGAATTAGGGTATTTATGCAAAAAAAAGAAAATAAAAAATTGTACAAAATTCATAGGTATTTTATACCTGTTTATAATACAATATACTGTATATACCATAAAAAAATTTTTCTAAAAAAATAAAAATAATAGAAAATAGTTTGGAAAATAATAAATATTTTTCATGTTGAACACTTTTTAATTTAAATTATTTGCTATTTTTAAATGATTTTATAAATATTTTTGACTATCTATTTTCTGATTAGTCAACGAGGAATGTTGACCCCGGTCAACTACTGATGAATCCACGATTCATCACCTTTATTCTTTTATTTTAGCATCTTTTCCTTAGTCAGATACCTGTGAATACCCATTAATTCCATAAAATTATCATTTTGCATGCATTTGTTAATTATGCATTTTTAACACTTTTTGTATATAAATAAAAGAATAAAGAAGAAAAGAAAAAGAAAAGGATGTGTTTATGCAATAAATACAGACTAGCCCAAACCCTGAGAAAAGGTCAAGACTTGACCTGATCGACCAGGAATAAAGTAGGGGGAGATAAGGTTGTCTGTCAGAAAATCTCAAAAATATCTTGTACATATTTTTCATGTATATTTGTATAAAACATGTTTTATTTTATTTGTATATAATTTGACCTCAAACTAATTACTTTTGTAAATAAAAGTTGTAAATAAAATTGTATTGTAAATAACAAAAATATTTGTAAAATAAAATAATGTATATATTGCAAATAATTACACCTAGAAAAAGCCGCAAGCAATAATTGAAACATCAATTCCGGCTCCATACAAGCTCAAATTGAACCAAACTCACTTCCATCATACTATAAATTAAATTATCTTTCAAATGGTTGTGGTTTCGTATTTTTTGGAGTTACGTTTAAAAAGTCGGTTTTCGGGGGTGTATTGTGCAGTTTACCCATATATTTGTTGTATATAATTATTAATATTTATTTTTACATAATATATATTGTAAATATTGTTTTCAATAAAAATAAAAATTTAAAAAAATTGAAAAAAATCTTGTATAAAAATTATTTCCTTATTTGACTTATGTACATTATATGCATATAATATATGTAGACAACTAACTTCCTTAAATAAAAATCACCAAAAAAATTAATTATCTAATATTATTTAATTAATTTAATTAAATTACGAAATTTGTATTTAAATAATTGATTTAGTGGATTTCTGTGACTTAATAAGTTACCATATATGTTAGATTTGATTACACACCTTATATGGCCACCATTATGGTGGTTAATTGATTTTCAATTAATTCATTTATTTATTTGATTTATTTATTCCGAATTTTGTAAATAATTATTTAATTAATTTATTAATTTAATTATTATATTAATTCACTAATAAAAACCTTCCACATTTGTCCATACCTTCCTTTTTCATTTTTTCTCTCTCTTTTTAATGGGCTCCTCCTCCCTCATTCAAACTTGATCGATCTTTAGCGGAGAGGAGCCCGGTTTCCGAGAGATTTCTTGTTGAAGAGGGTCCTAGCCTCCAATCCAGTCGGTGACAGCGACTTGAGCTTCGTCGAGGCCATCATGGCGTGTCCAAACCCCGAGGTGAGATCCACTTTTACTTGTCGTTTCTCGTAGGTAAATTGTAGGCTTAGATTTTAGCGTATGTGTAGTGATTAGATTTTAGAATTTAGATCATAAAAAATTTCATCACACTTTAATCCACATCCGACACCGATTTTTCATCTCACATCTAGACCCTCGCATTTCTTTTTCTACCTCGCGCAACATTTCATCTCCTACCACGTACGGTGGTCGGAGACTCGGATCCATCCCTCACATTTCCACCGGATCCCCATCCACACCTCCTATTATTGTGCATAAATAAAAAAATAAAAAAAACAAAAAAAACATATAAGGATTTTTCTTGTTCATCTTACATTCATTTTTGCAGGAAGAATTTTAAAAAAAAAGGAAATAAAATTTTTATCTTTCTACTTTATCTAATCTTTGTTGTGCAGGAATAAATAACAAAATAAACAATTTTATTGTTGTTGTTTTTATCCCTAACCATTATTTGCAGGATATAATAAAAAAAATAGTTGTGTCCCTATCTCTAACATCTTGTTTTGCAGGAAAAGGAAAATTAAAAAAATCTTTTCTCCTCTATATACATTTGCTATTTACAAAAAATGATAACAAAAAAAATACTTTTTATCTCTAACAATTCCTGCATGTTACAAAACAACATAAAAAAATAAAAAAAAGAACAAAAAAAATTCATCCCCAGGCAGCGGCTCAGTCGCATCATCCTCCTAGCCGCTGTGGGCCTCCTCACGGCGGCCGCCATCCTCCGTCGCGTCGGCCGCGATGCCGCGCCATATCCGTGGCCGCGAGGCGCTCTGCCGCCCGTCACCCCGCTCCATCCTCCAGCCCACCAGCACGTGCCGCCCTGCACGCTCCAACCGCCTCCCACCGATCCCAGATCGCGACGATCCTCCGTCGAACTCCAGACGCCCAGCCGCTCGGCGCCGCCTCCTCCGACCTAGCCTGCGCGTCCTCCTCCCGCACCTCCTGCGTGGCACGCTTGCGCGCGCCTCTCCTCCATGCCGCCCGCACCTCTGAACCGTGGCTACCCAGGCGGGCTGCTCCGCCTTCCAATGCCTCGCGGCCCGCCCGACCTCCTGCCACGCGGCGGCGAGGCCCGCGCGTGCCCAGCGCGCCTCCGCCCAGCCGTGTTCCCTGAGCCGCCAACTCCAGCACCGCCTCTCCCAGTGCGCGCGTGGGCGCCGCACACCCCTCCAGGCGCCCAGCGACGGTTGGCCGTGCGCGACGCCTCCTCGCCCTCCCGCGATCCCCTCCGCGGCGGCCTTCCGCTCTTGACCCAGCCGCCCGCTCTCCGCATCGCGCCGCCCCTTTGCCTTTAGCGCGGCGGCCTGCCACCAATCGCTACCTCGCGTGGATCAGCCGATTGCGCTTCCGCGGCCACGCGCTCCGCGCGGTCCCTCCTTCGGCCAACCGCCCGACCACCGACGCACATGCTCCTCTGGCCGTTCTTCTCAAGAGGCGGCGGCGGCCATGCCCCTCTCCCAAGTGGAAAAAGATACGAAGAAGAACAGAAGCCCTAGATGAGATTTGAGAATAAAAAAAATATTGGGTAATTTATAAAGATGCTCTTGGGAATTTTCATAAGTGAAAAGAAGCCTCCCACCAACTTCAAGTCACATGTCTAGCATGTGTATCACTGGGTAATTTGCAGGCTCCTTCCTGAATGTTATTTCTACTATTATTACATGCAATAACTTTCAATAGTTGCAATCTAGTCCTTATGATCTAGACTTTAATTTGCATGTTATTTGATTGAAATAAATGGTGTTTTTATCGTTGCAAAATTCTAAAAAAATTTGTATATGATCCTGCTGTAGTTTTTAGCATTGTATAAAATTTTCATAGCTTTTCGTTGACATTTAATATATTTAAAAAATCAAAAATAGTGCTTTTGTGTCTTTTTCCTTTCCTACACTTTGAAAAATTTATAAAAATTAGAAAAATTGCCTAAAAATTCCAAAAAAAATTAGTGTAGATGTGTTTTAACTTGTTTTAATTTTTGTCCAATTTTTGTGCATTTTTCATTTATAAAACTCCAAAAAATTACAAAAAATAAAAAATCTTGTAAAAATTGCAGAAAATTGTAGAAAAATCCAAAAATAGTGATTTCAATTTCTATTTGTAGATATAGTCTTGTCGTTTCTTTTAAAAATAATCTCTTGGAGTTTTGAACTTTTAAAGAATTTTTAAATTGAAAAATACTCCTGGCTATGAATAGTCTCTTTGTTTTGCATTGTCTCATTTTTATAAAATTACAAAAACATCAGAAAATTATGAAAAAATTATCAAAAATATTTTAATATATATAAAACATAAAAACATTTTCTTAGGATTAACCTGGTATAGCGGTCTCGCTATTAGATTAACCTGGTATAGCGACCAGGGCCGAACTCAAGGAGCATGGGATGGCCTCACGGCCTTCGAAGTAGTCGGGAATGAAATAAAAATAAAACAAATATTTTTGGTGGATTTTTAATATTTTTATATTTTTTGGATTTTTAAATAATAAAGAAAATAGGAAAAACAAGGAAACAAGCAACTTCACACAATTAATTAATCACTCAAAATTCATCCAAAAAATGAAACAAATATATTTTTATGTTTTTTTATATTTTTTTATGTTTTTGGTGAATTTTTGGGGTTTTTCTGATTTTTATGGAATTTTATAAAAATAAAACAAGACTGAAAATCAAAGACACTGTCCAGTCAGGCTTCTACAACCATTTAAAAATATTAAATGGTTGTTTCAAGGCCTGGAGGTAATTTTCCTGTAAAGTATGAAATACAAAGAAAAATTAGGAACTGGATTTATTAATTTTTGATGTTTCTAGGATTTATTAAAATTTTTATGAGGTTTTCAGTATTTTTCAATTTTTATAATTTTTATAAGTCCAAAAATGACCAAACTTGGTCAGAAAATCAAACACCACAAAATACACCAAAGCTAAATTTTTTTGTAATTTTTAAAGATGTTTTAATATTTATTTGTGATTTTTAAATCTGGACAGTTCGAAAAATAGATGTTTTTAAATTTTTGAAAATAATAAAAATGCTAAAAAATGTACCAAATTTTTGGCAAAAATTTTACACAGTGGCAGGACGCAGGAGAGCGTAGGAGAGGAGGAGAAGAAACTTTAGGAGTTTTAGCTGTATTTTAGCTTAGTTTATTTCTTGTCATATTATTATTGACAAGATAAAAGTTCGAACCTTTACGGTCATCAGCTCTTCCTGCGTAGGTGAATTGGGGGTTTGCTTGATCGATCTTGTGTGTTTTTCCAGATCTCATCCGCCTTCACTCGCAACATCACGATGATGGGCCGGAGGTCCCTTAGGCAGCCTTTGGCTGCACCGCTTTCAAGCACTCCGGTCCGCTCATCTAGGTTGGTTCGCGAGAGCGGAGACCCGCTCTCCGAACCCGAGTTTGACTCCACCTTGTTCCCCCTCAACCACCCTTCTACCGGTCCTGAGGTGCCTGAGTGGAGATCACAGCAGACAATTGATGATTTGACGGCACCTGAGTTTGGGTCTTTTGCAATTACAGAGACCATGACCAGCAGTGAGGAGCGCACCGATGGACCTAGCGGGAACCAGACCTATGTATTAGATCAGGGAGCCATCAACAACACCCTGTTAGCCTCCCTTGAGATCATGCAGCATCAGATCAGAGACCAGGGGGCTTTCATGGTGGACATATGCTGAGAGATGGAGCATATGAGAGCCGATAGAGAGAAACGCAGAGCAGGTGGATGTAGGATATGGTTAGATCCTCAAGCGCATCACGGAAGCGTGAGCGTCGCATCGAATACGACGAGGAGCGACTAGTCGCACTAGTTTCTCGATGCAGCGGAATTTAAAAAATTTCATACGACGAAACCACATGATCCAAGAACACTTCTCGGATCGTTTCGTCTAAACCACAAACAAGTAATAGGATTACCTCTTGAAGCGTGGTTGCGATCGAGTCTTTAAATGAAGAGACCTCCTGTCTCAAGTCTGATCCGACGGAGGAGACGCTTGCGAGCGCGGGGATGAACCGCGTGCTTCTTGCAATCCATGTTGATGATCCAATCGGCGAATCTCCTGATCTCGACACACGAGATTTGACATCTTCTTCACGAGCGAGGCGCACCGAAGGAGACGGAGATCCACGAGCAGAAGAACGGGCAGCATAACGACGATGCCGCGGCGATGGAGAACCTCTCCATGGCATCCATGGTGGACGGCCATGAGAGGGAGAGAGAGGGCTGACCTCTAGAGAGAAAGAGAAAGAGAGAGAGATGCTTCTCAAGCATTGTGTGTAAAATAGAGAGCATGGTATGCCTCTCTATTTATAGGGTTTTTGGGATCCATGGATCTCAATCCATGTGTCATATAAAATCAATGGATGAGATTGATTTATGACAATCCAATGGTCAAGATTGTTGTTGGTAAAAGCCAACAACTTGTGATTTAATTTGATAAAAATATATTTAATAAATCAAATAAATATTAATACCATATTAAATCAATCAAATAAGGAGAGAGGATTAAAGAGAGATCAACCTTCCTCTTTGGAAGGGGGGAACGGCCACCAATTTCTCAAGGAAATTGGTGCCGCCCCCCTCTTTCCAAAAGGGAGGGCAATCTCATGGCAATCCATGAGATTGCACATCTCCTTGAATTTCTCTCTACTTATTTTCCAACAACTATTTGTTGGGATTTTATTCTTCAAAAATAATTCACAATTATATTTGAGAATATTGCAATCTTGCCATGGAAAAATTGTGAATCATATTCACAACCTAAAACAACATATAATTTACATTGTTAATTAATTACACAATGTGTATCCAATACACATAATAATTAATCAACACATATAAATTATAATTAGCTCTCTCTAATACATTATAAATCACATTTATAATATATTATGAATAATTGGATATTACTATCCACATTATTCTTATCCATAATAATTAAATCACATTTAATTATAGTGGATAACTTATTCTCATGTTCTCAAATAATATGAATCACATTCACATTATTTACATCTTTGATAATTAAATCACATTTAATTATCTAAGATAACTCTCCTTATAATATGAATCAAATTCATATTACTCATGATAATTAAATCACATTTAATTATCCATTTTCTCAATGCTCGGATACATATATCAACAATAGAATTATCCATGAACTCTTTCAAGGATAATGCGCTTTCTCCGCGAATACTTGGAGATAAGGACAGGGCGATTGTATTGTTCCACGTATAGTGACATGGATATTGAGATCACATCTCAAATCCAGATCTCGGGCCTCCCATAGATGCTTGATTAAATCAAGACCGCAAATCTAACCTTCTCATTGCATCTGAATCACATTCAGATCAACGTCCAATATTTGGACTAAGATCAGATTACTTCTCTACTGAGAGGAGTCACTAAAATCCAGACCCGTTTCATCACTCCCTAGGAATGGAAGCGTCATGGTTATACAATCGTTTATGATCACATCACCCTCAGGTATTCCTAATACCTGTACATCCTGCATACTTGAAGACTTAGATTAAACCCGAAGTATTAGATCAACTTTACACTGTCTACTTCAGGGTTTTATCAGTAAGTTTCTCATTCGATCATTGAGAGTCAGTATCGATCATATACTTTCCAAAAGCATATATCATACCTAGGTCTTGATCATATACTTTCCAAAAGTATATATCAAACCTACAAATTCAGTCAAGCTTCCAAAGCGAGACGACCGTGCGCACGGAATTTTGATTCTTCCCAATATCTCATGAGTGAGCTCATGTCTTCCGGTTCAGTAGTGAACCTGTATGATCCCTTTGAGAGATCGTATTACTCATATGCCCTTATATGCACACCAGCACGCCGGTGTATAGATCTTGATTAGGTCATCAACCTATTGGTCTGCCAAATGTACATACTCAGACATATAGTAACACATCTGTCTCCGGTCAGAGGATGTGTGCCTATACCATGACAACATATGATATAGGACTTTGGTTATCTCGATCTCGTTAAGTCAACTCTTTGACCTAACTAATCTGACACCTCCGAATCTCTATTCCTATGCAAAGGACCTGCATCAAGAAGTCGGTCAGATATCAGCCTAACTGAGAAAGGATTGCCATCTCCTACTCAGGCTGGAGATCATCTCTTAATAATCATTTGACGGTGCTTGATGAGTCCTCAATCTAACTCATTAGATATTCATCTAAGCACCAGCCTCTATGATTCAATAATTGAATCAACAGTTGTATGATCATTAAGATGGCCATGGTACATAACCCTAATTGCACTAAGGGACCTATTATGCAAACTATGTACTCTTTATTTCAGATTAAGGAGTGAATTGTAATAACATTTATTGCATAATGGCTCGCCGTGGGCTCGCATGTCCAACAATCTCCCACTAGCCCAAAGAGCCATTAATGGGCTAATCATTTAAACCCACACTCATGTGACAATCATAGGCTATTTAGAAAATAGCTAGGTAAGTTGATCAGTCACTCTGTTCCCGTGAGACTATGCCAAGTCCTTTTACGACACTTGCATATCCCCAGTAACAGTGCTCGCATCCAATGCGAATGTTGCATCTCATGCAACCAATACTCAATTTTGTTAAAGCTATTACTATAGCTCAAGAATTGTTATAACCAGTATTTCCATTATCCTTATCAGAATACCTTTATCCCTGGAGATCACTATCTCCAAAGTTAAGGCCTTTGAAGATAAGACTTTGAGATCACTATCTTAAAAATCTTATTATCTATTAAGATTTTGTTATTTACTGCAATCAAGTATTTTATCTCCATAGTAGGATTAGCAACAGTTTACTACTCCCACTGCATGGCAGACATCTGCCTCTTGTACACATTTAGCATACACTTGGCTTCTCATAACTGATGCACAAGTGCAAGTAGTTCTAGTATTCACTTCCTCAACCTTTTGAGGTGCTATCTCTTTAGATAGGTCAGCACCATATCTTAAGGGATGGAAGCCTTTCTTGGAATTTCTAAGAATAGAATATGTCCAAGGTGTACTAAGAATGTGACAGTCCCAATATCCTCTTCTCTTTGCTTCTGAACATCTTCAGAATTAGGATCAAAGAGGTATCCTTGAGATCATATCTCAAGGTATGGAACAACCAAATTATAAAACACTTAATAGTATCATCCTTAGATCATTCCAAATGATTAGGATATTATCTACATTTAGCACGATGAACACAACGGCACTCCCACTAAGCTTCACATGGTTCATCAAGATTTTATCTGAAATCATAACATTTATAATTTCATCAAATCTTATGTACCAACTACAAGAAGCTTATTTGAGTCCAAAGATGGAGTTCTTTAGCTTGCACACCTTGCTTTCATCAACCACGAAGCCCTAGGGCTAGTTCATATGAATGTCCTCAGAGAGGTATTCATAGAGGAATGCAATCTTGACTCACACCATGAAGATGCCATAGTCAAGTTGTGTAGCTATAGTTAGCAATATTCTGATGGGTCAAAGCAAGGTCACTGGAGAGCAAGTCTCATTGCAAGCGATGTCTTCTCTTTGGTGTGTAGCTCATGGCTACGAACCATGCTTTGAAGGTCTCTACCTTCTCATCAGGTTCCCTCCTTCTCTTGAAGATCCATTTACACCTTAATGAGTCTTACCCATATAGGTGGATCCTTGAGGGTCCATATACAACACTTGTATATGAAATCTATATTAGACTTTTATTGCTAACATCCATCTATCCATGTCATGATCCTCAGGAGCTTCATCACATGAAGTCCAATCATTTTCACATGGAATACATCCTCAAATTTATTTGAAGAGGTATTAGTGTATCATCTTTTAATTGTCCTTTTAGTTTCCAATTTCAGGAGCCTCATTATCTTCTTAAGATTAAATGAGTTCCTTTACTTCATTTTATCTTGATTCTTAAGAGAGTCATCCTCTAAGAATCACATTCTCAGAGATGAGATCCTTTAAGAATCTCAAGGTCATAAAGTAGGTATACAATACCATCCTTTATTTTCCTAATGAAGTAGCACTCTCTAGTGCTAGATTCCAGCTTACATGCATGGAACTTTATTAAGTATATAATGTAGTCTCTACTACATATATACCTTGGAAACTAAGAGATAATTATGCTATGATTAATCATTGATTAAATCATGTCACACATGATTAATTGTATCTCCCTGCAACTCTATTGAGTTAAGGTTCATTAGGAGGATTGAGATAGGAATGATATTCATATCTCCATAAGGTATTTCTTGAATTCATCTAATAGGTACATGCTACCTTGGTTAGATCAAATTCATTTCATCTTCCTTCAAACTTTAGTTCTAAACCAAAATGGTGAAATCTTTAAACATTTCAAAGTTTTCTAAGTGAAGAGAAGAAATCTCATATCATACATAATCATTAACAGATATCATATATCCATAATGTTTACTATGATATAGATGATCTGCATACATCAATATGTATGAGATCATGAATACCTTGACATCTTACACCTTTTCCAAGGAAGGGTGTATTGGACATTTTACTTTGAATACAATATTCACAAGTATGTGAGATTTGAATCTTTAGACAATCTAAAGTTTCATGTCTTACTAGTCCATTGATCTCATCAACAGACATGTGTCCAAAACTTGATGCCAGATCATTGCCAAATGATCTTTATCCTCCTATTGATCTTTAAAGGTTCAATTTTCAATATTAGAAATCTTAATGAACCATTCATTAATTTTCTAATTTATTAGAATCCACTAGATTTTAGATTACTACCTGAAATATCTCCATCATAACACTTTATGATAGATTTATTACAGAATTCATGTTTATATCCAACAATTAGAAATAAACAGAGAGTGTATTCTAATATCTAGGTCATAGAGACATTCTCTAAGACAAAGGGCTCCCACTGAAAATATGAAGTCTATTGATCTCACGGAAATTGTTGCAACACTTGCATCACTTTCAACATGGATGACCAATAAACCTTAAGATCTAATTTCTAATATTCTAATACATATGCAACCAATTGCAAGTGTCATTAGAAGATTGAGATACAATTATTAGACTTTATCTTATCAAATAAGTAAGTCAATATCAATGATTATATGTAGATTAATCTGATGTGCTATCTGATTCCTTCTCTAAGGATTCTAGATAGATTTGATAGTCATACTATCAACACATCAACATATTTCAGTATTGGCATTCATCCAACTCTTTGGATGTCATATGGAAGTCACAGAAGTAGAGTCAACTCTTTGATTATACTTCTTACTTGGGTCCAACCCATGCTTCCACTGCGCTCCCTTTATCTATAAACAACCATTGCTTAAGACTAAGGATCTCTTATGTCAAATTCAAAAGAATTTAATGTAAGAGCATTTCAACATTTATACATGCTTCACCTAATTCATACAATATGAATATTATGAAGCCACATGAATGACTAGAGTATAGACAGTTGAATGATGACACTCATCAACTACATCCATCTAAACTCTTAGAATATAGGTTCAGGTAGGTACTCAAACAATTTGAATACATCATCTCTTATAGAGCTACCATTCTACATGATGCAGAGAACCATATCATTCATGATTAAATGTCAAGAGCACATATGTATGCCAGAAAATCTTTATTGATTTTATAAGGATTATTTGATAATTACGATCATCATCGACATGTCACTTCCAAAGTACATTCAATGAGATCAAGACTTATAGAGACTTACAAACCCTAGGGTTTTAGTCCTACTGTCTTATTATCACTTCTCATTATTATGAGGAAACTTACACATTGCAACCACATACATTATGTGTCCAATTGCAAGTACAATATCTGGATCAAAGGGTCCAATCCATGATATTCTACTGGTTATTATTGAGTATAACATTGAGTGGGTTTAATGAAGGATTATCTGAAATAAGAAATTTGCATAAACTTATATAAATATATAATTTACTTTGATTTAGAAATTTTTATATCAAAGTTGTCTTACCATGTCAACAATGAAAGTTCATTCCCTTAATCACTTTCAATGTAAGAGATATACTTACCATTATATCTCAAGCAAGATCTGGGATCTCCTTCCTTATCTTTGTTGCATCCCAATAATATGAGAACCTACAACTCTGATAAAAAGAAGCGGGAACACATTCCGCCTTGCAAGTCCAACTTGCATCTCCCAATTCGGTCTTTAACACCCGGGCCCACCACCCCTAAGGTGATGTTGACCCGTCATTAATTGAACCAACCGTCAACAGGAATACAACTCGCTATGCGCAATCCAATATCGCCCCAATAATATGAGGACCCGATATTGGGGTCACTACGCATACGTCCTTACTCTTTCGAGAAGCGACGAGCCTGATCCAAATGGATCATATACAGGAGCTGTCACTTCGGACAGGCGTCTCCCACATATAATATCTGGCGACGAAACCTTTCTCCTTGATGGGAGACCATGGATGTCACTTATGTAATCCTCCATATCATATTCAAATTTAATTAATTATTATGAATCACATTCATATAATCAATTCTTCCAAGGGAATTATCAACTCTAATCATATTAGAGTATAATTGGACATAATCAATTCAATCATATTAAATTAATTATCAATCCAATTCAATCAATCAAACTTGATTGTCTTACTTGAATATATATGGTATTATTCTCAAAGTACATATTAATTCGTATTTTAATAATTAGAAAAAATACATCTTAATCCCTCGGACATTATCCCGGCCCTACCCGCTGTCATGGCCAGTACCGGCGGGAGTGGGACGGACCGCATACGTTGCAACCCGCTACCCCAGCGATCCCCGACTAGACACCATATCCACCTCGGGAAAGGATAATGCCAAATTGATTAATTTGTACTTGAGATGATCATCGGTTTTTCAACCGAAATTATACCATATAGTAATCAAAACAATTTTGATTATAAGGAAATTTGCTAGACAAATTCCCAATCCTATTCAAGCAAGAGTTTGATGATTGTGATTTCAATTATGATTTAGATCAAATCTAATCAATTAATTGATTGGGGCCAAGTCAATTAAGGAAATAATCATTATCTAATATTTCACAAATATTTTCCATAATTATTTCTCGAAATTAACAATTAATTTCATTAATTGACAATCACATGGTCTTGATTAGGAAAGTAATTTCAGAAGTGACCCCTACTTACTAAAATTAGCATATCTCAATCAATTTAAATCCAAATTAAGCAAAGTCAATTTCTAAAGTTTTCTAATTTGATTTAGAACAGAAACCAATGTGATTTGCACGCATTTCAAGGCATCTCTAAATAGTAATTAACTCTTTAATTACGTTAAGATTCGCAGTTCCCGTAACAGTGGATACATGTTCATTAAATATACCATATCTAGAGCATACGAAATTGATTTACGCAAACTCAGATCCTATGGTTTCCTTATTTAATGGGGAACAAAATCCAAGTGCTATTTTCGTGTTTAAACAATTTAAACATGGCCGAAAAATTACACTAAGCAGATCTGCGAAATCAAATGCGATAAAAACTTTCACGACCTTAACGAACCCAAGTCGTCCTCGGTTAGCGAATCACTATTCGAAACCATCGACCTAAGGCTCTGATACCACTTGTAGGATATGGTTAGATCCTCAAGCGCATCACGGAAGCGTGAGCGTCGCATCGAATACGACGAGGAGCGACTAGTCGCACTAGTTGCTCGATGCAGCGGAATTTAAAAAATTTTATACGACGAAACCACATGATCCAAGAACACTTCTCGGATCGTTTCGTCTAAACCACAAACAAGTAATAGGATTACCTCTTGAAGCGTGGTTGCGATCGAGTCTCTAAATGAAGAGACCTCCTGTCTCAAGTCCGATCCGACGGAGGAGACGCTTGCGAGCGCGGGGATGAACCGCGTGCTTCTCGCAATCCATGTTGATGATCCAAGCGGCGGATCTCCTGATCTCGACACACGAGATCCGACATCTTCTTCACGAGCGAGGCGCACCGAAGGAGACGGAGATCCACGAGCAGAAGAACGGGCAGCATAACAACGATGCCGCGGCGATGGAGAACCTCTCCATGGCATCCATGGTGGACGGCCATGAGAGGGAGAGAGAGGGCTGACCTCTAGAGAGAAAGAGAAAGAGAGAGAGAGATGCTTCTCAAGCATTGTGTGTAAAATAGAGAGCATGGTATGCCTCTCTATTTATAGGGTTTTTGGGATCCATGGATCTCAATCCATGTGTCATATAAAATCAATGGATGAGATTGATTTATGACAATCCAATGGTCAAGATTGTTGTTGGTAAAAGCCAACAACTTGTGATTTAATTTGATAAAAATATATTTAATAAATCAAATAAATATTAATACCATATTAAATCAATCAAATAAGGAGAGAGGATTAAAGAGAGATCAACCTTCCTCTTTGGAAGGGGGGGACGGCCACCAATTTCTCTAGGAAATTGGTGCCGCCCCCCTCTTTCCAAAAGGGAGGGCAATCTCATGGCAATCCATGAGATTGCACATCCCCTTGAATTTCTCTCTACTTATTTTCTAACAACTATTTGTTGGGATTTTATTCTTCAAAAATAATTCACAATTATATTTGAGAATATTGCAATCTTGCCATGGAAAAATTGTGAATCATATTCACAACCTAAAACAACATATAATTTACATTGTTAATTAATTACACAATGTGTATCCAATACACATAATAATTAATCAACACATATAAATTATAATTAGCTCTCTCTAATACATTATAAATCACATTTATAATATATTATGAATAATTGGATATTACTATCCACATTATTCTTATCCATAATAATTAAATCACATTTAATTATACTGGATAACTTATTCTCATGTTCTCAAATAATATGAATCACATTCACTTTATTTACATCTTTGATAATTAAATCACATTTAATTATCTAAGATAACTCTCCTTATAATATGAATCAAATTCATATTACTCATGATAATTAAATCACATTTAATTATCCATTTTCTCAATGCTCGGATACATATATCAACAATAGAATTATCCATGAACTCTTTCAAGGATAATACACTTTCTCCGCGAATACTTGGAGATAAGGACAGGGCGATTGTATTGTTCCACGTATAGTGACATGGATATTGAGATCACATCTCAAATCCAGATCTCGGGCCTCCCATAGATGCTTGATTAAATCAAGACCGCAAATCTAACCTTCTCATTGCATCTGAATCACATTCAGATCAACGTCCAATATTTGGACTAAGATCAGATTACTTCTCTACTGAGAGGAGTCACTAAAATCCAGACCCGTTTCATCACTCCCTAGGAATGGAAGCGTCATGGTTATACAATCGTTTATGATCACATCACCCTCAGGTATTCCTAATACCTGTACATCCTGCATACTTGAAGACTTAGATTAAACCCGAAGTATTAGATCAACTTTACACTGTCTACTTCAGGGTTTTATCAGTAAGTTTCTCATTCGATCATTGGGAGTCGGTATCGATCATATACTTTCCAAAAGCATATATCATACCTAGGTCTTGATCATATACTTTCCAAAAGTATATATCAAACCTACAAATTCAGTCAAGCTTCCAAAGCGAGACGACCGTGCGCACGGAATTTTGATTCTTCCCAATATCTCATGAGTGAGCTCATGTCTTCCGGTTCAGTAGTGAACCTGTATGATCCCTTTGAGAGATCGTATTACTCATATGCCCTTATATGCACACCAGCGCGCCGGTGTATAGACCTTGATTAGGTCATCAACCTATTGGTCTGCCAAATGTACATACTCAGACATATAGTAACACATCTGTCTCCGGTCAGAGGATGTGTGCCTATACCATGACAGCATATGATATAGGACTTTGGTTATCTCGATCTTGTTAAGTCAACTCTTTGACCTAACTAATATGACACCTCCGAATCTCTATTCCTATGCAGAGGACATGCATCAAGAAGTCGGTCAGATATCAGCCTAACTGAGAAAGGATTGCCATCTCCTACTCAGGCTGGAGATCATCTCTTAATAATCATTTGACGGTGCTTGATGAGTCCTCAATCTAACTCATTAGATATTCATCTAAGCACCAGCCTCTATGATTCAATAATTGAATCAACAGCTGTATGATCATTAAGATGGCCATGGTACATAACCCTAATTGCACTAAGGGACCTATTATGCAAACTATGTACTCTTTATTTCAGATTAAGGAGTGAATTGCAATAACATTTATTGCATAATGGCTCGCCGTGGGCTCGCATGTCCAACAGTGGAGGAGGAGACAACCCTGACGGAGGAGAGCCTGAGGAGCCAGCACAACCAGCAGCACCTGCACGACCGATGAGAGAGTTGCACAACCCTGGTGCAACTCTAACCCACAGATGGATTTAGCTGCCAACCATTTTGGGAGATTTCAAGCTCCCGCCTCAGACCATCCAGCTTCTACCCTGATTCCACGGACTCGCCACCGAGGAGCCACACCTCCATCTCCAAGAATTCAAGATGATCTGCAGCACGGTCCACGATAGCCTCGTGGACGAGGATACCATCAGGATGATGGATTTTCCGTTCTCCCTCGTAGACAGAGCAGCCAACTGGCTGAAGCACCTAGGGAGATACGGCACATAATGGGAACATCTCCGGAATGAGTACTTGAACAAGTACTATCCACTCGACCGGAAGAATGCAACCAGAGCCCTGATCAACAACTTCACCATGCTTCCCAATGAGCAGTTCCATGAGGCATGAGACAGATTCAGGAAGCTCACTGATCGGTGCCCTCATCATGACATATCCAAGCCCAACCTTGTCCAGAGTTTCTTCTGCGGGCTTACGCTTGAGTTGCAGGGGCTAGTGAATGCATCTTGTGGGGGCTCATACTTCGCTAAGGATGAGCATCAGGTCTGGGCCATCTATGAGGAGATGGCAGAGAACTACACAGTTATGTCCCAGACCCGACTATATACTCAGGGGAAGCCCACACCACAGGTTATGTCTTATCATAGCATAGCACATGTCAATGCTGCTCCATCTACATCATCAATAACCGTAGCACAAGCAGAGTCGACGACCGTTGATATGGGAATCATCAGCGGGAAGTTGGATCGCATCGAGCTTATCGAGAAGTAGTGCCAGGGCATGTCTCAGATAGATCAGATGGCACAGACATTGAGTGACCTGAAGACCCAGATCATGTGTCTCCAGGTGACACAAACGGCTCCTCAGTCCCGTCTCAGGTCACGGGCAGATCCCAGCAGCAGCAGCAGCTCGACCCAACCCTCCGCCCACTACCGACAAGTGCATCACATACAGGCAGAGTCGTTCCAGCAGCAGCAGTACGTTCAACTACACCATCTCCAGACAATCAGATGGTGTTCTACCAACCGGATCAGCCCCTAGCAGTTCTTCCCCCACCCACGTACGAGCAAGAGACGTTGATGGAAGTCAACAGAATTCGGTATGACCGACCTCAGCCTGGGATCCAATGAGACCATCCCTGATTCCGTTGGTCGACCGGAGGTACCTCATCCTAGCAGCAGCCTCCAGTTCAGGGTGGCTAGTTCAGCCAGCAGCACCAGCGACCCCAGTTCCCACAGCCACAGCCACATCCACCTTACCAACAGCAGGGTCCACGTCCCTATCAGCAGGGATAGTCGTGGAGGCAGCAGCAGCAACCTCAGTAGTTCTCTCACCAGTATCCCTCTCATCCTTCTCAGCAGTAGCAGTCTCACTTTCAGAGAGGCCACCCATCTAGTTCTTATGGGCCCACCTATGAGAACCCAACTTTAGATGACTTAGTTCGCCTTATCTCCGATCAGCAGGCTACACTCAGGCGGGAGATGGACGAGTTTCGTCAGGAGATGAGAGAGATAGTGAAGGGCAAGGTCACCATACCCGCTCAGATAGAGCCGAATCTGAACAACCTAAAGTGGAAGTCTGAGTAGGTAGAGTTTACAGAGGTTACCACTCCTAGTGATTCACTTGGTGATATTTCTGCCTACACTTTTGATGTTAAATTTGTTACACTTAAGAGCAGTAGGATGCCAGCCAACGGTGCTTCATCTGAGCAACGACCACATGAGGACTTAGGAGCGTCAGATGAGGAGGAGAGTAGTGCTGATGCCGCTCATGATGATGCTGATGATAGTGGTGTTGACACCACCAAGGATGTAGATCCAGTTGACGGTACCGAGGCCGTCACTTCACCAGATGTAGGAGATGGTGCTGATGCCACCAGATATGATGATGAACCAGACTGCGGTGTTGATGCCGCAAGTCCAGATGTCGCGGGTGGTACTGAGGCCATTCATTCAATTCCTTTTGCATTTCCTTTTGCTTCTGTATCTCAGTACTATTCTGGAAAATGTAATATAGGGAAGGGTTCTTCATTTATGAGTCCATCTATGATGCATGGAGATATATGTATGGATTCTACTTTGCCACAACAGCAGGGACCCGATCCTAGCCCTCCATCTGAGGAGGGTCTAGCCATCCCCTTCCCTCAAGCACTCCGCTTGGTTAAAGGGACTAAAAAAGAAAATCCAAAAAAATCACAGTAGTTAGAGTTCAACCAAAAGATGATAGACAGATTCCAGATTCAGCTGACTCTACAAGAGGCCTTGGAGCACATCCCTCTCTTCCAAAGGAACCTTAGAGAGAAGACCACTATTCGCAGGCAGAGAAGGAACCACCACTCAGAGATCCATGTACTCACTCGTGCCACCTGCTTCGCCATCCAGAACCGACTGCCAGCTAAAAGGCCAAATGCAGGAGCTCCCTATGTCAAATGTCACATACATGAGCAGAGGTTCGATCAGACTCTATTAGACAATGATTCTTCCATCAACCTACTTCCGGCAGCCTTACTCGATCGATTCGAGTTTGGCCCTCTCCGATAGAGCAGGACGATCCTTCATTTTGCTGATCGATCTGTCAAGAGGCCGAGGGGGTTGCTGAAGGATGTGGTCGTCACAATTCATGGCTTGAAATTCCCTGTGGACTTCGTGGTGTTGGACATTGAGATCCCTGAGTCTGTGACTGATACCCCCATCATTTTAGGATGCCCATTCTTAGCAACAGCCAAGGCAGTGTCCGATGATGATAGCGGGAAGGTATACTTTCGCGTCGAGGGTGAGAGTATATAAATAGAGACGATTGATGAGACTAGAGCACGAGATTCAGCTTGCTCAGAGCCGCTCAAGGATTCAGAGTAGATGATAGAGGCAGAGCGAGACGTCCACTAGGAGTGCGATTTTGTGATCACCAACGATAAAGCAACTTGGTCAAACCCCGTTTCACGAGCCATCCTATCACCTTTAGATCCCACTGATGCACATATTCTAGTAGAGGAGAGCTTGGAGAGCGCATTCTTGGAAGAGGACACATTTGAGGCAGCAGATCGCGTGCAGGAGAGCGAGGCAATATATATTTCTTTTGATTCAGATTCAGATCCCTCGGAGTCAGATATTGATTGGGCAGAGTTTGATGAGTTGATTCCATGTATGATTCCTATAGAGCCAGCACCTAGGGTGGATATTGATCTTATTCAGAGCACAGACACACCAGCAGAGCAATCTTCACCAGCTTGTCATGATCAGTGAGAGTTCTCCCATGCAGATTTGGTTGCTTTCACTCAGACCTTTAAGAGACCAGATCTGCTAGCTCCTAGTTGTCCAGAGTTGAAGCCCTTGCCGCAGTCACTGAAGTATAGGTTCCTTGCAGGCGAGAATGAGATGCATCCACTCATTATCTCCGTGGATTTGACTGGAGAGCAAGAATCTCATTTGATGGAGGTTCTTGAAAAGAACCGCAAGGCGATAGAATGGAGCGTAGCTGATCTCCAGGGGATAAGTCTGGCCCTGTACTCCCACCATATCTATCTCGAAGAGGACGCCGAGCCGTCGCTTGAGTTCTAGCGGCAACTGAACCTAAACCTTCGAGAGGTTATCATGAAGGAAATCTCGAAATAGTGGAGCACCGATTTTATCTACCCCATCCCCGACTCCAAGTGGGTCAGTCCATTACATGTGGTGTCTAAGAAGACGGGCTTCACTACAGTTGTGAGTGAGTCTAGAGAGGAGATCACTACCCGGGTACCCACTTCTTGGAGGGTCTGTGTGGATTACAGATGATTGAATCAGGCCACCAAGAAGGATCATTTCTCGTTGCCTTTTATTGATCAGATTATAGAGAGGCTAGCTGGGAAGAGTCACTACTGCTTTCTTGACGTGTACTCTGGTTACAACCAGGTGGCTATTGCGTCTGAAGACTAAGACAAGACCACATTCACCTGTCCCTTTAGGATGTATGCTTTCAGATAGATGCACTTTGGTCTATGTAACACTCCGGCAACATTTCAGAGGAGCATGTTGTCCATCTTTTCGGACATGGTTGGTGAGTGCTTGGAGTTCTTCATGGATGACTTTTCGGTTTATGGCGATGGGTTTGATGCTTGTCTCGACTGCCTAGACCGCATCCTTCAGCAATGCATCGAGGTCCATCTTGTGCTATCTTGGGAGAAGAGTCACCTCATGGTGACTCAAGGGACGGTGCTTGGTCATATCATCTCCAACAGGGGCATGGAGGTTGATCTGGCCAAGGTGGATATCATTAGAAAACTCAGTCCACCGTCCAACTAGCGACAATTATGGTCTTTTCTGGGGCACGTCGGTTTCTACCGACGATTCATTCATGATTTCAACAAGATTGCCCGACCGTTGATTTATTGCTGACCAAAGACACCGAGTTCATTGTGGATGATAAGTGTCTTGCGTCATTTGAGACTCTTAAGAGTCTAGTTGTTGAGGCTCCTATCCTTCAGCCACCTGATTAGTCTCTCCCATTCGAGATCATGACAGACACCTCCGATTTCGCCGTTGGGGTCGTGCTGGGACAGAGGAGGGATGGAGTATCATTTGCCATTCACTACGCTAGCCGTACATTGGATGCTGCACAACGGAACTATATTGTCACTGAGAAGGAGATGCTAGTCATAGTCTTTGCCCTAGATAAGTTCAGATCGTACATCATTGGATCTAAGGTGATTATCTTTACAGACCATACCGCCATCAGGTACCTCATGGTAGAGAAGGATGCCAAAGAGAGATTGACTAGATGGATCCCTATACTCCAGGAGTTTGACATTGAGATTAAGGACAAAACTGGAGTCAAGAATGTCGTGGCAGATCATCTCTCCCAATTAGAGCATCTTGAGGAATCTGAGCAGACTGATCCCATTTCTGAGACCTTCCCAGATGAGGCGATCCTTGCTATCGCCTCACTCCCGTGGTACGCCGACATTGTGAACTATCTTGTTGCCAAGAAAGTTCCACAAGGTTGGCCCAGGCAGCAACTTGAGACCTTCCTTGCAAAGGCCAAGTTCTACCATTGCGAGGATCCCATCCTTTATCACGAAGGAGGGGATAGCGTCTGGTGTCGGTGCATTCCTCGGGAGGAGCACCATAGCATCCTCACATACTACCACACACTTAAGGTAGGAGGACATCACTCTAGGAGGAGGACGACACAGAAAGTGCTCCAATCCGACTTATGGTGGCCTACCCTCTTGAAGGATTCTGATGAATTCATGAAGAGGTGTATTGACTGTCAGAGGATGGGAACTTGTGGACAGTGTGATATGATGCTCATGCAGCCAATTCACTTCTGTAAAGTTTTTGATGCATGGGGCATCGATTTCATGGGTCAATTCCCTAAGAGTCAGGGATTTGAGTACATTCTGTTGGCCGTTGATTATGTGAGTTATTGAGTCGAGGCAATCCCCGCCCAAACCGCAAATGCTAGGACTATATGCAGATTTCTAAGGAAGAATATCATTTCATGGTTCGGGGTGCCTAGAGTGTTGATATCTAACGGGGGGTCTCATTTCTTCAATGACAAGGTAAAGGCCCTTGCTAGCGAGTTCAGCATTGACCATCGAGTAGCCACTCCATATCATCCTCAGACCAATGGTCTTGCTAAAGTGTCGAACATGGAGATAAATATTATATTACAGAAGGTCGTCTGCCCTGACCGAAAGAATTGGTGACAACTTTTGGACTCGATCTTGTGGGCATTTCAGACTTCCTTCAAGACTCCTTCAGGTACATCTCTCTTTCTCCTCGTTTATGGTAAGCCCTGCCATTTACCTGTTGAGCTTAGGCATACGTCACTTTGGGATATCACAGACATACTTTTGGATCCATTGAGTGTAGAAGATCAGAGGAGGGCAGAATTGGCAGCCCTGTAGGAGCTTATAGATGCAACCTTTTCGAGCTGCCTACAAAACAAGGAGAGAGTGAAGGAGTAGCATGATTCTCATATTAGCCACAAACAGTTTGATCCAGATCAGAGAGTATGGTTGTTCGATGCTAGGCTTAGATTATTTCCAGAGAAATTACAGAGCAAATGGAAGGGACCATACCCTGTCCGAAAGGTACATGACACTGGAAGTATTGACATATCTGAAATGTCATCTGATTCTACTTTTCGTGTTAACGGGCAGTGTCTCAAGTCATATCTACATCATGAGCCACTGGTCATTGACATCGCCCCTATTCATTTTGCGTGAGATGTGGTCTTTGACTCACATCCATAGCATCTCACGCTTGATTATCACTGTCTTTCGCCTTATATAGATTCAGATGTCCATATCATACTATTCTTCAGTCCAACACCCCATTTGCATCTTTGATTATGCTATACTTAGGGTGTACTTTACCCTAAGTATGGGGGTGTCAGATTTTGATTTCCGTTTTGATTCTTTTTACCTCTGTTTTGTTGCCAATACTTAGGGATATTTTAGCCTGAGTGTAGGGGAGGTAGACCATGTACATCCTTCCACTCGGATTTCCCTTTGTGTACAGTCTGCTATACTTAGGATTATTGTATGCTAAGTATAGGGGGAAACATCGAGATTCTTTTCCATTCTATTCTTTGATTCATCGTTGTAGTATAGTTTTCCTTTTCACTTCCCTATACTAAGCACGAGTTATGTCTTCTTCATCGCTCTTGATCCACTTTGAGGACATCGTTCGAGCTAAGTGTAGGGGGTGTCATATATATTTCATATATACTTTAGTTGAGCTTGTAATTAAATAAAATGGCTAAAATCCTTTTATCTAAAAACCCTAAAAATTTTAAAAAATTTCTTGTACATAAAATTCGTTCTTGCACATAAATAGCTATTTATAAAATTATTTTTGTACAAATGTTTGTAAAAATGTTTTGTGTGTAAAGAGTTTGTAAATATTTTGATATCAAAATTATGTATATAGTACAAAATTTTTGAAAAATGTTTGAAAAACAAAAAGTTTGCAAAAACCCTTGTGTAAATGGGTGTAAATATTTTGCAAAACTTCTGCATCCATGCATTCATTCATTTAAACATTTTTCAAAAATTTTGCACATTTTCAAAACTTGTATAAAAGCATTTTTTATATATTTATACAGTTTTTCTGAATCATAGTTGGCATTTAAACTAGCCTGGAATTAAATTGGAAAATAGATCTTGGTTAAGACCTTAATCCACCTAATTCTAAGAGGAACCTTATAGGGCATAGGGTTAAGACTTTTTAGGTCCATGGTGACTTAATTCTTTGAGTCCACTAGGCTATGATCATATGTCATCTTAATGAGCCTAAGTAGAACACTTAACAACACACACATGACTCTCACAGACAATGGCTTTACTTGCACCAGCACCTTACACATAGCTCTCTACGGATGAGGTGGTGAGGAGGCAGTCTTCTTTGGCTTGGGGTAGCATACGAGGGTAGTACTTCTAGACGGAACCTCTCATCTTCTTTTAATGAAGGAAGCGTTTATCAACTTGGTCTGGTGGCATTGAGGTCTAAAGACAGGAGTTGTGGGTTGCAATAATGCTTCAAAAGAGGGATAGTCTACTGGCTCAAGAGGAAAAATCCTCATGTATATATGTTGCACCATGTAGATATGTTGTACATGTGCACATCAAAAAATGTGTAAAAGAAAAAAAACTCCAAAAAAAGTGGTGGATCTGATAGAAAATTAAATACCCACCGGACTGTATATAGCCAAATAAAGCAAAGCTTATGTTACCCATTCCCATCTCATGAAGCTTGTAGCAGGGAGACTTAGCTACACTAGTTGGGTTCCCTAGGATACATGGCTACACTGGCCATGGTCCATTCTCCTCTTCCTCCTCTTCTTGAGCCGGTTGCACTTGAACTTAGAAGGGAATACCCCGCTCCTCAATGAAAGAGCTTCCAGACTGGGGCATTAGAGTTACCTTGTTGAGGGGGGTTGTCACTTTGCCATTTCTGAGGTGGGGAGCTACATATCACTTACACAGTACAAGGAAAGATTCATGGCCATTAGAGTTTGTGTATGTAGACTTATTCTGATCTGGATTATTGAGGAGTCTTGACCATAGATTGGTGGAACTTATAGGCTATTGAGTTTTAAACCTAAGTCCATATAAGGTTCCGACAAACTAATAATCCAAAGATCTGACTGAGCTCCATACTTCAATTTAATGAAGACAAGTTTAATAGTCAACCTTGATTCTCTTTCTTTTTCTTTTCCATTTTCTTTTCACTTCTTTTTCAAATAAGTGTTTGCTAAGGGACTAGTAGAAGTAAAGTATAGGGGGTGATGAAGCCTCATTCATCACTTTTTATTCTTTTATTTTAGTTAAATATCTTGGCAAAGCATCATGTAAATAGTTGTAAATACAATATAATAGAAATAAACATGCATTTGTTATTATTTCATAATTAGCATGTATTTGTGTGAAAATAAAAGAATAAAGAATAAAAGAAAAAGAAGGAAATATTTAGAATAAATATTGAGTGACCTAAACCCAAGAGAGGATCCAGTATGGGCCTGATCGCCAAATAAAATAAGTAGAGATAGATAGGGCCACTCTAACCTTGTACATATACACCCTTTATGTGTATAATTTATTTTTACAACAATAAAACTAAAAAGATATTTTTATATCTTTGTATATATTTCTAAAAAAACAAAACAAAAATTTGAAAAAAATAAAAATAAAATAAAACTCTCTCTCGCCTTGTATATAATACTTGTAAATATGAATATTTCGCTATTTAATTTATCTTTGTAAATAAATAATAAAAATAAAACAAAAAAATTTATACTCCAAAAATTATGTTGTAAATAAATAAAATAAAAAATCAGGGTATTTATGCAAAAAGAAGAAAATAAAAATAATTACACAAAAATCATAGGTATTTTATACCTGTATATAATACAATATACTGTATATACCATAAATAATTTTTCTAAAAATAAATAAAAATCACAGAAAAATAGTTTGGAAAAAATAAATATTTTTCATGGTTAAGACTTTTTAATTTAAAATCATTTGTTATTTTTAAATGATTTTATAAATACTTTTTAACTGTATATTTTCTGATTGGTCCAGGAGGAATGTTGACCCCGGTCAACTACCCCTCACGGACTCCCCCTCCCGTGGATCTGGTATTCGCGCACATTTCACCCAATTATCCCGACCGGATCATACACCCTCTTACTCTAAATCTCTGCCCGTATCTCCCTAGTGGATCTGTGATCCTCACGGATCCCTAGGGAGGCGCGGATCATTCTCGGTTCAAGCGCTCCGACCCAATCTATCTGGCTACATGGGACATGCTATAAAGGTCTTCATTTGCTCCCCCAGCTCCCTAGCTTGCGTCGCACCCCTTTTTGATTCCCTAGATACCTCTACCTTGGTGACAACAGCCGGAGGACACCTTTGGTCATCGGAGAGGTGCTTGTAGCTGTAGCTCGCCTATCATGGCCGGAGCACCGCCGCGAAGAGCCTCCTCCACCAGCCGCAGCGAAATCGAGGAAAAGACCCCACCGTCCAACTCTCCTAGAGCTCAATATCGTCTTAGGACCTTCGGGTAATCTTTCCATTGTTCCTAGCTCCTCCGTTTAGTCAATCTTTTGTTTGTCATCTACTGTCGTTCCGCCAGCTCTGACCAGCCGGTCGGAGCCTTATCACCGTCATCCACCCGTTTAGATCGATGTAACCGCTCACCCTCCATCTTCCCACGCTGTCTAATCACCCTGATCTTGGCTCGGAGCACCAAGATTAGGTCATCGGTCTCATCTATCGCCATCGCCAGAGACCTACCTCCCATTCACTGCCACCTCTCTCTACTTTAGGTCCAATAACCCCGATCGGAGCGTTGCTTCGAGTCTAAGATCTCTCGTACAGGTCTTGATGAGCACAAAGACCATCCAGATCGCCCCCGACCACCTTCTCCAGAGTGTCTCCAGGTCTCAGTCGACGCCAAGCTTATCCGACCATCAGCCACTTCATCGGAGCCGACCACCCGACGCGAAAGGGCCCTCCGATCCTTTTGGCACTTCCAAAGCCTTCATCGGAGCCACCGATCACTCGTGGTGCTCTGGCAAAGTTCTTCCCAGCTCAGTTCATCCATAGGGTCTCTTCGTTGTTGGATCGACCGCATCTCCCATATGCCATCTCAACCATCCATCGCTTGGAGCTATCAAGCCGTTAGATGTTAGATCTAACGGCCCCTGTACCAACCATGCCCTCGACATCTGACAGCTGTCAGATCTGACACCTGATGCCCCAGAGCCGCCCAATCGCGCCTCACAAGCGGCTGCCACGCGTCCCCCTCATGTGCCTCGTCACGTACCTCATGGGTATATTTCTCATTTCCCCCATGCTTCTTTTAGTTTTTATTTTAGTCTGTAAAATAAAATCACAGTTAGACCATTTTGCACTTTAGTACCTGTAGTTTTCCCTATTTGCATTTTAGTCCTATTTGTGTGGACCCACGTGCTTTGTCACGTGTTTGTTTGGGATATTTGCACATTGTACCCTAAACTTCTTTGTTGTTATTAATTGCATATTTAGTTTCCATATTTGCAAATATACCCTTTGCATGTTGTTTTCTGACATGTGCGGATATTAGTGGAAAATTTATAGATCGGACCCTGGAGTTTTATTGCGTGTTAATTTTTGGTCCTAGAACTTATTTTCCTTGCATTTTGGTCCCTATGTGCTGTATTTTTAGTTTTTCATTAAATAAATAGCCAAAAGTTTCCAAAAATCGTGAAATTTTGACACGTGTCTCCTACCACTATGTAGGAATTTGGTGATTTTTGGGCTTTGTTTTGTTTTCATTTAGTACTTTATAAAATTCAAAAACACTAAAAGTAGATCCTATTTACTTTAGAAAATTCATTAAAAATATAAAAAACTTTGGAAAATTCTAATAAATTCGTTATTTGCTTATTTTATGTTGTTTTAACTTCTACGTAATTTTCATCTTATTCTCATTTATAAAAACCATAAAAATTAAAAAAGAGTGAAAATCATAGAAAATTTAGTAAAAATTCATAAAACAAATAAAAAAATATGTTTTCTTCTTCTGTAGTTAGATTTTGTTTTCTAGTTTCTCATAAAAATTTTGCTTGAATTTTATAGCATTTTAATTAATTTTAATCTGCCTTTAGATTCCAGTTGTACATTTGTTTCTATTTTTGACTTTGTTTGATTTCTAGAAAATTAATTAAAAATCATAAAAATCTAAGAAAATTCACAAAAACATTTTAAAATTTTAAAAACACAAAAATATTTTTGTTTTGAATTTTTGAGTTTTTTGGTTCTTTAAATAATTGGTGGAGTGTTAATTTTTGCTTTACTTTTATTCTTTTCTTATCATTAAAAAATTTAAAAAATATAAAAACCACCATTTCTTTTCTTTTCTTGGATTCCCGACTACTTCGTAGCTTCTGCATTACGTGCTCCTTGTGATTGACCCTGGTAGCTATACCATGTAAAATAAATTAGTGAGACCGCTTTCTTTGTTTGGGTGATTGATTTCTTTATTGGTGGTGTAATTTTCTTGTTAACTGCACTTTGTGGTTCGGGTCGCAACGACCCTAATTATTCCTTAACCCGAATAGCAAAAAGCGTGTCATCGGAAGTGTGGATCTTCTTTAACCTAAGCTGCTTCTGGTCAATTGCATCCCTCAGCCAAGGATATCTACATCAATGTGTTTTGTGCGAGCATGGTGCATGGTATTCTTGCTCAAGTCTATAGCGCTCTGGCTATCACAAAACACAACTGGTTCACTGACATCAATCCAAACTCACCAAGAAAGCATTGTAGCCACAACACTTCTTTCACAACCTCTGCCACTGCTATGTATTCTGCCTTGGTAGTCGAGAGAGAAACACATTTCTGTAGCTTGGATTGCCATGATATGGCTCCCCCTGCAAATGTGAAAATGTAGCCTGAAGTAGACTTCCTCTGATCCACATCTCCTTCCATATCTGCATCAGTGTAGCCATATAGTTTGGGATCTGACCTCCCAAACACAAGACACATACTTGAGGTCCCTCTCAAGTATCTCAAGATCCATTCACAGCCTCCCAATGGTCCTTGTCTGGATTGGACATGAATCTGCTCACCACGTCTACGACATGGGCTATGTCAGGTTTGGTGCAAACCATGGCGTACATGAGGCTCCCAACTGCGGTCTGGTAAGGGATCTTGGTCATCTCTGTTTTCTCCTCAGAAGTGAATGAGCATGATTCTTTGGTCATCTTGAAATTAGAGGCTAATGGCATGTTGACCGGCTTCACATTTTTCATGTCGAACTGCTGCAACATGTGCTCAACATATTTTTCCTATGACAACCACAACATACACTTCTTTCTGTCACGTGTAATATACATCCCAAGGATGTGGCTTGCCTTGCCCAAATCCTTCATTGCAACCTCCTTGGAGAGTTCTCTCTTGAGCTTCGCAATCAAGTTGAAATCATGACCTACAATCAACATATCATCCACATATATCAAAAGAATGACGAACCTGTCATTGGAAGATGACGAATATATACACATGGATTGATTATAGTTCTCTTGAAGCCGTGCTTTATCATGAAAGCATCAAACTTCAAGTACCACTATCTCGGGGCTTGCTTCAAGCCATAGAGACTCTTCCTCAACCTGCAAACCCTGTGCTATTTCCCTTTCTCTTGAAATCCATGTGGTTGCTCCATGTTAGATCTCTTCCTTTAAATCACCGTGAAGAAATGCCATCTTCACTCTATCTGCTCCAGCTCAAGGTCCATGATAGCAACAAGTCCTAGCACCATTCTCTCTAAATTCATCTTCACCTTGGGGAGAAGATCTCATCATAGTCCACTCTTTCTTTCTGGTTGAACCCTTTCACCACTAATCTGGCTTTGTACTTGACCTGCTTGACAACATCATCAAACTTCAGCCTGTAAACCCATTTGTCCTTCAAGGCATTCTTGCCTTTAGGAATCTCAACAAGATCATAAGTGTGATTTTTCCTAAGAGATAACATCTCTTCATTCATTACATTGCTCCAATGATCCTTGTCCTTATTCATCTATGTCTCCTCATAGGTGTATGGCTCACCTACATCTATAAGCATCACATACCTAGAAGTGGGGTAACAGGGTGATGGCTAGCGTGCACTCTCAGATCTCCTAACCTGAGGCTCTTCTGCGTCGGCATGTGGATGAGGCTGCTCCCCAAGCTCCAGGTTCCATGGACTTGCATCAATGGGGTCTGCATCTATCTCGTGCTGCTCTAGCTGCCCATCCTCTCCACCTGTACCATGTACTGGAGAGGGGTATGTGTCCTCATCACTGTCATCATCCATGGAAATCTCATCTGCATCACTACTCTCAGTAGTGTCCTCATCCAATGTCTGATTCTCATAAAAAATCACATCCCTATGTCTGGTGGCAGTCATCTTCCTTGGATCCCAAAGACGGTATCCAAACTCTTGATCTCCATAGCCAAGAAAAATACAAGGCACAACCTTGTCATGCAGCTTCTTCCTCTGCTCCTTGCGTACCAACGCATAAGCTTGCATCAAAAAACCCTCAAATGAGCATATGAGGGATCGTTTCCTGTCAATACATGCTCTAGAATCTGGAATCCCAAAGGAACCGATGGAGATTGGTTTACCAATTACATGCAGTGCGAACCACCTCAGCCCAAAAGGTCCTGGGCAAATTTATTTTCTTCAGCATACAATAAACTCTCTCGACAGTGGTCATGTTCATCATCTCAGCAAGACCATTGTGCTGGTGTGTGCCTGGCTTTGTCCTCTTATTCCTAATGTCGTGCTCTACACAATAGCCCTGAAAGCTAAGGGAGGTGTGCTCTCCCCCATTGTCTGTGCGCAACCATTTCAACAATTTTCTTGTTTCACGCTCAACCATGGCATGGAATTTCTTGAATCAATCAAATACATGATCCTTCGATCTCAGCACATACACCCACACCTTCCTAGATGCATCAGCAATGAAGGTGACAAAATACATGTTACCTCCCAAGGAGTTGTGTCCATGGGACCACAAACATCCGAGTGAATGAAGAGCGTCCCACTACCCTTATCAATTCGAGAAAATTAATGGTCAAATTAATTAATATCATTCGTTGCAGTCAGATAATGAGAGCATATCAAAAACCACTTTTAATTAAAGCAAGTTAATCTCGAGCGGTAAATTTTTTTACTTGGGCAAGCCCAAGGTCAAACTCAGGGAGGCAACTGCCTCCTTAGGTAAATTTTTAGCAAAGTCCGAGGTTTGATTTTCAAGGAATAAATTTTTTGGTCTTTTTCGGGTTTTTTATGCAAGACACATGTGAAATCCAGCCAGTTTACAGGTTAATTCAGATAGGTGATCAAATCAAGTCCAAAATTTACAAAACTTGGCCAGATGGTGAAATGCAATAAAATGACGCTACCCTAATTTTTTTGGAATTTTCTGACACTAAATAAATTTAGTGTGAATTAAATATGAATGCAAGGTGATTTTGACTAAATTAATTTTATAAAATATCAAATCACAATATTTTTTAGAATAAAAATTATCCTAGATAGATCTGAAGGTGAGGAATCTAGAAAAATTATTAAACCTATTTTTTGATGTGAAATGAACCTAATAAAAAATAATTAAGGAAATCACTAAATGAATTATTTAGGCCTCGAAATGCGTGCAATTGAGATGAAATTTTTATGTAATGTAAACCTTCTTATCCTAAATCTAATATGATTTTTTAGGGATTTTTGAAGTCACAAAGAAATTACTATTAATTAAAAGGCATAAATAGGCAAAATATAGCAAAATTGAACCAATTAATTAATAGAAAAATCCACTGATATTACAAAAATATGCTAAATGTCACATAATGAAGAGGATAATGTAAGCTACACAATGTAATTTTCCAAACTAAAAAATGAATTAAGATATATGCCTAAATATGCGTGCAAAGACAAGGGTGTAAATGCAATTACAGGAATTAAAATTGCTAAAAATAAAACTTGCTGACAGGAACCAATATGCAATTGCCTATAATGACGAGGTGGTGGATGCAATTTCTCCACAGAACACGTGCTCCTCACGTGGGGTCTATGGGAAGGGACTGAAATGCAATTCTTGAAACCTTCAGGGGCCTCGATGAAAATAACCCAGGATGCACGAACAGATCACGTGGGGGGTCCTAGGCTCGTTGGTCCTCGGAGGCTTGGAGCAAGGCTCAGGTGGCTCTGGAGGTTTGGATATGGCTCGGAGTGGCTTCGGGTGATCCGAGCCTAGTGGTCGGGGAAGAGGCTCGGATCGGGCAATGTTGACTGATCTAGACCATGGGATCAAGGATGATCCAACGACAGATGGATGTGGACGCGTGGCGTGTATCGACCCGTTGGATCAAGATCGATCCAACGGTCCATGAAGCGCGATAAAGATGGTTACGTGGACGATCGAGCGCCGCTGGATTAGGATGAATCCAACGGGCCTCTGATGCTCTGGTGATTGGAGACGTGGCGTGATCAGGTGCGTCGGATCCGCCTGATCCTACGGCTGCGGGGTGAGGCTATGTGGATGGCTCCTAGCCGTTCGATCAAGAGGATCGAACAGCTCCTGGTTGTCGTCCCCAATGGTCCTCCGCCTCCTGCGGAGGAGAGGGCTGGGCTCCGGCGAAGCTGGCCTAGCTCCGCCTCGTCCTCCCGTCGTCGGTGAAGGATGATGGAAGCTCTAGTGTAGCTCGAGAGATTTGTGGATGGCTGGCGGAGTGTCCGGTGGTCTCAGGAGTGAGGAGAGGCTCTGGAATGTGGCGGCGGAGGAGCTCGAATGCAGCTCTGACGAGCCTCCGGCCAATCAAGGATATAGCACCTGCAGGGGGTTAGAAATAGTCGACGCATGCAAAGTGTCCGTGGAGTGGAATGCGAGGCCTATGAAGCAGTGAGGTGGTCCAGTGGTCGAGCTTCGCCAAGGTGGCGGAGCTGGCGTCGGTGAAAGGTGGAGTATGTCGTCGGAAGGAACGAAGGTGCTCGTGAAGATCAGAGCTCTCTGGCGGAGCTCTGGGAATGGTTTGCGGAGTGAGAAGATGCGTGTGGACGGCGAATAAAATCAAGGAAGACGAAGAAAAATCAAGAAGAAGATCAGGGGAGAAATGGAGGGATCTACCTGGGATCAGAAGCTCATAGGGAGCTTCCAGGTCGTCGCTTGAAGGCTGGTAAGGGGACCTGAGCTCGTGCAGTGCCTTGGAGGAGCTGCGACACGGCGGTGTTCGGCCGTGGATCTCGTCGGAGGTGTTCTCGGTCTTCGCTCGACCTAAGGACAAATCGTTGTCACCAATCTGATGGTGGGAGCTCGGAGTCACTCTCCGTGGTGGCGGATGGGGGTGAAAGTGCCCGAAGGTGAATGATTTATAGGATGAAGGTGATGGCATGGTTGGTGAGGAGGTGGTGTTCGTGGGAGTCGTGGAGCGACTTTGAGGGTCGTCATGGAGGTCGTGGAGGCTGGCGAGGATGAGGAACGAGTGGGCTCCGTTGTGGTTGTGTTAGGGGTCAGAGAAGGTGGTCGGCGTGGAGCCCAAAATAGAAAGGGAGCGGCCCCCTTGTGCATGGTAGAGGACGTGGGCGCAGGGCGTGCGGAGGTTGACGACGATCTGGTAGCCATGGGATCTTGTGATCCGACGGCTATGAAGCGAGCGGTAGCGAATGGCACAGATTAGATCTAGGGCGCGACATCGGAGGGCCGAGATGTTGCCATGTGGTGTACTGGAGATGAAGCACTAAAGGGAGGATGAGATGGACTCAGGGGTTCGATCGAATGGCTGAAAATAGTTGTGGTGATGAACGGTGAAGATCAAGGCGCCCGGAGCGAGATCGGAGGGTGCATAGAGTGCCACGTGGTGGACTCTGGGCGAAGCGCGAGCGGATGGTGAAGATGTGATCCATGGATTGATTTGATGGTGTGGGATTAATGCATACGTGGAGATCACTGGGTCGTTAGATCTAGATGAAGATCCAGCGGTCCATGGCACAGGCGGATAGGTCAAAGGGAGTGGGCCGCGTGGCGCAATCAGAGGACGCCACATGGCCAGCTTTGAGTGGCTGAAAGGAAAAATGATATCAGAGGGAGAAGGAGGCCATATTTAGAAAAACTCAAAACATGAAAGTTGTAGATCTCGATGAGATCTACAAGTTTCATGTTGACCAAAAACGGAGATGAGGTCAAATGTGATACAAAAATACAAGAATACATATATATATGTATAGTATACAAGGAGGCCCAAAAACCCAAGTTTTGCCTACGAGCTCTGAATTGAATGCAATTAGTCTCATTTTAAAGGTCTCTGGATGTGTATTAATCTGAAGATGAGTGGACCTAATTCAGAGTTTGTAAGAGAGAGATATGAGCATTCTAAGGTCCAGGGGTCTTGGGGCTTTATTGGGTATTTTACAAAAGAGGACTCTAGTCTTCTTCCCTATATTAGTAATTAATGGTGTACACACTATAAGGAAGGTGTTATTTCATTTTGGAGGGGATAAAATATAAATGAATAGGTGGATATTTTACAATTGGATTTTACACATGGATTGGCTTCTTATTAAATGCAAATATGAATGCTAAAATGCATATTTTGTGGATTGATGCATTAATGCTATTTGTGCAAGATAAAGGGAAATATGAAGCTAAATACCCGGGAACAAAGCTCTATTTTCAACTTTAAGAGTGATGAATCACAGATTCATCAACCCCCTATACTTAAACCTTGCTCGTCCCTGAGCAACTAGAATGAAATGCAATAGTGAAATGATTTTGAGTTCCATACCAAGGTCATGAACAAAATTTGAAAATGGAGCTTGACTCAACCTTTGGATTAATTGTGCGGCGGAACCTTATTGAGAATTGAACTTAAGACCTAACAGACTTCAAGTTCCATAAGTCTCCTATTCAAGACTCCTCAATAGTCAGGTCAGAACAAATCCTCAGACGCAAATTTCTGATGACTATGATTCCTACTTGTACTGTGTAAATGAGATGTAACTCTCCACATCAGAAATGGCTCAGAAACAACCTCCTCTAACAAGGTAACTCAAATAACCCGGTCCAGTAACTCTTTCCTCGAGGAGCGGAGTATTCTGCGACCAACTCAAGAGGAGGGGGTAGAGAAAAGAATGGACGGTAGCCTGTGTAGGTACCTATCCTGGGATGCCTGACCAATGTAGCCAAGTCATCCAGCTGCATTTCTTTGATAATATACATACTCCGACAGGTATTTGATTTTCACTTGGACCTGTCTGATTTTTCTGGAGTCTTTGCAATTTTTTTCGAAATATATACAGGGTGCAGCATGTACATCAGGAGTTTTTCCTCTTGAGCTAGTAGAATGTCCCTTTTTGAAGCATTATTGCAACCCACATCATCCCGTCCTTAGATGTTTCTACCCGTGTGCTACTCCAAGCTAAAGGATTCTACCTCCTCACCACCTCATCAATGAAGAGCTACATGCATTGTTCTTGTCCAAGTTAGGTCACTGTCTAAAAGAATCATGCGTGTGCACAAGATATTCTACTTAGACTAATCAATATTACATGTGAACATAGACTTGCGGACTCAAAGAATTAAGTCACTTGACCTAAGAAATCTTAACTCCAGTTTCTATAAGGTTCCTCTGAAATTAGGTGGATTAAGGTCAAATCAAGTCCTTCCTCAACATCTACTCATAACTTAATTCAGAACCCACTAGCTTTTCACCTTGCATATGCAAGATATGGGGATGAGATGCAGATGTCATGCTATGAATGAAATGCAAAACTCTTTTTCTTTTCTGATGTAGAGATGATATGCAAGATTAAATAAGAAGCCTTTGAATTTTTCACATTTTTTCAATTATTTGGTATACCTCCTATGTTACAATAATTTACAAGAGTATTATACAGATTATACAAGTGTATTTTACAAAAAAAATCTCCATTTTACCCAACCCATAATTATTGCGAAATATATACAAAGATACGTGAAAATATGAGCTATGGGTAAAGTATATATGTAATATACACACGCCCCCCTATACTTAGCGTGTGATATGTCCTCAGAGCATGGAAAGCGAGGAAAAAGACATAGCTCGTGTTAAGCGTAAGAGAGCCAAAGAGAAGGAAAAATGTACAGAAGTCGTCCTGCCCCCCTATACTTAGGCTATGGTAGCCTAAGTGTAGAAGAAGAACAAGAATGGGACAGACGAGGTCAAGAGGAGAAATGGATGAATATATGATGCGGGCATCGGTCCCCCCTATACTTAGTCTCAGGTCATCCTAAGTATAGGACAGAAGTGAGTATGAGGACCAATGTGATCTAGAGGATGTACAGAGACTCGACTTAAGTGGCTCGTCCCCCCTATACTTAGGATCTGGTCATTCTAAGTATAGTCCAAGATGGTGATCAATGAAGATGAGATGAGTTACTAGAGTCGCTGGGGAGAAAGGACATAATGTACAGGAATGATGGTATATACAAGTGAGTCGGTCCGAATCTTTCAAGATGTTGCCGATGGCTAGAGCTCACTGCTGCAAGGTCTCATGCGTGGCTCGAGGTGTATCTGCTAAATCTGTCTCACGCATGAATACAATCTCCTCAACATGGACTAACTACTCATTGGATTCAACGAAATGCTTCAACAGTTGTCCATTCAATAGGAATGTCGGTGTGTCATCTGTGAGATCTGATATCTCGACACATCCACTATCATGCACCGTACAGATGACAAATGGGCATGTCCACTTGGACTTCAACTTGCCTTGGAAGATCTTCAGCCTAGCATTAAACAACCATACCTTCTATCCAGGAACAAAGGTCTTTTGTCTAATATATCTATCGTGCCAATGTTTATCCTTGTCCTTGTACACCAAACTATTGTCATATGCGTGGTTTCTAACTTCCACAAGCTCATTCAGATCCATGTCTCTCTGCTTCTGCCCAAGGTGTGTGTTCCAATTGACCTTCTTGATTGCCCATTCTAATTTATGCACTAGTTCTACGGGCAAATGGCACGGCTTTCCGAATACCATTCGGAATGGGGAGGTTCATAACGGTGTCTTGTAAGCTATCCTATACGCCCATAGGACTTGATCCAAGATCTGAGACCAATCCTTCCTGTCTGGGCGGACAAGCTTTTGCAATATAGTTTTCACCTCCCTATTTGATACCTCAGCCATACCATTGGTCTGTGGGTGGTAAGGACTAGCGACATGATGTTCGATGCCATAGTCCTTCAGGAGTTTCTTCACCTCCCGGTTTACAAAGTGGATACCCCCATCTGATATCATCATTTTGGAGATCCCAAACCTAGAGATGATATGCTCTCTGATGAATTTACAGACAATCCTGCTGTTTGCGGCTCGGGTCGGGATAGCCTCCACCCACCTGGATAGGTAATCTACCGCTAGAAGGATGTATTCGAACCCATGCCTAACAGGGAATAGGCCCATGAAATCGATGCCCTAGGCGTCAAAGGCATCACAAATGATGACAGGCTGCATCGGCATCTCATCCTTGGAACCAACAGTTCCTCCCATTCTCTGGCATACTGGGCACGACTTCGCAAAGGTGATGGCATCGCGAAATAGAGTCAGCCAATAAAAGACACATTGAAGTACCTTCCATGCGGTCCTCTTCCCGGAGTGGTGTCCTCCTGCCTCTAAGATGTGGCATAAAGAAAGGACATTCTGGTATTCCTCCTGAGGAATACACCGTCTCCAGACACAATCCGGTCCTTCAATGAAAAGGATCGGATCCTCCCAATGGTAGCGTCTAGCATCCGACTTCAGTCGGTCGATGTGGCTCTTGGGACAACCCTCGGGAACCTTCTTGGAGACAAGATAGTTCACGATGTTGGCATACCATGGGAGTGAGTCGACAACAAAAATCGGCTCGTCAGGGAAGGAGTCTCAAATTGTGAATCCTCGGAAGTATTGATATCTTCGAGACGAGAGAGATGATCGACTACTACATTCTTTTTTCCAGGTTTATCACGAATGTCCAAATCAAACTCCTGGATAAGCAAAATCCACCGAAGAAGACGCGCCTTCACGTCCTTCTTCTCCATCAAGTATCGTAGCACCGTGTGGTCAGTGAACACAATTACCTTGGATCCAATTAAATGAGATATGAACTTGTCCAAGGCAAACACTACCGCAAGCATCTCCTTTTACGTAACTATATAGTTACGCTGAGCGGTATCAAGCACTTTGCTTGCGTAGTGGATTGCAAACGGGACACCCTCCCTTCTCTATCCTAACACAGCCCCAACAACAAAGTTTGAGGCATTCGTGATGATCTCAAAAGGTAGAGACCAATCTAGGGCTTGTAGGATCAGGGCGTCCATGATCATTCCCTATAATAGCTTAAAGGCCTCAAGACATTTGTGATCGACAATAAACTCCATGTCTTTGCCTAAAAGCTCAGTTAGCGGTCGGGCAATCTTAGAAAAATCCTTGATGAATCTCCGATAGAATCTGACATGCTTGAGGAATGACCACAACTGCTTGATGTTGGTTGGTGGCTGGAGTCATCTGATCACATCCACCTTGGCAGGATCAACCTCCATTCCTCTCTTAGAGATGACGTGCCCCAACACAATGCCCTCTGTCGCCATGAAGTGACTTTTCTCCCAGGAGAGCACCAGATTAACCTCACAACAATGTTTGAGGACTCGGTCCAGATTCCTAAGACAGGAATCAAAGAAATCGCCATGGACCGAGAAGTCGTCCATGAAGACTTCGAGGAATTCACCGACCATTTCGGTGAATACGGCAATCATGCATCTTTGAAAAGTACCTGAAGCGTTGCATAACCCAAAGGGCATGCGCCTGAAAACATAGGTACCAAAGGGGCATGTGAACGTGGTCTTTTCCTGGTCCTCCGGAGCTATGGCGACTTGATTATAGCCCGTGAACCCATACAAGAAACAGAAGAACTCTTTCCCCGCTAATCTCCCTAAAATCTGATCAATGAATGGTAGGGGAAACATTCAGGCGTCTGTAATCCACACAGATGCGCCACGACGTGGGCACTCGTGTCACGATCTCCTCTCCGTCCTTGTTGGTGGTCATCTGAATTCCCGACTTTTTCGGGACCACATGGATCGGGGCCACCCATTTAGAGTCGGAGATGGGATAAATGAAACCTGCATTGCACCATTTCTCTATCTCCTTCTTCACTACCTCTCGTAAATTTGGATTCAAACGATGTTGGAATTCACGAGAGGGTTTGGCTTCATTCTCCAAGTAGATATGGTGCGAACACAGAGCGAGATTTATCACGTGGAGATCGGAAATGCTCCAGCCTATTGCCTTACGATTTTTCTCCAAGATCTCTAGCAAGCGAGATTCCTGCTCCTCGGTCAATCGCGAACTGATGATGATCAGATATTTCTTCTCTTGACCCGCAAGGAAGGCGTATTTTAGTGTTGTAGGTAAAGGCTTGAGCTCAGGTATGGTGTGATCGTCTAGGAAATCTGGCTCAATCGAATCTGGTTCAGTGTTGATGTGGCTAGATCTTTCTCTATAATTTCTACCACCAAATTATTCAGATCTGGAGTCGGATCGTCAAAGGTCTCCATGCAATCAACAAAAGCTGCGTCCGACTCATTATCCTCATCTTCCAAATGTCCTAAAGAAGGGAGGACTGACAAGCCCAACTGGGCCTCTAAGTCATTGAAGATGTATGGAGATGCAGATTCTGAGTTGTACTCATTTCTGAGGACCTCGTAAACTGACTCATGCACAGGATCATCTACGGAGGGGATGGACTCATCGGTGTTGGCTGGGTTCTGTCTCCATGGCCCAATCGTGACTACAGGGTCGCAGTTTGCTTCGGTTGAAGAGTACTCGGTGCTGGATTCAGAATCCGATCTCTGCCATCTGGTTTGCTTCATCTCAAGTTCCTCATCTCCGCATGGAGTTTGGAACTGGATCTTCCCGATCTTATAATCAAACAAGGCCCCCGCTGTCTTGAGGAAGGGCTTGCCTAAGATGATCTGGGAATCTATCCTATTACGAGGGGTTTCCATATCTAGGACAGTGAAGTCCACGATGTATTCTTGACACTCGACTTTGATTACAACATTCCTCAATTCTCCTTGATACCTCTTGGTTGACTTATTAGCGAACTGCAGGAGGGCTCGAGATTCCTAAGAGGTCCGAGATTAAGCCGCTCATAAAGGGTTGTAGGCATTAAGTTAATTGAGGAGCCGTTGTCTAGGAGAGTGTGTGCAAATGCAATGTCATCGACATGACTCACCACATAATGTGCACCCATGTCCCTTCGTTTCCTTGGAAACGAGTTCTTTATTGCACAAGTTATGGCTACTGACAGAACGTGTTTCTCAACACGGCTTTTGGACTTCCTGCTAACCCTAGTAGGTGTGCATCTCACCTTAAGGTACGTTTGAAATACAGGAGTCATTTCCACGTACTTGTCAATGGGGATTGTGACATTGATGTATTTGTTACAGAACTCTGCCATCTCATGGTCATCTTTTTGGATTTTTTGGTTTTCTTCTTTCCATCCTTAAGAGCTCAGGGGAAAGGGATTATTGACTCTAACTCAGGTTCTGAAACTGAAATGTTTTCATTGAAAGATGGAATTGAGTTCTGTATAAGACTCGAACTCTGAAACAGACTCAGACTTTGACTCTAACTAAAAGGAAAATGCTTTGGCGAAACCGGTGATGCATCTTCCGCGACTTCTGGATGGTCCTCCTCAGATGGAGGTGTGGGCTCTTCGTCAGTTTCATCGGACTCTCCGCTAGTGTGGGTTTGCTGCTTCGAGGATCCAGAAGTCCTCTTCTTCTGTCGGTGGTAGTGATGTTTGTGTTGCTCCTCTTCTGCCTCCAAGTTCTCCTCAGGTAGAGACTTGGCAACTCCTTCCTCCGATGCCCGTGCCCGATCAGGTATGGTAACGGTCCTTTCACTCCTGAGGGACATATGGTTCACATTAGCATACGAAAGGATCTCATGTTTAGATAACTATCTGAATAGTATACCTGATCACGAGGTCGGTTCTGGCCCTGAGTTAAGCTATTCGGGTTGGCCTAAACCTGGGAGGGAATTGGGGTTTTTGGTGCCATTTGTTGATCCTGGTTATGAGAGACACGATTCAGATCAGTTATCATATCCAGTTAGTCATTCTGGATCTGTTGGACCCTATCAGACAGGGTCTGGATTGCCAAGGTGAGGGACTCCAATTCGGTGGGCTGGGATGGCTGATGCTGACTTGCGGATGAGGTTCTGTACTGGCCCTGCTAGCTATGCCGATACTGCTACTGCTGATGGGATGGTGACAGGCCCTGCTGGCCTGAGTGGAATGTGCGTTGCTGTTGCTGGTGCTGCTGAGGCTGGTACCCTCGTTCGGGCCTGGACTGAACAAAGCATGGTGTAGGGACGGAGCTGGTTTCCGGGTAAGCTGGGGAAGGTCGGTGAGGCTGATCGTTCCCCATCCCCGACTGTCTACCGACGGGGTCACAGCTGTACCACAACCCATTGATCTCGAACACCTGCGGAGGCTCCTCGAATCCGGTTTCCACTTGTAGGGGTGCATGCTGGTCCTGCTGGGTGTAAGTCTGATCCTCTACCCAGCCACTCTGAGGCCCCGATGCATGTTCCTGTACAAGATGGACTCGGTGTACAGGTGCAAGTGGTGTAGAAGGGGCAGGTAGCTTCATCTTAACTACCTTCTCAGTAAGTTCCTCCACTTGCTTCGGCAAACGCGAGAGAGACTCGAGGTCAGTGACCCTCTTGTGGATCTGCTCGACCATGGTTAACTTGTCAGCTATCATCCCCATGCCGGGGATGAGGTCCTCTGTCAGATCCGCTACAGTCCTCCTAGTTATCTCGTTGGATAGGAATGAGGGAGACAACTGATAGGCCCTGGTGGCCTACGACCTGCCTATTTTCGTTATCTGCTCTAGTATCTTCCATATAACATTCTCATTCTTGTTAAGATAGCTTCCTCCACAGGCAACACTGACTAACCCCTGCATATCTGGGGTCATGCCACAGAACAAGGTCTGGACTAAGATATCCTTAGAAATACCATGGCAGGGACATTTCTGAATTAGGTCATTAAACCTATCCTAGGCTTCATGGAATGGTTCAATGGGTCTCTGGGAGAAACTAGCGATCTTTGTTCTCATTTGATTAGACCTACTGAGAGGGTAGAACTTCTTCAGGAATAGGTCCTTGAACTGCATCCATGTTGTACATATCACCCCTAGGTTCTTCAGCCAATGTGCTGCCTTGTCTCCTAAGGTGAAAGGAGTGGCCTTCAGTCGAATGCAATCATGCCCAACCTTAGGATGACTAAGGTTGTTGCAAACCAGCTCGAAGTCTCTAAGGAAGGCATATGGTTCTTCATGGGCATTTCCGTTGAACTTCGATAACAGGCTAAGGAAGTGGGGCTTGAGCTCGAATTCTTCGGGGGGAACCGTTGGTGCCAACCAACTGTGCATCTCGTTCTCGGTTGGGTTGTAGGCATCAACCATTGGTCATTCGATTCCTCCTACTACAATGATCTGTCCCATTCTAGCTGTGAGATCTGCATTTTGCTGTTCGGCTGTGGCGAGGCTATTAAGAATTTGTCGCAATGGGTCCTCATCCGGTGGCTTCTTAGGTGGCATCTTGTCCTCTAGTCCTGGGTATGAAACATGGTCTGTGTCAGAGGACACATCAAGTAAGGGATTCTTACTGAGGCGATGGTCTTCCTCAGTAAGCTCAGAGGAGAGGAAAGGGGTTGTTTAAGAGTAACCACCCTTGGTGTAAGGGAACCTGAACTTAAAAGGGTCATGAGTCCTGGGTGGTCCAAGTTGCGCTTGGGCCGATGAAGACGAGTTTCGTGGGGGGCTCAAAGAGAGATTGGTAAATAAGGAGTCGATATCCCCCCAGTTACTCATCTTGATTTGGCAAGAAGAATAGGGAGTTCTAAGTAAAGATAGGATTTGACTCCTACCTGAAGCAAACACTTCAATCCAAGACCCTGGGTTCACACTCAACACAGTAAAGGACCCGAAACCAAGTCCAATTAATATTGTTAATTTTAAGTGTGATTTTTTAAGCAAGATAGCAAGGATTACACGGCCTATAGGGAAGTTGGCTCAGAGCCGGATGCGTATTCCATGTTTAACCTATCGCCTAAGATACCACCGGTCCTTCCTTTCTTCGCTCATATCCCAAGTTGATGGATTCAAAGACCTGCCCCTATCTACCTGCAAGTAGGCAGAGGCTGATAAGGCTGGAACTTCACCCTGGGGGGTTACTGGCAACTTGTCGCGAAGTACCGCAATTTCGCCCCTATCTACCTGAGACAGGCGGAGGCTACTTGGTACTAGTCGGTGAACCTTAATAAATTCAACTTGTGATATTTGCTAGGATTAGTCGGAATGTGATATGACGGCGGGGATTTGGGCTCTGCCTTAAGGTATTCACACACACTCAAGTACCCTCACTCAGCTTGAAAACAAGGTTGGGGATTAGTCTCCCGCAAATAGATTTTCCAATTTTATTATTTTTTTGGGTCAATAATGTTAGCAATACTAATTTTAAGTTAAGTTATCACTTGTTAGTCCAACCACACAACACGCCTATCGTCCAGTCCCAATTTTCGTTTAAATTAAGTTTGAAAAATAGAGGGGGGAGATCGAGAAAAGCTGATGTATGAAAAACAATGATGTGTATGCTGAGTGTAGAGTACTTACAGTGATCCCTTCACTTTTTATGCAGGATGCAAAATAGAATTGAAAGATTTTTTTACACTACATGCACATGCAAGCGACAAAAATCCGCTCCTAGACAAGCAGTTCTATTAGCAAGTGAAGCACAGATTATTTTGACTAGATATGTGGTCTAAGTGCATCTTTTAAGTGTATTGTGTGGTCCTGAAAAATTTACGAGCACAAGCAAATCCTAGAGTGGCTCGAGGAGCTGGTAGTACAAGCCTAATTTACAATTCAATACACACAACACATGGGAACACAGTTTCACTATCTTTACACACGCGAGAACCCAAACGGGAACCGCTGGAAATGATGCGAAAATAAAGAAAAAATAAAAATAAAAATAAAAATAAAGTACAAGTCCTCTTAAATCACTCAAAGAATTAAAATGTTGATTCCTCAAAGCGTCTTCGATTCCTCGCGTTCCTTGCACAGAAATAATTTGAGGTCAGATAGAGAATGACACAAAAAATACAAAAATTAAAGGACAGAAAATATTCATAAGAAAATCGAGGGTCAAACTACCCGAGGATAGAAAATCAAGTAGTCAAAAATACTATAAATTAACCTAAGTCGTGCCTCCCCGGTAACGGCGCCATTTTGAAAAGCATCCCACCACCCTTGTTAATTCGAGAAAATTAATGGTCAAATTAATTAATATCATTCTTTGTAGTCAGATAATGAGAGCAGATCAAAAACCACTTAATTAATGCAAGTTAATATCGAGCGGCAATTTTTTTTACTTGGGCAAGCTCAAGGTCGAACTCAAGGAGGCAGTTGTCTCCTTAGATAAATTTTTAGCAAAGTCCAGGGTTTGATTTTTAGGGAATAATATTTTTGGTCTTTTTCGGGTTTTTTATGCAAGACATGCGAAATCCTGCTAGTTTACAGGTTAATTCAGATAGATGATCAAATCAAGTCCAAAAATTACGAAACTTGGCCAGATAGTGAAACGCAATGAAATGAGGCTACCCTTTTTTTTGGAATTTTCTTGCATTAAAAAAATTTACTGTGAATTAAATATGAATACAAAGTGATTTTGACTAAATTAATTTTAATAAATATCAAATCACAATATTTTTGGGAATAAAAATTATCCTAGATAGATTTGAAGGTGAGGAATCCAGGAAAATTATTAAACCTAATTTTTGATGTGAAATGAACCTATTAAAAATTAATTAAGGAAATCACTAAATGAATTATTTAGCCTCGAGATGCGTGCAATTGAGATGAAATTTTTATGCAATGTAAACCTACTTATCCTAGATCTAATGTGATTTTTTGGGGATTTTTGGAGTCACAAAGAAATTAATATCAATTGAAAGGCATAAATGGACAAAATATAACAAAATTGAACCAATTAATTAATAGAAAAATCCACTGATATTACAAAAATATGCCAGGTGTCACATAAAGAAGAGGACAATGCAAGCTACACAATGCATTTTTCCAAAATGAAAAATGAATTAAGATGAATGCTTAAATATGTGTGCAAAGACAGGGGTGTAAATGTTATTACATGAATTAAAATTGCTAATAATAAAACATGATGATAGGGACCAATATGCAATTACCTATAATGATGAGGTGGTGGATGCAATTTCCCCACAGAACACGTGCTCCTCACGTGGGGTCTCATGACAGGGACTGAAATGCAATTCTTGAAACCTTCAGGGGCCTCGATGCAAATAACCCTGGACGCACGTGCGGATCACGTGGGGGTCCTAGGCTCGGTGGTCTTCGGAGGCTCGGAGCGAGGCTCGGGTGTCTCTGGAGGTTCGGATCTGGCTCGGAGTTGCTTTGGGTGATCCGAGCCTAGTGTCGGGGAAGAGGCTCGGATCAAGCAACGTGGACTGATCTGGACCGTGGGATCAAGGATGATCCAACGGCAGCTGGCTGCGGACGTGTGGCATGTCTCGACCCGTTGGATTAAGATCGATCCAACAGTCTTTGAAGCGCGATGAAGATGGCTACGTGGACGATCGAGCACCGCTGGATCAAGATGAATCCAACGACCCTCTGATGCTCTAGCGATTGACGACGTGGTGTGATCAAGGAAATACCTAAGTGAATCCATATCCTCAAATATTGGAGCGACATTCTGGTTCTTATTTATGCTAGAAAGATCATATATCCTTGAATGCTCCATTAATCGAGTCAAGGTCTCAAGTCTGGACTCCGTGAAAGGTGACTCCCAAAGTTCAATCTCTGGTGGGTGAATTCTGGGAAATGTGATGGTGGTGGTGTACAATCATCAAAATCTGAGTCCTGAAAGAATGGGTTAGGCGGATATGTACAATAACAAAAATCAGGAACAAGATCCTCTTGGTGATATGGAAGTGGATCGAACTCAAAATCTGCTCCCTCAGAGAGTGGATTGGATAAATATGTATAATGAGAAAGGTCAGGAGAGAGATTCTTCTGGAAAAAGGAAGGTGGATGGAATGGAGAGGAGGAAGGATCCGAGAAGTGTTGAACATGCGAGCCCGCGATGAGCCATTATGTAATAATTGCTATTGCAAATATCATTCCCTGATCTGAAATGAAGAATAAATAATTTGCATAATAGGTCCCTTAGTACAATGAGGGTTATGTACCATGTCCATCTTGATGATCATACAAATGTTGATTCAATTATTGAACCATAGAGGCTGGTGCTGGATAAATATCTAAAGAGTTAGATTGAGGACACATCAAGTACAGTCAAATGAGTATTAAGAGATGATCTCTAGCCTGAGTAGGAGATGGCAATACTTTCTCACTTGGTTGATATCTGACTGACCTCTTGATGCATGTCCTTTGCATGGGAATAGAGATTCAGAGGTGTTAGATTAGTTAGGTCAAAGAGTTGACTTAACGAGATTGAGATAAGCAAAGTCCTATGTCATATGTTGTCACGATATAGGCACGCATCCTCTGACTAGAGATAGATGTGTTGCTATATGTCTGAGTATGTACATTTGGTAGACCAATAGGTTGATGACCTAATCAAGATCTATACACCGGCATGCTAGTATGCATATAAGGGCATACGAGTAATGCGATCTCTCAAAGGGATCATACAGGTTCATTACTGAACCGGAAGACATGAGTTCACTCATGAGATATTGGGAAGAATCAAATTCCATGCACGGTCCTCTTACTTTGGAAGCTTGACTGAATTTGTAGGTTTGATATATTCTTTTGGAAAAGTATATGATCAACTCCTGGGTATGATATATGATTTTGGAAAGCATATGATCGATACCGACTCCCAATGATTGAGAAACTTAATGATGAAACTCTGAAGTAGACAGTGTAAAATTGATCTTATACTTCAGGTTTATTCTGAGTCTTCCTGTATACAGGATGTACATGTATTAGGAATACCTGAGGTTGATGTGATCATAAACGATTGTATAACCATGACGCTTCCATTCCTTGGGAGTGATGAAACAGGTCTGGATTTTAGTGACTCCTCTCAAAGAGAAGTAATCTAATCTTAATCCAAATGTTGGACCTTGATCTAAATGTGATTCAGGTGTAATGAGAAGATTAAATTTACGGTCTTGATTCAATCAAGCATCTATGGGAGGTCCGCAAGATCTGGATTTGAGATGTGATCTCAATATCCAAGTCACTATACATAGAACAATACAATCGCCATGTCCTTATCTCCAAGTATCTGCGAAGAAAGCGTATTATCCTTGAAAGAGTTCATGGATAATTTCCTTGTTGATATCTGTATCCGAGCATTGAGAAAAGTGATAATTAAATGTGATTTAATTATCATGAATAATATGAATTTGATTCATATTATAAGGAGAGTTACCTGAAATAATTAAATGTGATTCAATTATCAAAGGTCTAAATAATATGAATGTGATTCATGTTATTTGGGCAAATGAGAATTGAGATCCAAGATGATTAATGTGATTTAATTATCATGGATAAGAATAATGTGGATAGCGCTATCCCTATTATTCAGGTATATTGTAAATGTGATTTACAATATATAAAAGAGATCATATTATGATTTATTTGTTGATTAACTGTTAATGTGAATTGGATTCACATTGAATGATTAATTGAAAATATAATAACATTTTATTTTGGGTTGTGAATGGGATTTGCATAATTTCAATGGCTTAATTGAATTTTTTCACAAGATAATTGTGAATTATTTTTTGAGAAAATATTTACAACAAGAGTTGTTGTAAATCTTGGAGATATCAAGAGATAATGAGATCTCATGAGATAATGAGATATCATGAGATGATTGGTAGATGTCCCCCCTTTTTAGGGGATGTGGTTAGTCTCCTCATTATCTCCAAGACTAGCCAATTAATTTGATTTGAAATTAACTTATATTTATTTATCAATATATATTAATTTAAATTAAATTAATTGTTGTTGTATTTTTACAACAAGATCATAGCCATTGAAAGAAACACAAATCAATCTCATCCATTGAGTGTGTGTTGTCCATAGATTAAGATCTATGGATCCCAGAATCCTATATAATAAGAGGCACCCCTTGCTCTTCGAGTAACATGTTTACAACAATTAAAAAACCCTCTCTCTCTCCCTCTATCTTTCTCCACACGCCAAGCCTCTCTCTCTCTCTCTAAACATAGAAGGGAGTACAACGCTCCTCGAGGAAAGAGTTGATGGATTGGGGAATCATTGTGTTGTGATGCTGGAGAAGTCAGTTTTTTTGTCATTTTAGTTGTGGAGAGCCAGTATCACCTACACTGTACAAGTCAGCTTCATAGTCATAAGGGTTTGTATATGATGTAAACAGGTTCTGACACGGATATTGAGGTGGTTTGAACCGAGTTCTGAGACTCTCGAAGGCCGTTGTGTTTTAAATCTAATTCCTGACTAGATTCCGCACAAATTCTCGCACCAAGGTCTAACCTGAGCTCCAAACTTTGATTTTGTGAAGATAAGTTTGAAAAATGGTTGTCTACCATGGAGCCCTTGTGAGAGTTGCCATCGTCGTAGCATCGTTGTTATACTGTCGGATCATCTACTCGTGGATCTCCATCTCCTTCGGTGTGCCTCACTCGTGAAGAAGATGTCGGATCTTGTGTGATGAGATCAGGATATTCTTGGCTTGGTTCATCAACTTGGATTGCGAGAAGGACGCGTCTCATCAACGTGCTCACAGGCGTCTCCTCCGTCGGATCGGACTTGAGACAGGAGGTCTCTTAGTTTAGAGACTCGATCACAACCACGCTTCAAGAGATAAACCTTATACCTATTGTTGTTTAGATGAAATGATTCGATAAAGGTTATTGGATCATGTGGTTTCATCACATTTAAAATTTTTAAATTCCGTTGCATCGAGCAACTAGTGTGACTAGTCGCTCCCGATCGCATTCGATGCGATCCACACACTTCCGTGATGTACTTGAGGATCTTCCAATATCCTTCAAGTGGTATCAGATTCAGGTTGGAGGTTTTGAATTGGATTCATAAACCTAAGAAGATTTGGGCTCGTGAGAGTTCATGAAAATTTTATCGTATTTTATTTTCGCATCCCTGTTTCTGATAAATTTCGGCCCCGCTTAAAATTTTTAAACACGAAACTATCCAATTGGATAATGTTTCCCATTAAATAAGAAAACCGTGGGATTTTAGTTTGCATAATTTGGAATCCGATAACTCAAGATATTATCATTTTAATGAACCTATATCCACTGTTTCGGGGATGGCGAATAATGACATAATTAAGAAGTTATTTACTGTTTTAAAACGCCTAAAATTATGTGATAATCACATAGGTTCTGTTTAAATCAGGTTAACAAACTTTAGAAACTGATTTTGCTTAATTTGGATTTAAAATGAATGAGATATGCTAATTTTAGTAAGTGAGGGTCACTGATGAAAATTGCAATCCTAATCATGAACCTTGTGATAGTCATTTAAGAAACTTATGAAATTAATGTTTAATTTCCTGAAATGATTATGGATAATATTTGGGAAATATTTGAATGATAATTGTTCTCTTAAATGACATTGCCTCAACTAATAAATGATTATATATGATCTAGATCACTAATTGGTTACTTGATACACTTACAACAATCATGTTACTTGAATAGGTTTGGAAATTTGTCTAGCAAATTTGCTTATAATCAAAATGGTTTTGATTATTAATATGTGGTATAATTTTGGTTGAAAAACCGATGATCTTCTCAACTACACAATGATCGATTTGGCATTATCCTTTCCTGAGGTGGATATGGTGTCTAGTCGAGGAGCGTTGGGGTAGCAGGTTACACTGTGTGCGGTCTATCCCACTTCCGTCAGTACTGGCCATGATAATCGGTAGGGATTTGATAATGCTGGAGGAATCACTGTGTATTTTTAATTATTAAAATTCAAACTAATATGTACTTTAAGATAATACCATATTTTTCAAGTAACAATCAAGTTTGTTGATTGAATTGGAATGATAATTGATTTAATGTTATTAAATGAATTACATCCAATTAGAAACACCATATTATGAATAGATGTGTATTTCCCTTCGAAGAATTAATTATTTGAATATTATTCATAATAATTAATAAGAATTTGAACAAGATATGGAGAATCACCTAAGTGACATCCATGGTCTCCCGTCAAGGCGAAGGGTTCCATCGCTAGATATTGTATGTAGGAAACGCATGTCAGAAGTGACAGCTCCTGCATACAATCTATTTGGATCGGGCTCTTTGCTTCTCGAAAGAGTAAGGATGTATGTGTAGTGACCCCAATATCAGGTCCTCATATTATTGGGGCGATATTGGATTGTGTATAGTGAGTTGTATTCCTGTTGACAGTTGGTTCAATTAATGACGGGTCAACATCACCTTAGGGATGGTGGGCGTGGGTGTTAAAGATCGAATTGGGAGATGCAAGTTGGACTTGCAAGGCGGAATGTATTCCCGCTTCTTTCGATCTGAGTTACAGGTTCTCATATTATTGGGATGTGACAAAGATAAGAAAGGATATCCCAGATCTTGCTGAGATATAACGGTAAGTATATCTCTTACACTGAAAGTGATTAAGGGAATGAACTTTCAGTGTTGACAAGGCAATACAACTTTGATAAAAAATTCCTAAATCAAAGTAAAATGTGTGTATATATATGCAAATTTCTTATTTCAGATAATCCTTCATAAACCCACTCAATACTATACTCAATAATAACCAGTAAAATATCATGGATTGGATCCACGATCAAAATATTGTACTTGCAGTTGGACAGATATTGTATGTGGTTGCAATGTGCAAGTTTCATCATAATAATGAGGAATGTCAATTAAATAGACAATAAGACAACAACCTAGGGTTTGTATGTCTCTATAGTCTTGATCTCTCATCGAATGTATTTTGGAAGTGACATATCAATGATGATTGTAATTGTCGAATAATCCTTATAAAATTCTAAGAAGATGTTTTGGCATACATATGTGCTCTCGACATTTAATCATGAATGGCATGGTTCACTGCATCATGCAGAATGGTGGCTCTATAAGAGATGATGTATTCAAATAAAGTACCTACCTGAACCTATGTCTTTAAGAGTTAAGATGTATGTAGATATATGAGTGTCATCATCCGACTATCTATACTCTAGTCATTCATGAAGCTTCATAATATTCATATTGTATGAATTAAATGAAGCATGTATAAATGTCGAAATACTCTTATATTGAATTCTTTTGAATTCAACATAAGAGATCCTTTTTCTTAAGCAATGGTTGTTTAGAGATGAAGGGAGAGCAGTGGAAGCATGGGTCGGACCCAAGTTAAAAGAAAAGTCAAAGATTTGATTGTACTTCTATGGTTTCCACACATATGACATCTAAAGACTAGGATGAACGCCAATATTGCAATGAGATGATGTGTTGATAGTATGACTATCAAGTCTATCTAGAGTCCTTAGAGAAGGACTCAGATAGTGCATCGGAATAATCTACATTTAATCTTTGAAATTTACTTTCTTATTGGATAAGATTAAATTTCTAATAATTGTATCTCATTTTTCCTAATAACACTTGCAATTGGTTGCATGTGTTTTAGAAAATTCGAGAAATTTGATCTTAAGGTTTTATAATTATCCACATGGATGTTGATGCAATTGTTGCAACAATCTCTACTGGATAAATAGACTTCATATTTTCAGTAGGAGAACCCTTAGTCTTAGAGAATGTCTCTACTACTTAGATATTAGAAAACACTCATAGTTTATTTCTAAATGTTGGAAATAGACATGAATTCTGGAATAGACCTATCATAAAGAGTTATGATGGACATATTTCATATAGTATTCTGATATCTTGAGACTCTACTAAATTACAAAATTAATGAATGGTTCATTAACATTTCTAAATACTAAAAATCAAACCTTATAAGATCAATATGAGGATAAAGATCATTTGAAAATGATCTGGCATCAAATCTTGGACATATGTCTGTTGATGAGATCAATAGACTAGTAAGAGATGAACTTTAGAATATCTAAAATCTCAAATCTTACATACTTTTGAATGTTGTATTCAAAGTAAAAATATCCAATGCACCCTTCTCTGGGAATGGTGTTAGATGTTGATATTTAAGGTATTCAAGATCTCATACATATTGATGTATGTGGATCATCTATATCATGATGAACACTAATGATATGTGATATCATTGGATGATTATTTTGACATGAGATTTCTTTCCTTCATGTTAGAAAGCTTTGAAATGTTCAAATATTTCACAATTTTGGTTTAGAACCAAAGTTTGAAGGAAGATGAAAATGAATTTGATCTAACCAAGGTAGCATGTACCTGTTAGATGAATTCAAGGAATACCTTATGGAGAAAGGAATTTTCATTCCTATCTCAATCCCCCTAATGCACCTAAAATCAATAGAGTTATAGGGATATACAATTGATCGTATGTGACATGATTTGATCAATGATTAATCTTAACATAATTATCTCTTAGTTTTCAAAGTATATATGTAGTAGAGACTACAATATATATCCTTAAAAGGTTCCATGCTAGTAAGCTGGAATCTAGCACCTGAGAGTGCTACTTCATTAGGAAAGTAAAGGATGGTATTAGATACCTGCTTTATGACCTTGAGATTCTTAAAAGATATCATCTCTAAGGATGTGATTCTTAGAGTATGACTCTCTTGAGAATCAATATGAAAATGAAGTGAATGAACTCATTTAGTTTTGAGAAGATAATGAGGCTCCTGAAATGGGAAACTAAAAGGACAATTAAAGATGAAACACTAATACCTCTTCAAATGAGTTTGAGGATGGATTCCATGTGTCAGTTAAATGATCTTACTTCATGTGATGAAGCTTCTAAAGATCATGACATGGAAAGATGGATTTTAGCAATAAAGTCTATAGTAGACTTCATATACAAGTGTTGTATATGGTCCCTCGAGGATCCACCTATATGGGTAAGACCCCTTAAGATGTAAATGGATCTTCAACAGAAAGAGGGAACCTGATGAGAAGGTAGAGACCTTCAAAGCACAGCTCGTAGCCATGAGTTACACACTGAATAGAAGACATCGCTTGCGATGAGACTTGCTCTCCAGTGACCATGCTTAAATTCATCGGATTATTGCTAAACTATAGTACACAACTTGATTTTGACATCTTCGAGATGGAAGTCAATTTTGCATTCCTCTATGAATACCTCTTCGAGGATATTCATATGAAGTATCCCCATAGCTTCATGGATGAGGAATACAAAGTGTGCAAGCTAAGAAATTCCATCTAGGGACTCAAATAAGCTTCTTGTTGTTGGAACATTGGATCTGATGAAATCATAAATGTTATGATTTCAGATAGAATCTTGACGAACCATGTGAAGCTTAGTGGGAGTGCCATTGTGTTCATCATGCTAAATGTTGATGATATCCTAATCATTTGTAATGATATAAGGATAATAATAAGTGTTCTTATAAACTGGCTATTCCATACCTTGAGACATGATCTCATGGATACCTCTTGGATCTTAGTTCTGAAGATGTTCAGAAGCAAAGAGAAGAGGGTATTGGGACTGTCACATTAGTAGTACACCTTGGACATGTTCTATTTTCTGGAAAATTCCAAGAAAGGCTTCCTTCCCTTAAGATATGGTACTGACCTATCTAAAGGGATAGCACCTCAAAGAGTTGAGGAAGTGAATGCTAAAACTGCTTGCCCTTGTGCATCAGTTGTGAGAAGCTGGGTGTATGCTACATGTATACAAAAGTCAGATATCTGCCATGCAGTGGGAGTAGTAAATGTTACTAATCCTACTAAGGAGATAAAACACTTGATTGCAGTAATAACAATATCTTCAAAAGATTTTTAAGATAGTGATCTCATACTTCAAGAACTTAAGACTTTATAGATAGTTATCTAAAAGGTCTTAATTATGGATACCATAGGAGATAGAGATCTCTAGGAATAAGGATATTCTGATAAGGATTATGGACATACTGGTTATATTAATTATTAAAATGTGGTGTCAAAGGACACTATAACTGACAAGATTGAGTATTAGTTGCATAAGATGCAACATTCACAATTGATGCGAGCACTGTTGCTAAAGGATATGCAAGTGCAGTAAAAGGACTTGGCATAGTCTCTCGGGAACAGAGTGACTGATCATCTTACCTAGCTATTTTTCTGAATAGCCTATGATTGTCAGATGAGTGTGTGTTTAAATGATTAGCCCATTAATGGCTCTTTGGACTAGTGGGAAATTGTTGGACATGCGAGCCCACGGCGAGCCATTATGCAATAAATGTTATTGCAAATATCATTCCCTGATCTGAAATGAAGAATATCTAATTTGCATAATAGGTCCCTTAATACAATTAGGGTTATGTACCATGGTTGTATGATCATGCAGCTGTTGATTCAATTATTGTTAGATTGAGGACTCATCAAGTACCGTCAAATGATTGTTAAGAGATGATCTCCAGCCTGAGTAGGAGATGGCAATCCTTTCTCACTTGGCTGATATCTGCATGGGAATTGAGATTTGGAGGTGTCAGATTAGTTAGGTCAAAGAGTTGACTTAACGAGATCGAGATAACCAAAGTCCTATGTCATATGTTGTCACGATATAGGCACGCATCCTCTGGCCATAGACAGATGTGTTTCTATATGTCTGAGTATGTACGTTTGGCAGACCAATACGTTAATGACCTAATCAAGGTCTATACATCGGTGCGCTGGTATGCATATAAGGGCAAATGAGTAATGTGATCTCTCAAAGGGATAATACAGGTTCATTACCGAACCGGAAGACATGAGCTAACTCATGAGATATTAGGAAGAATCGAATTTCGTGCACAGTCGTCTCACTTTGGAAGCTTGTCTGAATTCGCAGGTTTGGTATATGATTTTCGAAAAATATATGATCAACACCTGGGTATGATATATGCTTTTCGAAAGCATATGATCGATACTGACTGCCAATGATCGAATGAGAAACTTGATGATAAAACTCTGAAGTAGACAGTGTAAAATTGATCTTATACTTCAGGTTTATTCTGGGTCTTCCAGTATGCAGGATGTACATGTATTAGAATTAACTAAGGGTGATGTGATCATAAACGATTGTATAACCATGATGCTTCCATTCCTAGGGAGTGATGAAACAGGTCTGGATTTTAGTAACTCCTCTCAAAGAGAAATAATCTGATCTTATTCCAAATGTTGGACATAGATCTGAATGTGATTAAGATGTAATGAGAAGATTAGATTTGTGGTCTTGATTTAATCAAGCATCTATGGGAGGTCCGCAAGATCTAGATTTGAGATGTGATCTCAATTTCCAAGTCACTATACGTGGAACAATACAATCGCCATGTCCTTATCTCCAAGTATCCGTAGAGAAAGCGCATTATCCTTGAAAGAGTTCATGGATAATTTCCTTGTTGATATGTGTATCCGAGCATTGAGAAAATTGATAATTAAATGTGATTTAATTATCATGAATAATATGAATTTGATTCATATTATAAGGAGAGTTTTCTGAAATAATTACATGTGATTTAATTATCAAAGGTCTAAATAATGTGAATGTGATTCATGTTATTTGAGAACATGAGAATTGATATCCAAGATGATTAAATATTATTTAATTATCATGGATAAGAATAATGTGGATAGCACTATCCATATTTTCAGATATATTATAAATGTGATTTATAATATATTAAAGAGAGCATATTATGATTTATACTTGTTGATTAATTGTTAATGTGTATTGGATTCACAATGAATGATTAATTGAAAATGTAATTACATTTTATTTTGGGTTGTGAATGAGATTCACATAATTCCAATGGCTTGATTGAAATTTTTCACAAGATAATTGTGAATTATTTTTGTGAAAATAGTTACAACAAGAGTTGTTGTTAATCTTGGAGATATCATGAGATAATGAGATCTCATGAGATAATGAGATCTCATGAGATGATTGGTAGCCGTCCCTCCTTTTTTAGGGGATGTGGTTAGTCTCCTCATTATCTCCAAGACTAGTCAACTAATTTGATTTGAAATTAACTTATATTGATTTATCAATATATATTGATTTAAATTAAATTAATTGTTGTTGTGTTTTTACAACAAGATCATAGCCATATAAAGAAACACAAATCAATCTCACCCATTGATTGTGTGTTGTCCATGGATTGAGATCCATGGATCCCAAAACCCTATATAAGAAGAGGCACCCCTTGCTCTTCGAGTAACATGTTTACGACAATTAACAAATGCTCTCTCTCCCTCTCTCTTTCTCTATAAGCCAAGCCTCTCTCTCTCTCATTGTGGTTGTCCACCACGGAGCCCTTGTGAGAGTTGCCATCGCTGCAGCATCGTCGTTATGTTGCTGGATCATCTACTCGTGGATTTCCATCTCTTTCGGTGTGCCTCGCTCATAAATAAGATGTCGGATCTCGTGTGATGAGATCAGGAGATTCGATGCTTGGATCATCAACTTGGATTGCGAGAAGGACGTGTCTCATCAACGCGCTCGCAGGTGTCTCCTCCGTCGGATCGGACTTGAGACAGGAGGTCTCTTAGTTTAGAGACCCGATCGCAACCATGCTTCAAGAGGTAAACCTTATACCTATTGTGGTATAGATGAAATGATATGAGAAAGGTTCTTGGATCATGTGATTTCATCACATTTAAAATTTTTAGAAGTGTGACTAGTCACTCCCGATCGCATTCGATGCGATCCACACGCATATGTAATGCGCTTGAGGATCTTCCCATATCCTTCAAGAAGTCCAGATAAAAATCACTCCAGTTGGACATCTTCAAAACAAAAGAACGGGAATCATAAAGCATGAAAATCAAACCAAAAATATGAATCAAAGGCGCAAATGCGTGGAGGAGATCAAGTATGTACACAAGCAATCACAACCAAAAATAGAAATAATAAAATCCCTCAATTCATCTATTCAACTCGGTAAGGACTGAAAAACTTCGATCTTTTTATCTCGTCTGTTTTAGAGTTAGGTGAGGAGTCAAATATTGTACAAACACTTAGGTTGGTTTATGTGATTTGGGCACTAACCTTAGTGTGTATGTGAGCAATGTAAAACAAATACAATGAGAGGATTACTCGTCCCAAGACATTTTTTCCTTTTTTATTTATTTCAGGGTCAAGTAATGTTAGAAGTTCCACTTTTATTTGTTATCACGTTTTTTGTATTTTTAATAGAAATGCACGTGCCTATTGAGGAGTCAATTCCTTTTAGCACCTAAGTGAGCAAAAGCAGATGGAGAGTCAGAAAAGCAATGCAAGTCGAAAAATATGATGGATGTTCAGATAGAAAAGTCACAATGAATCCCAGCGCTCTCCATAAAGGTCGGACAGTGGACCTCGTGAAGTGTGTAGAGTCCAAGTCTTATATATTACACTAAATGGGTCTCTCTCTCACTTAAAATTACACAAACAAATAGATAAAATAAATGCGCAAAATTTGTCTTCAAAAACTCCTCCAAGTCTTCCTTTGGTGTTAGGTCAGAAACCGGCCTCGTGTGGATATGTAGGCACGCTGAATAGAGTGCCTCCCTCGATCTATGGTACCTTGTAGCAAAGTCAATAAAGAGAGGTGATTAGACAATTCAACAATGAATCTCAAATAATTAAGAAAAGAATGCAAAAATAAAACCAATCTATGTGCAGTTTCTCTCTGGCAACATCGTCATTTGATAATCAGAGATTTTAGGCAGGTCTGAATATGTCTCACACAAGGCGGAGACACAATCATTGTGGTGACCCATAACAAATCCCAATCAATCAACAATTAGCCCATAATAATAATCAAGCAATGAAATAAAGTGTGGAGTTAAAATTTATTTTATTTAACTCTACAAAAGATGTGTATAATGCAAGTAGTGAAGAGTGTCGACACATGGAGCAAACAAGTAGATTGGGCAAATTTATGTGCAAAAAATGATAGTGTGTCTCTTTTCTATATTTTTGGTGTAGGTATTAATATTTTATATTTTCTTAATTTTTGTTTTTTGTATTTTTGTATTTTGTTTTTGATTTAATATTTTTTGTATTTTCTTTTTATATTTTCTGATTTTTATATCTGTTTTTCTTTAAAATATATGATATAGCTATATATATAAGTGTATATATATAATAAGGTACTATATATATAATGGTAAAAATAATCCAAACATAGAAAACATAGTATTTGGGGTTTTTTATATTTTTCTAATGTTTTTATGAATTTTCTGTAATGTTGCTAATTTTTTGGTATTTTTAAAGTAAAAAATATACAGAAATAGGGATAAAATAAAATAGGAGAAACTAATATGGAAATAAAAATATCAAATAGTACCAAAATTTCACCAAATTAATTTTAAAATATTCTAAATAATATAGAGAAAATTTAGTGATAGAATAATATATTTTTGGGAATTTTAATAATTTTATATACTTTTATAAAGGTTTTTTATGATTATAAATTTTTAAGGGTTTCTTTTTAGTATTTTTGGTTTCTAGAGTTGCAAAATAAGTAAATAAATACAAAATATTTTTTTTTGAATTTTTCAAAAAGATCTTATATTTGTATATATTTTATATTGTAGACAGGGTAAAGTTATGCTCTTTTTTATTTTTTAAAATAATAAAAAGTTCCAAAATGCAAAAAACAAATATATGGTGAGAAACTACAATGCAACAGGAACCTTATCCTATTTTTGGTGATTTTTTCGAGCACGAGTGGTATTTTAAATAAATAGAACAAACAAACAAAAACACATGTTCTGGTAGGGATATAGATGTAAACAAATAAAAGCATAGAGCCAAACATTTAAAATGTCCCAAAAATATAGAACTGGTATTAAAAATTGCCAGCTAAACATTAATAAACCAAAATCACGAGGGTTTGGTTGCAAATGTTCCAAGTTTATCAGTTGACTCAACAATGGACTATTATGTAAATAAAGTAACTACAAGGTCTATTATGAAAATATTACAAAAATATATAAACGGTAAATGAAAGTTTGTGTATTACTTAGTAAATACAAAAAAGGTGTTAGATTTAGTGTGCAAAATACCCAGACAAGGCACGAGGGTGGACGGTTGATGTGATTCACTTATGCCACATGGCATCTCCATGAGTGACGATGCCAATTAGGCAATTAACGATCAAGATTAGATTGCCCCATAGATCTGACAATGGGGAGCAAGGTTAATCCAACAGATCCAGTGTTGTTTGGGCACGCGTTCTTGATCCGACAACAATGAGAGGATGAGGAAGAACAAGTAGGAAGCTCCATTGAGACGAGCTTCCACCGGCTATAGCTCCCTCCCATATCATTCCCTGATGCTCCAAGGAGGCCCAACCACTTTATGTAAGCTTCTCTATATTCCGAAAGCTTTAAAATGCTTTGGCTATGGCCGGAGGGCTCACAAAAGGTCGACAGAGCTGCAAAGCTCCAGGATCTTCAAGGGGTCCTCCAAAGTTGCCCCCGCTAGTCCATGGGGCTTCAATCCTACACATGAGACAAAACTAGGTCGAGGGCAAACTACCTCGACCGTCAGAGAGGAGAATGGAGGCTTTTTTACGGGTGGAGTTGCTTCGGCAAGGTGCAGGAGGCGGAGCACCTGGATCCTACTCCAGAAGGGTCATGTTGGACGGAGTGGTAGGAGGCATAGAGAAACGTCGTGGAAAGAAGGTGTTTGTGGTTGGCGTGACGGAAAATAGTGGATGCACGATGGAAGGGGTTCGCCAGAGCTCAACTCCGGTAAACTATGAATTTGCTATCTAAGGATAATACACGTAATTAAAAAGACAAATTAATTGCAGAAATTAACCTAGGACTAAACTATGCTAAGAAAAAATAAGAAAGAAATGCCTTAGTGGTCGTTAAGCCATGAAGAAATACCTCACATCGGTGAGGCAGCGGAGATGGCAGAACGTTCCAAACGATTGGTCTTCGATCAACCAAAAGACTGGGCAAGGAGGTTGTCACCCTCCTCGATCCCGTGAGCACAGAATGGGAGAGAAAACACGGCAAAAAAGAGGTTCAAAATTCAAAGGGCGTCGGAGCTCGGGTTATGTACAGTGGCCGGAACAGCTAGGAAGATCGAGGTCAATCGCGTGATGCAGTACTCCAGAACCCTAGGCAACGATGGCCATAATATGTGGACAATCAAGGTAGAAAAGCAATGAAGGAATCTTCCCTAAAAATCACAATATGTGAGCTGTAAAAAACAACAAAAAATGGGGTAAAATGAGGTGTCAGTGCTACATGGACTAGGGTCAGATAGTTGACCCAAGTCAACTATTTAAGAAACCTTGTTGGTCCACGTGGACCAACCAGGAAAAACCAAGCTTGAAATATTTTGTAAACTAGATAATAAATAGTAAATGGTTTTATTAATTTTAAGCTATCAAATAAAAAATGTTTCTGATTTTCTATGTTATTTTATAATAATTTTTTTATTTTTTTGAACTTTTATTTACAAATTACTTCTTAGGGTATTATATATAGGTATATTTATCTATGTATTTAGGTCTTTTATTTTAATATGGTAAATTTTATTTTATTGTTTTAATTTATTATTTTATATATTTATATCTTATTTTTGTATACTTAAATATAATTTTATTACATTTTTATGGTATATTATATACACTTAAATAAATAGGGGTATTAAATATATTGGTATATGTATAGTATAAGTATCTATGTATTATGTATATGCTATTTATTTAAATTATTTTCCGTTGTTTTACTTTATTTATGGACTTTTATTAGAGAATATAAATAGTATTTAAAAGGTTATAAAATAATAAAGAATAAAGAATAGTTTTAACCTTTATTTATATACATGTATAAATATAGGTATTTTACCTATGTATTTTATATACTTATTTTTATTTTATTGCTTTCTTTATGGTTTTATTTTAGTTTTAATATGTACATATACTATAAGTAATATTTACAACATTATATGAATATAAAATAATTAAAATAATAAAGAATAAATAAAATGAATATTTTATACAGGTATATTATACAAAAGGGGTCCAAAACCCAGCTTTCACATCGTAACTCGGATTTTATTGAAACCACCTTCATTAAATAGCTTAGTAGAAGTTATAAAACAAATAAAAGTGATTTAGATATATTTTGATTTTTTACTTGGGAGATATAGGTCTGAGAATTTTGGTTTATGACTTTTTATTTTGTGTATAAAATGAACAATGTATATTACTTTAACTTTATATCAATTTTGTATGTTTATTTACATTATTATATACAACTTTCATGTACAAAGTTCTATTATTTGATGAATAAATAATAAAGAATATAATGGGTATCAAAATGAATAAGTGATGAATAAAAGAATAGGATTTTTGAGATATTTTTGGCCCCTATCTTCCGCCACTTTATTCATTGTCGACCAAATCAATTCTTGACTTGGTCTCGAGGTTTTGGATCATAAAATACCTTTGGTATTTTATTCTTTTTCTTTTCTTTTCTTTTCTTTATTCTATAATTTTTGCATTAAAAACAATAGTTTATGCAGTATTTATACAATACAGAATGAAAGTTAAGTTGCACAAGTTATGGGTATTTACATGTATTTGCAAGGGTTTTTAAGGCCAAAATGATGGAATAAAGATTATGAAACAGAGATTCATCGGTTATTAAGTTTAATCACACTCTAGAACATAAGTAAATACCAATCGATAGCATGTGAACTTGTTCGCATATTAGGTAGGGTTTGCTAACACTCAAATTTCTTAAAACCTCCATCGATTTTATCCCATCCTCGAACATCATTAAATCGGGTATAGACTCAAGTCTCCAGTCCCAATCCCTCAGGTGAAATCTCAGCTCATCTCATCAATCATGCAGTTGTGTATGTGACGTGTTGATCATATTCTTAGAAGGTAGAGATTGAGAGTGCAATATAGTGCTCATATCTTTCAAACTAGGGAAATGTATATTATTAAGTTTCAAACCCTAATGACTAAGGCCAATTAATTCTAAATCAAAGGACCTTAAAAACCTGAGTTTCTCATATTCATAAGTCTTGAGTGAAAGTGAAGATGTCAGAGATAAAACCTTATGTTAGTTTTGTTTTGTTTTTGTTTTTTTGTTCCTTTTTAAAAAAAAGTTTTTTTGATTTTTTGTTATCCCCCCTAATTTTTCAAAAAGTTTTGCAAACATATATTATATACATGAAAAGTTTGTATAATATACATAATATACACAACTTATACCCATATCCGATTTTTGATGTAAACAAATAAAGTACGAGCTATGGATAATGTATATAGCCTATATATACAAACACGCCTATACATAGCTTGTGATATGTCCTCCTGGCACAACGTGAAATGAAGACATAACGTGTACAAGCATAGTTGAGTGAAAAGAATAAGAAGTCGACTCGCCCCCTATACTTAAGCTTGTGAGGGCTTAAGTGTTGGACATGTGAGCCCACGGTGAGCCATTGTGCAATAAATGTTGTTGCAAATATCATTCCCTGATCTGAAATGAAGAATAAATAATTTGCATAATAGGTCCCTTAGTACAATTAGGGTTATGTACCATGACCATCTTAATAATCATACATCTGTTGATTCAATAATTGAATCATAGAGGCTGGTGCTTGGATGAATATCTAAACGGTTAGATTGAGGACACATCAAGCACCGTCAAATGATTGCTAAGAGATGATCTCCATCCTGAGTAGGAGATGGCAATCCTTTCTCACATAGGCTGATATCTGACCGACCTCTTGATGCAGGTCCTCTGCATAGGAATAGAGATTCGGAGGTGTCAGATTAGTTAGGTCAAAGAGTTGACTTGACGAGATCGAGATAACCTAAGTCCTATATCATATGATGTCACGATACAGGTGCGCATCCTCTGACCGGAGACAGATGTGTTACTATATGTCTGAGTATGTACATTTGGCAGACCAATAGGTTGATGACCTAACCAAGGTCTATACGCCGATGCGCTGGTGTGCATATAAGGGCATATGAGTAATACGATCTCTCAAAGGGATCATACAGGTTCATTTACTAAATCGGAAGACATGAGCTCACTCATGAGATATTTAGAATAATCAAATTATGTGCGCACGGTCGTCTCGCTTTGGAAGCTTGACTGAATTTGTAGGTTTGATATAAACTTTTGGAAAGTATATGATCAAGACCTAGGTATGATATATGCTTTTGGAAAGTATATGATCGATACCAACACACAATGATCAAATGAGAAACTTACTGATAAAACCCTGAAGTAGACTGTATAAAGTTGATCTAATACTTTGGGTTTAATCTGAGACTTCTAAGATGCAGGATATACATGTATTAGGAATACTTGAGGGTGATGTGATCATAAACGATTATATAACCATGACGCTTCCATTCCTAGGGAGTGATGAAACGGGTCTGGATTTTAGTGACTCCTCTCAGTAGAGAAGTATTCTAATCGTGGTCCAAATGTTGGACATTGATCTGAATGTGATTCAGATGCAATGAGAAGATTAGATTTGCGGTCTTGATTTAATCAAGCATTTATGGGAGGCCCGAGATCTGAATTTGAGATGTGATCTCAATATCCAAGTCACTATACGTGGAACAATACAATCGCCCTGTCCTTATCTCCAAGTATCCACGGAGAAAGCACATTATCCTTCAAAGAGTTCATGGATAATTTCATTGTTGATATATGTATCCAAGCATCGAGAAAATTGATAATTAAATGTGATTTAATTATAATGGATAATACGAATTCGATCCATATTATAAGGAGAGATATCTAAGATAATTAAATGTGATTTAATTATCAAAGATATGAATAATGTGAATGTGATTCATGTTATTTGGGCACATGAGAAAAGAGATATAATATGATAAAATGTGATTTAATTATCATGGATATGAATAATATGGATAACACTATCCATATTAATCATATATATATTATAAATGTGATTTATAATATATAAGAGAGAGCCATATTGTATTTTATATTTGTTGATTAATTATTAATGTGAATGGGATTCACATTGAATGATTAATTGAAAATATAATTACATTTAGCTTTGGGTTGTGAATGAGATTCACATAATTTCAATGGCATGGTTGATATTTTCCATAAGATAATTTGGAATTATTTTTTGGTGAAAATACTATCGACAAGAGATCATGATATAATCATGAGATAATGAGATCTCATGAGATAATGAGATCTCATGAGATGATGGTAGCTGTCCCTTTATTTTAGGGGATTGGTTTAGTCTTCGCATTATCTCTTCTCTAGTCAAATGTGATTTAAATTGGAATTAATTATGTTGATTTATCAATATGAATTAATTCAAATTAAATCACTTGTAGTTGTGTTTTACCAACAACAATCCTAGCCGTTGAAAGGGACACAATCAATCTCATCCGTTGATTGTGTGTTGTCCATGGATTAGAATCCATGGACTCCCAAAACCCTATATAAGAAGAGGCACCCCTTTCTCTTCTTGACACTCGACATCAGAGAATGCTCTCTCTCTCTCTTTTCTCTCTACACGCCCATTCTCTCCATCTCTCATGTGGCCGTCCACCATGGATGCCCTAGAGAGATCCTCCATCGCCACAGCGTCGTCGTTACACTACCTGATCGTTTGCTCATGGATCTCTGTCTACTTCGGCGTGCCTTTCTCGTGAAAAAGACGCTGTATCTCATTTGTCGAGATCAGGAGATCCGTGTCTTGGATCATTGATGAACCGCAAATTCAGCCCTTTAAAAGTTTGGAATTAATATTCAATGGTCATTGCAGTCGGGCAAAACGAGGTTCATCAAAAAAACATCTAAGTTGGATATGTCAAGGAAATTAGATGGTCCTATTTTTTTTATTTTACTTGGCAATAAACCAAGGTCGAACTCAAGGACAGGAGCCTCTCTCGTGATTATTCGGATTTTTATTCATTAATTAAATGTTGAGTTAAAGAGTCATAGGTCAAACAATGCTAAAGGACAAGACAATGCACTAAACAAAACTAAACATGCATTTCTTTTATTTTATTTTAATCATGAAAATAAAAGTGATGAAATGCAATGCAAACAAGCCCTAAATTAGAAGTATTTGAGCCATAAAAAGACAAGTCAAATCAGTGTCAAATAACGAAGCACTATTCATTCAAGTAGCAATTAGGCTTGAGCAATATGGAAATCTGGACACTTAGACAATAAAATAATGCATTACAGTTCATAGTGTCAATTCTAAAATAAAAGCATGCCATAAGGAAGACAGCGAGAAGAGCTTCAAAATGCCGCTGAAATCAACTGAAACGGAATTACGAAGCTCAAGATACGTATAAAAGAAGACAAGGGCATAATTGAAAGAAAACATGAAAGATAACTACAAACAGGTCCCTGAAGGGACTAAAATGTAAATATGAAAAAGTTCAGGACATGCCCTGTAAATGACCCACATGCACAAGGGCATTTTTGCAATTATTGAAACCCGTGAGGGCATAACTGCAAAATACCCACTACACACGTGGTGCGCATGTGATTCTAGGACCTGTATGGAAATGGAGAAGTCGACGGGGCCTCCTTGCAAATTACCCAGAAGGCACGTGCTGTGCACGTGCTCTCCCTCGCTCGGATCGTATTTGAGGCTCGGAGTAGCTTCGGCAAGGCTCGATGGTATGAAGCTCTGAGGTGGCCTGGAGTAGGTTCGGAGCATCCGAGCTTGCTAGTTACGAGGTTGAGGCTTGGGGGAGACTCGATTGTCGACACGTGTCCGGTTGATAACCGTCATATCTTGATGATCAATGGTACCTGGAGGTGGTGCTTCGTTGGCGACATCGTTGCACCTTCACCGTTGGATGAGCTCCAATGAGGAGCATCAAACGACTACTGCTCTTCCTTCCTCAGCTGCACCTGGCAACTCGTTCTGAGCTCCGACGAAGGAGCCCAAGCTCCGCTGCCGTCTAGCATGCTCAGTGAAGATCACTCGAGGCTTCTGGAAGGTTGTCGATGAAGCTCAGGAGCTGGACGAGATACTCTGAAACTCGATGTAGCATTTTGTTGCTCCGATGGCGGAAGTGTAGCTCGACCAAAGTGCACCGGTGAGGTCTCTGTCCATTGAAGTCTCGAAGCCCTGCAGCGTTAGTCGCATAACCAAAGCATGCAGTGCGAGATACCCGTGCGAAGTGAGGTGAAATGGAAGGCCGTGAGGGGATGAGCAGTGGCGGCCGATGGTCTTCTCCGGTGAGCCCGGAGGAGTTGGTTCGCAAGTGGACAAGGATTATGGAGAACAAGGATGATGGTCGGAGGTACACGCGTGGACGGGGGATGTGCAGTGAAGCTTAAGGGGCGATCCATGGAGTTAGAGACGGTATGTAGGAGGCTAATAAAATCAATGAAATTAAAGAAAAATGCAAAGGGAGATCAAAGAGTTCTTACCTGAGTTTGGGCGGAGCGGAGCTTGGGATCGAGCTCCTCGACGGAACTCGGGTCATCGCTAGACACCTGCAGCCACTTAGGATAGCTTGGCGGAGGCGAAGCTCCACAGGGCTAAGCCTACCATGGCTTAGGGTCTCACCGGAGGCTCCACCGGCGTCGTGCCTTCAATCCGACCTCCCCCTATCACGGGGAGGCGGAGATGGGCTAGGTGGAGCCCCACGTACAAGTGGACGAATGTGACTGGTGGCGAGGGAGGAGTATTTGAAGGAGGGGAGTCGGCGGTTGATGAGGTGGAATCATGGTTTGTGAGGGAGATGTGGAGCGATTGGAGGAGGATCGTGGATGGCGTGGACGTCCACGAGGATGAGGAAAGATGGGTGAAGGTCGTGGGCTACTAAGAGCGTAGAGAGGATGGCCGGAGACGTGGGGAAAAAAGAAAAGGGGAAGGAGTCCAGTGAAGTGGAGAATGTGGAATCGAGGGAGGCTGGAGGTTGACGATAAGTTTGTAGCTGTTGGATCTTGTGATCCAACAGCTGAGAGCAACGCGCTCAAGAGCGGCTACGATTTGATCGAGGGCGACGTGATCAGATGTCCAGGATGTCGCCATGTGGCGTAAGGAGGGAAGGGCGCTAACGGAGGGTGGAGATGAAGTCAGGAGATCAATCGGGCGGTTGATATCATAGAAGAAGTGGATGGTGGAGATCAAAGCATCAGGCAAAATCGAATGGCGATCAACGCGCCACGTGGCAGGCGGAGAATACGGCGTGGGCGTGCGGCTGTGATGAGACCAGGCACTTGATCAGACGGTGGGAGATAGGGAGTATACGTGGAGCTCATTGGGTCATTGGATCAAGATGAAGATCCAACGGTTAAAGGCGCGGGCGGGTAGGACAAAGAAGCCGGGCCACGTGGCTCAACCAGAAAGGGCCACGTGGTCCAAGCAGATTATTCAGAGCTAAAGTTAACTTTTGAAGGGTCCAATGACCGAATTTGAGAAAACTCAAAACTTGAAAGTTTTAGATCTCGATGAGATCTACATGTTTCATGTTGACCAAAAATGGAGATGAAGTCAACTGAAGACACAAAATATTTTAAGGGGTATTTTTAAGGCTAAAAACACCATGGATTTTAATTTTGTGATTTTTTTGTGATTTTTAATTTATTGAAGACTCTGATAATTACAAGACATTATCTGGTTTTTGTTGACCCAAATTTAGGAAGGGGGTTAAAAATAAAGAATTAAGATGATGAAATCGGGTTTCATCACCCCCCCCCCCTATATTTAAAATATGCTCGTCCCCGAGCATCAAAGAGAATGAATAAACTGGATTAACCCCCCCCCCCCCTTGTGCATGTGAGTACAAGATCCAATCTGTTCAAGTCCACTCAACTTTAGAGGTCCAAAATTTTAGAGCTCAACCCAGCCTTAATCAAGAGGTACCCAATTCCTCTAATTTTCCAGACTCTCTCTAATATACATATAAACTAAGGGTATGATATTTAGTGTTGACTACGTTATCGAGAGTAGAGTTAAAACTTCATCCAAGGTCTTGGTCCGAGAAATTCTCCTAAGGACCTAATCCTCAACACTAGGGAATAAATCAAATCTTGTGTTCAGTCTACCGTCTCTTTAGTTGTTAGACTAAAAGAATTTAGATGGAAGGCTAGTCCTGGAGGGCGTGGGATTGTGTCATTTCTTCTCTCCCTCTCATTGGAACAAGGATTCTCTCTTACTGCCTTATTACGCAACACATTTTTTTGGTGTTGATCAGTGCATCCGTCAAGAGAAGTTGGAGCCGTCTGCACTTGTTTTCCTGGGAATACACTGGGGTTGTCTTTTTTGAGTACCTATCGTACCTTTGACACCCAGACTTGTAGCATTTACGATGCAGAGCCCTTTTTTGGTACAAGCCCGACTCCTTGTCCTAATAGCGGTGGTCCAAGTGGACACTTTGAAATGTTTGGGAGCGCTCGCCTTTGGTGGAAGCTCTTTGATATGTAACTTTGTGGAATGAGAGCTTTTCTTTGACATTTTATTTATTTGTATAATTTTGGCTAGCTCCACTGCTTTTACTAAGAGTTGGCGCACACTGATCAACATTTTTTTATTTATTTCCCACCCTGGCACTTAGGTCGATGTCAAGAGATTAGTATAAGAACCAAGTTCTCATACTTGCTAAAGTTGCTGACACTCAGGTTTCATGAAGCATCCAAAGATTTTATCCCATCCTCGAGCATCATTAGATCAAGTCCAGACTCGAATCCCTCATCCCAATCCCTCAAGTAAAGAGTCAACTCATCTCATCGAAACCGCAGTCGTGCATGTGATGTGCTGATCATATTCTTATTGTTTGAGACTAAGCATGAAATATAACATGCAAATCTAGAAATCTAGGGGAATATGGATGATTAAGTCTACGACCCCGATGGCTAAGGTTGGTTAACCTAAAATCTCAAGTCCTCACAAACTAAGTTCCTTGAACATTTCAGATCCTGGGAGGAAGTGTGAATTTAGAAGATTAATCCAACTCCTTCATTCAAAAACACACATATATTTTTTTATTTTTTTTAAGTTTCAAGAGATATTAGGACTGCCTAAACTCAATTAAGTAGATGCATTTGCATTCAGCCAGTATGGATGTAAGTACAGGACGAAGCCTGTTGCTTGAGGACGGGGCCTTACACGATGTCCTCTAAACCATCCACTCTGCTAAGGGCGAACCCTCACTGAACGCAGCTACTTAATTGGGCTTATAGTCACTAATGACTCCTAAAGGGATTTTTGGATTTTTCTCAATTTTATGGATTTTAATTTAAAGGTTAAAACAATTGTTAGACTCAACTTTCTTTGAAAAGAGAAAGAAGCTTTCAAAACCATGTCACACAAAAAATTTTCAAAACATTTTCAAAAAGACTTTTCAAAACAAGAAAAACTCAATTTTCAAATCATTTTCGAAAAATATTTTTATAAAAATAGTGTAACATAATATAGAAAAGCCGTGATAACATTTGAGTCCACTTAGTTCAAAGGATTTTACTTTAGTCAAAAAGTTTTAAATTTTTCAAATTTTTCAGATTATAGCTAAAGTAAGTATAATGTATATATGGTATACCCCCCTTTTACTTATACATTGCTATATCCTCATAGCACTAGATGATACAAGTCCATAGGTCCATTTAAATATAGAAAAATATACATGAGCTAAGAGGGGCTCCCCCTATACTTAGGTTAGAAATAACCTAAGTATAAAGGCAAGGAAAGATGGGTAGACAAAATCACAGGGACTCGGGTCCCCCCTATACTTAGGCTAAGATTAGCCTAAGTATAAAGATGGAAATTTGATGTTGAGAGAGACCCAAGGCGAACGAAGAAGAAGAATGGATATACAAGTGAGTGAATGAATCTGCGGAGATGGATGGAGTATCTAAGGCTCAGGGGAGGGTGTTGGAGCAAACATGGCTCAATCAAACAAGCAAGACCCTTCAATTTCACCAACTCACATATGAAACTAACCGAGGTTAGTTTATTATCTTGCCGGTTTTATTGGTGATTAAAACATTTTATCTTTATGCAGAAAAAGTGTAAAAAAAATCAATTGCTTACGAGGGTATTGCTCTCCCAAAATAATATTTTACTCCATTTTTAGGTTGACTTGCAATTTAACAGTCCCAATTATTTTAGGTTGTCACTGAATTAAGGTGAGCACAAAATCAAGCAATCATCATCTACCGTTCAAACCCATTTTCCATTAACCTAGGTGATCAAGCTAGGAGGGGAAACCGAGAAAAACCATGTATTTGATAAAAACCACGATCTAAGCTAAGCGAGAAAACATGCAGTGACTTGGCGAGAAAATACGTGAAAGCTTAGGCTATTTTAAAAACCTAAAATCATGCATGCAAGTCGATCAAAAAGCCACACCTAATCATGCTTCTATTAGCGGGGAAGGATATCCATTAAATTTGGCTGAGGCGAGATTATGTGCATCTATATATTAGTGTGTCCTACCTACGAACAAGCACATAAAAATACGAATGATGATATAAGCTCGAAGAGCCACGTGCCTGGTCCTAGGTCGATACTCAAGTGGAGACGATCCCCACACAACCACATTCGTTCGATTACACTCGCGAGTCTTCGATCGAAGACCGCTGTAAAAGACGATTATTACAAAAAAAATTCATGATATGCAAAATGACATTTTTTTTTCGACGTGCTCCAAGCGTGCTTCTACGGCTCCTCACAGCGGGTAGCTCCTGCTCCTCGCCTCCTTGAATCATCAAGGGCCTTGTCACAAAAGCAACGGTTAGAGATCAAATAAAGAAGGAAAATTTTGTAATGCAAAATAGATGAACAAGTTGACCTATAAAAAGAAAAACTTAATTAAATAAATAAAAATCCAAATAATACAAAAAATGAGCCCCCCCGGCAACGGCACCATTTGACGAATCGCAAATTCAGCCCTTTAAAGGTTTGGAATTAACATTCAATGGTCATTGCAATCGGGCTGAACTAGGTTCATCAAAAAAACATCTAAGTTGGATATGTCAAGGAAATCAGATGGTCCTATTTTTTTATTTTACTTGGTAAGAAACCAAGGTCAAACTCAGGGACACGAGCCTCTCTCATGATTATTCATATTTTTATTCAATAATTAAATGTTGAGTTAAAGAGCCATAGGTCAAACAATGCTAAAGGACAAGACAATGCACTAAACAAAACTAAACATGCATTTTTTTTATTTTATTTTAATCATGCAAATAAAAGTGATGAAATGTAATGCAAACAAGCCCTGAATTAGAATTATTTGAGCCATAAAAAGATGAGTCAAATCAGTGTTAAATAACGAAGCACTATTCATTCAAGTAGCAATTAGGCATGAGCAACATGGAAATCCGGACACTTAGACAATAAAATAATACATTACAGTTCATAGTGCCAATTCTAAAATAAAAGCATGCCATAAGGAAGACAACGAGAAGAGCTTCAAAATGCCACTAAAATCAACTGAAACAGAATTACGAAGCTCAAGATACACATAAAAGAAGACAGGGCATAATTGAAAGAAAACATGAAAGATAACTACAAACAGGTCCCTAGAGGGACTAAAATGTAAATATGAAAAAGTTCGGGACCTTCCCTATAAATGACCCACACGCACAGGGGCATTTTTGCAATTATTGAAACCCATGAGGGCATAACTGCAAAATACCCACTGCGCACGTGGTGCGCACGTGATTCCAAGACATGTATGCAAATGGAGAAGTCAACGGGACCTCCTTGCAAATTACCCACAAGGCACGTGCTGTGCACGTGCTCTCCCAGGCTCGAATCGTATCTGAGGCTCAGAGTAGCTTAGGCAAGGCTCTGTAGTTGGCTCGATGGTATAAAGCTCTGAGGCAGTTTGGAGTAGGTTCGGAGCATCCGAGCTTGCTGGTTAGGAGGTTGAGGTTCGGAGGAGACTCGGTTGTTGACACGTGTCCGGTTGATAACAGTCAGATCTCGATGATCAACGGTACCTGGAGGTGGCACTTCGTTGGCGACATGGTTGCGCCTTCACCGTTGGATGAGCTCCAATGAGGAGCATCAAACGGCTACTACTCTTCCTTCCTCAGCTGCACCTGGCAACTTGTTCTGAGCTCCGGCGAAGGAGCCCAAGCTCCACCGCCGTCTATCCTGCTCGGTGAAGATCGCCCGAGGCTTCTAGAAGGTTGTCGATGAAGCTCAGGAGCTGGACGAGATACTCCGAAACTCGATGTAGCATTTTGTTGCTCCAATGACGGAAGCATAGCTCGACCAAAGTTTACCGGTGAGGTCTCCTTCCATTGAAGTCTCGAAGCCCTACAGCATTAGTCGCATAACCGAAGCATGGAGTGCGAGATACTCGTGCGAAGTGTGGTGAAATGGACGGCTGTGAGGAGATGAAGCAGTGGCGAGCGATGGTCTTCTCCGGCAAGCCCGGAGGAGTTGGGTCGCAAGGGGACAAGGATTTTGGAGGATAAGGATGATGGTCGGAGGTACGCACGTGGACGGAGGATGTGCGGTGAAGCTTAAGGGGAGATCAATGGAGTGAGAGACGGTATGTAGGAGGCTAATAAAATCAATGAAATTAAAGAAAAATGCAAAGGGAGATCGGAGAGTTCTTACCTGAGGTTGGGCGGAGCGGAGCTTGGGATTGAGCTCCTCGACGGAACTCGAGTCATCGCTGGACCCCTGCAGCCACTAGGGATGGCTTAGCGGAGGCGAAGCTCCGCAGGGCTAAGCCTACCATGGCTTAGGGTCTCATTGGAGGCTCCGCCGTCGTCACGCCTTCAATCCGACCTCCCCCTATCACGGGGAGGCAGAAATGGGCTAGGTGGAGCCCCACGTACAAGTAGACGAATGTGACTGGTGGTGAGGGAGGAGTATTTGAAGGAGAGGAGTCAGCGGTTGGTGAGGTGGAATCGTGGTTTGCGAGGGAGATATGGAGCGATTGGAGGAGGATCGTGGATGGCGTGGACGTCTGCGAGGATGAGGGGAGATGGGTGAAGGTCGTGGGCTACTGAGAACGTGGAGAGGATGGCCGGAGACGCGGGGAAAAAAGAAAAGGGGGAAGGAGTCCTGTGAAGTGGAGAATGTGGAATCAAGGGAGGCTGGAGGTTGATGATGAGTTCGTAGCCGTTGGATGTTGTGATCCAACGGTTGGGAGCAATGCGCTCAAGAGCGGCTACGATTTGATTGAGGGCGGTGTGATCGGATGTCCATGATGTCGCCACGTGGCGTAAGGAGGGAAGGGCGTTGACGGAGGGTGGAGATGAAGTCAGGAGATCAATCAGGTAGTTGATATCATAGAAGAAGTGGATGGTGGAGATCAAAGCTCTCAGACAAAATCGAATGGCAATCAACGCGCCACGTGGCGGGCGGAGAACACGGTGCGGGCGTGCGGCTGTGATGAGGCCATGCGCTTGATCAAACGGTGGGAGATAGGGAGTATACATGGAGCTCATCGAGCCGTTGGATCAAGATGAAGATCCAACAGTCGAAGGCACGGACGGGTAGGACAAAGAAGCCGGGCCACGTGGCTCAACCAGAAAGGGCCACGTGGCACAATCAGATTATTCAGAGCTAAAAGTTGACTTTTGAAGGGTCCAATGGCCGAATTTGAGAAAACTCTAAACATGAAAGCTGTAGATCTTGATGAGATCTACAAGTTTCATGTTAACCAAAAATGGAGATGAGGTCAACTGAAGATACAAAATATTTTAAGGGGTATTTTTAAGGCTAAAAACACCACGGATATTAATTGTGTGATTTTTTTATGATTTTTAATTTATTCAAGACTTTGATAATTACAATACATTGTCTGGTTTTTATTGACCAAATTTAATCAAGGGGGTTAAAAATAAAGAATTAAGATGACGAAATCGGGTTTCATCAATCATCAGCATGGATTGCGAGAAGCACGTGTCTCATCCATGCGCTTGCAAGCGTCTCCTCCGTCGAATCGGACTTGAGAAAGGATGTCTCTTTGTTTAGAGACTCGATCGCTACCATGCTTCAAGAGGTAATCCTATTACTTGTTTGTGGTTTAGATGAAAAGATCCGAGAAGTGTTCTTGGATCATGTGGTTTCGCCGCATAGAAAATTTTAATGTCCGCTACATCCAGCAACTAGTGTGACTAGTCGCCCCCGATCGCATTCGATGCGATCATCACGCTTCCGTGATGCGCTTGAGGATTATTCCCATATCCTTCAAGTGGTATCAGAGCCAGGTTGTCGAAGGTTTTGGATTAGATCCATGAACCTACAAAGATGCGGGCTCGTTTGGGTTCGTGAAGATTTTAGCATTTCAATTTTCACAGACCTATCTTGTGATAAAATTTCGACCCTGTTTAAAATATTTAAACACGAAATTTTAAATTGGATAATATTTCCCATTAATTAAGGAAACAGTAGGATTTGAGTTTGCGTAATTTGGATTCCTTTTGCTCAAGATATGATCATTTATTGATCATATATCCACTGTTTCGGGAATGGCGATTAGAGACATAATTCAGATATTAATTACGGTTTTAAAACACCTAGAAATGTGTGTTTATCATATGGTTTCGTTTTTAAATCAAGTTATCAATCTCTGAAAATTGATTTTGCTTAATTTGGATTTAAAATGAATGAGATATGTTATTTTTAGTTAGTGAGGGTCACTGCTGGAAATTGCATCATTATCCGAAACCTTGTGATTGTCATTAAGAAAAATTATGAAATTAATAGTTAATTTCCTAGAATAATTGTGGATAATTTTTGGGAAATATTATAACAATAATTATTCCCTTAAATGACATTGCCTTAACCAATGAATGATTAGATTAGATCTAAATCACCAATCGGTTGCTTAATATGAAATTTCCAACAAACATTGTTTTCATGAAAACTCTAGTTTATCCTACAATAGTTATAGGATAACTTTTACATGCAAAACCTTGTTGCTTGAATAGGATTGGGGATTTGTTTAGCAAATCTCCTTATAATGTTATTAAAATAGTTTTGATGAATATTATATGGTATAATTTCGGTTGAAAGACCAATGATCATCTCAAGTACAAAGTGATTGACTCGGCATTGCTTTTCCCCGAGGCGGATATGGTGTCTAGTCAGGGATCGTTGGGGTAGCGGGTCGCACCAATTGCGGTCTGTCCTACTCCCGCCGATACTGGCCATGACAGCGGGTAGGGAACGAATGATGCCTGAGAGATCATGATGTATTTTCTAATTATTAAAATTCAAAATAATATGTATTTGAGATAATGTCATATTTCAAGTAACAATTAAAAATGTTTGTTGGACATTAATTGGATCATTAATTTAATATGATTAGATTAGTTGGAATCCAATTAAAATTAAAGCACTCTATTTTGAATAGAGTTGTTATTTCCTTTGGAAGAATTAATCATAATGAATATGATTCATAATGATTAATTAAAATTTGAATATGATATGGAGGATCACATAAGTGACATCCATGGTCTCTTGTCAAGGCGAAGGGTTCCGTCACCAGATATTGTATGTAGGAGATGCCTATCCAAAGTGACAGCTCCTGCATACAATCCACTTGGATCGGGCTCTTCGCTTCTTGAAAGAGTAAGACCGTATACGTAGTGACCCCAATATCAGGTCCTCATATTATTGGGGTGATATTGGATTGCGTATAGAGAGTATTAAGCCTGTTGACGGTTGGTTCAATTAATGACGGGTCAACATCACCTTAGGGGTGGTGGGCTCGGGTGTTAAAGACCGAATTGTGAGATGCAAGTTGGACTTGCAAGGCGGGATGTGTTCCCGCTTCTTTTTATCCGAGTTACAGGTTCTCATATTATTGAGATGTCACAAAGATAAGGAAGGAGATCCCAGATCTTGCTTGAGATATAATGGTAAGTATATCTCTTACATTGAAAGTGATTAAGGGAATGAACTTTCAGTATAGACAAGGCAATACAACTTTGATAAAAAAACTCCTAAATCAAAGTAAAATATGTGTATATATATATAAATATATACACTTATGCAAATTTCTTATTTCAGATAATCCTTCATTAAACCCACTCAATGTTATACTCAATAATAATCAGTAAAATATCATGGATTGGACTCATGATCCAGATATTGTACTTGCAATTGTACACATAATGTATGTGGTTGCAATGTGCAAGTTTCCTCAGTATAATGAGGAATGACAATTAAATAAGACAATAAGACATCACCTTAGGGGTTGTATGTCTCTATAGTCTTGATATTATCAAATGTATTTTGGAAGTGACATGTTGATGATGATCGTAATTGTCAATTAATCCTTATAAAACCCTAAGAAGATATTTTGGCATACATATGTGCGCTTGACATTTATCACGAATGACATGGTTTACTACATCATGCAGAATGGTAGCTCTATAAGAGATGATGTATTCAAAATATTTGAATACCTACCTGAATCAATGTTTTAAGAGTTTAGATGGATGTAGATACGATGAATGTCATCATTCTATTGTCTGTACTTTAATCATTCATGAAGCTTCATAATATTCATATTGTATGAATTTAATGAAGCATGTATAAATGTTAGAATGCTCATACATTGAATTCTTTTGAATTTAACATAAGAGATCCCTAGTCTTAAGAAATGATTGTTTATAGTTGAAGGGAGCGCAGTGGAAGCATGGGTCAGACCCTAGTAAGAAGGAAAGTCAAAGATTTGACCTACTTCTGTGACTTCCATATGACATCCAAAGAGTTGGATGAATGCCAATACTGCAATAAGTTGGTGTGTTGATAGTATGACTATCAAGTCTGTCTAGAATCCTTAGAGAAGGACTCGGATAGAGCACCAGAATAATCTACATTTAATCATTGAAAATGACTTTCTTATAAGATAAGATTAAATTCTAATAATTGTATCTCATTCTTCTAATGACACTTGCAATTGTTGCATATGTTTTAGAAGACTGGAAAATTTGATCTTAAGGTTTATAGTTATCCACATGGATATTGATGCAATTATTGCAACAATCTCTATTAGATAAATGGACTTCATATTTTCAGTGGGAGAGTCCTTAGTCTTAGAGAATGTCTCTATGACCTAGATATTAGAATACACTCATTGTTTGTTTGTAAGTGTTGGAAATAAACATGAATTCTGGAATAAACCTATCATAAAGAGTTATGATGGATATATTTTAGATAATAATCTAACATCTAGTGGACTCCAAAAAATTAGAAAATTAATGAACAGTTCATTAAGATTTCTAATATTGAAAGTTGAACCTTAAAAGATCAATAGAAGGATGAAGATCATTTGACAATGATCTGGCATCAAGTTTTGGACATATGTTATTTGATGAGATCAATGGACTAGTAAGATATGAAACTTTAGAATGTCTAAACTTTCAAATCTTACATACTTATGAATATTGTATTTAAAGTAAAATGTCCAATACACCCTTCTTTTGGGAAAGGTGTAAGATGTCAAGGTATTCAAGATCTCATACATATTGATGTATGTGGATCATTTATATCATAATAAACATTATGGATATGTGATATCTATTGATGAGTATGTATGATATGAGATTTCTTCTCTTCACCTAAGAAACCTTTGAAATGTTCAAAGATTTCATAATTTTGATTTAGAACCAAATTCTGAAGAAAGATGAAATGAATTTGATCTAACCTAGGTAACTTGTACCTGTTAGATAAATTCAAAGAATACCTTATGAAGATATGAATATCATTTTTATCTCAATCCTCCTAACACACCTAAACTCAATAGAGTTGTAGGGAGATACAATTAGATCATGTGTGACATGATTTGATCAATGATGAATTTTAGCATAATTTCCTCTTAGTTTCCTGGTATATATGTAGTAGAGACTACATTATATATCCTTAATAAGATTCCATGCAAGTAAGCTAGAATCGAGCACTAGAGAGTGCTACTTCATTAGGAAAATAAAGGATACCAATACCTACTTTATAACCCTGAGATTCTTAATAGATCTCATCTCTGATAATGTGATTCTTAGAGGATGACTCTCTTGAGAATCAAGATGAAAATGAAGTAAAGGAACTCATTTAATCTTGAGATGATAATGAGGCTCCTGAAATAGGAAACTAAAAGGATAATTAAAGATGAAACATTAATAACTCTTTAAATGAGTTTGAGGATGTATTCCACATGTCATTTAAGTCTGACAATGATCGGACTTCATGTGATGAAGCTCCTGAGGATCATGACATGGAAAGATGGATGTTAGCAATAAAAGTCTAAGGTAGACTTCATATATAAGTGTTGTATATTGACCCTCGAGGATCCACATATATAGGTAAGACCCGTTAAGGTGTAAATGGATCTTCAAGAGAAAGGGAACCATATGAGAAGGTAGAGACCTTCAAAGCACAGCTCGTAGCCATGAGCTACACACCGGAAGAGAAGACATTGCTTGCGATGAGACTTTCTCTTCAGTAACCATGCTTATACCCATCAGAATATTGCTAACTGTAGCTACACAACTTGGCTTTGACATCTTCGAGATGGAAGTCAAGATTGAATTCCTCCACGAACATCTCTCTAAGTATATTCACATGAAGTAGCCCCAGGGCTTCATGGTTTAGGAAAGCAAGATATGCAAGATAAAGAAATCCATCTATGGACTCAAATAAGCTTCTTAAAGTTCGAACATAAGATTTGATGAAATTATAAATGTTATGATTTCAAATAGAATCTTGATGAAACATGTGAAGCTTAGTGGGAGTACCAATGTGTTCATCGTGCTAAATGTAGATTAATATCCTAATCATTTGGAATGATATAAGGATTATAATAAGTGTTTTATAGACTGGCTATTCCATATCTTGAAATATGATTTCAAGGATACCTCTTAGATCTTAGTTCTGAAGTTGTTTAGAAGCAAAGAGAAGAGAATATTGGGACTGTCACGTTAGTAGTACACCTTGGACATGTTCCATTTTCTGGAAAATTCCAAGAAAGGCTTCCCTCCCTTAAGATATGGTACTGACCTATCTAAAGGGATAGCTCCTCAAAGAGTTGAGGAAGTGAATGCTAGAACTGCTTGCACTTGTGCATCAGTTACAAGAAGCTAAGTGTATGCTAGATGTGTACAAAAGCTAGGCATGTGCCATGCAGTGGGAGTAGTAAAATGTTTCTAATCCTACTATGGAGAGAAAACACTTGATTGCAGTAATAACAAAATCTTCATAGATGACAAGACATTAGAGATAGTGATCTCCAAGTCTTATCTTCAAGAAATTAAGACTTATAGATAGTGATCTAAAAGGACTTAACTTTGGATGCCTTTAGAGATAGATATCTCCAATAATAAGGGTATTCCTATAAGAATTATGGAAATACTGGTTATAATAATTGTTAAGCTATAGTATCAAGGACACTATAACTGTCAAGATCGAGTATTGGTTGCATAAGATGCAACATTCGCATTAGATGCGAGCATTGTTACTGGGGATATGCAAGTGCCATAAAAGGACTTGGCATAGTCTCGCGGGAACAGAGTGACTGATCAGCTTACCTAGCTATTTTCTAAATAGCCTATGATTGTCACATAAGTGTGGGTTTAAATGATTAGCCCATTAATGGCTCTTTAGGCTAGTGGGAGATTGTTAGACAAGCGAGCACACGGCGAGCCATTTTGCAATAAATGTTATTGCAAATATCATTCCCTGATCTGAAATGAAGAATAAATAATTTGCATAATAGGTCCCTTAGTACAATTAGGGTTATGTACCATGACCATCTTAATAATCATACAGTTGTTGATTCAATAATTGAATCATAGAGGTTGGTGCTTGGATGAATATCTAAAAGATTAGATTGAGGACTCATCAAGTACCGTAAAATGATTGCTAAGAGATGATCTCCAGCCTGAGTAGGAGATGGCAATCCTTTCTCACATAGGTTGATATCTGACCGACCTCTTGATGCAGGTCATGTTGGACACGCGAGCCCACGGCGAGCCATTATACAATAAATATTATTGCAAATATCATTCCCTAATCTGAAATGAAGAATACATAATTTGCATAATAGGTCCCTTCATACAATTACGGTTATGTACCATGGACATCTTGATGATCATACAACTGTTGATTCAAATATTGAATCATAGAGGCTGGTGCTTGGATGAATATTTAAAGAGTTAGATTGAGGACTCATCAAGCACCGTCAAATGATTGTTAAGAGATGATCTCCAGCCTGAGTAGGAGATGGCAATCCTTTCTCAGTTAGGTTGATATCTGACCGACCTCTTGATGCAGGTCCTCTGCAAAGGAATAGAGATTCGGAGGTGTCAGTTTAGTTAGGTCAAAGAGTTGACTTAACGAGGTCGAGATAACCAAAGTCCTATATTGTATGCTATCATGATATAGGCACACATCCTCTGACCAGAGACAGATGTATTGCTATATGTCTAAGTATGTATATTTGGAAGACCAATAGGTTGATGACCTAATCAAGGTCTATACACCGGCGCGCTGGTGTGCATATAAGGGCATATGAGTAATACGATCTCTCAAAGGGATCATACAGGTTCATTACTGAACCGGAAGACATGAGCTCACTCATGAGATATTGGGAAGAATCAAATTCCGTGCACGGTCGTCTGGCTTTGGAAGCTTGACTGAATTTGTAGGTTTGATATATACTTTTAGAAAGTATATGATCAAGACCTAGGTATGATATATTCTTTTGGAAAGTATATGATCGATACCAACTCCCAATAATCGAATGAGAAACTTAATGATAAAACTCTGAAGTAGACAGTGTAAAATTGATCTTATACTTCAGGTTTATTCTGAGTCTTCCAGTATGCAGGATGTACAGGTATTGGGAATACCTGAGGGTGATGTGATCATAAACCGTTGTATAACCATGACGCTTACATTCCTAGGGAGTGAAGAAACGGGTCTAGATATTAGTGACTCCTCTCAGTAGAGAAGTAATCTAATCTTAGTCCAAATGTTGGACATTAATCTGAATGTGATTCAGATGTAATGAAAAGATTGTATTTAAGGTCTTGATTTTATCAAGCATCTATGGGAGGCCTGAGATCTGAATTTGAGAATGTAATCTCAATATCCAAGTCACTATAAGTGGAACAATACAATCGCCCTATCCTTATCTCCAAGTATTCTCGGAGAAAGCGCATTATCCTTGAATGAGTTCAGGATAATTTCATTGTTGATATAAGTATCCGAGTATTGAGAAAATGGATAATTAAATGTGATTTAATTATCATGATTAATATGAATTTGATTCATATTATAAAGAGAGTTATCTTAGATAATTAAATGTGATTTGATTATCAAAGATGTAAATAATGTGAATGTGGTTCATATTATTTGAGCACATGAGAAAAGAGATCCAAGTGATTAAATATGATTTAATTATCTTGGATATGAATAATGTGGATAGAAATTTCCATATGAATCATATATATTATAAATGTGATTTATAATATATAAGAGAGAGCTATTTGTTATTTACATTTGTTGATTAAATGTTAATGTGAATTGAATTCACATTGGACATTAAATTGAAAATGCAATTTACATTTTATTTTGGGTTGTGAATGTGATTCACAATTTTCTAATGGCAAGATTACAATATTCACAAAATAATTATGAATTATTTTTGTTGAATAATTTACAACAAGTGTTGTTGCAAATCTTGAAGATTTCCGTGGAATAATGTAATCTCATGAGATATCATGAGATTACATGAGATTGCCACCAAATCCCATATTATGGAAGGAGGCAATCTTCATTCCAATAATCTCCATGATTGCTTGATTTAATTTGGGATTGATTTATATTGATTTATCAATATAAATTTGATCGAAATTAAATTAATTATTGTTGGTTTTTACCAACACAAATCTTATCCATTAAAAGAAACACAATCAATGAGAGCCATTAGATTTGTGTTGTCCATGAATTGAGATCCATGGATCTCAAAATATTATAAAAGGAGAGACACCCCTTTGCTCTTCTACACACAAGAGAACATAAGTCTCTCTCTCTCTCTTTCTCTCTACATGCCCTCCTTCTTCTCTCATGTGGTCGTCCACCATGGATGCCCTAGAGAGGTTCTCCATCACCGCAGTTTCGTCGTTATGTTGCCCAATCTTTTGCTCGTTGATCTCCGTATCCTTCAGTGCGCCTCGCTCATGAAGAATATGTCGGATCTCGTGTTTTGAGATTAGGAGATTCGTCACTTGGATCATCAACATGGATTGCGAGAAGCACGTGTTTTATCAAAACACTCGCAAGCGTCTCCTCCGTCGGATCGGACTTGAGATAGGAGGTCTCTTCGTTTAGAGACACGATTACAACCACGCTTCAGGAGATAATCCTATTACTTATTTGTGGTTTAGACAAAATGATCCGAGAAGTGTTCTTGGATCATGTGATTTCGTCACATGAAAAAAATTTAATTTCCGATGTATAGAACAACTAGTGCGACTAGTCGTTCCTCGTCGTATTCGATATGACGTTAACACTTCCGTGATGCGCTTGAGGATTATCCTATATCCTTCAAGTTGTATCAGAGCCTTAGGTCGAAGTTTTTGGATACGATCCATAAAACCGAAGGCGACTTGGGTTCGTTAGGGTTGCAAAAGTTTTATCGCATTTCATTTTCGCATCTCTGTTTAGTGATTATTTCCAGCCGTGTTTAAATTTTTTAAACACGAAAATAAAACTTGAATTTTGTTCCCCATTAAATAAGGAAACCATAGGATCTGAGTTTATGTAATTTGGATTCCGTTTGCTCGAGATATGCTTGTTTTAATTAACATGTATTCACTGTTGCGGGAACTGCGAATCTTAACATGATTAATGAGTTAATTACGGTTTTGATTCGCCTCAAAATTCGTGAAATATTACTTATATTCTGTACTAAATCAAATTATCCATCTTTGAAAATTGATTTTGTCTAATTTGTATTTAAATTGATTGCGATATGTTAATTTTAGTAAGTAGGGGTCAATGCTGAAATTACAGTCCTAATCAAGAACCATGTGATTGTCAATTAGTGAAATTAATTGTTAATTTCATGAAATAATTATGGAAAATATTTGAGAAATATTGAATGATGATTATTTCCTTAATTGACTTAGCCTCAACCAATAACTTGATTAGATTTGATCTAGATCATAATTGGTAACACAATCATCAAACTCCTTGATTGAATAGGATTGGGAATTTGTCTAGCAAATTTCCTTATAATCAAAAATGTTTTGATTATTACTATATGGTATAATTTCAGTTGATGATCATCTCAAGTATAAATGATCTATTTTGAATTATCCTTTCCTGAGGTGGATATGGTGTCTAGTCGGAGAGCATTGGGGTAGCGGATTGCGACGTATGTGGTCCGATCCACTCTCATCGGTATTGGCCATGACAATGGGTAGGGACTCGATAATGCCGGAGAAATCAAGATGTATTTTTCTAATTATTAAAATTCGAATTAATAAGTACTTTGAGATAATACCGTATATATATTCAAGTAAAACAATCAAGTTTGTTGATTGAATTGGATTAATAATTAATTTAATATGATTGAATTAATTGTGTTCAATTAAAAACACTCTATTATGAATAGATGTGTATTTCCCTTGGAAGAATTAATTATTTGAATATGATTCATGATAATTGATTAAAATTTGAATAAGAGGTGGAGGATCACATAAGTGACATCCATGGTCTCTCGTCAAGGCGAAGGGTTCCATCGCTAGATATTGTATGTAGGAAAAGCATGTCCGAAGTGATAGCTCCTGCATACGGTCCATTTGGATCGGGCTCATCGCTTCTCGAAAGAGTAAGGACGTATGCGTAGTGACCCCAATATCGGATCCTCATATTATTGGGGCTATATTGGATTGCGCATAGCGAGTTGTATTCCTGTTGACGATTGGTTCAATTAATGATGGGTCAACATCACTTTAGGGGTGGTGGGCCCGGATGTTAAAGACCGAATTGGGATATGCAAGTTGGACTTGCAAGGCGGAATGTGTTCCCGCTTCTTTTTATCCGAGTTACAGGTCCTCATATTATTGGGATGTAACAAAGATAAGGAAGGAGATCCCAGATCTTGCTTGAGATATAATGATAAGTATATCTCTTACATTGAAAGTGATTAAGGGAATGAACTTTCATTGTTGACATGGCAAGACAACTTTGATATAAAAAATCCATAATCAAAGTAAATTATATATTTATATATGTTTATGCAAATTTTTTATTTCAGATAATCCTTCTTTAATCCCACTCAATGTTATACTCAATAATAACCAGTAGAATAACATGGATTGGACCAGATATTGTACTTGCAATTGGACGCATAATGTATGTGGTTGCAATGTGCAAGTTTCCTCATAATAATGAGGAATGATAATTAAATAGACAAGTGTTTGTATGTCTCTATAAGTCTTGATCTCATCGAATGTACTTTTGAAGTGACATGTCGATAATGATCGTAATTATCAAATAATCCTTATAAAATCTAAGAAGATGTTCTAGCATACATAAGTGCTCTCGACATATAATCTTGAATGGCATGGTTCTCTGCATTATGTAGAATGGTGGCTCTATAGGAGATGATGTATTCAAATTGTTTGAGTACCTACCTGAATCTAAGTTATAAGAGTTTAAATGGATGTAGATACGATGAGTGTCATCGTTCTACTACCTATACTCTAGTCATTCAAGAAGCTTCATAATATTCATATTGTATGAATTGAATGAAGCATGTATAAATGTTGAAATACTCTTATATTGAAATTTTTGATTTTAACATAAGAGATCCTTTGTCTTGAGCAATGGTTGCTTATAGATAAAGGGAGTGCAGTGGAAGCATGGGTTGGACCCAAGTAAGAAGTATAGTCAAAGAGTTGATTGTACTATGCAGTGGATGAATGCCAATACTGCAATAAGTTGATGTGTTGATAGTATGACTATCAAATGTATCTAGAATCCTTAGAGAAGGAATTGGATAGTACATCAAAATAATCTACATATAATTATTGAAATTGACTTACTTATTTGATAAGATAAAGTCTAATAATTGTATCTCAATCTTCTAATGACACTTGCAATTGGTTGCATCTGTATTAGAATATTAGAAATTTGATCTTAAAGTTTAATGGTCATCCATGTTGGAAGTGATGCAATTGTTCCAACAATTTCCATTCGATCAATAGACTTCATATTTTCAGTGGGAGCCCTTAGTCTTAGGGAATGTCTCTGTGACCTGGATATTAGAATAAACTTATACTTTGTTTCTAAATATTGGAAATAAACATGAACTCTGGAATAAACCTATCATAGAGAGTTATGATGGATATATTTCAGATAGTAGTCTAACATCTAGTGGACTCCGCTAAATTAGAAAATTAATGAATGATTCACTAAGATTTCTAATACTGAAAATTAAACCTTTAAAGATCAATAGGAGGATAAAGATCATTTAACAATGATTTGTCATAATGTTTTGGACATATGTCTGTTGATGAGATCAATGGACAAGTAAGAGATTAAACTTTAGAATGTCTAAAATTCAAAACTTGCATACTTATGAATATTGTACTCAAAGTAAAATGTCCAATACACCCTTCTTTGGGAAAGGCGTAAAATGTCAAGGTATTCCAGATCTCATACATATTGATGTATGTGAATCATCTATATCATAGTAAACATTATGGATTTGTGATATCTATTGATGATTATTGGTGATATGAGATTTCTTCTCTTCACTAGAAAACTTAGAAATGTTCAAAGATTTCACAATTTTGATTTAGAATCAAAGTTTGAAGGAAGATGAAATGAATTTGATCTAACCAAGGTAGCTTGTACCTATTAGATGAATTCAAGGAATACCTTATGGAGATATGAATATCATTCCTATCTCAATCCTCCTAATGAACCTTAAATCAATAGAGTTGTAGGGAGATACAATTGATCATGTGTGACATAATTTGATCAATGATTAATCTTAGCATAATTATCTCTTAGTTTCCAGGTATATATATGTGGTAGAGACTACATTATACATATCCTTTATAAGGTTCCATGTGATTAAGCTGGAATCTGGCACTGGAGAGTGCTACTTCATTAGGAAAATAAAGGATGGTATTAGATACCTACTTTATGACCTTGAGATTCTTAAAGGATCTCATCTCTGAGAATGTGATTCTTAGAGGATGACTCTCTTGAGAATCAAGATGAAAATGAAGTAAAGGAACTCATTTAATCTTGAGAAGATAATGAGGCTCCCGAAATTGGAAACTAAATAGACAATTAAAGATGAAACAATAATACCTCTTCAAATAAGTTTGAGGATGGATTCCATGTGTCAGTTGAATCTGACAATGATCTTACTTCATGTGATGATGCTTCTGAAGATCATATCATGGAAAGATGGATGTTAACAATAAAGTCTAAAGTGAACTTCATATACAAATGTTGTATATAGACCCTCGAGGATCCAACTATATGGGTAAGACCCATTATGGTGTAAATGGATCTTCAAGAGAAAGAGGGAACCTGATAAGAAGGTAGAGACCTTCAAATCACGGTTCGTAGCCATGAGCTACACACTGAAGAGAAGACATCGCTTGCGATGAGACTTACTCTCTAGTGACCTCACTTTAACCCATCAAAATATTGCTAACTATAGCTACACAACTTGACTATGACATCTTCATGATGTGAGTCAAGATTGCATTCCTTTGTGAATACCTCTCTGAGGATATTCATATGAAGTAGCCCCAGGGCTTCATGGTTGAGGAAAGTAATGTGTGCAAGCTAAAAACCTCCATCTTTGGACTCAAATAAGCTTCTTATAGTTGGAACAAAAGATTTGATGAAATTATGAATGTTATGATTTGAGATAAAATCTTGATGAACCATGTGAAGCTTAGTGGGAGTGCCATTGTGTTCATCATGCTAAATGTAGATAATATTCTAATCATTTATAATGATATAAGGATGATAATAATAAGTGTTTTATAATCCGGTTCTTCAATACCTCGAGATATGATCTCAAGGATACCTCTTAGATCTTAGTTCTAAAGTTGTTCAAAAGCAAAGAGAAGAGAGTATTGGGACAGTCACACTAATAGTACACCTTGGACATTTCCATTTTCTGGAAAATTCCTAGAAAGGCTTCTTTTCCTCAAAGATATGGTACTGACCTATCTAAAGGGATAGCACCTCAAAGAGTTGAGGATGTGAATGCAAACTGCTTGCCCTTGTGCATCAGTTCCAAGAAGCCGGGTGTATGCTAGATGTGTACAAAAGCCAGATGTCTACCATGCAGTGGGAGTAGTAAATTGTTACTGATCCTACTATGGTGATAAAACACTTCATTGCAGTAATAATGATAACTTCATAGAAGGCAAAACTTTTGAGATAGTGATCTCAAAGTCTTATCTTCATGAAACTAAGACTTTATAGATAGTGATCTAAAAGGTCTTAACTACGGATATCTTAGGAGATAGAGATCTCCAGGAATAAGGGTATTCTGATAAGGATTATGGTAATGCTGGTTATAATAATTGTTGAGCAATAGTATCAAGGACGTTATAACTGCTTTGACTGTATTGAGTATTGGTTGCATAAGATGCAACATTCGCATTGGATGCGAACACCGTCACTAGGAGATATGCAAGTGCCGTAAAAGGACTTGGCCTAGTCTCTTAAGAACAGAGTGACTGATCAGCTTACCTAGCTATTTTCTAAATAGCCTATGATTGCCACATGAGTGTGGATTTAAATGATTAGCCCATTAATGGCTCTTTGGGCTAGTGGGAGATTGTTGGACATGCGAGCCCACGGTGAGCCATTATGCAATAAATGTTACTGCAAATATCATTCCATAATCTGAAATGAAGAATACATAATTTGCATAATAGGTCCCATAGTACAATTAGGGTTATGTACCATGACCTTCTTGATGATCATACAGTTGTTGATTCAAATATTGAATCATAGAGGTTGGTTCTTGGATGAACATCTAAAGAGTTAGATTGAGGACTCATCAAGCACCGTCAAATGATTGTTAAGAGATAATCTCCATCCTGAGTAGGAGATGGCAATCCTTTCTCAATTAGGCTGATATCTGATCGACCTCTTGATTCAGGTCCTCTGCATAGTAATAGAGATCCGGAGGTGTCAGATTAGTTAGGTCAAAAAGTTGACCTAATGAGATTGAGATAACCAAAGTCCTATATCGTATGCTGTCATGATATAGGCACACATCCTCTGACCAGAGACAGATGTATTCCTATATGTCTAAGTATGTGCATTTGGAAGACCAATAGGTTGATGACATAATCAAGGTCTATACACAGACGTGCTGGTGTGCACATAAGGGCATATGAGTAATACGATCTCTCAAAGGGATCATACAGGTTCATTACTGAACCGGAAGACATGAGCTCACTCATGAGATATTGGGAAGAATCAAATTCCATGCACGGTCGTCTGGCTTTGGAAGCTCGACTGAATTTGTAGCTTTGATATATACTTTTGGAAAGTATATGATCAAGACCTAGGTATGATATATGCTTTTGGAAAGTATATGATCTATATTGACTCCCAATAATCGAGTGAGAAACTTAATGATAAAACTCTGAAGTAGACAGTGTAAAATTGATCTTATACCTCAGGTTTATTCTGAGTCTTCCAATATGCAGGATGTACATGTATTGGGAATACCTGAGGGTGATGTGATCATAAACGGTTGTATAACCATGATGCTTCCATTCCTAGGGAGTGATGAAACGGGCCTGGATATTAGTGACTCCTCTCAGTAGAGAAGTAATCTAATCTTAGTCCAAATGTTGGACATTGATCTGAATGTGATTCAGATGTAATGAGAAGATTGGATTTAAGGTCTCGATTTAATCAAGCATCTATGGGAGGCCCGAGATCTGGATTTGAGATTTAATCTCAATATCCAAGTCACTATACGTGGAACAATACAATCGCTCTGTCCTTATCTCCAAGTATTCATGGAGAAAGCGCATTATCCTTGAAAGAGTTCAGGATAATTTCATTGTTTATGTAAGTATCCAAGTATTGAGAAAATGGATAATTAAATGTGATTTAATTATCATGATTAATATGAATTCGATTCATATTATAAAGAGAGTTATCTTAGATAATTTAATGTGATTTGATTATCAAAGATGTAAATAATGTGAATGTGATTCATATTATTTGGGCACAAGAGAAAAGAGATCCAAGTGATTAAATGTGATTTAATTATCATGGATATGAATAATGTGGATAGAAATATCCATATTAATCATATATATTATAAATGTGATTTATAATATATAAGAGAGAGCTAATTGTAATTTTCATTTGTTGGTTAAATGTTGATGTGAATTGGATTCACATTGGACATTAAATTGAAAATGTAATTTACATTTTATATTCGATTGTGAATGTGATTCACAATTTTCTAATGGCAAGATTGCAATATTCACAAAATAATTATGAATTGTTTTTGTTGAATAATTTACAACAAGTGTTGTTGTAAATCTTGAAGATTTCCATGGAATAATGTAATCTCATGAGATATCTTGAGATTACATGAGAGTGCCACCAAATCACATATTATGGAAGGAGGCAATCTTCATTCCAATAATCTCCATGATTGCTTGATTTAATTTGGGATTGATTTATATTGATTTAGGGTTAGGGTTTAGGGTTAGGGTTTAGGGTTTTCCATAAGATAATTTGGAATTATTTTTTGGTGAAAATAGTATCGACAAGAGATCATGATATAATCATGAGATAATGAGATCTCATGAGATATTGAGATCTCATGAGAAGATGGTAGCCGTCCCCTTATTTTAGGGGATTGGTTTAGTCTTCTCATTATCTATTCTCTAGTCAAATGTGATTTAAATTATAATTAATTATGTTGATTTATCAATATTAATTAATTCAAATTAAATCACTTGTTGTTGTGTTTTTCCAACAATAATCCTAGCCGTTGAAAGGGACACAATCAATCTCGTCCGCTGATCGTGTGCTGTCCATGGATTGGGATCCATGGACTCCCAAAACCCTATATAAGAAGAGGAACCCCTTGCTCTTCTTGACACTCGACATCAAGGAATGCTCTCTCTCTCTCTTTTCTCTCTACATGGCCATTCTCTCCATCTCTCATGTGGTCGTCCACCATGGATGCCCTAGAGAGATCCTCCATTACCGCAGTGTCGTCGTTACGCTGCCCGATCGTTTGCCCGTGGATCTCTGTCTACTTCGGCGTGCCTTGCTCGTGAAAAAGATGATGTATCTTGTTTGTCGAGATCGGCAGATCCGTGGATTGGATCATCAACATGGATTTCTAGAAGCACGTGTCTCATCCATGCGCTCGCAAGCGTCTCCTCCGTCGGATCGGACTTGAGACAGGAGGTCTCTTTGTTTAGAGACTCTATCGCAACTACACTTCAAGAGGTAATCCTATTACTTGTTTGTGTTTTAGACAAAATGATCCGAGAAGTATTCTTGGATCATGTGGTTTCGTCACATAGAAAATTTTAATTTCCGCTGCATCGAGCAACTAGTACGACTAGTCGCTCCCGATCGCATTCGATGCGATCATCACGCTTCCGTCATGCGCTTGAGGATTTTTCCCGTATCCTTCACTAAGCATAGCAGAAGAGTAAGAAACGGGGCGGTCGAGATTGAGAGGGAAAGAATAGAAGTTATGAATACACAATGATATCGGTTCCCCTATACCTAGGCTCAGGTCAGCATAAGTATGATCGAGTAGTTACAAGTGGAGGACCTAATAGATCAGGCGTGTCTATAGAAGTGATTGGTTGAATCTTCTAGCTACATTGAAGAGGATGGCTTCATTTATTAAGGCCTCATATGGGCCAAGAGGGCTTTCATCTGATTTTGTGCCCTGTCTGAAGGAGATCTTCTCAACATGTACCAAGTGCTCATGTGATTCGAGGAAGTGCTTAAGCAGTTGTTTGTTGACTAGGGAAGTTTGCGTATTGTATGTTGTCTTAGAAATTGTGACACTGGCATTACTGTGTACATCCCTGATGATGAAAGGTCTCGTCCACTTCAATTTCAGTTTGCCTTGGAAAATCTTCAACCTTACATTAAACAACCATACTTTCTGCCATGGGACGAAGTTCTCTATTCTAATTTTCATGCCATTTCTTTACTTTGTCCTTATAGATTGTGTTGTTCTCATATGCATGGTTTCTAATTTATGAAAGCTCATTGATAATGCGATTTTCAGGACAGTTAAGGTGGTTTAAGTATGCAAAGTTCATTGTCCTTAATCAATCAAATCGATCAAAAGAAAATAAAACCACTCAAAGATAAATCCAACAAATGTAAGCGGCTTCGCTATTTTATTTACATGGTACAGCGACCAGGGTCGAACACAAGGAGCATGATCTGAAAACTTATTAGTCGGATTTAGGGAATAAAATTCTTTGTTTAGTGGTTTTAAATTTTTAGATTTTTAATTTTTCCAATAAAGGCAATAAGTACAAGGAACAAAAGCACTCTTTTTGTATTTTTCTAATATGTCAAGACGCTTAGAAAAGTGTAGTAAAAATATTTTTGAGTTTATATATTTTATATTATTTTTGGTAATTTTCTAGATTTTTCTGATGTTTTATATTTTCCTAAAAATGAAAGAGTGGTAATAAAATACTAAACAATGCACAACCAGGAGTAATTTGCAACTTAAAATATTTTAAATGCTCAAAACTCCTAGATGATATTTTTATGAGAAAATGGAGATAAATATCTACAATCAAAGATAAAGAACACTATTTTGGATTTTTTTTCTATGATTTTATAAAATTTTATAAGATTATAAATGTTTTGTAATTTTTAGGGTTTTACAAGGTATTTTTGAACAAAAATGGTGCTGAAGAGAAAGGACACTAAACTAACCGATAGTAATTGTTATGAAATTTTTAGATAACTTTTCGAATTTTTTAGGATTTTTATAGGACAAACAGGACACCTTTTAGGGATTTTTACATTTTAATAATAGCAAAAGCATGCAAATCAAAACACAAAAATTACAGTAAATACTACACACTAGAAGGAGCTATAAGGAATTTTTAGGTAATTTATGGAATTAATTTGGTATTTCTTTTGCTAAATAAAAGATAAGTAGTTAAAACACTGCAATAGGGACCTATCTGTAATTATTCTAAGTTCGGCGGCCAAAGTATAACACATAATAAAATCTCAGGAACCAAACGTGCAATGTTTCCAGCCAAAATGTGTACTACACATGATCCAGATACACATGGATATAAATGCAAATCTCAAAACAATTCATTCGTTCCATAACAGCAAAAAACTTCAAGAAATAAAGTGCAAATATCACAGATAATCATGTGAGAACGCATGTGGACTTGACTCAACTGGAATGAAATGCAAATACGAAAAGCATAAGCATCCAAACTACAATTGTTTTAAACTACACAACTTATTTAACGGACTAAAACTAAATAAGAAAACATGCAGGGGAAATAAGGAAATATACCCCTAGGGCACGTGAGGGGAGCGTGAGGGCTCTGGTGGCTCTGATCGTCTCTTGGAAAAGATATGACGGCTCTGACGTGGTCGGGGACGTGTGTGTCATATTCCCCCAGGGATCTGATCAGACCGTTAGGAATTAGGCATAGCGGTACAGTCCTGATCAGATCCGGGAGTGCAACTCTAGATCGAACGGTATAGGATGGGGTAGATGAACTGGGCTCAAAGGACCTTCACCCAAGCGTGGAGGAAGATCCGTCGCTCCCATGAAGATGTTGAGAGGTCATGCACGGTCGTGGAAGTGCTCCGCATTGAGTGGCCTACTCCGATGAGAAAGTGGATGGTCGGATGCGCATGATGGTGCACCTTCACCTGGAGCTACTCATCCTGAGCAGCTGAGGTATCAAATGGGTCTCCTCGTGCGAGCAAGCACCTACAAGGGATAAAGTGACTCATGGACGTAGCTCCAGTCAGGTTATTGCATAGCAAAAGAGAAGCGATGGGGACATGGAACTCGGATTTTCTGCGAAGGTGTGGGAAGGAAACCCAACCTGATCCTTTCCCGATGAGCAGGATCCAGGGGGATAGGTTGCGCTGGAAAATGAAGGGTGAGTGGTCGATTCGATTGGTGTAGATGAAGGGAGGATAACGAGGCTCAGACCCGATGGTCGGAGCTAATGAACCGATGGTGGTAGAAGTGGAGAAATTGAAAAGGAATGGATAATGTGGGGATGATAATCGCTACATGAAGGTGCTGACGAATGCAGGAACTCCAGGCGAAGCAGAGGAGGAGGTTATAGCCTCAACCAAGTTGCAACTAACCAAGGTGGCTTCTCGCGACAGCTCTCCTATGGCGTGACTTGAGCGTTGTTAATCCAGCACCAACCCGAGCTCCGAACGTGGCTTCAAGGAGCTATCACTCAGTTGAGGTGTCTAGGGGTAGAAGGGTGGTGAGGTATGAGCTACTGTGCAATGGAGGTGGAGGATATAATTTATAGGAGTGCATGAGGGTCTAGAAGGATCGAAGGGAATCACGAATCCCTAGGCAGATCCGGTTGCGCCTCGAGATCCACAAAGATCATGGAAGTTTGGAGCATAATCGGGCACAAAAATCATGGTGAATGGATGCCGGACCCGATCGGGAAAAATCGGAGAAATGGGTTCCGACGAACAGAATCGGGTCAGACCCGACTTGGGGAGAAGGTGGACTTGGGTCAACAAACCCGGGTCAAACAATCAGGAAATTCCATTTCATATAATCAAATAATATTAAATAGAAACTATTAAATGATTTGAAAATAAAAAATGTTTATTATTTTGAAAACTATTTTTCAGTGTTTTTTTATTTTTTTATAAATTAATATATTATTGTATATATATTATATAGTATTATATAAAGGTATAATATACCTATGTATTATATATCTATTTTTATTTTATTATTTTTGCAAAAAAAATAGCTTCTTTTTATATTTTATTTATTTATAAAATAATGTAATGAGTATAAAATGATTTTTATAGGATTTTTATAATTTATATATGGTGTTAAATAAATAATTATTGTATACATTATATACATCTGGCCTTTTGTATGATGAGTTGTTGGATTTATTTTTATTTTTACATTATTAATAGGGTTGTATACAAATGTTCAACATTAAATATAAGATATTTATATTTTGTCAAGATAAATATACATAATTATTTCTACAAGTATAGGTAGTATGTATAGTACATAGTGTACCCTTATCTCTATTTACTTATTCTTTTGCGATTAGGTCAAGACTTGACCTTCTCTTGGGGTTTAGGTCACTCTGTATTTATTCTAAATAAATCCTTCTTTTTTCTCTTTATTCTTTTATTTTTGTGTTAAATATGTCATATTAACAAAGATATGTACAATGATAAATTATTGTATTAACATATAATTACAGGTAGTTTTGCTAATAGATAAATGTAAAATAAAAGAATAAAGAATGAGAATCATAAATCATCATCCCCCTATACTTTACCTTTGCTAGTCCCTTAGCAAACACTTATTTGAAAAAGAAGTGAAAACAAGATGAAAAGAAAAAGGAAAAAATCAAAGTTGAATATTAAACTTTTCTTCATTAAATTGCAGTAGAAAGCTCAGTCAGACCTTTGGATTATTAATTCGACGGAACCTTATTGGGAAACAGGTTTATGACTCAACAGCCTCCAAGTTCCATAGTTCTATGTTTAGGTCTTCTCAATAACCAGATCAGAACAAGTCTACATACACTAACTCTAATGACTATGAATCTTTTCTTGTACTGTATAAGTGATATATAGCTCCCTATCTCAAAAATGGCAAAGAAACAGCCTCCCTCAACAAGGTAACTCTAATCCCTCAGTCTAGCCACTCTTTCCTCTAGGAGCAGGGTATTCCCTTATAAGTTCAAGTACAACCAACTCATAAAGAGTGGAAAGAAGAGAATGAACCATGATCAGTGTAGTCATGTATCCTTTGGAGCTTGACCAGTGTAACCAAGTCTCCAGCTGCAAGCTTCCATGGTATGAGACGGTGGAATACATAAGCTTTGCTTATTCAACTATATACACTCCAGTAGGCATTTTATTTTCAATCAGGCATGACCCCTTTTTTGGAGTTCTTAATTTTTGCACATTTTTTTGATGTGCATATATACAACATATTCACGAGGTGCGGCATGTACATAAGGAGTTTTTCTTCTTGAGCAAGTAGACTATCCCTCTTTTGAAGATTTATTGTAGCCCACAACATCTTGTCGTTAGACCTCAATGTGACTTGATCAAGTTGAGGCGCACTTCCCCTCCCTAGAGGAGGACGAGAGGTTCCTTCTACAGTACTACCCTCGTGTGCTACTCCAAGCCAAAAGATTCTACCTCCTTACCACCTCATCTATGTTGAGCTTTGTGTAAGGTGTGCGTCCAAGTCAAGCTATTATCTATGAGAGTCATGCGTGCATTGTTAAGTGCTCTACTTTGGCTTATCAAGATGGCATGTGAACATAGCCTAGTGGACTCAAAAAAGTAAGTCTCTATGGACCAGAAAAGCCTTAACCCCAAATCCTATAAGGTTCCTCTGACATTAAGTGGATTAAGGTATCAACCAAGCTCCATTCTTCAATTTAATTCCAGATTAGTTTAAATGTCAACCATGATTCTAAAGAATGCAAATATGTACAAGACTGTTTTTATGGGAATTTTTCAAAATATGTAATTTTTTATGGAGATTTTTGAATAATGAAAATTTTTGCAAAATATTTATAAAGACATTTACAACTAGATTTTTACAAGCATTTATTATCAAAAAATTTCAAAAATTGTGTATTATATACATAATTTTTAATACAAAATATACACAAAAAATTTACAATCAAAACCATTTTTACAAGCATTTGTACAAAAATAGTTTTTACAAGTATTTTTACAAACATTTACAAGAGAGAAAATTTTAAAATTATTATGGTTTTTAGCCATGTTATTAACACACATAAAGTATGAGTTATGGCTAAATTATATATACAATATATACGATATCCCCCTATTCTTACTTGAACGATGTCCTTAGAGTGATCAGAGAGCGATGAAGGAAGACATAACTCGTGTTTAGTATGGGGAAGTGAAAAGAATGTTATACTATAACGATGACTAAGAGAATGAAACAAGAAGTCGGTGATCCCCCTATACTAGGATTAAATAATCCTGAGTATAGAAGACTATACACAATAGGGGAAAAGTGAGGAATAAAATATACAGATATTACCTCTCATATACTAAGGGTCAAGGATCCCAAAGTATAGGAAGCAAAATAGAGGTAATAGAGTCAAATGAATAATCATAAGCCAGATACCCCCCTATACTTAGGATGAAGTGTATCCTAAGTATGGCATTATCATAGGATAAAGACGGGGTGTCAAACATAAAGAATGGATGATATGGACAGAATGGATCTATACAGTTGCGGTGTAGAAGTGGAAATAAGGTAGGAGGTGGAAATAATGTGAGTCGAAGAATACACCTCATACAAAATGAATGGGGGCAATGTCAACAATCAGCGGATCATAATCAAGATATGGCTTCAATCGCTGACCATTAACCCGAAAGGTGGAATCAGAAGACAACTCGGATATATCAATAGTGTCGTTATCGTGCACCTTGCTGACCAAGTATGGTCCCTTCCATTTACTCTGTAATTTCCTTGGAAATAATCTCAACCTTACATGAAATAGCCACACTCTCTGATCTGGCTCGAACTGTTTATGGCTGATATGAGAATCATGCCATATCTTCACTCTGTCCTTCTATTGTAGGCTACTTGAGAAGGATGTGTCTGTCAACTCCTCCAGGGATGTCAATTATGCTCTCCTCTGGTCTCCTACACTCTCAAAATCGAACAGTATCTTAGTGATTTCCCAAAGTGACTTATGTTTCAGCTCAACTGGTAAGTTGCATGACTTCCCATAAATGAGTAGGAATGGAGACGTATCCAAAGATGTCTTGAAGGAAATCTGATAGGCCCACAAGACCGAGTCCAAAAGCTGCGATCAATCCTTTCGGTTTGGGCGGACTACCTTCTACAATATAGTCTTAATCTCCATGTTTGAAACCTCAGCAAGACCATCCGACTGTGGATGGTATGGAGTGCCAACTCTATGGTCAATGATGAACTCGTTATCAAGAGCCCTTACCTTGTCGTTGATAAAATGAGTCTCCCTCGTTAGAAATCAAAACTCTAGGAACCCCAAACCATGATATAATATTTTTCCTAAAGAATCTGCAAACAGTCTTTGCATCAGCGGCTCGGGCAGGGATGGACTCAACCTAATGACTCACATAATCTACAACGAGCAAAAAGTACTCAAACCCCTGACCCTTAGGAAATAGGCCCATAAAATTGATGCCCCGTGTGTCAAAAACCTCACAGAAGTGAAGGGGTTGCATCGTCATCATATCTCTATGTCCATAAGTACCATTTTCGTACAGTCAGTAATCTCTTCACGAATTCATCTGAATCCTTGAGGAGAGTAGGCCACCAAAGGCCGGATTGAAGCACCTTTTGTGTTGTTTGTCTCCCATAGTGATGTCCTCCAACCTCAAGCTTGTGACAATATGTAAAGATGCTATGGTGCTCCTCCTGAGGAATACACCAAAGCCAGACGCTATCCCCCCCTTTCATGATAAAGAGTAGGATCCTCCCAATGGTACGACTTGGCCTTCACAAGAAAGGTCTCAAGTCGCTGCCTGGTCCAACCTTGTGGAACTTTCTTGGTGACAAGATAGTTCACAATGTCAATAGAAAGAATCACCTTGTCTGGGAAAGTCTTTATAATAGGTGTGGTATGATCTGAATCCTCAAGATGCTCTAATCGAGAGAGATGATATGCCACCACATTCTTGATTCCAGATTCATCCTTAATCTCAATATCAAACTCTTGGAGTAGAAGGATCCATCTGGTCAATCTAGCTTTGGCATCCTTCTTTACCATGAGGTATCAGATGACGGTGTGATCGGTGTAAATAGTCACTCTAGATCCAAGAATGTAGGATCGAAACTTATTCAGAGCAAAATCTACAGCTAACATCTCCTTCTCAGCCACGGTATAGTTTCGTAGGGCAGCATCCAAAGTTCGTCTAGCATAGTAAATAGCAAATGGCAATCCATTCCTCGTATGTCCAAGCACAGCACCTATGGCAAAATCAGAAGCATCCGCCATGATCTCGAATGGGAGAGACCAATCGGGTGGCTAAAGGACAGGAGCCTGCACAGCTAATCCTTTGAGAGTCTCAAACGACGCGAGACACTTATCATTTACAAGGAACTCGATGTATTTTGTCAGCAAATCAGTAAGCGGTCAGTCAATTCAGTTGAAGTCTTTTATGAACCATCGGTAGAAACCGATATGTGCCAGAAAAGACCGCAATTGTCTCAAATTAGATGGTGGAGTGAGTTTCTTGATGATATCCACCTTGGCTGGATCAATCTTCATGCCCTTGTTGAGATGATGTGACCAAGGATCGTCTCCTGAGTCATCATGAAATGACTCTTCTTCCAAGATAACACAAGATTGACCTCAACGCAGTGCTGAAGTACCCGATCTAGGAAAGAAAGATAAGCATCAAACCCATCACCGTAGACCAAAAAGTCATCCATGAAGACCTCTAAACAATCACCCACCATGTTCGATAAGATGGAAAGCATGCACCTTTAGAATGTAGTTGGGGTATTACATAATCCAAAGGTCATCATTCTAAAAGCATACATTCCGAATGGATAGGTGAACATCATCTTATCCTGGTCTTCGGGTACTATGGCCACCTGATTGAACCCCAAGTACCCGTCAAGAAAGCAGTAGTGACTCTTCCCAGTTGATCTCTCAATGATCTAATCAATAAATGGTAGTGGGAAGTGATCCTTTTTAGTGGTATGATTCAATCGTCTGTAGTCCACACAGACTCTCTAAGAAGTGGGTACCCGAGTATCTATCTTCTCTCCAGACTCATTCACAACTGTGGTGATACCCATCTTCTTGGGTACCACATGCAACATAACTGACCCATTTGGAGTCGAAGATGGGGTAGATAAATTGGCGCTCCACCACTTAGATATTTCTTATTGACTACATCTCGAAGATTCGGATTCATCCTATGCTGAAACTCACGTGATGGTTTGGCGTCATCTTCGAGATATATATGGTGGAATTAGAGAGCTAGACTTATCCCCTGGAGATCAGCTACACTCCATCTGATTGCCTTGCAATTTCTCCCAAGAACCTACATCAATTGAGATTCTTGGTCATTAGTTAAATCTGTTGAGATAATGAATAGAAACATTTCTGACTCACCCGCAAGGAATATATACTTCATGATCTGTGGAAAGGTCTTCAATTCAAGACAAGTGGGAGCTGGCAAATCTGGCCTCTGAAATGTCTGAGTGAAGGCTACCAAATCTGTGGGAGAACTCTCATTGTATCTGCAAATCTGATGAAGGCGACTCTGCTGGTGTGTCTATCAACTGTACTGGATCGACCTTCGTCCTAACCATGGGCTCAATAGACATCAGATGTGATAAATAATCCTCAAAATCCTACCAATCAAAATCATGTCTGATATTGAGGGATCTGAATCGGAATCGCAAGAAATATACTATGCTTCGCTACCCAGATCGCACTCATCAACCTCTAATGTGTCATGTGTCATGAGTGTGCTATCCGAGCTCTCATCAACTGTCATTTGTGGTTCTGCATTGTCTGGAGGTGTGACAAGGGCTCGTGAGATTGAATCTGTCCAAACAGATTCCTCATATGTAATCACAAAATCACACTCCTGATGGACATCTAGCTCTGCATCTGTCATCTGCTCTGCATTTGTAGTCTAGTCTGAGCATGTTAAGTCTCTGGCTCTGATCTCCTCAATCGTCTCTATTTGTATACTCTCGCCCTCGATGCGAAACTATACCTTCCTACTATCATAATTAGACATTGCCTTGGTTGTGGCCAAGAAAGGTCATCCTAAAATGATGGGTGTATCTGTCACAGATTTAGAGATCTCCATGTCCAGTACAACAAAGTCCATGGGGAATTTCAGGCCCTGGATTGTGACGACCACTTCCTTTAATAACCCCTTTGGCCTCTTAACAGATCTCTCTGCAAACTGAAGGATTGGCATGCTCTCTCTAAGAGGGCCAAACTTGAATCGGTTGAGTATGCCAGCCAGGAGGAGGTTAATCGAGGAACCGTTGTCTAATAGAGTCCGATCGAACCACTACTCATGAATATGGCATCTGACGTATGGAGCTACTGTATAAGGTCTCTAGGATGGCAATAGATTATGAATGGCGAAGCAAGTGGTACGAGTGAGCACGTGGATTTCTGCATTATGATTCCTCTTCTTCCTACAGATGGTAGTCTTCTCTTTCAAGTTCTTATGGAATAGAGGGATGTGCTCAAGTGCCTCCTGTAGAATAGCTGGATCTGAAATCTGTCTATCATCTTCTCACTGAACTCTAACTAGTGTTTCTTTTTTGGATTTTTCTATTTTTTTAGCCCTTCCCTAAGTGGAGTGCTTGAGGGAAGGGGATAGAAGGAACCTCCTCAGATGATTGAGGGTCAGGGGTAGGTTTCTTGGCATTTAATAGGCTAGAATCCATGCATAAATCATCAAGCACAATAGATGGACTCACAGGAGATACAAAAACCTTTCCTTTATTCATATTTTTATTTTTGATATTTTTCCATTTTTGGGGGGTTTTTCATTGAACTCCTTAGGTATATGATAAGTCAACACTATAGAAGGATTCTTGGTGGCATCAGTAGCACCGACAACATCTGACTTTGTCACATTAGTACCACACTCTGGCCAAGTATCTGGGAAATAGGTGGTTTCAGCACCACCATCTGTAGCTGGAAATACGACAGCTTCAGTATCATTGTCTGGATCATCATCCTTGGGGGCTTCAGCACCACCATCATCATCATGGTCAGCGACATCAACACCGCTCTCAACTCCGTCTAGCATCCTCAGCTAAGATATAACAGGTCTCTACTCGATACATCTCGAGGTCGTCAAGGATAACCCCATCCATGTAATCACAAATGGCTAAAGAACTCAAGGCTTCTAAACAGGATGTAGAGATGACACTAGATGTGTGTGATTCTCTCACCATCTCTATATGTACCTTCTCTCCCTCGGCATGAAAAGATACCTTCCCTATATCATAATCAGAGAGGGCCTTCACAGTCTCCAAGGCCTCCCAAGAATGATCGAGGCAAGGTATTTGCAGAGGAGTGTCGCCTAGACGAGTCGCCAGTGGCTGGCTTCCTATCGCTCCTAAGTGTCACAAAATCAATATCAAGTATATAATAAAGAATGTCATCCATAACATCACTAGGAGTGGTGGTCTCTGTGAACTGTACTTTCTCATACTTCCTCTCCAGATTGTTTGGGTTTGGTTCAATCTGAGCGGGTATGGTGGCTTTCCCTTTGATAATCTCCCTCATTTCCTGTCGAAACTCGTACATCTCTTGCCAGAAGGAAGCTTGCTGAATTGAGAGCAAGCAGGTGAGGTCATCAAGGGTTTGGTTCTCATAGGATGGTGCATGAGAACCAGATGGGTTGCCTCATTGGAAATGATGTTGGCTCTGTTGCTGGTAGTGAGGAGGAGGCTGGTGATACTATTGAGGTTGTTGCGACTGCCTCCATTGTTGACTGTGGTAAGCGGGCCAAGGACCATGCTATTGTTGCTGGGAGTATTGGGACTGTTGTTGTTGTTGTTGGGTACCAGGCCCTGCCTATATCGGAGACTGTTGCTGGGATGAGGTGCCTCCGGTGGTCCATTGGAAACCCGGGTGATCATGACAGATCCTGGGTTGTTGCCGATACTGATCGTACCAAATCCCATTGACTTCCATCAACGGCTCTTGTTTCTCGTGAACTAGTAAGGGAAGGGATGCCAAGGGCTGATCTGAATGGTATATCACCATCTGAATGTCTAGCGGTGACTGTTGATACTGTTTGGGAGGTTGATATGGCTCCACCTGAATATAGTGGAGTTTGCGGTATGAGGCGGAGCGCTGAGACGAACAGCTCTGTGGATCAATCTGTGACCTGAAGTTGGGTTGAGAAGCCATCTGTGACTCCTGGAGACACATGATATACATCTTTAGGTCACTGAGGGTATGGGCTAGATCATCGATCCTGTTGAGCTTATCCAAGCCCTAGCACATCTTTTTCTCTATAATATCCATCCGGTCCAGCTTTTGGTTGATAATACCCATGTCGGTGGTTGATGATTTTGCTAGTGTTGTTGTCGTTATCGATGAAGAGGGATCGGTCTAGATACGCACAATCCTCTAATATGAAACTGCCTGATTGGGGGCTTGGGTTGTGTATAGACCTAGATCTGGGATATCGCGGTGTAGTTTTCAGTATCTCTTCATAGATGGCCCAGACCTGGCCTTCATCCTTGACAAAGTATGACCCACCACATGAGGCATTCAGAAGCCCCTGCAGCTTTGGCGTCATCCCATAGAAGAAGCTTTGGATAAGGTTGGGCCTGGATATCTCGTGATGTGGACACCGGTCATTGAGCTCTCTGAATCGATCCCAGGCTTCATGGAACTATTCATTTGGGATCATTTTGAAGTTGTTTATCATAGTCCTTGTTGCATTGGTCCAGCCAAGTGGATAGTACTTGTTCAAGTACTGGGTCCAGAGCTGCTCCCAAGTAGTGACAGACCTTCCTAGGTGCTTCAGCCAATAGGCTGCCCTGTCAACCAAGGAAAATGGGAAGGCAATCCTCTTAATGGGGTCCTCGTCCACCAGTCTGTCGTGGACAAGGTTGCAGATCATCTCAAACTCCTACAGATGAAGATAGGGCTCCTCAGTGGCTAGCCCATGGAACTTAGGCAGAAGCTAAATCGTCTATGGATGGAGCTCGAAGTTGTCATCGATGGGTGGAAGCTAGGTGCAATGATGAGTGAGGGTTGCACCAGGATTGTGTAACTTCCTCATCATCCTCTGTGGTCTGGCTGGGTCCTATGGCTCCTCCCGACGACGATCTCCTCCTGCTCTGGCCTCTACTCTAGGAATCTCTTCACTATCGGTTGGTCTGTCTGGCTCTACTCAGCCATCTCTCATTTGAGCGAGTTCACTCCTCATGTCCGCCATGAATGATCCTTGGTCCCTGATCTGCCTCTACATGGTCTCCAAGGAAGGAAGCAAAGTGCTGCTGATGGCAGCCTGATCTAATACAAATGAATAACCATGGGGTAGCTCATTAGTCCTGCCCTCACTGCTGGCCATGTTCCATGTCTCTGCAAAGGCAAAAAAATCCTAACTCAAGTGTTGTCAAATGCATAAATAGCTGCGCTGGCCTCTCAGGTGCTATCTCAGGAGTGGAAGAAGGGTGGTCGAGGGGGAACAGGGTGGAGGCGAACTCAGGTTCTGAGAGTTAGTCTGAGCTCTATGAAGCTGCCCTAAATGAGTGGATTAGAGTGTTGGATAGAGGTGTTGCCAAAGGTAACCTAAGGGACCTCCAACCCATCACCGTGATGTGGGGATTTATGGATATTGATGTGGACAGTAGGGAAAGATGAGAAATCAAACCCCAATTTCACCAATGTGACACAGTGTTGACCAGAGATCTTGGTCGTTTATCTTGTCAAATTTTATTAGGCGATAATTCAATCTATCAGAGTAGTTAAGCAGGCTATTAGGAGCCCGATTCTCCTTGAAGAGTGGCCTAGATTCTACGACTAGTTGTCCCCACCTCCAGCCGGTACAGGTGTAAATATGGACTGTTAAAAATGGCTACCCGTTACTTGAGGACCGTGCCAAATGCATTGTCCTCTAAACCACCTGCTCTGCTAAGGAGATCCAGACCGTTTACCAGCTACCCGAAAATCCTCACTGGATTAATGGATAGTCATTTTTAGAACAAGTAGTCTACAAAAATTCCAGGCATGGCTCTATCCTAGTGTGTGGTTCACTCAACTCGCTGCAAATAAATCAAACAAGGAGGGGGTTACTCTCCCCAAAACAAATATTTTTAGGTGAAGTCCGATTTTAGGTCAAGTTTGCATTAGCAGTCCCAAATTTTATTGGTTGTCACATTTTATGTATTTTTCTGAAATAATGCAAACATCTAACAAGTTCCTATTTCCTTTTTATTTAATTCAAATAAAATAGGGGGAGGAAAGTGGAAAAGCCAATGTGTGATCAAACACAATGATGCATGCAGAGATTGAAATGCGTACCTTGCTTCGCCACTCTACATGCAGTGTGATCCGTACATAAATTTAAAGATTGAATTTAAACTAACCTATATGATGCACAAAGAAACCGTCCTATGATGAGCCCTTCTATTAGCGGGAAGACTTGGCTAGTTAATTATCCGGAAGAGAGACCGGATTCCGATCTTCGATGCTGATCGAAGCCCACCACAGTGATCCTGCAAGCGTTGTATACAGCCTCTCTAAGAACGAGGTCTCTAATCCATATAGATTAACTTTTTTATTTTTGACTAAGTCTTATTATGATCTATAGGTACGTGTAGTCTATTTAAGGTATTTGCGCCTATCTAAGTTATTGAGCTCAAGCAAGTATAAGTCCTAAATCTAAGGGTCAAAACATCAAGAATCAAATAGAAAATAATGCGAAAAATCTTTGAAAAACTACGGTGAGGTGACCCGAGTACATCGGTACTCGGCAAAACAGACCCAGAATAAGAGAGTTCAAGAGTGTCCAAAAAGTATAAATCATTACAATAAGGTTTTTGCAAAACTAAAATCTATCTAAAGTAATTGTCTTCTCTCCTTCTCTGCTCCTCCTTAGATGCGGGCCTCTCCAAAAGTGAACTAAATCATCCCTCGGGCGGTTCCTCATATAAAAAGCAAAACAGAAGAAAGTCATAAAGTAGTTATAATGGATAGATACAAAAATAATCAAAAACGAAATTAACAACTAAACCATGCTCCTCGGCAATGGCACCATTTTGATGATGTGATTTTAAAGTCGGTCAAGGTGGTTTAATTATGTAAATGTCATTTTCCTTAATCAACTAAATCGATCACAAGAAATAAAACCACTCAAAGATAAATCAAACAAATGTAAGCGGGTTCTCTATTTTATTTACCCGGTATAGAGACAACAGTCTAACATAAGGAGCACGATTTAAAAACTTAGTAGTTGGATTTCGGGAATAAAATTCCTTTTTAGTGGTTTTTAATTTTTAGATTTTTAGTTTTCCAATAAAGGCAATAAGCACAAGGAATAAAAGCACTCTTTTTATATTTTTCTAATATGTCAAAATCACTCAGAAAATGGCAGTAAAAATAATTTTGAGTTTTATATATTTTATATTATTTTCAATAATTTTTCTAGATTTTTCTGTTGTTTTTATATTTTTATAAAATTCAAGCAGTGCTAAAAATATTAAACAGTACATAGCTAGGAGTAATTTGCAACGTAAAAATATTTAAGTGCCCAAAACTCCTAGAAGATATTTTAAGATAAAATAGAGATAAATATCTACAATCAGAGATAAAGAGCACTATTTTTGGATTTTTATATGATTTTATAGAATTTTTATAAGATTTTAAGTGTTTTGTAATTTTTCGGGTTTTATAAGGTATTTTTTGACGAAAATGGTGCTGAAAAGAAAGGACAGTAGACTACACCTACAGTAGTTTTTATGGAATTTTTATGATTTTTAAAGGATAAACAGGACACTTTTTAAGGATTTTTGAATTTTTAATAATAGCAAATGTATGCAAATCAACGCACAAAATTATCATAAACACTACACACTAGTAGGAGCTATAGGTAATTTTTAGATAATTTATGGAATTAATTTGATATTTATTTTAATAAATAAAAGACAAGTAGTTAAAATAGTTCAAAAGGGACCTATCTGTAATTATTCTAAGTTCATGGCACAAAGTATAACACAAAGTATAAGCTCAAGGGCCAAACATGCAATTTTTCTAGCCAAAACGTGCACTGCATGTGATGCAGATACACATGGGTATAAATGCAAATCTCAAAACATTTCATTCATTCCATAGCCGCATAAAAGTTAAAGAATTAAAGTGCAAATATTCTAGATAATCACGTGGGGATGCACGTGGACTCGACTCAACTAGACTGAAATGCATTTAAAAAAGCTTAAGAGTCCAAATTGCTATTGTTTTAAACTATACAAATTATTTAATGGACTAAGAATAAATAAGACAACATGTAGGAGAAATAAGGAAATATACCCCTCGGGCATGTGAGGGGCGTGCAAGGTCTCTGGAGGCTCTGATCGTCTCCTGGAAAAGATATGATGGATCCGATGTGGTCGGGGACGTGCGTGTCAGATTCCCTCAGGGATCTGATCAGACCGTTAGGAATTAGGCGTGGTGGTACGATCCTGATCAGATCGGGGGGTGCAGCTCCAAATCGAATGGCGGAGGATGGGGCTGGATGAACTGGGCTCAGATGACCTTCACCCGAGCGTGGAGGAAGATCCACCGCTCCGATGAAGATGCTGAGAGGTCCAGCACCATCGTGGAAGTGCTCCGCGTCGAGTGGCCTACTCCGATGAGAAAGTGGATGGTCGGATGTGTGTGATGGTGGACCTTCACCTGGAGTTACTCCACCTGAGTAGTTGAGGTATCAAATGGGTCTCCTCGTGCGAACAAGCACTTGCAAGGGATAAAGTGACTTGGGGGCGTGGCTCCGGTCAGGTTATTTCATAGAAGAACAAAGGGAAGCGACGGGGAGATGGAACTTGGGTTTCCGGCGAAGGTGAGTGAAGGAAACCCGACCTGATCCTGCAATGACGAGCAGGATCCAGGGGATAGGCTGCACTGGAAAATTAAGGGTGAGTGGTCGATTCGATCGGTGGGATGAGGGGTAACGGGGCTTGGACCCGATGGTCGGAGCTAACAAACCGTCGGTGGCGGAAGTGGAGAAATTGAAATGGAATTGACAGTACTGGGATGATAATCGCTACCTAAAGGTGTTGATGAATGCAGGAACTCCAGGCGAAGTAGAGGAGGAGGTTATAACCTCAACCAGGTTGCGACTGACCAAGGAGGCTTCTCGCGGTGGTTCTCTGGCGTCGCGACTTGAGCGTCGTCAATCCAGCACCAACCCGAGATTTTCCAGGCAGCTATCACTCAGCTGGAGGTGGCTAGGGGGAAGAAGGGTGGTGAGGTATGAGCTACTTTATAATGGAGGCGGAGGATATAATTTATAGGAGTGTTTGAGGGTCTAGAAGGATCGAAGGGAATCACAAAACCCTAGGTTGATCTGGCTACACTTAGGGATCCACGAGGATCATGGAAGTTTGGAGCGTAATCGGGCATAGAAATCATGGTGAATGGATGCCAAACCCGATCGGGAAAAATCAGAGAAATGGGCTCCAGCCAATAGAATCGGGCCAAACCGGACTTTGGGAGAAGGTTGACTCGGGTCAACAAACCCGGATCGACCTATCAGGAAATTCCATTTCATTAAATCAAAGAATATTAAATAGAAAATAGTAAATGACTTTAAAATAAAAAGTGTATAAAATAAAAAAAATGATTATTATTATTATTATTATGTAAACAATTTTTCAATGATTTTTAATTATTTTTATAAATTAATATATTATAGTATATACAGTATATAGTATTATATATTGGTATAATATACCTATGTATTATGTATATGTATTTTTATTTTATTATTTTACAAAAATAACTTCTTTTTATGTTTTATTTATTTATAAAATAATGTAGCGAGTATAAAATGATTTTTATAGGTTTTATAATTTATATATGGTGTTAAATAAATAATTGTTGTATACATTATGTACATGTGGCCTTTGTACAATGATTTGTTGGATTTATTTTTATTTTTATCTTGTTTTTATGATTTTCATTTTTACATTATTAATAGGGTTGTATACAAATGTTCAAAATTAAATATAAGATATTTATATTTTATCAAGATAAATATATATATAATTGTTTGTACAAGTATATGTAGTATGTATAGTATACAGTGTACCCTTATCTCTCTCTACTTATTCTTTGCGATCAGGTCAAGATTTACCTTCTCTTAGGGTTTGGGTCACTCTGTATTTATTCTAAATACGTCCTTCTTTTTCTTTTCTTTTTATTCTTTTATTTTTGTGTTAACTATGCCATACTAACAAAGATATGTACAATGATAAATTATTGTATTTACATATAATTAGTTACATGTGAATTTGCTAACAGATAAATCTAAAATAAAAGAATAAAGAATGAGAATCGTAGATTCATCACTCATTTAAATCCATATCTCTATGCTTCTTTCCTTGGCGACAATTCCAATTGATCTTTTTGATTGCCCATACCGATTTATGCACTAATTCTGAGCGCAAATGACATGATTTTCCAATTACCATTCTACACGGGGAGGTGCCCCATGGGGTTTTGTAAGCTGTCCTGTAAGCCCATAGAATTTGGTCCAGGAGTTAGACCAGTTCTTCTTATCAGGACAAACTAGCTTCTGTAAAATTTCTTTGACCTCCCTATTTGACATCTTTGTCATGCCATTAGATTGTGGGTGGTAAGGATTGGTGACACGGTGCACGATGTCGTAGTCTTTAGCCAACTTCTTCACCTCCTGGTTGAAAAAGTGGCGACCCTCATCATATATCATAACCCTGGGGATCCCAAACCTCGAAATAATCTGATCTTTTAGGAATTTACTAACGGTTTTTTTATCTGTGGCTTGAGTAGGATAGCCTCCACCCATCTTTAAAGATAGTCTACCACGAGAAAAATATATTCAAACCCACAGCTGTTAGAGAATGGACCCATAACGTCAACACCCTATGTGTCGAATACATCACAAATGATCAATGGTTGCATAGGCATGGCATATTTGGGACCCATGGTCCCTCCCATTCTTTGGTAGACGGGGCACGACCTGACAAAATTGTAGGCATCCTTAAACAAGGTTGGCCAGTAAAATCCATATTGTAATATCTTCTCATTGGTCCTCTTCCCAGAGTGGTGTCCTCTTGCCTCCAAGGTGTGGCACAGAGTCATGATACTTTGGTATTCCTCCTGAGGTATACATCTTCTCCATATACATCTGGTCCTTCAAAGAAAAGGAACGAATTCTCCCAATGGTAATATCTAGATTCTTTTGTAAGTCGGTCAATTCTGCTCTTGGGCCAACCCTAGAAAACTTTCTTAGAGACAAGATAGTTAACCATGTCGGCATGCCATGGGAGGGAGTCAATAACAAAAATTGACTCATCTAGGAAGGATTCACATATTGACTATGAATCAGATATCTTGTTTGATCTGAGATAGATGGTCAACCACCACGTTCTTTACTCCAGTTTTATCCTTAATCTCCAAATCAAATTCCTGAAGTAGGAGTATCCATCTAACAAGACATGCCTTTGCATCTTTCTTTGCCATTAAGTATCAGATGGCGGAATGATCTGAGTATACTGTCACCTTAGATCCTAGAAGTAGAGATCTGAATTTTTCTAAGGCAAAGACTACATCCATCATTTCCTTTTCTATCACAGTATAATTTTTCTGAGCTAGATACAAAACATTTCTTGTGTAGTGAATAGCATAAGGGACTCCATCTCTCCTCTGCCCTAAAAAAGACCCTACTGTAATCAAAGGCATCGGTTGAAGGGAAGAGACTAATCATGGGCTTGTAGGATGGGAGATTCCATGATCTTCTTTTTGAGCAGCTCAAAGGCCTCAAGACACTTATGATCTCCAAGGAACTCAATGTCTTTTCCTAAGAGCTCGATCAGTGGTTGGACAATTTTTGAAAAATCTTTGATAACTCTCCGATAAAATTTGACATACCCTATAAAAGACCTCACTTGATTAATGTTGGTTGGTGGCACAAGTTTATTGATCACATCCACCTTGGTAGGGTAAACCTCTATTCCCTTCTTGTAGATGGTGTTCCCCAATGCAATGCTTTCCTTTACCATGAAATGACTTTCCTCCCAGGAGAGCACTAGATTCACTTCCCTACATCTCTTGAGGACTCAGTCCAGATGTGCAAGATAATCATCGAATGAATCACCATGGACAGAGAAGTCATGCATAAAAACTTCCAGAAAATCCCAAACCATTTCAGAAAAAACCACAATCATGCATCGTTGAAAAGTGTCAGGGGGGTTACATAGCCTGAAAGGCATGCAATTGAAAGCGTAAGTATCGAAGGGACAAGTGAATCTTGTATTTTCCTGATCTGCAGGGGTGATGGCTACATGATTGTAACCCGAGTACCTGTCTAAAAAGCAAAAGTATTCACTTCTCATCAGTCTCTCCAAAAGCTAATCAATAAATGGTAGTGTGAAGTGATCCTTCTTTGTCGTGGCATTCAAGCACCTGTAACCCATACATACGTGCCACAACATGGGTACTCGTGTCGTGATCTCCTATCCCTCCTCATTGGTGATGATATGAAGTCCCGACTTCTTCGGGACTACGTGTAGTGGTGTCACCCATTTTGAGTTTGAGATAGGAGAAATGAACCCTGCTCCACACCATTTCTCTATCTCAGTCTTAACCACTTCCCGTAAATTTGGATTCAACCTACACTGGAATTCATGGCAGGGTTTAGCATTGTCCTTGAGGTATATATGGTGTGAACAGAGAGCTGGGTTAATCCTTTGGAGATCTTATAATCTCCGCCCTAACACCTTGAGGTTTTTCTCTAGAACTTCTAGCAGGCAGATTTCCAGCTCTTCGATCATATGTGAACTAATGATGACCGGAAACTTTCCCTTAGGTCCTGCAAGGAAGGCATATTTGAGAGTAGGGGGCAATGGTTTGAGCTCGGGTATATCTGTATCATCCAAGAGATCTGATTCTATAACTGCTGACTCTGTTTGTGATGTGGGTGGATCCTGTGTGACTTCATCTACTACCAACTGGATGGCTTCGGGGACGGATCACCAAATATGTGGCGTATTTCGGCAAAAGCCGCATCTGACCTATCTTCCTCACTTTGAGATTGTCCTGAAGGAGATGAGACCGACAGGTCTACATAGATATTTGAGTCTTCGGGAGTGTAGGATGATGCACAGAGAGTATTTTCTTGAATGAGATGGCAGACTTACTGATCGACAATGTCCTCTCCAGATGAGAGCGATTCTATGATTGTGGTTGGGTTCTGTCTCCAAGGCTTAACTGTCGTTATTCTGCTACAATTTGCCTCTGACTCGGAAGTTCCTGACTCGATGCTAGATTCTGTATCAGATCTCTAGAATCTATTCTGCTTCATTTTTTTATTCAACATCTCTGAATTTGATTTTTCTCGAAGTACGGTTAAAGAGGGCTCCTGTGGTCCTAAGGACCACCCTAAAATCATATGGGAATCGTTCCAATTCCTAGGGACATCCATGTCAAGCATTGTAAAATCTATTGGATAATTCAGTTCCTCGATTTTTATTACATTGTTCCTGATCTCACCCCTGGCTCTCTTAGTTGATGTATCAGCAAACTGAAGTACGGCTCTTGATCCTAAGAGGACCCAGATTCAGGTGTTCATAAAGTGTGGTGGGCATAAGATTGATGGAGAAACCATTGTCTAACAGAGTTCTAGTAAACTTTATTTCATTGATCTGGCTAGTTACAAAATGTGCACTCATATCTTTCTTCTTCCATGGACGTTCATTCTTAATTAAATGAGATATAGCTATGGAGAGTATATGCTTCTTGGTTCGGCTTTACTTTTTCCTACTGGCCCTAGATGGTGTGCAAGTCATCTTAAGGTACTTTCTGAAAGTCGTGTCTCTTTTTATCATCTCATCCAAGGATAGAGTGACCTTCATGTTTTCCTTGCAGATGTGTTCCATCTCTTCATCATTTTTTTGTTTTTTAAATTTTTTTCTTTCCAACCATAAGAGCATGGGGGAAGGGATTGATTGATCATGATCAAAAATTGAAACATCAATTTTATTAAACAAGGAAACATGGATCTATACACGAATAGGATTAACTCTTACTTCAGGACTCTGACTTAAAACAGGAACATAAAATGATTACTATAGCTATGGGTGTTGCTGCTGTTGTGGTGAGTCTTCTTCTTCCTATTCAGACGCATTTGACTCTGATGTGTTATGGTACTCTGGTGTAGGGGTTTGTGGTCTCTCCTCTTCTTCCTCCCTAGATGTATGTCTAGGAGTGGACATTGGAGCTATTCACCATGTTCCTTTGCTCGATCAGGCAAGGTTACGATCATTCCACTCATGAGAGAAATATGATTTGTGTCATCATGCGAAAAGATCTCATATTTAGGTAAAGAATATTATGAGATTATTACTTGATCCTTATGCCCAAGGCTATTGGTTTAAGCTTGTACTTGAGCGGGAATCGTGGCTTTAGGTGTGGTGCACTCATCTCTCCATCTTGAGAGTCGATTGATATCAACTCTCATGTCATGAAGTTCTTCCAACACTCGATGGAGTTTGAAAGAGATTGAAGAGGACAAACCTTGGCCCTTCCTAGCCTGAGGTTGTTGTGAGTGTTGGTTCTGATGGTACTGGCCCTGCTGGCCCTGACGTTGGTAGTTGTTGAGGTGGTTGCTGGTAGGGACGAAGGGGTTTCTAGTAGGGGCGTTGTTGCTGCTGCTTTAGGGGTTGGTATCTAGGGTGGGCCTGTGGTGGATGAGGGTTTGGAGTAGAATTGTGATCTGATCGGTTGACTGGATCTGGATTCTACGAGACTCTATTTATCTTCGTGACTTATGGAGGTTCCTCATAAATAGTATGAGCAGAGGTTTCTTCAGATTATTGGGCAAAGACTTGATCTCCACCCTAGTGGCTCTGTTTCCCTACCCCTTGCCATTGAATGTAATGTATTTGATGAATGGGGACATGATGTGTAGTCAATACATGTATATGTATCTTAGATACCCTATCATCCACTTCCTCCATCTGCTTGGGTAGTTTAGCCAGTTTCTCCGTATCAATTGATTTATAGAGTTCGCCCACCATCATATAAATTTGTTCGACCACAGTTAGCTTATCATCTATGATCCCCATATCAGTATTTTGGTCGACAAATGGATTTTTCACAGTCTTCCTTCTCCCTTCTTTTGATAAGAGTGAAAGGGGTTGGATATATATGCTCGGCTTGTGATCTGTACACAACATGTGTATTCTAATTTCTCGAACACCTTGTAGAGTGTGTCCTCATGACGACTCATATCGCTTCCTCCACAAGATGCATTCACTAATCCTAGAATTTCCGGTTTTAAACCATTTACATGACTCTAGACCAGCATCATCTTTCTTATACCATGCCCTGAGCATTTTTGAATTAAATCGGTAAACCTCTCCCATGTTTCATGAAATGGTTCATTGGGGTGCTAGGTGAAGCTCGTGAGCTTGATTCTCATTTTATTAATTCCACTCACTAAGTAGGATTTCTTTAAAAATAGAGTCCTAAATGTATCCTAAGTTGAGACCTCCTCCCCTATATTCTTTAGCCAGTATGTCGCATTATCAGTCAAGGCGAAGGGAGTGGCTCTCAACCTAATATAGTCCTCACTAACCTTAGTATGAGATAGGTTGTCACATACTAGTTCGAAGTCCTGGAGGAAAGAGTATGGTTCTTCATGATTATTTCCTCTAAACTTGGGAAGCAGCACGCGGAAGTGTCGTTTGTGTTCGGACGCATCCTCAGGAGGAACTGGTCTTAGACAATTTTAGTCATTGTCAATCTCCGAGAGGTATGTGTCTTCCATGGCATCTTCTCCATGACCTCCAGCACCTTCTAGTTCTGTTAACCGAGCTCTCAGTTGTTCATTATGTTGTTCTACAGTGGTTATCTGGGCCACAATCTATAACATTGGGTCATTGTTGTTTTCGTCTTCACCAAGATTCTTCTTTGGAGGCATCTTGTCTTCCTCTTCACCTTCATATGTAAACGAGTCTGATTTAGATAATGTGTAGAAGGTGTAGGAGAGTGACTTCCTTGGTATGGGAAGGATAATAGAGAGGGTTAGTCCAGGATTGACTGAACCCTACCCAAGTGGGCTCGAGAAGAGGGTCATCTCGAAGCATGTCAGATTTGAAATCCAAGGGGTTTCGTGAAGTGTCCGCGAAATTCGAACTAAATTCCCAGATAAATTCATCTCTGGTGTCAAAAGAATATATAGGAGCACGAAGATAGAGTCAAGAGAGAGTTCTTCAAGGGGTACAAATGTAGAGTATTACTCGCAGAAAGTAGACACAAATCAAGCTCGTTATTTTCACCCACTCAACACTTGTGAAGGCATGTTAGAGTTCGATCGCTTGTCTTCTCAATTTTAGATTAAGAAAAAACAATCTTTAAGAAGATTAAGTGGAGCTTAGGTGCCGATGAATTTCATAAAGACTGGCCCAAATTCATATGGAAGTTGCATCCACTTTCAGCCAGTATGGGTGTAAGTACGGACCGTAGAACAGCTGCTCGTGTTACTTCAGGACGATGCCTTACATGTTGTCCTTTAACCACCCAATCTGTTGAAGGAGATTGTAGTTCCCTCATTGAGAAGTAACTAGTCGTTTTTAAATTTAGTAGTCAGGATGAAAATTTAAGTTTTTTGGTTCTACCCTAAGTGTACGATCTTTTTCATACAAATAATGAGTTGGTTTCTCTCCACCAAACACAAATTTGTTTTTATGCCAATTTACTTATAGTCACCTTGTTTAGCAGCCCCTATTTTAAGTTAAGGTTATCACTTAGGTCTTATCTGAGCATTAAAACTGTTCCTATCGAGTCATTTAATTCCTAAGTTGTAAAAAGTGAGGAAGGGAGAATCGAAAAAGCCAATGCAAGTGTCAAATCAATGATGTATGCTAAGAAGAAGACATGGTAAATGCTAGCATTCTTCATGTGGGATGCAATACAATGAATTAAAATTTACACTAAATGATACACACAGATGAAAATGCCCTAAGCAAATAGTTCTATTAGCGGGAAGAATCGATTTAAAATTTGGCTAATGTTGAATGATCTATAGTACGTATAGTTAGTGAAGAATGTGTGGCCTAAAAATTATGAGCACAATCAAGGATAAAAATATAAGATAGCATAGTTGCACCCAATTTCTACACCACTAAAGTCGGGTCCCAAACGCACAAAAGAGGTTGAAACAGACCTGACACACCACAAAGAGTCCAGTCCAATTCTTACAGAAATTAGGGTTCATAGAGAGAGAACATGTAATGATGCAGAAAATAAACTAATCTAAACTCTCTCACATACAAACAAAAATAGAGTTAAAGTCTTCTCCACACGCCCTTGAATTTATATCTAAAAATCGCTCCGAGTTATATGCAAAGAGAGAAGATGTGGTTAGTATCTATAAAGAGAGAAATGCAAATACAAAAAAAGACCAAGAAAATAATTTCATAATAATTAACTACTGGAAATAATTTAGAACCCTAAAAATGCATCGTTCTCTAGCAATGGCAACATTTGATGAGTGCAAAATCCGTCTCATTAATAATCGATAATTGTAGTATAGGACACAGATTTCAATTCAGCAAAAACCACAATCTATGATGTTATGGAGTATTTTTAACTTGAAAAGTCTACCAAGGTCGAACAAAAGGTACAATAATTTTTAGTCGCTTGATTTTCAAATTAATATAAGTCATTAATCAATCGTGATGTTAATTTCCATGAAGAAAAAGGAGATATTAAAATAATGAAAATAAATTTAATAAATAGAGAGAAAGGAAGGCACATGATTTGTGAATATTTTAAAACTTTAATCCTCAATTTAAATATATCAATATAATCCTTAAAAGAATTCACATATCCAAGAAAAATATCCAAGAAATCAAGGCAGTATCCTAGATCAAGGGCTTAATTTATTCTTTCAAAATAGAGAGCTGAGAATTTATATGGAGAATAGATCATGTGATGTAATCCTGAAATATTGATCAATACTTCCAAAAGGATAAATCTAACTTTCAATCCCTGAATAAGCTCCTGAAATAAATGACAAATTTCTCAAAATGTAGAGGCATATATAAGTCATTAATCAACCAATGAGAATATAAAGGAATCCCAAATAATATTTAATTAAAAACAAGGTCCAATGTGTTCTCAAATTATCTAGAATTAAAGAGCACGGAACAAGCTTTAAAATGCATATTATATGCTAAAAATGGAGTTAAAATGAGAAAGATATGACCAAATAAAGTTCTAGGGACTAATATGCAATAAAATATAAAGTTTTCTTCTCAATTTGGTCCCTGATAGGGACTTATCTGTAATTTCCAGAAGTTGCTTGGATGCATCTGCAAATTAGCCCCAGGCATAGAGGTAATTCTGTAATTATCAAAAGGATGTTGGGGCTGGGGCGAAAATGTCCACCCCACATACAGGCGGTATGTAAGGGCTTCAAGTTAGGGCACATTGCTTCGGGAGACGAAGCTCCACGTGGCGTGTGGTGTAGATCCGCTGAGCTTTGAGGTTCGGATAGACGACATCCGACGGCTGTGGACTCTCAGTTGTTGATTAGACGGATGGGGCTCCTAGAATGTAGATGATGTTGGATCAAGATACAATGGCAACTACTTTTCCTTCCTCATCCTTGAGCGGCGATGGAAGTACTAGGCTCCGACGACCGATCCCGAGCTCCACCGGGGTCTTGCACACATATTATGGGTCGAGGGAGCTTCAGGGTTACCTTGTGAAGACCTGGATGGTGGTGGTGTGAGGCTGCTGTGGTGGCTGAGGAGACATGGCAGTAACGGCTCATCGGAGGTGAAGGAGTTGAACGAAGCTATGTTGTATTGTCTGATCAGTGAGGGTGATAGGGTCCTGTAGGGTTAGAGCGAGAGGGCGAATCGAATGGGATGGGTTGGAGGTCCTTAGGGGGCAAGAGGAGATGGGACCCGGAGCTCCAGGTCTGAGCAAGACCTAGAGGTAGAGCAAGGTGGAGGAGACATCGGAGAAGGGGGAGAGGGCTACCAAGTCATCAATGAAGATGAGAGACCTACGGTAAAGCTATTCGGACCATGAAGGGTGTCTCAGATGTGCGGGGGTGTATGTGGTAAATCAGAGAAGAAGGGGAATGAAGTCAATACCTGGAGTTGTTCGTCGAGGAAGATGAAATAGAGGTAGTGTAGGGGTGCCTAGGTCATGGCTCGATGTGGGTGGCAAACCACAGAGCTTGGCAGTTGTGGGATACGGAGCTACAGCACGGCGGCAGCCGTAGATCTCACCTAGAGGGCAGGGGTCTTGGTTCGATGATCGAATTGTTCCTATCACGAAGAAGCTCGTCGGAGCTCGCCCTTCCTTCTTAGATTGGTGAATGGGGAGGACGATGGGCTGAGGCGGTGGTTTTATGGAGGAGGAGAGCGGTTACAAGTGAGGGAAGGTCGAAGTTTGTAGCCCTCGTCTTGAAGGCTTGGAGTGATGGATGGAGATGTTAATGGCCGTATGAAGATGGAGGATCCTAGGGCTACATGTTGGGTGTGTTAGGATGCGGAGAGGCGATCGGAAGCAGCCATTAGAGAAGGAAGGGGGAGTGGTTTCGACGAGGTGTAATGCATGGAGCTAAGGATGCGGGAGGAAGACGTTGAAGCTCCGTCGTTGGTTCAGATGATCCAATGGTTGAGAGTGAGGTGCATGCGTATGGCGTGGATTAGATCTATAGGATTTGATCCATCGGAGGAGAATGAGGCAGAAGCGGGCGGCTTGGATGAGATCCTTTGATCTCATCCAACAGAGAGATTAGAGGTGAATGGAGACAAAAGAGCTAGGTCACCTGGCAGCTCCCTAGAGTGCCACGTAGCCCAATGAAATGATTAGAAAATAAAAAATACAAGAAAAATAAAAAAGAATTAAGTATAGGGGAATTAGGAAAAAGTCAAAACAAAAAAGTTATAGATCTCGATCTCAAAAGAAGTCTTTTATATAATGAAATATTTTTTTAAATATTTTTAAGTATTTAAAAACACTTATTTTAATTATTTTAAGATTTTTTGTTATTTTTAATGAATTTTAATTAGAGTAATATATACATAATTAATCTAGTTTTTATCGATTTTTATAGGTTAGAAAAAGTGAAAATAAAAACAACAAAGATAAAATATATACAAAATATACAATGTCAGATTTTTGTATTTTCTTTTAATTTTGCTCTTTTTAAGGATTTTAATTCTCCATGTTAAATAACTAATTAAAGAATAATTTAGAGAACGGATTAGATTAAAATTGGGATTATTTGCACATAAAATAATAAGCTCATCAGGGCAAAAATAAGGGTTATTTATTTACGAATTTTATCCCTAATTTTTAGCACAATTAGTGAATGTTAATTAATTAATTTTAGAGAGTTTAATTAGTGAATTGCTAAGGGGATTTTGCTAAAACATCCGTATAAAGTAGATGAATAATGGATTCATCATCTGGAAGTTTTATTGATGCAGTGACAACACACCATTGTGTACGCATCACATCAGTTAAGGCTGCATGAGCAGAACTACCCCACTCACGATTTGGAACTGGTAGTAGTTGTCTTCGTCTTAAAGATCTGAAACCACTACCTATATGGGATGAAATTTTAGATTTTCACTGACCACAAGAGTTTGAAATATATTTTCGATCAGAAGGATCTAAACATGAGGCAGCGCAGATGACTCGAGCTACTGAAGGATTAGGATTGCAAGATCTCTTACCACCCCGGTAAGGGAAATGTGGTAGCAGATGCGCTTAGCAGGAGAGCTTATGCAATGTCTATGAAGAACTGGTTGTACACGTGGGATATGCTTGCAGCTTTGACTGATTGACACCCACATGAGAGTTCATCCATATCTACTGTCGTGTCTCCGCGATTCGGTAACTTATGGGATCACATGGTTGAAGTTCAACAGATAGATCCCTAGATCATATATAGATACATACTTGCCATCAAGGACGAATGTGATGATTTTGTGGTGGCGGAGTCTATTTTTTGGAAGGCTAGTCGGGTCATTGTGCCCGATGATGAGAAGTTGCACAGAGGTGTAGTTGATGAAGCACACAGTTCATGGTTATCTATTCATCCCGGCAGTACGAAAATGTATCGTGATCTGCGCAAGCAATTTTGGTGGGACAGAATGAAGCACGATGTGGCACATCATGTTAGCAAATGCTTGACCTGTCAGATGGTCAAGGCAGAGCATAAGAAACCGCTAGGGTTGTTGCAGTTTCTTCCCACTCCTGAGTAGAAGTGGGAGAGTATCTCTATAGATTTTATCAATGGACTGCCGAAGATACTAGGCGGTCATGATGTTATTTAGGTCATTGTTGACAGATTGACCAAGTCAACACATTTCATAAATGTTAGCATGACCTACACTCGATCTCAGTTTGCCAGGTTATATGTTCAAAACATTATCAAGCTTCATGGTACACCTCGAGAGGTAGTGTCTGACAGAGACTCAAGGTTCACATCTCACTATTGGCTCCAATTCATGTCGGCACTACAGACTCAGCTGAAGATGAGTTCCGCCTATCATCCACAGACTGATGGATAGAGCAAGCGCACCATCCAGGCACTTGAGGACTTGTTACGTGCATGCACGATTTAGTGGAAAGGGTCTCGGAAGGACCACCTACCATTGGTAGAGTTTACATACAACAACAGTCACCATTCTAGTATTGGCATGGTATCTTTCGAGGCTGTATACATGCGGAGATGCCTCACGCCTCTCAATTGGAGTGAGGAAGGTGACCACGCTCTCTACTCCGTGGATCTCTTGGAGGAGATTGCAAAGGTTGTTAACCTATTGGGGCGATGGCTTCTGACGATGCAGAGCTACTAGAAGAGATATGCATATTGTCAAACGAGAGATTTGGAGTTCCAGGTAAATCGATACTCTTCTCCTACCACTCTTCAAATGTGACTTCTTTTGATCTTTGACTTAATCATGCATACCTATGGTTTCTCTGTGAATACGGGTGGGAGAGTGGGTATTCTTACGAGTATCTCCTATGAAGGGAGTATAGAGATTCGATGCTCATAGTAAATTAGCACCATGATACGTTGGCCCATTCCATTACCTGTGTGGAGAAAGTGACCTATCGAGTAGCCCTTCCTCCACACCTATCATCCATTCATGATGTCTCAATGTACCAAACCTGAGGAAATACGTGCACGACCCTCGCCACGTCATCAACTATGAGTATCTTGATGTGGAACCTGACTTGACGTACGAGGAGAGGCCAGTGCAGATACTTGACAGTGATGTGAAGAAGCTTCGCAATAAGGAGATTCTAGTAGTCAAGTCTTACAGCACCGTGAGGGTGTCAAAGAGGCAACATGGGAGACCGAAGCAAATATGCGGGCGCGGTACCTGTAACTCTTTTCAGGTAATTTTCATAACAAGCCTAATTGATTATATGTTTTATGATACAACTTGTATTCTTTTGAGGTTTTATGGGTTCGAAACCCTTTGAGGTTCTTATGGTAAGAAATTATACATGAGATCAACATAGAGCACATAGTCACTCTTACCTTGAGAGGAGTCTCGAAGACGAAACTTCTTTTGAAGTTTTTATATTTACAAGACTTGAGTCTAAATCACTCGAATCCGAAACCGAATTCTACCCGAGTCCGTGTGACCTGATAAAAATCTGATTTGATGTCGAGTGAGTTCGGATCGATCCAAAGATCGCATATCGGATTCTGTTCGAATTCTTAAGTGAAATTGATCGCATCGTGCCCCGTGTCACGGAAAAAATATGTGACACAATCTAAATGGTAAAATGAACGGAGACCATCATTAATTCTATTTCGACAAATCGGAATCAATGGAATCGGTCGTTTGTCAATCGGAGGTCATTTGACTAGTCTTAATTGCAAAATTTAATCATAAATCGAAATCATATTTTTTTCCAATTTTCGAATCCATCTTATGTTAGAAAAATATGAATATTAGACTCGTTTTAATCGTCACTCGAATACATTTGAAAGAAGCCCTTATACGTCCGAATCAAATATCAAAGATGGTAGTTATGATGGCTTGAGTATTCTATTAGAAATGGAAATGAGTGTTTAAAAAATAAATAAATTTTTGTAATTAGATGTACACTCTCTCCTCCCCAATTTTCAACACCTCATCCCAAGTGTTTCCCAAAAGTTGACACATACCCCTTCCCTTCTTATTTATATAACCCTTTATCCCTTCTCCTTCTTCTTCCCCATTTTTTTCTTCTTCTTCTCCTCTTCTTCCCAAGAAAGAACCCATCGTTCTTCATCTTCTTCTCCTTGATTGCTATTGTGATTGATCCAATTCTTCCATCCCAAAGGGTTGAAGTATAAGCTAAACCCCCTATTGGTGTTATTCATGTGTTTTCACACATTTGTTTCCATATGGATGTTATATATATAACCATCAACTCGGCAAGCTTAAACCACCTTTTATTCCTCAAACCAAAATCAGATCTGTGATCTGCCATTTGGATTCTATAGCGACCATGAACTGATACCAATCTTGGCTGGCACCCTCGTAGCTTCTTGTTATGGCAGTGAGCAGAACAAAGATGTCATAAAACAAGAAGTCGGCATTGACATGCTGCTCTCCTTGCTTAATTCTTGCTGTAAGTACTTGCTTCTTGCCCAAGCAAGTGGTTTGCCACCACAAAATGTTGCTGTCAGTGATGTCTCTATCGATAGTAAGGCATATAGAGAGCGTAAAAAGTCTCAGGTAGATATCATTTCAAGATCTAACCGTAAGAATGGAAATTTGTCATCTAGTAGAGGCGTGCTATGCAGCAATTCAAGTGCAAACAAATCTAAAGTCCAGAAAGATTGCGGAGAGACAGAGTTAGCACAACTGGGATTGCAAGACTAGATTACTGCCCTCTGGAATGTAAACTTTCCCATTACCCATCCATTTAAGATGTGGCTAAAACGCGATATGTTTGATCGGAACATTGAGAGATCCTGCCCGTCTTACATCATATGCAACTCTGACAAAATCAAAAGGTAAGCGATTGACTATTGATACAAGGGTATGAACGATAGTTTATCGTTCCAAAAGGACCTGTTGATGCTTGGATTTGCTATGATGTTTTTAGCTTCTTCGTTGGAGGATATCCAACATTGGAGAACTATGCTGCTTTGTTGGTTCTGCCAGAGATTGAGCTGCATTGATATGATGAGTAAAGCATAATATGTTGTACATTTCCATGTGGTTCCTCTGTCGGCAAATTTTGTTAGAGGATTTTCTTTATTGAAGTTTATCATTGTTGAAAACTGAATTTAAATGGTCTAGAGTAAGAACCAGTAGGGTTTTGTCCATAAGGCTAAGACGGGTTCTTTTTGTTCTTTCTCTCATTGCTTGCATGTGTTGTCATGAGCTTTGCTTTTTGTAGGTATGTAGAGAAGGGTCTTGTCACTAAGTTGTGGCATGCCTATTTTTACTTCTTTGAGTTTAACCTGTTTGATTACATCACTGTCCTCTGTTTATTAATGTTCATGTCTTGGTGTCATGTGTAGCGAAGATGGAAGTTGCTTTAGATTGCTGGGTTTAGATCAAGTGCTCTTTTCAGTTTCTCTAACTTGGTTCGTTTTATTCTGTTCCACGGTTAATTATGTTCCATTAGCACTTGATACAGATAGCTAGGGAACAATGCCAAACTAACACTCCAACTTTGTGAATCTCCTAAGCTAGCGATATTTGTTAATTTTTGTTATATACTTCTCTGTGGTGAATCTCGTATCCCTGACATAGGAGATAACCTCTGCACTATCTTAGATCGTGGTACCAAGGTTGTACTCTAGTAACTAAATGACAGAATTCCAGAGCAATAGCTATATCCAGTATGCTTCCTTTTCCCAAATGCTCTAGTAACATATGTTACATGTTGAATTCCTTGTGATTGAAACAAGTGATGTGATTGATTATTGTACAGTGATTGTGCACTGATTAGATTCTATATTAAACCAGCCATACAGTGAATTCAATCCTTGTCTGATTTGCAAATCAAGACTATCAAGGATGTGGACATCCTACCAATATAATGGGGAACAATATCCCTAACAGGTAAATTTTGATAGAAGATTCCATGATGCTTTAGCAATTCCCACATGAAGTAAGATGGTTTCCTAGTATTATAAATTGTTGAGAGTTCTCCAGTTTTTTTAGAGGCGGTTCCACTTATGATACATTATGTATGTGACACTTTACATGTTATGTGGTGTTAGTATGTGCAGTGGGTTTATTTTGGAGATGTGAAAGAAGCTATCTAACCTGCTCTTGTGGAGTCTTAAAATCTCTCAAACTAGCTACTTGTCCAACTTAACTATCTTAAGTCTTGACTACTAACATGAGGCATGCATCACAGATCTACAGAGGTTTATGTTGAGGGTACCATATTTGGCTTTCTTGGATAATTTGGTTGATGAGAATCAGTGATGATATATATTTTGCCGGTCAAGGTGTCTCTTTACACCTGACCATGTGAAGGTGCGGTGACCCGCAACTGAGATGGAGTTAGGACGCCTAGATTGGGCAGTAGTCGCCTTGTACGTAGGTCTAGGATCTAAGACCTTTCCTTGATTTTATAGTGAGTTCGTAGTTTTCTGCTTCCCTGTGATTCATGTGTTTCCGTTTGACCAGTTCCACTGACCTTGAGTTCTGTTAGGGTTCCTAGGTTGGAGGACCCTTGGTTTTCTTTGAGCTTCTTTAGCTCGTTCCTACACCGGTTCGAGAAGGAGTGGAGTGACTCAGACTGGAGAGTCTCTCCCACCCGTCTCAGGGGTATAGTTGGAGTTTTGCCTGGCTTCCCCTAGACCGCCCTTCCACTAGGGAAGCTAGATTGATGATTCTCGTAGGGGGCTTTTCCACAGCTTGAGTTGGTTACTGTTCCGCCAGTAGATTTTGGAGAGGAAAAAGATCGTAAAATGGAAATCATTTATATTTTAAAGTGATCTAACACTACATCATATAAATGATAACAATGAAAAGGATATAACCTAAATCTAGATCACTCACTTTGATGTGATCTTATAATTAATAAATAAAAGTATTAAATGTTGAGGTTTGGGGTGGGGTTAGTGAGAAAGTGGTTAGTATATTGAGTTATTAGATAACATTCTTTCCATGCAAGTAATTAAATTATTATATGAAGTCATTACATGTCTACCTGCTTCCTTTTTAACCACTTAAACTCTTATTTATTTTTAATATTTAATATTTATAATCAATATTTGTTGACGTCTCTTTGTTCCTAACAAGATGACAAGGAAGGCGCATGCGACACAATAGTTGGTTAGCAGGACTCTTAGCTTTTAATGTTCAGACGACGATTAATTTTGACGATACACAGGACAGACTTGTATTCATAGCTATATTTCTATCGTGTTTACTTTCTCTTCTGCCATATTTTTGGGAATACATGTATAAATCGATAAATTTTCTTGTGATACATGTTTACTATATGGATGTTAATGCAATGTTTCTTTGGTGACATGTGTCTTGATGTGGCTTGTTATGTCATTGTGAATGTCATTCAAACTCGTGAAAAATTTCCCTGTATTTTTGTAACTCGATGCGATCTATAGTGAATTTAATAATGCAATTGTCATGTAAATGGGTAACCCGAATCCGGGGGTGCCACAACTATGGCTCTACCTTCAAATATCTATGACTATCCCTCCATTCAACTTCATACCATTCCCTTATGCTTCGGCTATGATACTAACCCCTGCAGGTAATGTGGTTCTTCACTGATCGAAAGCCCGATGCTTCTTCGATCTCCAGCTTAATCTTTGACATAGCTTTACCAAAACGTTGATCCAGCCACTCTAGCTCCATCTCTGAACTCCACCACCTTTGCCCCAGCATCAACAAGCTCCCTCGATCTTCAGTGAAGTCGAAGAACTAATGAGGAGCAACTTAGGCCATGACGAATCTGTGTTGGTGCACAACCTTTTCAAGTGGAATAGCTCTTGGACGACATACATTCACCGTCAAATAAAGCCTCATCTACGTTGATCATGTGGCATGCATACACCCCGAGCCTATCTCAGGACCGATGCGGCTTGGTGGACCTGGACCTGCAGCATCCACGTGGTCCTAGCCACATCAACACCTAAGCATCAATACGAAGCTAGCCATCCCCTACAACGTTCACATGTTTGTGCTAACAGCTCCCAGGTCCTAGTTGTAGGCATTTGTAGATCACTCCTCATACACTCTACGCATGCTGCCTTGGAGTAACTACAACCATGCCATACTGACTTACTAAACTTACACAAATACCCCCGCTTGTCAGGATCTTTATATAAAATCCCTTATAGTTTCAAATAATTGCAAATATGTCCTTCTTCACTTTATTTAATTAGTTTTTAATAAATTACATATATATTTTTGTTGTAAAAAGACCCATGGATTGCTTGCTTAATAACTTTTTCATATGAACTCCAAATTTAATGTTGAAATTGGTCTTGTTTGAATTGTATTTTCATGGTCTATCTAATGATGCTACGTTTTCTCTCATTTAGTATATCAATAATTATTAATTCACAGATCAAAGTCCTTGTTTGAAGTTATTTCCAGGCAAATCTTTTCAAATTTAGTCCTTAGGCGCTAATCCTATAGGTTAGTGAGTACTACCTGACAATCATCCTATACTTTCCACTGCCTTTGTAACCAGTACCATGTACTTTTTTAAGGTCCTTGATACCGGATATGGTCCTACTACTCATCCAAAGAATATGTTGGAAATGAAGCTGATATGACGAATTAAATACTTCCCCTGAAGGGTACTCATACATGGCATGATGAGACAAGGACCCATCATCGCAGTTTCCCTATGCTCAGTACTTCAAAACAAATCCATAAGTGAACTCAGCCCTAATCGCCTACGCACTAATAGAAGCGCCAATACTTCATGAGCCTATGCGGTAATAAAGGCATTACTCTAGCTGGGATTTGGGCCCTATGCTAGGATCACGCCTCACTCAGTCTAGAAAGTACCTAGAATACAAGGTGGGCTTTATGAACCCGATGAAACGATGTTTGTTAGTGATTTATATTAAGGCCACATTTATTTATCAAACCCTTTTTAAGATTTTTTTTATTTTCACTTTTTTGGATATTTTTCAATCAATAAATGTCTAATGGTTTTTTCAATTCCTTTTGTCCTAAGTCCAAGAAAATGTGGGAGGAAGTAGAAAAAGTCGATGCACGATAAATATGGATGCGTGTGCAAGAGATAGAAAGCCTACCTTGCCCCAATAGTCTATATGCAATATGATATGCGCATAGAAATTTAAACTGATCTATATTACGCAATGAAGAAACCGCCCTAAACATGAACTTCTTTTATCTTGAAGTATAGATTTATTTGACTAAGTCCAATCAAACTTTATAGGAATAAATATTATGTTAGATATTTGGACCAAAAATTACATGGCTAAACCAAACAGAAACCTAAATCTAAGGGTCTAAAGCACAGAAAAAAAGAAAAAGAAAGTCGAAAACTCAAATCATGGGAAACAAATAGAAAAAATGAGGGAAAACATGGAGAAGGAAAATAGAATGCGAGAAAACACGAAAAACTTGGTGAGGTCTGATAGACCCATAAATCAGGCGGTCGTATATTCCACACAAGGCGGGAACACAGTCGATGCATTGACCACTCAGAAATCCAGATTTAATTAACAATTAACCCACGACAATCAAATCAAGCAATGAAAGTAAATGTTGAGTTAAGATTTATTATAACTCTACAATAAGTGTGTATAGGTACAGGTATGTGTAGAGTGTCGAACTCAGGGAGCAAGCAGGATAGAAAAGGCAATAATGCTCAAAAATGTAAAAGTGGTCAAATGCCTACAAGTGCTATTTTTGGTGGGTTTATATATGTATATGTGTGTGTGTGTATGTATGTATGTATGTATGTATATTTTGGTTTTTAATTTCTGATTTTTTATTTTCTTCTTATATTTTATGTATTTTTTTATATTTTCTTTTTCAATAATGAAGTATATATACAATAAAGGAAAAAGGGATACAAGATATAGAGAAAAATAGGTAAAAATAAAAAAATTCAGGAAATAAAATATTTTTGGGCTTTTTATCTTTTTCAATTGTTTTTTGTAATTTTTCTAATTCCGGTTTTTTGGTATTTTTAAAGGCAAAAATACTGAAAATAGTGAAGAAAATAAAAGGCTAAACCAAAAATGAGGATGAAAAATATAATAGTATCCAAAAGTAGTCAAATTAAATTTAAAATAAAGATAACAAAATAGGTAAAATTCAAAAACTGAAATTGTATTTTTAGGATTTTTGTGGAATTTTTAAGATTTTTATAAAGATTTTTGGTATTTTGCTAATTTTAGATGTTTTCTTTTGAAATTTTTAATGATTTTTGAAGAGAAGTTAAAACATACTAAAATACACAAAATCTAAATTTTTTTAGAATTTTTCAGAGGGTTTTAATAATTTTTTGGTATTTTCTAATGCAAACAGTAACAAAAATGCTTTTTTTATTTTTTATAAATATGCAAATGCTATAAAAATTTAAACTAAAAATATGGCGTTAAACTATAATGCAACAGGAGCTTAAGGTATTTTTTTGGTAATTGTTTGAGTAAAAATGATGTATAAAATAAATGCAAACATCCACGTAAAAATACAATACTAGAAAGGGCATAAATGTAAATATACAGAAGTTCAAGGGCCTACTTGCAAATTTTCCAAAAATATATAACGTCGAACACAATTTTATGGACTAAATATAAATATCCAAACTCAGAGGGGGTTTGCTGCAAAATTACCAATCTCACGCGTATTGGGCACGTGACCTAGTAGGGGTATTTCTGTAATATCATAAAACTCCAGGGGCTAACATGCAATTTTACTAAAATATTACAACTTAAATAAAAAGTTTCTGGACTGAACTGAAATAAACAAACCCCAGGGGTCCACTACAAAAAGCCAATCACCCCCATGTGCACGGGTCACGTGAGGTGATGTGGACGGGACCTAAATGCAAATATTAAAAATACAGGGTCCTAGATGCAAATATTATAGAAATATTTAAACTAAAAAGGAAAGTTTATGGACTAAGATGAAATATACAAAATAGTTGGGTCAAAAGTGTAAAATACCCAACATGTGTGCGATCGAATGACGGAGAGCCGCTCACTTATCCACGTGGCGCGCGCACAACATGCAATGACGGTTCTGCGATGAGCGGCCCAGATCAAATCTGGCAAGGAGATCGACGGTCGATGCAGGCCTAGATCAGACGGCTGTTGATTGAACTGGAGTGGGCCTCTGATCGGATGGCGGAGAAGCGAGGTGGAAGAACATGGAAGAACGCTGGCGAGGCGAACTTCCCCGAGCTCGATCTCGGGCCTCCGGCGGTCTGGAAGCATGGAAAATGGCCGGAATGCTCCTGAGAGGAAAGGTTGGGTGCTGGAGGAACCAGGTTTGTCGGATGAGTGTTGTGGTGTTGGCACAAAGGCGGTGGAGCTTGGAGCTCCAGGTATCTCCGGCGAAGTACGCAAAATGGTCCCTAGGTGCTTTAAATGCGCTTTGACCTACAAAAAGAGGTAAGAGGGTCCAGGGAAAACTGCCTGGACCCTGCGGAGGTGCGAAGGTGGTCGGATAAAGGCAGAGAGGCATCTTGGATTTTCGGCCGGAGGTGCGCTCCGGCGAGGGGGTGCAATTGGGTGATTCAGTGAACGGAACTCGAAGATCTAAGTGGGGAAATGATCCTAGAACTACAAGGAATAAAAAGAAGCAAAAAGGAAGGGGGAAAGGGGTATACCTCGATGATCGGAAACCAGAGGAGGAAACCTCGACGGCGAGGTATGCCGGAGGTGATGGAGACCGCCCTGGTCCACACCGCGACTCACCAACGAGCCCTGGAGATAGCCTGTCACTCTAGCTCGCGCGGGCACTCGAAGGGAGGAGCAAATTTCAGTCCAAAGGTGTTCCAAAATTGCGGGCAAAGATGGGGGTCCTTATGTACAAGTGCGGTGATGTGATTTTGGGAGCAAGAGTATGCGCGCATAATGAAGATATGGCGTAATCCGGATGCATGGCGTGGCTCAGTGGTGATTGAGGAAGAATTCCCAAGAAGAGGTCGAAGCCGGAAGACGCAGGGATTTGGCTTGAAAAATGCGCGAAATCGGGCAAAAATCTTGGGTGTCAGAAGCTGGCAGGCCTCGGTCAGGGAGTTGACCGAGGTCAACCAACGACCAGCGTTGGTTGGTCCACGTGGACCAATCAGAAAAATGTTAGTCAAAATTATTTGAAAATTCAAAATAAAATAGTAAATGAATTTATTAATTTTAGGTTATAAAATAAAAAATATTCCTTATTTAATAAAGAATTTTATGGTGATTTTTATTTATTTTTATAAGGTCTGGAATTACAAATGACCTTTTATGTCCTATATAGGTTTTGACTTATTATTTTATATATTTATAAAATATTTTTACACACTTAATATATTTCTATTTGATTTTTTTGATGTATTTTTTACACTCAATAAAATATAAATATTAATTCTATAGGTATATGTACAGGTATTATACCTATGTATTTTATACATGTATTTTATTTTTGAGTTTCCTTTAGGTTTTTATTCTGATTTTAATGACATATATATATTATAAATAATATTTACAAAATTATAAAAATATAAAATTTTGAAAATAATGAATAAATAATAAAATGAATATTTTAATCTGTACAAGTATATAATAGGGGTCCAAAAATCAACTTTCAAACCATAGCTCCGCCAAATGTGAAACCACCTTCATTAAATAGCTTTTTTAAAATCATATACAATTAACATGATTTTGATGCGTTTTGAGTTTTTATTTGAGAGATACAGGTCTGGGAAGTTGGTATTTTGGATTTTTTTCAGATCATATCTTTTTATCTGTACATTATTTTTGAGTGAAATAAGTTTTGTATTTTTCTTTATTTAATTAACTACAACTTTCATGTACATGATTTTTTTATTTGAAGTATAAAAAGTGAAACCAAAAATAGGTCCCAAAATGAATAAAGAATGAACAAAATGAAAGGGAATTTTATTGGTATTGTGGCCCTTATCTCCCCTTACTTTATTCCTTGTCGACCTATTCATCGAGATGCCTAGGTCTCGGAGTTTCGGGTCATAAAATATTTACAATATTTTATTCTTTTTCTTTTCTTTATTCTATGATTTTGGCTTTAAAAATTGTATTTTATACATTATTTATACACACATGCTTGGATTCTAAAATGTATGAATTAAGGGTATTTACATGCATTTGCCAGGGTTATTGAGGCCACATTAATAGAATAAAGATGATGAAATGTGGATTCATCGTCCCCCTATACTTTGCCTTTGTTAGTCCCTAGCAAACATTTATGCAATAAGTGCAGAAAAGAAAAACAAAGAAAAGAAAAAGAAGAAAGATGGATGGAGTTTAATTATCAAACTTGTCCTCACAAAATCAAAGTTTGGAGCTTAAGTCGAACCTTTGGAATTTTAGTGCGGGAGGAACCTTAATGAGAGTCGGATTTGAAATCCAATAGCCTTCGAGAATCCCAAAACTCTATCCAAGTCTCCTCAATAGCCAGGTCAGAAATATCTCAACTCATACGCAAACCCTTACGACTATGAATCTGACTCGTACAGTATAAGTGATAGTGGCTCTCCCCAACTAGAATGGCAAAGAAACTAACTTCTCCAGTATGAAAACCCAATGATTCCCCAATCCAATAACTCCTTCTTCAAGGAGCGGGGTATTCCCTTCTAAGTTCAAGTGGCACCGAGCTCAAGAGGAGGGGGTGAAGAGAAGAATGGACGGCAGCCAGTGTAGCTACCTATCCCAGGATGCAAGACCAGTGTAGTCAAGTCATCCAGCTATAGGCTCACATAATTTGACTTTGGTGCTCAAGCTTGCTTATTGACTTTACAACATATGTACAGACTTTTGCAGGCATTTTATTTTTGTACAGGCCTGTCTTTTTTTTAATACTATATACAACAGCATTTACATAAAGAGTTTTTCCTCTTGAGCCAGTAGACTATCCCTCTTTTGAAGTTTTATTGCAACCCACACTCTCCTGTCTTTAGAATTCCTCATCACAGGACGGGTTGGAGTACACTTCCCTGCCTAGAGGAGGACAAGTGTTTCCACTTGTGTGCGTCTCATACCAGCAAACCCAACCCCCTTACCACTCTAACTGAGTTGAGCCATGTGAAAGGTGCAGGTGTCCAAGTTAGGTCATTATCAATAAGAGTCGTGCGTGTGTTCCGAAATACTCTACTTAGGCAGTCAACAATCCATTGAACCAAGTCCCATGATCCTCAAAGAATTAAGTCAACTAGACCTGAAGTACCTCAACTCCAGTTCCTATAAGGTTCTTGTTATTAGGTAGATTTTAAGGTCCAATCAAGCTCCAATCTCTGGATTTTACTTAGACTCGTTCAACTATCAAACTCAACCCAAAAAATGCTCTTGCTGTGCAAATGATATGCAGAAAATATTTTTGTGATGCAATTTCAAGGATTTTGAACTTTTTATGGATTTTTGAAAAGATGGTGCATATGCATTTTTTGTGTTTTTCAAGAGCTCTTTCAAATGTTTTTGGTATTTTAATTTTGCAAATTTTTTTGGGATTTTTGAAAACAAAAGGTTTTGGCCAAAAACTAAGTACAAATATTTACACGGGAGTGCTTCTTATATTTACAAGAAGTGGATTTTAAGAATTTACAGGGGTAAGTGATCAATTTTATAGGTATATAATTAATGAATTCTGGTGTGACGTATGTATTCCTCAAACTTTTTTGAAAAGGTTTTTACAAACAATTTTGAAAAACTATAGTCCAAAATAATTTTTACAAACATTTTCACAAACATGTACACACATTTGAAAATCATTTTGCAAAGGTTTTTCAAACAGTATAGATAAATTTTTCAAAATATTTTTGCAAACATTTTTCAAACCATTTGCAAATCAATTTTCAAAATTTTATTTCACACAAAGAAAATAAATTTTATAAACCAAAATGTTTTTACAAAGGTTGAAAACATGTAACAAAATGTTTTCCAAATAGTTTCAAAAGATTTTCACACGGATTTTCAGACTATTTTTCAAATATTTTGCAGAAAATATTTCCACCTGATTTATTAATCAGTAATTACAAAAAGAATTCGAGGAATATAAGCATCTTTTTATTAAGATCTTTGATGAATTTTTATAAGTGTTATTAGCCATATTAGTAAAAATACGAAAGTACGAGTTATGGCTAAAGTGTATAGGGAGTATATTTGACCCCCCTATACTTTGCTTGAGATATGTCCTCATAGATCGGAGAGGAAATAGAAGACATAACTCGTACTGAGTATAGACAAGTATAAAGAATGAATAAATAAATAAATACAGGAGAATGAACAAATGAGAAGTTGACCGTCCCCCCTATACTTAGGATCAAATAATCCTAAGTACAGCAGACTGTACGCAATGCAGGGAGGGTCGAGGGTGGGAATGAACAAATCGTACTCCGATTGTCTCCCCCTATACTTAGGGTAAGATATCCCTAAGTATAGACAAGAAGAGGAGACACTAGAGAGGATCAAAGAATAAAGAAGATAGAAAAGGAAAAGAAGAGAAGAAGAAAAAAGAACAAATAGATCACACCTCAGTGTGTGCACCCCCCTCCCCTATACTTAGGATAAGGCGTGTCATAAGTACAGCAAAATCACAGGATGAAGATGGGGTGACAGACGTAACGAAAGAATGAATGAATGATATAGACAAATAGATTTATACAGCGGAAGATAGAAGTGATAATCATGTAAAAGACACATAAGTTGTGAGTCAAAGAGCATGTCTCGTGCCAGATGAATCGGGGCAACATCAACGGTCGGTGGGTCATGATCTAGATTTGGTTTCAAGCGCTGACCATTGACTCTAAAAGTGGAAGATGACGAAGGCTCGGATATATCAATGCTACCATTATCATGCACCTTCCGGACCACATATGGTCCTTTCCATTTACTTTGTAGTTTCCCTGAGAATAATTTTAACCTATCATCAAATAACCATACTTGCTAATCTAGCTCAAATTGTTTATGGCTGATTCGGCAATCATGCCATACTTTTACTTTCTCCTTATAATGTAGGCCACTTGAGAAGATTGTATCTCTTAGTTCTTTTAGGGCTGCCAACTCTGCTTTTCTTTGTTCTCCTACACTCTCAAGATCCAATAATAGCTCTGTAACTGCCCAAAGTGACTTATGCTTTATCTCCACTGGTAAATAGCATGGCTTGCCATAGACGAGACAAAAGGGAGGCATACCTAATGATGTCTTGAAGGAAGTTCGATAGGCCCAAAAGACCGAGTCCAAAAGCTGTGACCAATCCTTTCGGTCTGGGCGGACTACCTTATGTAAAATTGTCTTAATCTCCCTATTCGATACTTCAGCAGGACCATTAGTCTGAGGGTGATATGGCGTGGCAACACGATGGTCAATACTGAACTCGTCTGCAAGGGCCTTTACCTTGTCGTTAATAAAGTGAGACCCCCCATCTGAAATCAAGACTCTAGGTACCCCGAACCATGAAATAATATTTTTCCTCAAGAAACGACATATGATTTTAACATCTGCGGCTCGGGAGGGGATGGCCTCAACCCTACGACTCACATAATCTACAGCAAGGAGAATATACTCAAACCCCTGACTTTTAGGAAATGGGCCCATGAAATCAATCCCACATGCGTGAAAAACCTCACAAAAGTGAATGGGCTGCATGGGCATTATGTCTCTCTGTCTGCAAGTACTCATCTTCTGACAGTCAGTACACCTTCTCACGAACTCATTAGAATCCTTGAAAAGGGTAGGCCACCAAAGGCCGGATTGGAGCACCTTCTGTGTTGTTTGTCTCCCCAAATGATGTCCTCCTGCCTCAAGCTTGTGGCAGAAGGTGAGGACGCTATGTTGCTCATCTTGAGGAATGAACTGTCTCCAGATGTTGTCCCCTCCTTCATGATAAAGGACGAGTTCCTTCCAATGGTACGACTTTTCCTTCACAAGGAAGGTCTCAAGCCATTGTCTGGTCCAACCTTGTGGAATAGATTTGGCAACAAGGTAATTCACAATGTCGGCATACAATGGAAGAGAGGTGATAGCAAGGATCGCCTCATCTGGAAAAGTCTCAGTAATAGGTGCTATGGGCTTAGATTCCTCAAGGTTCTCTAGGCGGGAGAGGTGATCTGCCACAACATTCTTAACTCCAGGTTTATCCTTAATCTCAATATCAAATTCGTGAAGGAGAAGGATCCATATGGTCAATCTGGCTTTGGCATCCTTCTTTAACATCAAGTACCGAATGGCAGTGTGATCTGTAAATATTGTCACTTTAGATCCAAGAATGTAAGATCTATATTAGTCCAAAGCAAAGACTACTGCTAGCATCTCTCTCTCAGTCATTGTATAATTCCTTTGAGTTGCATCCAATGTACGGCTAGTGTATTGTATGGCATAGGGTAATCCATCCCTCCTCTGTCCAAGCACAACCCCTATGGCATAATCAGAAGCATTCGTCATGATCTCAAATAGAAGAGACCAATCGGGTGGCTGAAGGACAGGAGCCTCGACAACTAAATTCTTGAGAGTCCCGAAGGACTTAAGACACTTATCATCTACGAGGAACTCGGTGTCTTTAGTCAATAAATCTGTAAGTGGTTGGGCAATTCGACTGAAGTCATGAATGAACCGCCGGTAGAAACCGATATGCCCCAGATTAGACCGCAACTATCTCAAATTGGACGGTAATTTGAGTTTTCTAATGATATCCACCTTGACCGGATCAACCTCCATACCCCCATTCGAGATGATGTGAACAAGGATCGTCCCCTGAGTCACCATAAAGTGTCTCTTCTCCCAAGATAGTACAAGGTTTACCTCTATGCATCGCTGAAGTACTCGGTCTAGGCAGTCAAGACAAGCATCAAACCCGTCGTTGTAGACTGAGAAATCATCCATGAAGACCCCCAAGCAGTCACCTATCATGTCGCCGGAATCTCGCCGGAGCGTTACATAGACCAAAGAGCATCCGTCTGAAAGCATAAGTCCCAAATGAACAAGTGAATGTCATTTTATCATGGTCTTCGGGCGCAATAGCCACTTGATTGTATCCGGAGTACCCGTCAAGGAAACAGTAATGACTCTTCCCAGCTAGCCTCTCGATAATCTGATCAATAAATGGCAGTGGGAAATGATCCTCCTTGGGGGCCTCATTCAATCGTTTGTAGTCCACACAGACCCTCCAAGAAGTGGGTATCCGGGTGGCGATCTCCTCTCCAGACTCATTCTCAACTGTAGTGACACTCGTCTTCTAGGGTACCACATGTAAAGGAATAACCCACTTGGAGTTGGAGATGGGGTAGATAAAATCGATGATCCACCATTTAGATATTTCCGTCATTACTACATCTCAAAGGTTCGGGTTCATCCGTCGCAGGAACTCACGTGATGGCTTAGCGTCCTCTTCGAGGTAGATACGGTGGGAGCACATGGCTGGACTTATCCCCTTGAAATCAGCCACACTCCATTCTATTGCCTTGCGGTTTCGTTCAAGAACCTCCATCAAACGAGATTCTTGTTCTCCAGTCAAATCTGCTGAGATAATGACTGGGTGCATATCTGGTTCTCCTGCAAGGAATCTATACTTGAGCGACTGCGGTAAAGGCTTCAATTCTGGCTTGGTGGGAGCTGGAAAATCTAGCTTCTGATATGTTTGTGTAAAACAAACCAGGTCTGCATGTGAGAACTCTCGTTGTACCTGTAATTCTGATGAAGGGAGCCCTGTTGGTGTGTCTATCATCGGTGTTGGCTCGCTCTCCGTCCTCTCAGTCGGCTCATCGGGAAACAGACATGGAAAATATGTATCAAAATCCTTCCAATCAAAGTCTGCCTCCGAGGGATCTGAATCAGAAAAATCATCAGTATCTCTACTCATCACGCAACTGTCAGCCTCTATGGTATCCTGTGCCAAGGGTGTGCTCTCCAAACTCTCGTCTACCGTAAAAGGTATGTACTCTGAGTCGGTGGACAAGGCGAGGGCTCGTGCTTCTAGTTCTTCCCAAACTGCTTCATCATCGATCATCACAAAATCACACTCTTAGTGGACGTCTAACTCTGCATCTGTCATATGCACTGTGTCACTGCATGGTTCTGAGCAGGTTGAATCTCTTGCTCGGGTTTTGTCAATCGTCTCTATTTGTATACTCTCGCCCTCTACGTGAAAGTACACCTTCCCACTATCATGGTCGGTCACCGCCTTGGCTGTGGCCAAGAATGGGCATCCTAGTATGGTGGGGGTATCAGTCACCAATTCAGGGATCTACATGTCCAATACAACGAAGTCCACGGGGAATTTCAGGCCCTGAATGGTGACGACCACGTCTCTCAACAACCCCTTCGGCCTCTTGATAGACCTATCAGCAAACTGAAGGATTGTCCGACTCCGATGGAGTGGGCCGAACTCGAATCGGTCGAGTAAGGCTATCAGAAGGAGGTTGATAGAAGAGCCGTTGTCTAATAGAGTACGATCGAACGGTTGCTCACTAATCTGACATCTGACATAGGGAGCTCATGCATCAGGTATTTTGGCTGGCAGCTGATTCTGAATGGCACAACATGTGGCACTGGTCAGCACATGGATTTCTCCTCTAGTGTTCCGCCTCCTCCTACGTACAGTGGTCTTTTCTCTCAGGTTCTTTTGGAAAAGGGGGATGTGCTCAAGTGCCTCCTGTAGAGTCAGTTGTATCTGAAATCTGTCTATCATCTGCTGGCTATACTTTAAGTGTTCCTTCTTTTGGGGATTTTCTGTTTTATTCCCCTTTGCCGAGCGGAGTGCTTGAGGGAAGGGGATGGATGGGCCCTCTTCAAACAGAGGGTTAGGAGAAGGTTTATGGCCCTGTAAAGGACTGAAATCCATGCAAACATCATCATTCAATACACATGGACTCAAACTGATGAAGAAAACTTTCCTTTATTCATTTTTTTGTTATTTTTCGTAGTGTCCAGGGATACAGAAAATGGCAATACATAGGGTTGGAATACATTCGGACCCAAAATGGGGGCATCAGCACCACCCAAAATATTCTCCTTTGCAGCCTCAGCACCGCGCTCTGGTTCTGCATCAAAAATGGTGGCTTCAGCACCACCATCTGCATCCGGTTCTACGACGGCCTCAGCACCGTCGTCTGGATCGTCATCCTTGGTGGCATCAGTACCACCGTCATCATCATTATTGTTAGCGGTATCAGCACCACTTATCTTCTCATCTGGGGCTCTAGATTCTCCATGGTGTTGTCCCTTAGATGAGGCGCTGTCGGATGGTTCCCTACCGCTCCTAAGTGACACAAAGTGAGTATCAAATATAGAATGCATGTCATTCAAATAAGCACTAGGAGTGGTATCCTCTGTAGACTGTACCTACTCAGACTTCCTCTTCAAGTTATTCGGGTTCGGCTCGCTCTGTGCAGGTATGGTGGCTTTTCCTTTCATTATGTCCCTCATTTCCTGCCGGAACTCATCCATTTCTTGCCGTAAAGATGTTTGTTGTTCGGAGAGCAAGCCAGCGAGATTGTCAAGTGTTGTGTTCTCCAGAGCAGGTGCTGGAGGATCGGAAGTGTTCCCTGGCTGGAACAGAGGTTGCTGGTGAGGTTGGGAGTACTGATGTTGGTAAGGTTGTTGCTGCTGTTGCTGCCTCTACTATTGTCCCTGATAGGTGGGACGAGGATTTTGCTGATAATGTTGTTGTTGTTGGGAGTATTGGGGCTGCTGGTGTTGGCTACTGTGACTTCCTTGAGCTGGAGGCTGCTGTTGGGATGAGGCACCTCTGGTGGTCCAACAGAATCCTGGGTGATCACGACGAATCCCAGCCTGCTGAGGGTACCGGTCGTACCATATCCCGTTGACTTCCATCAACGGCTCCTGCTCAAAGGGTGGAGGTGGTAGTACTGCCAATGGCTGATCCGGCTGATAGACCACCATCTGAGTGTCATTAGATGGTGGTTGCTGTGAATAGTGTGGTAACTGTTGTATCGGCACCTCCTAGACATGGTGAATTTGTCTATATGCTGGGGGTGGTGGGGTAGGACGGCTACCTCTGGACTCAGCCAGTGACCTGGGAGGCGGATGTGAAGCTGATTGTGCCTCCTGAATACTCAAGATGTGAGTCTTCAGGTCGCTCATGGTCTTAGCCAACTGGTCTATCTGTGCCAGACCTTGTCCTTGCTTCTTCTCCAAAATCTCGATGTGGTCCAATTTTTCACTGATTATGCCCATGTCAGCAGCTGATGATTCATCTTGTGCTGATGTTGCTGACGAAGTATCATTTTCTGCATCGATCCTGGCAATACGGTGATAAGAAGTAGTTGTGGCAAGACCTTGGAGTTTGTGTAGATTCGGCCCTGGGACATCACTTTATAATTTTCTTCCATCTACTCATAGATGGCCCAAACCGCTTCTGCATCCTTAGAGAATTAAGATCCCCCACAAGAGGCATTTACTAGCCCCTGCAGCTCTGATGTCAGTCCCAAAAGAAACTTTGAACCAGATTGGGCTGTGATATCTCATGGTGTGGACATCGTTCAATGAGCTCTCTAAAGTGATCCCATGCTTCATGGAATTGTTCGTTGGGGATCATTTTGAAATTGCTTATCATTGCTCTTACTGCATTTGTCTGGTCGAGTGGGTAGTACTTGTTCAAGTACTCTTTCCGGAGTTGCTCCCAAGTGTCAATGTACCTCCCCAAATGTTTCAACCAATAAGCAGCTCTATCAACTAAGAAGAATGGGAAGGCTATCATTTTGATGGTGTCCTCAGTCACAAACCTGTCATGGATTGTACTACATATCATTTCAAATTCTTGCAGATGGAGGTGAGGTTCTTCAGTGGCCAGCCCGTGAAACGTGGGCAATAGATGAATGGTATGTGGGTGAAGCTCGAAGTCTCCATAGATGGGAGGGAGTCGGATCCATCGGTGTGTGAGGGTTGCACCAAGGTTGTGCAACTGCCTCATGGTCCTTGGGGTCAGCCTCTCCTGGTTCGGTTCTTCTCCTTCGCCTATTGCGTCTGGTATATCACCGCCCTCACATCGTTCTTCTTGTCCCTCACGCATCTCCCTTATGATTTCACCCATGAACAATCCATAGTCTCTGATCTGTCTCTGCATGGTTTCCAAGGAGGCTAGCAGTGAATTGTTGATGGCAGCTTGATCATATATGTATGGAGGTGGTCTCTGCTCATCTGGGTATTCCTCTTTGCCTTCCATTTCTTGGGTCTCTGCAAAGTCAAAAGAATCCATCTCAAGTGCCGTCAAATGCTCTGAACTCTGTTCTGCACTAAATTTTGACACTACTGGACTGATAAAAGAAGAAGGGTGGTCGAGGGGGAATGGGGTGGACGTAAACTCAGGCTCGAAGAGTGGGTTTAAACTCCCCGAAGCCGACCTATATGAATAGGTAGGAGTGCTTGATAGCGGTGCCACCAGATGTGGCCTAAGAGATCTCCTTCCCATCATTTTGATCTTGGAAAAGGGCGGATGAGATCTGGAATGCAAACAAGATGTGAAAAACAAATCCCCTGTTCACCTACGCAACTCTTGAGCTGATGACCGTGAACGTTCGATCTGTTATCTTGTCAAATTTTATTAGGTGATCAGTCAATCTATTAGAGCGTTAGAGCGAGCTGTTAGGAACCCTACTTTCCTAGCCGACTGTCCCGATCCACGTTAGATCTTTCCCAGCCAGTATGAATTGTGGACCGTAACCTGGTTGTTCTCGCTAATTCACTCTGCTAAGGATGTCGCGGTCCGCTTTACCAGTTACCAGAGATATCCTCACTGGAGAACAACTAACCACGATCAGAAGTCAATCGGAATTTTAGGCTTGGCTCTATCCTAATGTCGGGTTACTCTCTCGCAAAAGATAAATCAAACAAGGAGGGGGTTACTCTCCCCAAGACAAAATTTTTGGTGGGATGAGTTTTGAGGTCAAGTTTGCATTAGCAGTCCCAATTTTATGATTTTCACTTTTTAGTATTTTTCTGAAATAAAGATAACGCCTAACGAATTTTTCGATCTCCTGGTTATTTTAAGTCCAATAAGATAGAGGAGGAAGTCGAAAAAGCTGATGAGTGATCAAATACAATGATGCATGCAGAGATAGAAATGCGTACCTTATTCCAGAACTCTACATGTAGGGTAATCCGCGCATAAATTAAAGGCAAAAATTAAACTACATATATGATACAAGAAGAAAACGACCTTAGATAAGAATTTCTACACGAGAAGAATAGTATCTAAATGGTCTACAAGAGGAGTCGGAGTCCGGTCTCTGATGCCGATCGGTGTCCACCACAACGGATCCTGTCAGCGCTGTATACGGCCTCTAGCGACACGTGACTCCTCAGGTGACTAAGATAGCCTTTTCTTTTGTGAGTTATTAATTAGGTCCACTTGCGATCTATAGGCACATGCAAAATATTAGGTGTCTGGTCCTAATCAATTACGCCACAATCACAATAAAATCCTAAGTCTAGAGGCCAAAATCCACGTGAATCAAAAGAAAAGAAAAGCGAAGAAAACAAAACCGGCGATAAAACCGTGAAAATAGAAGAGGCCCTCAAGGGAACAAACCCTCGGAAATTGGGCCCAAGTTTCCTGGAGAGTCCAAGTTATTACAAATTAAAGTCTCTCTCTCACTTCAAATTGCATAAATGATCAAATAAACAAGAGTACTCAAGATGGCGACTGTCGCCTCAGATCCTACCATTCTCCCTTGATGCAAGGTCAGTGGTCACTCTTTACCTTCACATGGGTGCATAGGCGTCTTGGATATAGTGCCTCCCTCGATCAGCGGTACCTCGCACAAAGTACAAAGAGAGGGTGATTAGACAAGTCAATCAATAATACCAAATGAGTAGAGCTCAAAAATAGGTAAATAATCACAATCAATAATAAATCTCAATCTAAATGTTGTTGCTCCCCGGTTAAACGTTGTTGCTCCCCGGCAACGGCGCCATTTGATAGACCCATAAACCAGGCGGTCGTATATTCCACACAAGGCGGGAACACAGTCGATGCATTTACCGCTCAGAAATCCGGATTTAATCAACATATAACCCACGACAATCAAATTAAGAAATGAAAGTAAATATGGAGTTAAGATTTATTATAACTCTACAATAAGTGTGTATAGGTGCAACTATGTGTAAAGTGTCGAACTCAGGGAACAAGCAGGATAGACAAGGCAATAGTGCTCAAAAATGTGAAAGTGGTCAAATGCCTACAAGTGCTATTTTTGGTGGGTTTATATTTATTTATTTATTTATTTATAAGTTTATATTTTGGTTTTTAATTTCTGATTTTTTATTTTCTTTTTATGTTTTATATATTTTTTATATTTTCTTTTTCAATAATGAAGTACATATACAATAAAGGAAAAAGGGATACAAGATATAGAGAAAATTAGGTAAAATAAACAAAATTCAGGAAATAAAATCTTTTTGGTCTTTTTATCTTTTTCTAATGTTTTTTGTAATTTTCTATATTTTTCCGATTTTTTTGGTATTTTTAAAGGCAAAATACTGAAAATAATGAAGAAAATAAAAGGCTAAAATAAAAATGAGGATGAAAAATATCAAACAGTATTCAAAAGTCCTCAAATTAATTTTACAATAAAGATAACAAAATAGGGAAATTCAGAAACTAAAATTGTATTTTTAGGATTTTTGTGTAATTTTTAAGATTTTTATAAAGATTTTGGGTGTTTTGCTATTTTTAGGGGTTTTCTCTTGAAATTTTTAATGATTTTTGGATAGAAGTTAAAACATACTAAAATACACAAAATATAATTTTTTAGAATTTTTCAGAGGGTTTTAATGTTTTTTTTTGGTATTTTCTAATGCAAATAGTAACAAAATGCTTGTTTTTTATTTGTTATAAATATGCAAATGCAATAAAAATACAAACTAAAAATATGGCATTAACTACAATGCAACAGGAGCTTAAGGTATTTTTTGGTAATTTTTCGAGTCAAAATGATGCATGAAATAAATGCAAGCATCCACACAAAAATACAATACTGGCAAGGGCATAAATGTAAATACACAAAAGTCCAAGGGCCTACTTGCAAATTTTACAAAAATATATAACGTCGAACATAATTTTCTGGACTAAATACAAATATCCAAACCTGGAGTTGGTTCGCTGCAAAATTGTCAATCTCACACGCATTGGGCACGTGACCTAGCAGGGATATTTCTTCAATATCACAAAACTCCAGGGGCTAAAATGCAATTTTACCAAAATATTATAACTTAAATAAAAAGTTTCTGGACTGAATTGAAATAAACAAACCCAGGGGGGTCCATTACAAAAAGCCAATCACCCCACGTGCACGGGTCACGTAAGGTGATGTGGACAGGACCTAAATGCAAATATTAAAAATACAGGGGCCTGGATGCAAATATTATAGAAATATTTAAACTACAAAGGAAATTTTATGGACTAAGATTAAATATACAAAACGGTTGGGTCGAAAGTGCAAAATACCCAACATGTGCGCGATCGAATGGCGGAGAGCTGCTCACTTATCCACGTGGCGCACGCACAATGCGCGATGACGGTTCGGTGATGAGTGACTCAGATCAGATCTGGCAAGGAGATCGACGGTCGATGTGGGCCAAGATCGGACGGCTGCTGATCGAACTGGAGTGGGCCTCTGATCGAACAACGGAGAAGTAAGGTGGAAGAACAAGGAAGAACGCTGGTGAGGCGAACTTTCCTGAGCTCGATCTCGGGCCTCCAGCAGTCTGGAAGCGTGCAAAATGGTCGGGGTGCTGTTGGGAGGTCAGGCTGGGTGCTGGAGGAACCAGGTTCGTTGGAGGAGCGTTGTGGTGCTGGCACGAAGGCGGCAGAGCTTGGAGCTCCAGGTATCTCCGGTGAAGTACGCAAAATGCTCCCCGGGTGCTTTGAATGCGCTTTGACCTATAAAAAGGGGTAAGAGGGTCCAGGGAAAACTGCCTGGACATCGCGGAGGTGCAAAGGTGGTCGGATGAAGGCGGAGAGGCATCTTGGATTTTCGACCGGAGGTGCGCTCCGGTGAGGGGGTGCGATTGGGCGATTCAGTGAACGGAACTCGAAGATCTAAGGGGGGAAATGATCCTAGAACTACAAGGAATAAAAAAAGCAAAAAGGAAGGGGAAAGGGGGTATACCTCGATGGTTAGAAACCAGAGGAGGAAACCTCGACGGTGAGGTATGTCGGAGGTGATGGAGACCGCCCTGGTCCATGCTGCGACTCACCAACGGGCCCTAGAGATAGCCTGTCACTCTAGCTCGCACGGGCACTCGAAAGGACGGGCGAAGATGGGGGGTCCTTATGTACAGGTGCGATAACGTGATTTCTGGAGCAAGAGCACACGTGCATGATGAAAATATGGCGTGATCCAGATGCATGGCGTGGCTCAGTGGTGATCGGGGAAGAATTCCCAAGAAGACGTCGAAACCGGAAGACGCAGGGATTTGGCTTGAAAAATGCGTGAAATCGGGCAAAAATCTTGGTTGTCGGAAGCTGGAAGGCCTTGGTTAGGGAGTTGATCAAGGTCAACCAACGACCAATGCTGGTTGGTCCACGTGGACCAATCAGAAAAATGCTGTCAAAATTATTTGAAAATTCGAAATAAAATAGTAAATGAATTTATTAATTTTAGCTTATAATTTAAAAAATATTCCTTATTTTATAAAGAATTTTATGGTGATTTTTATTTATTTTTATAAGGTCAAGAATTACAAATGACCTTTTATGTCCTATATAGGTATATTCTTTTATATATTTTATTATTTTATTTTTATTTTATGAATTTGATTTATTTATTTTGATTTATTATTTTATATATTTATAAAATATTTTTACATACTTAAATATATTTTTATTTGATTTTTCTGATGTATTTTGTACACTCAATAAAATATAAATAGTAATTCTATAGGTATATGTACAGGTATTATACCTATGTATTTTATACATGTATTTTATTTTTGAATTTCATTTAGGTTTTTATTCTGATTTTAATGCACATATATATTATAAATAATATTTACAAAATTATAAAAATATAAAATTCTGAAAATAATGAAGAAATAATAAAATGAATATTTTAATCTGTACATGTATACAATAGGGGTCCAAAAATCAACTTTCAAACCATAGCTCTGCCAAACGCGAAACCACCTACATTAAATAGCTTATTTAAAATTATATACAATTAAAGGTGATTTTGATGCGTTTCGAGCTTTTATTTGTGAGATACAGGACTGGGAAATTGGTATTTTGGATTTTTATTCAGATCATATCTTTTTATCTGTAAATTATTTTTGAGTGAAATAAGTTTTGTATTTTTCTTTATTTAATTATCTACAACTTTCAAGTACAATTTCTTTATTTGAAGTATAAAAAGTGAAGCCAAAATAGGTCCCAAAATGAATAAAGAATGAACAAAATGAAAGGGAATTTTATTGGTATTGTGGCCCTTATCTCCCCCTACTTTATTCCTTGTCGACCTATTCATCGAGATGCCTAGGTCTCGGGGTTTCGGATCATAAAAAATTTGCAATATTTTATTTTTTTCTTTTCTTTTGTTTATTCTATGATTTTGGCTTTAAAACTGTATTTTATACATTGTTTATACACACATGCATGGATGCTAAAATGTATGAATTAAGGGTATTTACATGCATTTGCCAGGGTTATTGAGGCCAAAATGTAGAATAAAGATGATGAAATGTGGATTCATCAAGGTCCCTCAAATGCATCGACACTTGATAGAACATACCTCAAAAAAGAATAAGTGTCTTGGTCTACACACCGAGATGCCTTTAGCGGGCCCCTTCTACTATGCAAAAAAGTAAACCTAAACTAGCACTCTCTCATAAAAAATAAAAATGAGACAATAAATGAGGCTCTGCTATGAATTTCTTACTCCTCCTCAGTTGTTCTCTCATGTCGGTCCGTCAAGAAGGACCGACCTCCACCTCTATCAGGTGCGTCGGATCTCCTAAGATTGTCTCCCTCGCTCGCCAAACCCTCGCAACAAAGATGAAATAAGAAGAATGTAAGAACATTTTTATCAAAAATAAATGAATGAAAATAAAGAGAGAAATGAAAATGAAATCAAACAAGCAATCAAACATATAGAAGAGTAAAAATTTAAACTAACCTAGCCATGCCACCCTAGCAACGATGCCATTTTGATGCAGCAGAAATTATTCGAGTTATAAATATTAGTTGCTAACGTGTGAAAATGATATGAAAGTATGTCGTTGTAACCTAAACAATCTCCGAATCAATCAAAAATTTTCTTATTCTAAAGAGAAGAATGTGCTAATTATTTATCTAGTGTAGCTCCCAAGGTCAAACACAAGCATGCAATTATTTTAAAAATGGTTAATAATTTTAGAAATTAATATAGATTTTTGTTATCTTTTTTTTATTTTTAGTTTGTTTTAAATGAATTTTATATATTTTTATGGATTTAAGTGAGTTCACTTAATGAATTTTTAAATATTTTATAAGTTTTATATTCTTTAGTTTTTAGTTTTAAATTTATTTTAATTTTGTAAAATTTAAAATCTATTTTATTTTCAAAAAACATTTATGAAGATAATATATACAAAAAGTAAAATAAAGCATTTTTATAATTTAAAATATATCAAAAATGTTCAAAAATAAATGAGTAAAATATTTTTTGTGTTTTAATTATTTTTAATATTTATGTTGATTTTTAGGTTATTTTTATATTTTTATGGATTTTATACTGAAGTTAGATTGAAAACAAATTTCAAAGCAAAAATAAGCTACTATTTTTGTAAGTTTTAAAATAGAAAATGAAAGAATCAAAGCAGAAAATAATTTTGTATAGAAGGGTTTTCATTGGGTTTTAAAACAAGACTAATTGTGTACTTTTTTATTTTTATACAATTTTATGTTATTTTTATAATATTTTCTATATTTTTAAATTTTTAAATTTTTCTGATAATATTTTTATCTAATTTTCAGATCATATAATATAGTAAAATATACTTACTATAATTTTTTAGAATTTTTCAAAAAATCAAATTTTATGGATTTTTCAATATCAAACAGAGAAAATTGACTTTTTTGTATTTCTAAAAATAACAAATAAAAGAAATTTTTAAAACAAAATTTAAGTGTGTCAAAACAAGTAAGCAAGAATTTAACCTAAATTTTGTGGGTTTTTAGAGCAATTAAGCTAATTAATCCAAGAAATAATCAAATATAATTAAAATTCAGAATAATAGGGATATATTAGTAATTTTCTTAAACTTATAGAGCATGTGTGAAAATATGCGAAAAAGTGAGGGTATGCACATGATGAATCACCAATTCATCATCTTTATTCTTTTATTTTACCTTAAAATCCTTAGTAAAACACGTGTAAATAAAACTAATTCTTATTAATTAATAATCTAACATCATTTTTTAATATTGTTTATTTAGTTTTATTTGTACCCAAAATAAAAGAATAAAGAAGAAAAGAAAATAGAAATAAATAAGATTGTATTTATACAGCCTTATCCTAACCCCGAGAGTAGGTCAAGACTTGACCTAATCGACAAGGAATAAAGTAGGGAGAGATAGGGTCATCAATCTATAAAATTCCGAAAAATAAGTATCACTTGTGTATATTCATATAATTCTTTATGTATATATTGTACTATTTTATTTATTATTTATTCAACCTCAAATAAAAATATTTTCTTCATGAATCTTGTACCGAAAAATATGTTTTAAATAATGAAAATAATTGCAAAAATAAATCATGTACATAATAAAAGGGGCAACACTTCGAAGAAGTTGTAAAGCCAGAATTGAAAATTCAATATCTACTACATACATACTCAAAATATATCAAACCCATGTTCATTGTGTTAAAAATTAAATAAGATTTCAAATGAAGGTGATTTCATAAAAATTGGAGTTAAAATGTGAAAGTCGGCTTTGGAGTGCTATTGTACCTATATGCCTACAGTGTGTATCAATTTATATTTACTTATTTATTTTTATTCTTGTGTATATTGATTTTTAATATTTTGAACATATTTTATCTTATTTATAGAAAATACAAATAAAAATAACAAAAGTGAAAATAACCAAAAATAAAATAATTATATTTATACTATAGGTATATTACACCTATATCATACATAAGCCTATTTGATTAAACAATTGAATTAAATCATAAAAATAAAATAAAATTTTTTTAAATCCTTTAATTATTATGTAAATAAATAAAACAATAAAATATGTGTATTTTTATATAAATAAATAATTAAAAATAAATATAACTTGTATATAGTTTTTAAGTACTTGTAAACTAGTGCATTCTAATTATTTAACTATTTAAATTAAGTTATTTTATTTAATAAAAATAAAAAATAGCTTAGTAATGTATAAACATTTTTTATGTTGATAATTTTTTATTTTAAATTTATTTTCTAATTTATTTTAATTATTTTTTAGTTAAGATGGTTATTTTGTCATTTAGTGTATTTTGTCCTATTCTAGAACATCTCCTATTCATCCACAGGGGATTGTCGACCCTTGGTTGACTTCCCCCTCCCCCCCCCCTGCATCTTTGACCCAAATAAGTAGCCGACCTGATTCCTTCTCCTATTTTTCCTATCCCGATCCGTCAATCTTTTGATCCAAAATTTTCAACCAATTAGAACCTTCGGATCAGGATTCACGCCTGTTACTTTTGGTGTATGGATCTTCCTTAGTTCATGCGCATTCTTAATTTGAAATTCACCCATCCCTTCACATATAAAAGTGGCTCCATGTGCTCCTCTTCCTCCTAATAAGTCTTGGACCCCCGAATTCCATCTGTAAGTGCTCCTGAAGCTCGAGCTTCGTGACAGGAAACCTAAGCGTTGGTCAAAGGAGCCCGATCGGATCTATTCGACGCGATCCAGTCATGGTCGAAGTTCCTCTACATTGAGCAGCCTCTCTGGCCTCCCGCAGCTAGATCTGAGGCGATCACCTCCCAAGTTCATCAGTGATCATCCCAGGTCATTGTAGGATAGTTTAGATCTACATTCGATTTCAGATCGAAGGTCTTACTCCCTTGATGATCCCAAATTCCATCCTGATTACTTCATCTTGCCATTAACTTATTAATTAGCACCTAAGATAGATAAATTAATCCTTGTTGAATATACTTTCTGTTGAGATGAATTTTGAATTATTCTAAATCACGTTTAGCTATCATTAGATAGGAAATAATGTTCATATGTTTAGGAACATAGACGCTTAGCTAACAACTTGATTCAATACTCAATTAGTAATTGAATTGTGCATCGATCATAGAATTAATTCTATTCGATCAATTTAAGATATTTGTACAATTAAATTATGAACCTTTTAGTGCATGTAATTTGTTTGCATTATATTATATACAATTCATTGTGTAGCAATACATTTTTGCATATAAAATATAAAAAACATGCATTGTATTTAATCCTTGATTCTAATTACACTAAATTCAATTAAGTGGGTATTTAACCTAGATTAATTGGCGTAGTAGTTCGTGTCCCTGAGTTTGACCCTAGACTTACCCACACGCTCTCTCCACCGATATATTTGAAGTGTGGTTCTAAATAACTCGCTATTCGCCCATACTAAAATTTGACCACTTTAGAGTAGCCATATAACAGTTTATCACTAAATTAGGTCAAGTTCCTCATGTATGTGACCTGATAATTTGCAAGCGTACCCCTCACACTTTGCAGAATCACAGAGATGGCCTACGAAGTATTATTTACAAATAATCTCCTTTGAGTTTGCATTATTACAAGATAATAGTATTTGGACCATATTGAGAATGTTTATAAGTATCTTTCCTACAAATATGCCCCTATAAATGATCTTGAATATCTTACACATTATTTCTCATATAAATTTGATTTTCTGATCATTATAAAGACCATTAATGCTCCATTTTTTAACATATGGTGCACAATAATCAAAGATTTACTGTATTAGTTATGAATTTTTAATTATACCATTTAATCTGATAGTGTTTAATCAATACTAAATTCATCTTGTCTTGATAACTGCATAAAAATATTAGTTGGAAAGAGTATTGAAAAGGTAAAGTTTTGACATTTAAATTAGTGAATTTCATTGTCCTATGATATTTGAATTAAACTTTTGGTGATTCACATCATTGATTTTTAACTAGAACATGTTACAAGATTTTCAGAAAAAAAATATTCATGTGTGCTCACTAGATTTCTCTATCTTTTCTGATTTATTAAGATTTTTCTTCGATTTAGCAAATTAAATTATTATGAAATGGGATAAGTATAATAGATTCATTTCAAATTTTTATTACAAGATGCAAATTTAATTTCACAATTCAGTGCCTTCTCATAGCATAAGCAAAAATATTTCTTGCATTATTTCATTCTCTCTTCAAAATGAAAATAGAAATACAACATTTACAAAATAAAACAATTCTCTTGCATTTGGGGGATACTTTAGAGATTGATTTTATAAATTAATTAAGCACATTATTTTTTATTGGAATATTTTAAGAATAAGTTCACCTCCTTGAATTCAACACTTCTGATTTGCTATTATAAATGTTTTAGGAGTGAAAATATAAAAAATATTTTTCCTTGGAAAATCGATTTTGTGAGTTACAATGATGATAATTTGGACTTAATTTCCCTGAATTAAGCATCACATATCCAAACATTTTCAAGATGATGTCATTTTCAAGATGGTGTCATTGTCGGGGAGGTGCCACTTTTTCTGAGTTTTGGTCACTTGTATGATTTGACTATTATGTTGATTTTTTCTAAGTGTGTACCTTTCTTACATTTTATGTTTTTTTCTAATTTTAATTATCATCATTGCATTTCATTTTCATTAGTCATCTCTCTCATATAACAGCGATTTTCAATTGACTTTATCATGTAATCATTCTAAATCTACGACGATTAGTACAAACTTCAACGAAGAAGTCGAGGGATAGTCATAATATCTTAACATTTTACAAAGAATAACAAATCCGTCGAGAATTACAAGAACAAAGGATAATTATATTCATATGAATAACATTCACTACAACAAATATTACCAAAGGCAGTGAATAATTCCAATCTTAATAGCCATGTCTTCTGATGCTAAAGATACAACAAGGATATTATTCGCTGCTAAATTATATTTTGTTCTTGTAATTAGCAACGAATGTTGTACTCATTGTTAAAGTCTCATATAACAACAATGTTTCTATTAAATTATTCTTTAAAATTTGTGTTTTTTGCTAAAATTAATAATGATTATTAGAAAAGGTCAATAAGAAAAGTCAATGATTAACCCAAAAGCATCATTTATTCTGGAGGGCACATCATACAACATATATTGCCGAGCTGATCAGGGATGTCCTTTTGTAACAATGGGTACTGTCACAAAGGTAAGTAGTCTCCCCCGTCTTGTTGTTAGTGAAGAAGGTCTTGTTCACGCTGGGGGTAGTAGTATTCCAACCATTTCAAAAAGGGTCAGCCCGGATATGGATCGTTATCGCCTCCGCTCGGATTTCGATGGGTAGGGATGAACTACTACTATATACGGATGTGGATGCGCAATCCACCACCACCACGAAAGCACGTGAAGGAGAGGGATGATAGTCGGTCACCTCTCGTGGCCACAAGAGAGGAAAATCACTAAGAAATAGAATGAGTATAAGCTTCACCGTTCTCTCCCTTCTTTTCTCTCACCCACTCTCTTTTTCTCTTGTGGTATTTCTTCTTATTGTGGTGTGGAAGCAGTGTCACCGTCCCCTCCTATGTATAGCTCAATTACAAATTCATAGTCATACTCCCATCGGGAATATACATAGACTACAACTCAACTACTATTAGGATTAGGATTAGAATTTCCAATCCTAACAATTTGTTCTCTCAAATGCCTCTGTACGCATCGCGCATGCATCGTAGAGGAATCGCTTAGATGACCTGGTGGTTGAACTGTGCGATCCTTCTACATATTCATCAGAAGAGATCCTCTCCTCTGATGAAGGATCCTCTTACATGGGCTTCTACACTCTGCCCTTTTGTAGTTTTCGAATAACACTTATGTTCCTAGCTTTTTTGCAACGTATTCTTCAAACATGAGGTTAGTTGCGTTGAATTTGTAATAACGTGAATTTTTGTTGTTGGAAAATCTCGAAAGGGCACAAGTGTAAAATTGCATTGATCACGTGTGTAACTAAATGCACAACGTATCGAAGATTGGGAGAGCACGCAAGTAGGGTTGCTAATCGAATCGAACTGTAACGAACGGGCCTATGTTCGAGTTTGATTCGATAAGGAAGTTCAAAGTTCAAGTTCGAGTTCGGTTCGAAAAATGTTTGATAGGATATGTTCGAGTTCGAGTTCGTTTAGAAAACGGACGTTCGAGTTCGGTTCAATAACAGTTCGTTAATAATTTAACTTAACTAAAACGTGTTTATATGAACAAGTTCAGAACTGGAGTTCGATAACAAGATTCAGTAAGCAGTAAAAATAAGAAATTATTCGAATTAAAGTGGTACAAAGCCCAATAAATACCATGATTTCTTTAACCTCAAAATCTATTAAGTGTATAAATATTAAGTTACACATACAAATACACACACGCGCGCGCGCGCGCACACACACACACACACACACACATATATATATATATCGAACTTGAACTTTTATCGAACGAACATATGTTATGTTCATATTCAGTTCGCTAAGCTATCGAACTAAAATTTGAAGTTCATGTTCAGTTCGTTTAGAAACGAACGAACATTTTTCGAACTATTAACGAACGAACTCTAATCGAATATGAACATGTTCAATTCGATTAGCAGCCCTACAAGTAAGAAAACAAGGAAGCTCTCCTTTGAAGGCATATCGACTTAATTAACTATGTTATATATTATTATAATATATTAATCCAAGATAATGAACAATAAATACATAAGTGTCTTGCATGGCCCATATATATATAGAGAGAGAGAGAGAGAGAGTTCAATGAGGCTACTCCCTGGGAATATCCAACGGGCTATTCCCACCTCTATTTTTCCCACATTTTTTAATTTTTTTGGAAAATAAAAATATGTATATTCATCATCATATCCCTCTAACATGTCATTCCAATTTCGTCAGAAACAGAGACTCCTATACCATCCATCTGGGGGGTCATTTTCAGCAATTCTGAGACCGTTAAAATTTGACAGTCTTGATGGAGGGGATAGAAGTCTCGAATAAAGTCGAATTTTTAATGACACCATGGTGACATATTGTAATCAAAATTTATGTTTCATTTCAGATAAATAAAAAAATACAGGGGAAAAGGGATGAGAGCATGTAAATTAGTTACAACCAAGGAGCATACTCCTTTTTCCCATATATATATATATATATATGGGAAAAGGGAGTATGCACCGGCGGGTGCAGCTAACTAGCTACACCCGGCCATTTTTCTTATTGGTTTTTTATTTTTTTTGAAAAAAAATTATGGAGATTTACTTAGCTTATTGACAAGAATATGTGTTTCAAATTTCATGCAAAACAAACACTCCTAGCATGCCCATCTAGATATGGTCAATTTCAATAATTCTAAAACCGTTAAAATGTCATAGCCTTGATGGAGATAATAGAAATGTCGAATTTAGTTGAAATTGGTATGATATCATGGTGATATATGGTGATTTAAATCCACCTAGGTTTCATTTCAAAAATACAAAAAACCAATGAAAAAAAGGCCGGGTACAGCTAGTTAGCTACACCCGCCGGTGCAGCTTCCCCAACCCATATATATATATATATATATATATATATATATATATATATATATATATATATATATATATATATATATAGACACACACAGGACTAGAGCCTAGAGGTCATGGTGAGGATATGAAATGCATTTTTTTCACTAATTAATTAGATGTAATTAATTAATGAAGCCTTGATATGTTATGATGGGGGGTTGTTGTTAGTGTAGGATCGATTATAAATTACGAGATCTCAAAAATAATTGAGAAGTTACTATTTTTTGTTTTTCAACCATATTCTTAAACAACGTCTAGGGGTGAAAACTGATCGGATACAGATTGAATATGGATGTTTTAGTATCTATACTCACTTTATCTATATCGAATACGAATAGGATACAGATATAAGTCAGATATGAATTTAGGAACCATATCCTAACATAATCCGCTACAAATTCAGATGGGATATTCATCGAATTGGAATCTGAATCGAATAAAGAGTGAATATGGATTGAATAAATATCAAGTATGAAGCGATTTAAAAAAGATACCAATACAATGCACATACTATAATAAAAATACTATTAGGACTCCTATGAAGTTGTCGAGGCAAAGAGACATAGTGGATGTAGGAGATCGTGAGGTTGCATGGACTTGGATTTAGCTTACTTGTTTACTAAACAATATTATATAGTGCATGTATATGACTATGTATATGTATACATTATTTTATATTCGGATATTCGAATCCAAATCCAAATCTTTTTGTTATTACCACTTCCATATCAATATTCGAAAAATTTTTTAAAACAGATATCCATATTCAATTGATATTTGAATATGGGTATCCATATTCAATTTTTTTCAAATATGATATCGGATATTCGGATATATCTATAGTCATTTTCATCCTTAATGTCTTTCCGCTGCTATGACTAAGAAAAAATTAAAAGGATTTTATAAACAAGTGTAAAAGTTAAAGGAATTGCCCTTCCGAATTTTTCCAATAACACTTACGCTCCTTGCCTTTTTTGCCCCCATATTCTTACAAAATTCATGGTTTTGCCTTCTCATCCTTACATTTCTACCCTTATATTACACTAACAGAAGGACAATAGTTTGAATTTTGTGAGGATATAAGAGCATAAATGTAATTGCAAAAAAGCTAGGTATATAAATGTAATAGGAAAAAACCTAGACGAACACAATTGTAAAAATCCCAAAGTTAAATCGATACGTTTATCAAATTATTCAATTTACTAAGTTAAAGTTAGAAATATGTCACTTGGGTAACATGTCAAATAATTTTTAGGCAAATGCATCCCTTTAGGTGTGTTTAGATAGCGAGTTATCAGGGGTGGGTGGTGAGTGGGTCTATCGATCAAGGCTAAGTGATATCAAAGGTCGTTACGACCTCAATCACCTGAGCCGAGCTCAACAAGAAAAAATTTAGACCACCAATAAAAATAATCAAGCACGAAGATCAAGAAGAAGCGGTCTCGCTATTTATTAACCTGGTATAGCCACTAGGGTCGAACACATGGAGCATGAGATAATCATACGAAGCAGTCAAGAAATCAAAGAAGAAAAGAAATCTTTTTGGTAGTTTTTAATTTGCAAATTTTTTATATGTTTTCTAAAAGAAAATGAATATAGAGATAAAAAGAATTCACACTACAATAATTTTTATTAAGGTCTAAAATGCTCAAAAATTCAAAAGAAAAATATTTTCATATTTTTATGATATGAAAGTATTTTTGGGTATTTTGTGGGATTTTTTAGATTTTTATATAATTTTCTAAAAATGAAAGAAAGACAAAATAATGAAACATTGTACAACCTGGATGAAAAAGGCAATATTAAAATATCTAAAGTGCCTCAAATATCCTGGTTGTAATTTTATTCAAAATAGGTAAAAATAACTAACTACAGAAATTAAAAACACAATTTTTTTATTTTTATAGAATTTTTAATATCTTTTAGAAGATTTTTGGTCTTTTGTGACTTTTAGGGATTTTATAAAAGATAATGAAATGAAAATGCTAGCAGAAATTAAAACAAGCAAAAACAAACACTCGAAAATTTTTATAGAATTTTTAGGAAAATTTTTATATTTTTTATGTATTTTCCAAAATAGACAGATACACTTTTAGGGTTTTTAATTTTCAAAAAACATCAAATAAAATCAAATTGCATCACAAAAACTATCAAATATACTACACAGTAGCAGGAGATAGTGGTAATTTTGGGGAATTTTTGAATTAGATTTGATATTTATTCAATTAAAAACCAAACACACAGGTCATAGGGACCTAAATGCAAATAGTTTAAGTTTCAGTCCTAAATAATAACACACACAAAAAGTGCAAGGATGTCTTTGTAAAATTTCCATGAAATTCAAGCGCATGCGCAATACAGCGTTCATAGGGGTATAAATGCAAATTCAAAAAATATTTCATTTAAACATGAACCATCACAAAGTCTAGGACCAAAAATGCAAAAACACCACAGTGCACGTGATCGAGCACGTGTCTCCAGACATGAAGGATTAAAATGCAAATACCAGAAACCTTAAGGACTAAAGTGCAAATAGTTCAAACTACAACTTTATTTAACAAGCTAAAACATAAAGTCTAAAAAGTGTAGGGGAGAAAGTGCAATATACCCTTGCAGCACGTAAGGAGCGTGTGAGGACATGTGGAGGTTGTTGGTGGGACGTGAACGTGCGGCTCTGATCCGATGTAGATGTTAGATCTGACGCCTCAGAAATGGTTGGGGACGCGGGGTGCAGATGCGTCGCAACTGTGATCTAACGGTCCGAAAAGTCTGTAGCTGTCGATGGCCTAGATGCGATCTGGAGGGGTATGGCCAATCCAACAGTGCAGAGGACGCATCAAAGAACAGGAGCTGGATGAAGTTCGTCGGAGCCAAGGATGTGATCCCTAACTCCGATGGTTGATCGGAAGGCACAGGAGTGGTCGTGGAAAGCTTCCGCGTCGATTGAGCGGGTCTGATGGAGGAGCCACCGGCTGGATGGGCGTGGCGATGAAGGAGGCCTGGAGCTGCTCCGAACCTCTGACGGATGAAATAGGGGGTCCCAGTACGCGCTCGTACCTGCAAGGGAAAGCTAGGACTCGGGGCTATGCTCCGGTCCGGGTTATTGGAGCTAAAAATCAAAGAAGCAGAGGGGGCAAAGCTTGATCTCCGGCGAAGGTGATAGGGGAGATCTAGGCCCTAATCTCGATCCAATGGTCGATGCTAAGGATGATCAGATTGCGATGCGAGATGGAGGGCGAGTGTACGGATCGATCTAAGTGGCTGGAGGTGGAAAACGGGGCTCCGACAAGCTGGTCGAAGCAGATGAACACACGACGGCGATGAACGAAGAGATCGAATCGAAACAGAAAATGCGAAGGATATAAAGGGTACCTGAAGATCTAGGTGTGCTCCTGAGCTCCAGGTGAAGATGACCGTCGGGGTGATGGCCTCAACCTCGATGCAGAAGGCGGGGGAGGCTACTCGCGGTGGAGGTCCGGCTACGAAGGTTGAGCGTCGGCTCTACTGCACCAAACCAAGCTCCGAGCGATGCTCCAGCAATTGTCACTCAGCTGGAGGTGGCTAGGGTTCGAGATGGGAGCGAGGCACGAGTTGCTGCTCCTGGGAGGCAGATGAGAATATTTATAGAGTTCCCAGTAGGCTGGAGGAATCGGGCGAGGGCACGCGAATCGAGAAAGATCTGTGTCTTCCTAGGGATCCGCGAGGGTGCTGGATCCAAGGGGAGACCACGGGCGAAGAATCGGGGCGAGGGGTTGTGTGACCCGACTGGGGAAATTCGGAGAAAAGGTTTGGTGAAGGGATCGGGTCGGGTCAAGCCTTGGAAGAGGGGGTTAACCCAGGTCAACAACCTGATGTGGACCAATCAGAAAAATAGAATATACAAAATACTTACAAATTAAATAAAAAATAGTAATTGATTTTAAATCAAAAAGTATATAAAATGAAAAATGCTTGTTATTTTTCAAACTATTTTTCTGTAATTTTTATTTTTTTTCAAAAATAAATTAATCTATATACAGTATAGTGTGTTTTATACATGTATAATATACCTATGTATTTTATACCATTATTTTTGTTTTGTTATTTTTACACAAATACCCCTAATTTCATATTTTATTTATTTACAACATAATTTTTGGAGTATAAAATAATTTTTATTTTATTTTTATTATTTATTTACAGGTATATAATAAATAAAGAAGAAAGCATATATACATGTATTATGTACAAGGGAGAGAGAATTTTATTTTATTTTTATTTTATTGATTTTTGTTTTATTTTTAGGATTATTTATAAGGAGGTAAAAAGAATCTACTTATTTTATATTGTCAAACATAATTATTTATTTACACACATGATATGTACAATATTGAGCAGGTCATATCTCTCTCTACATATTTTATTTGGCGATCAGGCCCATGCTTGGCCCTCTCTTGGGGTTCGGGTCACTCTGTATTTATTCTAAATACCTCCTTCCTTTTTCTTTTCATTTATTCTTTTATTTTTACACAAATACATGCTAATTATGTAATATTAACAAATGCATGCATAATGCTAACTTACTGTATTTACATGTATTTACATGATTCTTTGCTAAGATAATTAGCTAAAATAAAATAATAAAGAGTGATGATCAGAGATTCATCAGTAAGGTAAACCATTTTGTATTTTGGTGATTGAATAGAGGTTTCAAGGTTGAGAGGCATTGTTGTAATGTGATTGCATTGAAGTTTGAAAAAGTGAGTAGTTGTGATTTGATTGTATTGGAATTTGGAAAAGTGTGTAGAAGTTGAGTATTTATAATTAAGATTGTATACTATATTATTTTTTGTTGTTGAAATGGATGAAAGAGAAATGGGTTGTTTGATATATTAAATAAGAGAGTTGACTTTGATGGACCCCACAAGAGGTTAAGAGGTTAAGGATTTGGGTTTTGGAGAATCGGAAGCTTCCCACATGAAACCTATGTATTTGTCTATGTGACCTTTCTGACTTCTTGTTTGTGCCTTTCATTTCATGTGTGTATTGTGATATATATATATATAGGGTTATATGTGGCTGCCCCCTAGGGGCAGCCAACATGGCTGCCCCCGCCTTATTTGGGCAAATTTTTTTATTTTTTTTTTGAAAAATAACACCATGTATATTCATCCCTATATCCCTCCTATATACCATTCGAATTTTGTCAGAAACAGAGACTCCTACGGCCTCCATCTAGACAGTCATTTTTTAACGGTAACAGAATTTTTTAAATCGACATCATCTCGATGGAGGCCGTAGGAGTCTCTGTTTCTGACGAAATTCGAATGGCATATAGGAGGGATATAGGGGTGAATATACATGGTTTTATTTTTCAAAAATAAAAAATAAAAAACGCCGAAAAATGGGACGGGGGCAGCCATGTTCGCTGCCCCGAGGGGGCAGTCCCATTATACCTATGTATTTTATACCATTATTTTTGTTTTGTTATTTTTACACAAATACCACTAATTTCATATTTTATTTATTTACAACATAATTTTTGGAGTATAAAATAATTTTTATTTTATTTTTATTATTTATTTACAGGTATATAATAAATAAAGAAGAAAGCATATATACATGTATTATGTAGAAGGGAGAGAGAATTTTATTTTATTTTATTTTATTGATTTTTGTTTTATTTTTAGGATTATTTATAAGGAGGAAAAAAGAATCTACTTATTTTATATTGTCAAACATAATTATTTATTTACACACATGATATGTACAATATAGAGCAGGTCATATCTCTCTCTACATATTTTATTTTGCGATCAGTCCCATGCTTGGCCCTCTCTTGGGGTTCGGGTCACTCTGTATTTATTCTAAATACCTCCTTCCTTTTTCTTTTCATTTATTCTTTTATTTTTACACAAATACATGCTAATTATGTAATATTAACAAATGCATGCATAATGCTAACTTACTGTATTTACATGTATTTACATAATGCTTTGCCAAGATAATTAGCTAAAATAAAATAATAAAGAGTGATGATCAGAGATTCATCAGTAAGGTAAACCGTTTTGTATTTTGGTGATTGAATAGAGGTTTCAAGGTTGAGAGGCATTGTTGTAATGTGATTGCATTGAAGTTTGAAAAAGTGAGTAGTTGTGATTTGATTGTATTGGAATTTGGAAAAGTGTGTAGAAGTTGAGTATTTATAATTAAGATTGTATACTATATTATTTTTTTGTTGTTGAAATGGATGAAAGAGAAATGGGTTGTTTGATATATTAAATAAGAGAGTTGACTTTGATGGACCCCACAAGAGGTTAAGAGGTTAAGGATTTGGGTTTTGGAGAATCGGAAGCTTCCCACATGAAACCTATGTATTTGTCTATGTGACCTTTCTGACTTCTTGTTTGTGCCTTTCATTGCATGTGTGTATTGTGATATATATATAGGGGGTCTTTCAAATAGGACTTGGTCCTTCCATCCTTATGGAAGGCCAACGATCCTAGCCGTTAGATTCAAATCTAACGGCATCATCAATTTATTTGCTCAAAAGGGCATTTTGGTCATCAACTTTTACATTAATTATGCACACCAATTAATATTCCGAAATACTAAATTTAGCTATTTTTGTTTTTGGTATTTTTCGCAATACCATAATTAGAAAATGTCTTGTTTTGTACCGGATGACGTTACGTGGGACAATGTTTGTATCCTAATGTGTTTTTTTGTAGAATCTGCAGTTCATTTTGCAACGATTGCATGTTTTTTGTATTTACTGTGGTTCCTTCAAAATTAATCAGGTATATGTAATTTTGGTTTGATTCTTTATAGAATACAATTCATATTAGCAATTAATACGTGCTTCTTTGTAGCGATTTTATGATTTTTTGTATAATAAATTTTATATTGTTCTATGTAAAAATGCAGTATACATTCACGCTAAATCCATAAGTAAAATACAACCATATATGTACAATAATCATCCACAATGTATAATGCACATTCAAAATGTGTAATACACATCAAATATACAAGATATATAAAAAAACGACAATTTTCATTCGCACGAAATTGTTATGTAAAATACATATCAGATATGTACAATACACACCAAATTTGTATAACAGACATCGATATTGTATAATACAAACGAAAAATGTATTTCTACGTAACAATTCTATGCCACCCACTTCCGCCTTGTTGATGACGACGCGAATGACATCGTTAACTGCTCCATGTCGATGTTGAAGACGGAGATGAAGGGACGAAGAACTTCATGTCGACCATGCGTAGTTGTCCACGTGAGGATGGAGATAACACCGAGCTCCATGCCGACGTTGAAGACGTCGATGAAGGGTGCGAAGAACCACCCGCCGGCCATGTTGACAGTGAAGATGGAGACGAATATGACGAAGAGGATGACAAGGCATGTGAAGACGACAGAGACGAGACATGTGACGTGCGCACGATGGAGACAAGCGATGACGGAGACGAGCGACGAGCGACGATGGAGATGGAGATGGAGACGAGCAGCGGTCGACATCCTCTTCTTCCTCCCGCGGTCGACGTCCTCCTCCTCCCATTTTCTTGAATGCGAGATTATGAAATGAATGGAAAGATGAGAGAGTTAATGAGATATTTGAGATGTACGTGTGGGATTTTTGGAAAGATTGGGAGAGAGATTAATGAAGAGATTAATTGGGTTGTTACATACTATATTTAGATAATGAACAATGACCAAAATGGGTTTTTGGTTAATTAAATTATAATTATAATATGCCTTTATTAACAACCGACGGATTGAATACGGATGCATGGGATTGTTGGCCTTCCTTAGGGATGGAAGGACCATGTCTCATTTGAAAGATATCCTATATATATATATATATATATATATATAGACACACACACACACTCTTGTTGAAATGCTTTGAATCTTAATCCGTTTGTTCAACCCAATACATTGAAGATCACCTTGTGTGACCTCCCGACATTACAATCATTATTATACAAGTGATGTCATTATGTAATCGATTTTGTAAGTCCGTCTACTTAGGAGGATCCTTCTATACGAGTGGATGCAAACTGCATGGCCGCAGGGCCAAAACACCCCAAACAAACGTTGAACTTGATCATCAAACTGCTAAAGCAAACGTGCCAAAAATCCAAAATATGTCGAGTCTTGTTGTTATCGATTACTTCTTTCAACCTAACTAATCCAAGCTCGATTGAATTTCAGCTGGAGCGAAGAGCACAAACGACACATGACCAGAAGCTGGATCAGCAGCCCACGGTAGGAAGCAGTACTCCAAATGCAAACATTGCAGGAAAAAAGGTCGTCGATAAAAAGATCGAGTAAACGTACTAAAGAGTAGTACGACACAGATGTTCTTGCACATTCAGCGAGCAACATGTAGAGAAATCAACCGAAGTTCTACAAAAATCGAGTATCTATAAGAAAACCAGAATGGTGTTTGAAGAAACAAAAAGAATACTCAGGAGTGAAGAGAACCGGATCATGTTTCTTTCCTGTTGACTTTGAGATACGGCAGCGCTCCGATGACATTGTCATAATCACTTCGGTTAACTGTGACCTGCAAGCATTACAAAAAAACCTCAGTTATGTTATGAGTAGAAAAATAACGGCTCCTGTTCAGTTACACGTAAATGCAGAGAGAATGATCACAAACATGTGGAGATAGAAACGAGTATCAAGCTGTTTAATCAGTAGAGGAACAAGTGCAGACTAAATATAGATAAGAGCTTGTTTAATACTTTAGTATATGAGATCAACAATGTAGAATTACGAAAGAGTAATAGAGCAAGTGGGGAATGATCTCTGCATCGTTTAAGATATAGTTGCGCGAACACTAAATAATAAACAGGAATAGACATGAGATGACCATGCAGCAAACAAGATATTTGGCAGTCCTAAATGGTCTAGCGCAGACAAAAACCAGCATGAAACAATGAACTCTCCTGGAAATTAGAATAGTTTTCAGTAAGGACCGGAATTTATAGGACTACAAACACCAAAATCAAATAGTTTGCATCATTCTCTAGCAAATTCAAATCTGACTACACAAGCATAACTGGTCAAGTTTTAGCATTGGAAAGCAACAAAGAATCTCAAGTTCAGCAAAATCTTTCAGTTGGTTCACTGCCCTTGTTTAAGCGGTAATGTGTTCCATTCCAGTATACTTAATGTCTACTTTCCTGTTCCATGTGGATGCGGCTGGGAAAATTGTATGTGGGGCTTCCGGGGAAGGTATGACCCATGCAAACCACTCGGTGTGATATGGGCGATGTGGCTTCTTAGAAACAATGCAGTCTTCTAGGCTGAGGTCCTATTGGGACAATCTTATATACCTGATTACACTATTTGGCCACTTTGGAAAGGGATATACAACTTTTTATGATCTTCTATTCACTAGGTAATCATGGTTTTCTTATAATGACTTCATGAATGATCATTAAATGCTAATAATAATACTTTTGCTTTTGAAAAAACTATCAAGCAAATGCTATGGAGAAGTGAAAATTCCTATGTTGACAATTTCCTTCCCGAGATACTTCAAATCACATAGGATGGACAAAATATTGCAGACAAGGCATAAGGCATTATGTGAAACACGCGATCACCAAACTGCAACACTGGCACCGGCTTGAACAATCTCTGTCAAACTTCTCTTCTATCTATTATGCGTATCAATGACCTCCCTGTTGCATTATGTATGCAAGGGGAAGTGAATATTCATATCTAGAGGCGTACTAGAGGAGAAAGACAAAGGGCACTTGTAAATGGAATTTCCACTTCAGTCACACATCGGAATAGCATCTTCACCCAAGGATTAGCAACTACAGCCGCAAATCTATGTCATTACTCATTACAACTTTCTCCACTATTAGTTATGGTTTAACAGGCATAACTAAATCTCCGGAACAAGTCACGTAGGGAGGGACATGGATGGGATGTTGACATAATCAGTGATTCAATCCCATCTTTTTTAGGAAAGATCCAATCCAATCTTTACCAAGTGAGTTTTTCCCAACTAACACACAATCAACATTGTAACCAACCAATTCAATCCACCGGATTACATGTAAAATATGGTTTTTAACACTATCCTATTTTCTTTTATCTTGGGATGTTTGCTGGAAAGAGATCACTTAAAAGGAGTATGTAAAAGCAGCTTCAATTGGACCAAACCATGCATGTATCATAGAACTTGATATTTATTGGGGATTTTTACACATAACGCTTTATACATTTATAATTACGCGTTGAACATTCTATAATTTTGAATTATGCTCAAACCCCAAATAGTGACTTCCGTTGACACGTAGGCCCCTTCCATTAGTTTAGTCCATTAACTGAAACGCATCTTCAGGTTGATCTAACCTCCACAGATCCTATGGTTGACATTCCCCCTCCCTCTCCTCCATTTTCTCTCTCCGCTCGATCAAGGTGCTCGTTTGAGAGGACATATGCGCAGTCGTAGAGATTAGAAGAAATGTTCTTTCTCCACCCTCAAGGGTCTTGTATAACTCTACCCTCTTCCTCGATCACGGGGATCTGGGAAGGCTTGTCTAGGAGCTCGAGCTCCGAATCCCTAATAGGGTTTCTCTGGAATGACCCAACACCTCGAAAGATCGAAGCTTTCGGTGGGAAGACGATGAATAGAGAGGAATAGGGAAGGGGTTTGGAGGAGATGAATAGTTCTTGATTATGATCGAGAAGGTGACAGCATCAACATGCCAGCTCTCGAAAGGAAAAAGGCCCCTTACCTTTTTTAAGTCAAGCCAAAAGCTGCATCAACAATCTAGAAGCTCGAGCCCTGACATTGGAGTCATCTCTCTCCCTCTCTGTTGCAAGGCTATGAGAAAAAGAAGGGAGAGGGTCCGTGGGATGAGGGGAAGAGCACGTGTGTGATCATAGAGCCCGAGTGTGATCTCAACATTCTATGTGGCCATAGGCGTCGATTATCGCGGAATAGGTGATGTCCTTGGGGCAGTAATCAAACTCAAGCATGTGCTCGAACCATTGCACGGTGACATCCAAAGCATTGCATGAGAGAAGGTGGAGAAGGAGATGTTGTTGGGGTAGAGGCTACCGCACAGGAGGTCGAAGAGAAGGGACCCCATAAGGGGAGGTTACGAAGGTGGCACAAGGTCTTGAAGGTGACGCTGTAGAGGACGAGGGGCTTGAGGAGGTAGAGAGGGAGAGGAACAAATGAAGAGAGGCAAAGGTAGCATCTGGGGTGTTGAGGAGGTTGAGGACGGTAGCATCTTGCTCCGAAAGGAGAGCATGAGCCATGGTAGGATAGGGAAAAGAGAGAGGGCAAGGGGGGAGAGGTGGGACTCGGAGGATGAGAGGTGAAGACGGGTGGCATGGGTGTTGTTGGGGTCTACTTATATGGAGCTTCTCCTAGATAGGGGAGATAATGGAGGTTGCTGCTATTAGAGGGAGACATTAAAGATAGATTTTGCAATAGCGAGAGGAGGGGAAGGGGAGGGTGAGAAGAGGTGGCGGATGATCAGGGAATTAAAGAGTAGGAAGGCCATGTGCTCCGTTGCGACCAGCCTTCTGGAAGTAAATAAAAAATTTACTGCACATCACGGAAAATGCGGAATATTTAGCCAACAATTAGCCAAAACATTGTTAGTTCATCATATGAACTAGAAAACATAGTTCGGAAATGCGGTTCATGTGGCCGCATATGTGTATTCGGTCACTTGACCGAAGCGCGTATGCCATATGCGGCAATATGCGGTCAAAACGCATATGCGGTCCGCATATGTGGGATATGCGGCCGCATAGGATTCATATTAATCTGTGGCATGTTGATGACACACTAACTTGATTTTTTTCCAAACAACTCTTATATCATTATTTACATTGATGCATCTTTTCATTATTCTCGTATATGTTGTATTTGGGAATATAATCTAGGGTATTTTTTCTCATATCCATTTCCCCCATTGTTCTCAACACTTATTAATGAATTGTTTACTGTTTTTTGAATTTCCTATCTAATGAAATTCATTCTAATTCTTTAATAAAATATGAAATAATTAACTAACAGTTTGCCACTTTACATTTTTGTGCTTCTAATAAATTTTATATGAAAATACAATTTTCCCCTATGTTTTGTGTCAACATGTTTTGTCTAAATTTTGGGTATATGATTTGTATACCTATGATTATTTTTAGTTTTTGTTATCTATAGGATCAAATATATACACTAAAGATTTTCTTATAGAATTCATGTGTTCCCTGTTGAATACAAATTTGTGTATGTATATATATGCATTAAATTCAAAATACACACTAAAAATAATCAATTTATAATAGCATGCTTATATATATCTTATTAATTATATTATCTTATTTGAAAATTTTGATTTTAGATTTTGTTAGATCATCAAGTTTTTTATATAATCACATTTCATTGTTTATTTTGTAATATTTTAAACTAAAATATTACAAACCGCATAGACCGCGTATACTTCCGTATACTCCTCCGCATATCCGCTTACTCGCTTTAGACCGCATAACCGAACGAATACCGCATACCGCATTTCTGAACCTTGTTATAAAATGTAGCACAACGATTTATGCATCCAGGAATCAAAAAAAATGAAAACAATTTCCTTTGGGATTTCTAATATTCATGATGAAAATGAAGAACAAATCAGGGTTACCTCTGAAGCGTGAGTCTCTAAAGTAAGAGACCTCCCGAATCAAGTGATCTGCAGAAGTCTTTCTCGTGGATGCAGAGATGAATCGCATTGCTTCATACAAACATGAACATCGACCAGAGCAATAAGAAGAGGCATATGAGAGATGGAGACTCTCAAAACTCTTTTATATCTCAAGGGACACGAAATTTCTAAGGACTATTGCTCTCTAAATTTGTGTTGTAAAAGAGAGGGCCTTGCCCTTTGAGGGCTTACCCGGATGTTCCCAAGCAAGCACTCAATTTCATCTCTGCCTTTTCCGGCTTTGCTGGTGGGTCTTGTCGCAGCTTCTTTTATACGCACACCACATGTCCAACATGTGTTTTGTAGTCCCTTGAATTTTAAATCAATGGCTTAGAGCAAGTCCTGATTCAATAAGGATTATCTCCTTTTTATCTCCAATTAACAGTAACTAATTAACAATAAATAAGCAACAACTTAGCTTAACTAAATTAGTTAAGGTTGTTACCTTTTTTACTATTGTTGAGAAAAATAAGCGTTGTGTTTATTCCTTAAGCCCTGGACTCTCTTATATAGGGAGAGGTCTATGAGCAAATTACATATGGTAGACAATAAATAAAAGATACGAAAACATAAACTAAACTTCTACACTCCCTCTCAAGATGGAGCATAGATATCTATCATGCTCATCTTGGATAAGCACTTCTGGAAGGAACCCCGAAGTAAAGCTTTGGTAAGAATAGCTGTCGTTTGATCTCCTGAGCTGACATGGGTTGTAGAAATAAACCCTTTCTGGATCATATCACAGATATAATGGCAATCCACCTCAATGTGTTTCGTCCTCTCGTGAAATGCAGGTTTGTTTGCAATGAATAATGCAGCCTGATTGTCACATTTTAGTGACATGGGAAGAGGAACATCTATATGTAGATCTGTCAAAACTGCGCGAACCCACATCACTTCTGCACATGCTTGGGCCATAGCTCTATACTTTGATTCAGCAGTAGATCTCGCAACTACTGTTTGCTTCTTGCTCTTCCATGAGACAAGTGACTCCCCAACTAATATAGCAAAGCCTGATGTAAACTTCCTATCCTTCGGGCACCCTGCATAGTCTGCATCTGCACATGCTGAGATGGTACTAGTGTCCTTTCTAAACATCAATCCTGCACCTGGAGATGACTTAAGATACCTTAGTATCATATGTATAGCGTCCATGTGTACCTGACGAGGTTGCTCCATAAACTGGCTCACTTTATTTACTGCAAATGTAATATCTGGTCTGCTAACAGTAACATAAAGAAGCCTCCCTACCAGTTCTTTGTATCTTCTTTTGTCAACCTCCTCAGTATCTTCATCATGCAACTTCATGCTTATATCCATGGGTGTAGAAGCAGGTCGACATCCAAGCATACATGTGTCACTTAGCAAGTCAGTGACATATTTCCTCTGAGTCATCACGAGTCCTTGTTCATTTCTAGCAAATTCCAATCCAAGAAAATATCTAAGTACTCCTAGATCCTCGGTAACGAATTCACGGCCCAAGAATTCTTCTGTTATTTTTATTCCATTCATATCATCTCATGTAATGAGTATATCGTCAACATACACCATAATGACAGGCATACCTCTGGATGTCCTCTGTACAAAGAGAGAATGGTCTGCATTTGACCTTTTGAACCCTTGCTTCTCAAACAAATCTGAGAGCTTCTGGAACCAAGCTCTTAGGCTCTGCTTTAGGCCATAGATCGCCTTATGAAGCCTGCATACCTGTACACACTCCCCCTCAGCAGTAAACCCAGGTGGCTACTGCATGTAAACTTCTTCCTGAAGATCACCATATAAAAATGCATTTTGACATCTAATTGAAACAGGGGCCAATCTCGAATCACAGCAACAGATAAAAGAATCCGTAAGGTAGAGTGACGAGCAACAGCAGAAAACGTGTCAAGATAATCTACCCCATACGTCTGAGTAAAGCCCCAAGCAACCAGTCAAGCCTTGTACCTATCAATACTGCCATCGGCATTATGCTTCACTGTAAACACCCACTTGCAACTCACAATAGATGCCCCAGTAGGAGCTGGAACAAGACTCCAAGTACCTCTCGACTGAAGGGCGGCCATCTCTTCCTCCATAACCAGACGCCATCTACTATCAGCTAATGCTTTCTGGTAAGTCCTTGGAATATTCACAGCGGATAAAGCAACTACAAATCTCCTGAAATCTCCTGCCAGACGCTCAAAGGTAACATGAGAAGCAATCGGATATGAAGCACATGACCTCTTCTGCTTCCTCAGTGCAATCGGCAAATCAAGATCCGCATCAGGTGTACCAACATCCGTGTCATCCCTTGCTTGTTCCTGCTGAGAAATGTCGCCAGTCCCATCATTAGAAATAATGTTATTATGACAAACCTGGGGCATGTTTGATGATTGACCATGATCGTGAGCAGGGGCTAGTCGTCGACTGTAGTGGCGTGGTAGAGGAGGAACCAAAGATATGGGAGGTGGTAGAGGTGGTGGCGGTGGTGGAGATGGTGGTGGTGATGGGGATGACGGTGGTGGAGATGTAGGAGCTTGCTGTGGTGCATACAAGGGTGGAGGAGGAATATAGATTTCATTATTCATATCCGATGGCACTCACATGTCACCTGTAGGAGAGAAAAACATGACTGACTCAAAAAACGTGACATCTGCACTGACATAATATCTTCGACGTAACGGATCATAGCAACGATACTCCTTTTGAGTCCTGGAATACCCGACAAAAACACATTCGACAGTCCTAGGAGAGAGCTTGTCAACCCCTGGAGACAACTGGTGAATGAATGCCACGGACCCAAAGACACGTGGAGTTAGAGAAAACAACTCCGTGTTAGGAAAAACGAGGGAGAAGGTATCTTCTCCCCCAACACAGACGAGGGCATGCGATCAATGAGATAGCATGCAATAAGAACCGCATCACCCCAAAACGAGTACGGAGCACAACTCTGGATAAGAAGCGTACGAGTGACATCAAGAAGGTGGCAATGTTTTCTTTCTGCGACACCATTCTGTTGGGATGTGTAGGCACAAGATGTGAGAGAAACTGAGATAATGTTCGAGTACAGAATTCAAGGGCATTATCAGTTCTCACAATCTTGATAGAAACAAAAAACACATTCTGTACTTCTTTAATAAAATTCATAATAGTGATGTCCGCTTCAGATTTATTCTTTAACAGAAAAACCCAAGACAAACGACTAAAATCATCCACAACAACTAAATAGAACATGTGTCCCTGTTGATCTGGAACACGACTTAGACCCCAAATATTAATATGAAAAAACTCAAATGGAGAGCTACTGCTCCGACTCTGACGACTAGGGAAGAGAGACCGATGATGCTTCCCTAACTAACAATCTTCACAATCGAACGACGAGCGGGGTGAGATTTGAGGAAGGACTTGACGTAGTTTCTGAAACAGAAGATGACCAAAGCGTAGATGCCATAAGTAAGGAGAGACATGTCCAGTGGAATGGGATGATGCTCCAGCATAGGGTGTATGGACCAGTTGATATAGTCCGCCTTGCTCACAGCCATGTCCAATCACGTTGCCCGTGAGAATGTCCTGAAACACAAGAGATGATGGGTCAAATATTGCTCGACAATGTAGATCCTTAGTAATCTGACTAATTGACAGTAAATTCATTGAGAAATTAGGAGCATGGAGCACATTCTGCAACTGCATGGAAAGTGATAAGGCGATTTGTGCTTGTCCTGTGATGGGAGAATGAGTCTCATCTGCTATGACGACGGTCCTTCCTAGGAAAATTTGCCTGTAGGATGTGAGTTGGTGTCTATTCCACACAAATGATGTGTGGCACCTAAATCTACAATCCATTCTGAAGTACGTGAACCCTGGTAGAAAGCAAAAGTATGAGCACTACCTGAGGAACTAGCTTCTGCAGTAGCAGCAACATCCAAGCTACTCTCTGAAACTGGTGGAGTACTAGTTGGTGGCATGATATCACGTAGACGAGACACTAGGTCATCATATCGTGGATCCGACGCTGGCGTAGCACCATGATGTTGTATATGTTCTGCTGCATGGGCAGATGCTGGGAAACCATGCTTAGAGTAGCATGTGTCTTCTGTATGACCAATCCGACGATAACAAGTGCACTGTAATCCACGACCACGGCCAACCCTACCACGTAGTCCTCGTCCACGAACATGAGATGAATTGCGTCCTCCTGTAGAGGTTGTCATAGCAGAAGAATTTGGCACAGTAGTAGGGCATGAGATGTTGATTCGGCTCAATCGCCGAAAGGCCTCCTCCATGGGAGGAATAGTAGCATCTGCTAAAACCTGAGAAGAAGCTGCCTCATACTTTGAGTCAAGAGAGGCTAGAAAGACTCCCACCATCGTCGCATTCCGATATGTCTTCAATTGTTCTGGAGTAGCCGTGAGAGGCATGAAACTGTGAAGCCTCTCAAACATTCCCCTCAATGCAGTGTAGTGAGCATGCAGGGGTCCACCATTCTGCTTTATCGTGAAGATGTAATGCTGGAGCTGTAGAATTTTTGTCTCATTCTTGGCTTGTGAATACGTGGCAGCAAGAATGTCCCACATGGCTTTGGCAGTAGGTTGATGCAAGACATCATTAGCAATGTCTGGAATCAGAGTACCAGACAACCAGACCTAAGCATATGCGTCATCAGCCTCCCATGAGGCATACAACCCTATTTTCTCCTCTGGCTCATCCTCGGTAAGAATATGTTTCTTATCCATGGACTTTATTAGGATCATGAACCGCATGGCCCGTAACTCATAGTTGGATCCATCCATCTTCACAATAGGGTGCAGGACCTTTGAAGGCGCTTGTAGTGGGGATCTCGATCTTGCTTGTTGACATCTTGACTGGAGAAAACTCGGGTTGTAGACAAGATAAGTCTTGGTCTACACTGACATGATTAGGTTTAGTTGCATGTGTAGACCTCTATGCAACCAAACCCATCAACCTGGAAGCGAGCAGAGAGCCCCTTTTAAAGATGACAACCGAACCCTAGGGGCGGTGACAACCTAGGGACAGCCGGTGCACGGGCACAGCCGCGCGTGAGGCGCAGGGGCACAGCCGCGCGTGAGGTGCCCCGCGTGGAGGCGACGCGCGTGGGGGTAGCGCGCAAGGGGGCGGTGCGCGTGGGGGTAGCGCGCGAGGGGGGCGCGAGTGGAGGAGGCGCGCGTGGCGGCGCGCGTAGAGGAGGCGGTGCGCGGAGGCTTAAAGGTGGAGGGCTAGGTTTAGGGTTCGGTACGAGAGCTTCGGTCTAGGAGCGCCGCTCTGATACCATGTTGGAAAAATAAGCGTTGTGTTTATTCCTTGAGCCTTAAACTCTCTTATATAGAGAGAGGTCTATGGGTAAATTACATATGGTAGACAAACGAAAAGAACAATAAATAAAAGATACAGAAACATAAACTAAACTTCTACAACTATTAATTAATTAACTTGATTAACTGACAATAAATAAGCAACAACTTAGCTTACTAAAATCAGTTAAGGTTGTTGCCTTTTTATCTATTAATTAATTAACTTGATAATCCCATTATAAAAATTGGAGAAATTATGGAAATTAATCCTCAAAGATTATGAATCATATTCATGAGCTCAAATATTAAATGTAAATCCAATTTACATCTAGAAAATTAATGTGAATCAAATTCACACAATTTCACGCCTTAAAAATATTATGTAAATCATATTTACATAAATATTTATATGAATCATATCCATATAAATATTAATTATTGTGAATCATTATTGACATTAATTAATGAGATATATTTGTGAACCTTATTCACAAAATTGCCCTTGCAATTATAACTATTATTATTACAATATTGGCATAAATAAGTATGAGTCCTAATCCAATTACAACTCATGAGATACAAATGCAGATACTTAGAGATAATGTCGAAGAGATCATACTATCCATTTATAGTGACTTAAATGCAGATAACTATCCAATTTCAGGATTTATACCATTTTTGCAAAAATCGATCACCTATGAATGTTGAGCTCGAGTTGTAATACTTTACACTTTCAATGAGCTCAACGAAATGCATCACACTCTCCATGAACTGGAGAAAGTGTCGGTGAGCTGAATCCAGCTTACTTGACCATTTCTAATCATAGTCCAAACCATTTGGAGCTAAGAAATGAGCTCAAGGAGCTTGAGTATTTCCATTTCCATGATCATTTCTGTTTCCAACATTTGGACATTGAAATTGGATTTGGAATTGGAAATTGGATTCAAATGAACTGTGATTTAATCCAATTAAATCACAAATCATCTAGCTAAAATGGAGCCACTAAATTTCATCTTGTTTCATCACTTCTTCAGTATGGAAGTGTCGTGGTCGATGATCTATTACAACAACAAAAGTAGCCCTGAGTATTCCAAATGCTCATCCATCATTCATAATGGAAGACTTAGATAAATCCAAAGTTCAAACCCTGGTATGATTGTCTCCTTCGAAATATGTCAATATAATTCTCATTCGATAATTGGAAGACAATATTAATCATATACTTTTCAAAAGCATATATTAATATCTCGAATTTGTATCTTATTTCATAAATAAGATGACCATGCATGGAATTCATTTTGACCCCAAATTATCTCATGAGTGGGCTCTGTCTTCCAGTTCATCAAGTATGAAGTTGTATGATTCCTTTGGGAGATCATACATCTCATATGACTTCATACACCAATGCGTCGGTATATGGACCTTGGCTAGGTCACCAACCTATTGGCCTGTCAAATGTACATACTCAACCATATAGATACATATCTGTCTCAAGTCAAAGAATGTGTACATGATCGTGACAGTTACGATTTAGGTCTTAGTTTATCTCGATCTCATCAAGTCAACTCTTTGACTTGATTATTCCAACACTTCCGAATCCACATTCCTATGTAGATGACATGCATCAAGAAGTCGGTTGGAAATCAGTCTTTAGAGAAAGATTGGCATCTCCTTCGCAGACTGGAGATCTTTATTGAATATCACATGTTTGAAGTCATCTGTGTCCTCCCAACTGAATGGTATTCAATATAACCATGGTACATAACTCTAATTGTACAAAGGCACCTTGATAATAAAGTGCATTCATTCAATATTTCATCTCAGATGGGCATGATAAAACAATAGCTTTTATTGCATTAATGAGTCGCCAAGGGCTTACAAGTCCAACAATCTCCTACTAGCCCTCGGAGCCATTCATGTACAACTCTCAATCGCATATTCATTACATGTTGATCGAAGACCCTTTGGGTCAACAGCTTGGTTAGCGGATCAACAATGTTGTCGGCAAGGTGATGAAACCGTTAAATGCATGTACTAAAATGTATCTGTTGTAGCACGGGCACTTAGTGTGTCATACAGAACCGAATGAATAATCTCCGCGAGGAGGATTCGACCTGAATTTATAACCTGGGAAGTTTAGAGTCGAACACAAGGATACGAGCCATACTACAATTATTCAGGTATTTAAATATCTAGGTTAAGAGGTTGCTAATTATCTAGTTCAAAACAAACAACTATGTAGAAAATTACATGACAAAATGAATACAAATACAAAATGCATTTTCACGATGATTTTATGCATGTAAGAAAATCAATAAAATGAACATAATGATAAAGCGCTAACATATGCAAATATACTCACTAATATACCCTAAAATGATGATTAAAGCTTAAGCAAATATGCAATTTAAATCTAAGTCCAATCGAGCACTTAATCAGAAGTCAAGTTTCATTTCTTATGATTAATAGCACCAATAATATCTCTAATGAATGAATCAAACAATGAGCAACAAATAGAGATTAAATAAAGCCATATTAAAAACAATGAAGCAATGATCACAACGAAACTGAAATCATCTCAATCGGATATACGATGCTCAAGTTATTTAAGTTCGAGTGCAAGGGCATAAATGTAATAAAAACATGCATAAATATAGAACAAACATCACAGAAAGATCCCTGAAAGGTTTGAAATGCAAATATTAAAACATGTCCATGGAATTTATTAAATATCCCCCCTCCCCCCCCCGTATGGGGGTATTTTTGAAATAATGGATAACCGACTAGGTAGATGCACAATTTATCCAAGCTCACATGCATGAATCACGTGCGGTCCTAGGCTCGGGTGGACTTGCGTGGCCCGGGCCACGTGTCGGGTTACGATGCTTCAGCTGATGGTTCAGATGTATCCAAGGCTGCAGGTTCGGAGGTCGTTGATGCGGCCAATTAGATCGCGCCCAATTAGGCGTGATCCAACGATAACTGTACTCTGTAGATCTTCCTCTCCGCCTTGAGCAACATCGATGAAACAGGGCTTCGGCGAGAAACCCGTTTCTCCTCCGTTGTCCGGAAGGTGATCTGAAGATCAGCAAAGGCCCTCAACAGGCTGGCGAAGATGAAGCATGGTCGGAGAAGATGCGCGAGCATCTGGATGATGATGTCAATGTCGGAGCGTCGGAAGAGAAACTCCATATCATAGCATTCTTAAAATTCCGATCATTGATGCTCGTTGTCACCTGTATACGTTAGAGAAACATAGCCGAAGCGAATCTATAGAGGACCCATATGTGCGTGAGTGGAATGGAGGGTTGGATCGGTGATGAAGAAGGTGAAGCCCCATGTGTGTTCCTCTTCATTTGAACAAAGAAAAAAGAAGGGTATGGTCTAAGGTGGGGAGGAAAGAGGATGGTAGCAGGACCTTCAACGAAGATCATCGATCATCGGTGAAGATCAGGCACAGATCATATGTGAATGGAAGTGTTTGTGCAAGCGATGAGAAATTGAAGAAAACCAAACAAAAGCTACGCTAAACCTGATTGCCCGGATTTGGAGCAGGTCATTGGGATGGATGCATCGGCTTGGAGCGGCGATTGAACGTCTGGTCTTCGCTTCACACCTGGGCAGCAATGCCGGGAAGCTCGCACGGCCAGCACAACCGTAGCATGGATATTCTAGTCATGGGTCTCACCAGGAGAACTCCATGATGGCTCAACGGCTTCTCCATCTTCCTATCACGAAGAGGAGGTAGCTAGCGCTTCTCCATGCAAGGGGTAGATGACCGTCTGCGGTGGTTGTTTAAGGTGTATTTGAAGATGAGGAGTTGGCGGAAGTTGTTGGTTTCGTGGTAGTTTTAACCATCATTCATGAAGAAACGGAGGTTATTGGAGATGAAAGGAGGTTAGCGCGTGGATGAGGGTTGAGTGATGGAGTTGGTGGCGGTTTCAAGGGGAGACTATGGCTGAGGTTATCGGAGAAAGGGGAGGAAGTTATACGGTTGACAAGAAGCGTCGAGTGAGAGAAGGGGAACTGAGGTTGAAGATGAACCTCAACCGTCCGATCATTAGATCGGACGGTTGGGGTTGAGGCATTGATGGAAGGTTGTGATCGCCTGATGAGAATGATCAGACGGCGCAGATCCAGGCACTGATGAGCAGACAAGATGGATTTGGAAAAGAAGATCAAAGGGTGTGAGGCGAAACGGGTGGCTAGTAAAGAGGCGGGCCATTTGGAGCGCTCAGGAAGCGCCACGTGGCCCAATGGAATAATTTAGAAAATGAGAAAAAAATAGTATAAAATGAAAAAGAAATGATTAGAAGATGAATGGGAAAAAATACAAAACATTAGAAGTCAAAGAGATCAGAGGTCATTTATACATAGATAAAAATTTAATACTAATTAAAACAATATAAAATAATTTCTTTTATTTTTCTTTTATTTTTTTGTATTTTGATATTATTTATGTTATTTATTTATATACAATTTTATAATAGTTTTTATTTGATTTTTAATGAGAAAAAATGCATGAAATAATACACCATATTAGGGTTATATTAATATATATTAAATAGCGTCAATTATATACAACACACTAAATAATAATTAATGTGAAATAGTCAATGGATCTTGCAAATTAACTTACGCAAGAGAGAAAATACAGGTGAGTAATGATGATAAATATGGAATTTATCATACGGCAACCTTGGTGATTACGATATCACCACGCTTTTGGATCTCCCAGATGATGTGATATTTCCTCTCCATGTTCTTACTTCTTTGATGCCGCCAGGGTTTCTTCGCTTATGCAATGGCACTCGTGTTATTACGGAGCAATGAGATGGGAGATTCCGATGAGGAAACTACGCCAAATTCCTTAACGAACTTACGCAACCACATAGCATTTTACACAACCACACAGCATCTTTAGTAGCATTCGATGCGGCTATATATTATGCTTCAGTTGTCGAATTAGTCGTAGTGCCCTGCTTCTTGCTTCTCCATTTCACAACACCACTGTTTAACATGAATAAGACCCCTGAGGTTGACTTCCTATCATCGACATCTGATTGGAAGTCCAAATCAATGTACCCTAAGACTTGGAGATCATTATCCCCATATACCAAGATGCAGTCTTGAGCTCTTCTTAGGTACTTGAAGGCAGTCTGGTATCTCTCTCCATAGCAGGATTGGTAACGGCTTACCATTCCCACTGCATAGCAGATATCTGGTCTAGTACACATCATGGCATACATCAGGCTTCCCACAGTCGATGCGTAAGGGCATCCGGCCATGGCTTTCTTTTCCTCAACAGTTTGAGGAGCCATCCCCTTAGATAGGTGAATGTCATGTCTTAAGGGAAGGAACCCTTTCTTGAAATTATCCATACTGAATCTTTTCAAGATTTTCTTGATGTATCCTTATTGTGACAGTCCCAATATCATCTTTTGTTTGTTTCTGAACAATTCCAGTCCCAAGATATAAGAGATGTCTTCGAGATCTTTCATCTTGAAGGTATTGGACAGCCAGACCTTAAAACTTATCATATCATTCCCAATGATAAGGATGTCATCTACATAAAGCACAATGAAGACGATGGTGCTCCCACTAAGCTTCTTGTACATACATGGCTCATCTGGATTCTGCACGAAGTCATAACTTTTTATGATTTCATCTAATCGGATGTTCCAACTACGAGAAGCATGTTTGAGCACATAAATGGATTTCTTTAGCTTGCGTACTTTTCCTTCCTCGGTTATGAAGCCCTAGGGTTGTTCCATATAGATATTCTCTTCGAGGTATTCATTGAGAAAGGCGGTCTTGACATCCATTTGCCAGATGTCATAGTCCAGGTGTACAACTATAGCCAGCAATACCCTGATGAATTTAAGCATGGCCATAGGAGAGAATGTTTCACCATAATCGATGCATTCTCTCTGTGTGTAACCCTTGGCTACGAGCCGTGCTTTGAAGGTTTCTACCTTCCCATCGGGTCCCCTCTTTCTCTTAAAGATCCACTTGCATCCAATTGGTTTGACCCCTTTAGTTAGATCTTCAAGGGTCCATACGCCATTCTTGTGCATGGAGTCTATCTCAGACTTCATTGCTAGCATCCAGCTATCCATATCGTGATCCCCTAAAGCTTCATCGAATGAAGTAGGATCATTATTAGACTCCTCTGATACATGGAATCCGTACCTTTCAGGTTGTCTTACAACCCTAGAACTCCTTCTAGGAGGTACGGTCATGTAATGTTCAACTACCTCTTCCGTTTCTGGTGTAGGAACGTCATTGGTATCACTTGATTCGATTAGTTCCTTAACTTCATTATTTTCTTGACTTTTAAGGATTTCATCTTCTAGAAACTTGACATCTCTAGAAACAAATATTCTTTGAGTCTTAGGATCATAAAGTTGGTATCCAATATCGTTCTTTACGTATCCAATGAAGTAGCACTCTCTAGTGCGAGATTCCAGCTTGCTTGCATCCGTGTTTTTAGCATGGACCAAGCAACCCCAAATCCTTAAGTGTTGTACACTTGGCTTGGTACTATACCAAAGCTCATAAGGGGTTTTGGGTACAGATTTAGATGGAATCTTGTTCAGGACATAAGCTGCAGTCTTTACTGCATTTCCCCAGAAACTGAGAGGTAAGTTTGCTTTACTCATCATTGATCTCACTATGTCCAACATGATTCTGTTGCGTCTCTCTACAACTCAGTTGAGTTGAGGAGTACCTGGAGGTGTGAGATTGGAAATAATTACTCTCCTTAAGGTATTCTTTGAATTAATCTGAGAAGTATTCGCCACCTCGGTCAGATCGAAGCTACTTTATCTTCTTTACTGATTGGTTCTGAACCAAAGCTATGAATTCTTTGAACTTTTCAAAAGTTTCATGTTTGTAACGTAATAATAAGACAACCATACCACGAATAATCATCGATCGTAGTACGAAAGGGTATCGGTATGTATTAAGTCTAATATACCTTGGCATCGTTCACCTTTCTTAGAGAAGGGTGCCCTAGACATTTTCCCACAAATATAATATTCGCAAGTTTGTAAATCACGGACTTCCAGAAAATCCAAAGGTCCGTCTTTTACCAGTCTATTGATCCTATCATTACTAGTCTATTGATCCTACCAATAGACACATGTCCAAGTCTTTGATGCCAGATCATAGTTAAATGATCTCCATCCTCCCCTGGTCATTTAGGGATTTTAATATTACTATTAATATTAATGTTATCAATGGTATTGAGATTCATGATACATTCATGCATGTTTAATTCATAGAGTCCGCATGTTGTTAGAGTACCATCTGCTATAAAATTACCATAATGATTTATGATAAGTTTATTATAGAAAAGGAAAGTATATCCATAACCAATAAGCTTAGATACGGATAGCAAATTCCTTCTAATATTTAGTGCATAGAGACAAATCTTTAATGCATAGGACTCTCCCACTGGGTAATGATAGTCTACATGTTCCAATGACGATCGCTGCAACAGTTGCATCAGATCTTGTCTGGATGACTATCTCCCCTTCATCAAGATTTATGATGTCTTGAAACATATGCAACTGACTGCATACATGCACAGAAGCACCAGAATCAACAATCCAACTTCCTTCTCGTCCTACGAGTAAGTTGGTTTCAATGATGAATATAGATTTCTTATTTGATAGTGTTATACTTTTATCCTTCTCTAAGGACTTCAGATATTCTGAATGATTATTATTCCAGAATCCAGGCTTATTGCAGTGATGGTAGATATCCATCTCTATAGGTGTCAGATGTGTAGAAGCTTTAGAAGATTGATCAACAGTTTGACCTTTCTTCTTCTCTTGGATCGGACCTTTCCGAGATCCACGCTTCCTTTCATGCTTCCCTTTAACCTATGCAACCATTGCACCGCTAGAGGGAAATTCTTTCTTCATAATATCCTCAGTGGATTTTAATGTAAAAAGAGTGCAATTCACATCTCAATACATCTTCTACAGATTCAGGGGGATGTCATGAGTAGATTCAATGTGGATAAGTTGCTTCTGAAGCATATTAGACAATGATCCAACAATGTAGCAACGAGCGATCGAGTGATCCTCGTCCCACTTCTTGTTGAATTCACAGGCATCCTCTGTCTGAAGGTACTCATAATTCACTTACGAGAGCACACACGCTATGTGTTCTGTCTCAAGTATAAGTTCCAAACTATGGATCCAATCTGAATAATTTGGGTCAATCAATTGATTGACCTCAAGTAGATTGTTAAGTGGGTTAAGAGATTTCATCTGAAAAGAAAAAATAGAATATAGTTTAATATCTTGATTAAGGAAATTAAACAATTTAATATTTTAAATCAAGAGTTCTCGTATTTTTTTACTTTGAAATGATTTTCCTTATAAGCTTTTAAAGCAAGAGACAGGCTTAACCTAAGGTCTCACTACGAGATCTGAGTCTCCTTTCCATTTTCGTCGCACCCCAATAGTACGAGAAAATGCAGCTACGAGGAAAGAAGCAGGAACTCTTTCTACCTTACAAGTCCAACTTGTATTCTCAATTCGGTCTTCAAAACATATACTCCCCCCCCCACATATATGGAGTTAGCATGTTGTCGATTAAACTAACCACCAATGAACGAATATCAATTTAGGCTATGCACAATCCAATGCCGCCTCAATAATATGGGGAACAACATTGGGATCACTATGCATATGGCACATCTCTTTCGAGAAACGAAGAATTTGATTCATGTCAATTTGTATTCCGGGGTCATGACTACGCATGAGCGTCTCCAAAATTATAACACATGGCAACGGAATTCTCTACAATGACGGGAGACCATGGATGTCATCATATGACTTAGTCCATATCATGTTTAAATTAATGATTAATCATTTCCAATCATATTCTCATGATTAATCTAAGAGATAGAGTCAGGACATATTCTTATTATCTTAGTTTTAATCTAATTAAAACAATGACACTTAAGCAATCCTAGTAAGGGTTTGATCCTTTATACACTTGATGTTACCATGTAATATTACACCCTCACTTAGTACAATTTAATGTTCTGATTTTAGTTGTTAAAGTATGCCATGACTCTTCATGCTACCTTTCCTTAAAAGGGATCCAGCCAGGTCGGACAGATAATGCCAACAGAGAGCGCTTCCACTGCAAATGCGATGCAGGGTGCCAATTAAGTAACCCATTAGCATATCCACGAGTCTAGACACCTCCGCATCAATTCGAGACAACACATCGATACATATTGTACTAATGAGGTTATATCGATCTTTCGATCGTATGTGATATTATATAGTAACTCTCAGACGTTTTAGGAATTAAAACTCCTTTTAATTTCCTAAAAGGTCTAGTGCAACAATCTAGACACTATTTGAAAAAATATTTTTCAATTTCAGAAGGTCTAGTGCAACAATGTATATACTTCTTTGAATTAAAACAATTTTCAATTGCAAAGGAAGTCTAGTACAACAATCTAAACAATTCACAATTTCCGATTGCATTGTAAGTATTCAAGTGCATAAATAATCAGAGAAAATATGAAATAAAAAAAGCTTTCTAATTTATAACATATACTCAAAAATAAATAATAATTTCGGATTCTAATTTGCAAGCTGCAACCATCGCACTTCAAATTAGAAGACATCATATAACTTGGACTTAAAATTCGTTGTGACCTCAAATATTTCCAAAATATTAGGTCCAACTCCTGATGCCAATATATCACATATATTTCCATCAATTTGAGTCCCAAAATATGATAAACAAGTCAATAAGACAACCAAGTCCCCAAATCAGTGCGAAAAAGCTTTGGCCTCGGTATTTTATCATGCTATATGAGCCAAAAACAGTAGTTAAAAATTCATAATTTTAATGCTACGATCTTTAGTCGAAATCGGAGTATGTGATCCTTTTTTACTCCGAATCATCTCCTGAATGTCACCAAAATTGGCTCATATTTTGCTATAAGTCCATACCTTCTAGACCTCATATATCCCAAAAAACAAGTTCAAAACAGGAGAGAATAGTAGCGACTTCAAAAGTCACCGAATGATCTAAATCGTTAAAACTACCGCAAAACAATGTACCTGGTAAACAGGATGATCTAGTTGATTGTTTATCGGACTTGGATGCAATCCAAATCCTCAAAACTTATGACTCTGATACCAATTGGAGGAAGTAAATAAGAATATTTACTGCACACCACGGAAAACACAGAATATTTAGCAAACAATTAGTCAAAACAATGTTAGTTCATCATATGAACTAGAAAATGTAGCACAACGATTTGTGCATCTGGAAATCAAAAAAAATAAGGAAACGTTTTTCTTTAGGATTTCTAATATTGATGATGAATAATGAAGAACAAATCAGGGTTATCTCTTGAAGCTTGAGTCTCTACAGTAAGAGACCTCCTGAATCAAGTCTGATCTGCAGAGGTCTCTCTTACGCACGTGGAGATGAATCGTGTTGCTTCCCACGAACCCGAACATCGACTAGAGCAACAAGAAGAGGTGTATGAGAGATGGAGACTCTCAAAACTCTTCTATATCTCAAGGGTCATGAAATTTCTAAGGACTATTGCTCTCCAAAACTGTGTTGTAAAAGAGAGGGTCCTGCCCTTCTTTTATATTTACACCACATGTCCAACATGTGTGTTGTAGTCCATTGGATTCTAAATCAAGTGTTTAGAGCAAGTTTTAATTCAATAAGGATTATCTCATTTTTATCTCAAATTAATAGTAACTAATTAACAATAAATAAGCAACAACTTAGCTTAACTAAATTAGTTAAAGTTGTTGTCTTTTTATCTATTAATTAATTAACTTGATTAATTAACAATAAATAAGCAACAACTTAGCTAAACTAAAATTAGTTAAGGTTGTGGCCTTTTTATCTATTAATTAATTAACTTGATAATTCCATTATCAAAATTGGAGAAATTATTGAATTAGTCATCAAAGCTTATGAATCATATTCATGAGCTCAAAAATTAAATGTAAATCCAATTTACATCTACAAATTAATGTGAATCAAATTCACACAATTTCATGTATTAAAAATATTATATAAATCATATTTACATAAATACTTATATGAATCATATCCATATAAATATTAATTATTGTGGATCACTATTCACATTAATTAATGAGATATATTTGTGAATCTTACTCACAAAATTGCCCTTGCAATAATAACTATTATTATTACAATACTGGCATCAATAGGTATGAGTCCTAATCCAATTAGGACTCATGAGTCATGAGATACAAATGCAGATACTTAGAGATAATGTCGGGGATATAAAACTATCCATGTATAGTGACTTGAAATGTGGATAACTATCCAATTTTAGGGTTGTTAGAGATTACCGTATATTATTGTTTCCTTATTTACCTCTATTTCCTTATGCATTGTTTCCCTATGTATCAATGTTTCCTTATGCATTGTTTCTCTATGTATCACTGTTTCCTTGTGTACTGTTTCCCTATGTATCCCTACAGGGTTAAGTTCTCCTCTGAGCACCCTAGGGTTTAGTCCTATATAAGGAACCCTAGACCTCACAGAATAAACACACAATATTCTTCTCTTCTTTTCTCCACATGGTATCAGAGCAGCGGTCTTATACCGGGTGTTCTGGCCTAATTTTCCCTCCTACCACTGCCTACCCCTTCTTCTTCTCTCCCATCCACGACACCCTGCATTAGGCGTACGCACCTCGGGCTCCTGCGCCTTGGGCTTTAAGCCCTAGGCACCTAGCGCACCTGTGCGCCTCGCGCACCTCACACACCTGCGCGCACAGCGCCCCGCGCGCTCCCTGCCCCTGCGCGCCCTGCATCGAGCTTCTGTGCGCACCTCGTCGCTGCAGCCCTAGGCCCCTGTTCGGCTCTGGTTTAGGGCGTTCACCATCCACAACTCTCTACTAATGTGCAACTAAGGAGGCTCTACATATCAACTACAACTTCATCTAGGTCACTTTTTCTTGACCTAGAAACGCTATCATGACGTCCACCGAGACCAAGCCTATGTACCCGCCTTCTTCTCTAATGGTACAAGGCACATCTATCAAGTTGAAAGGCTCGGAAAACTATGTTCTATGGTCTCGATCCTTCAAGATATTTATTGGTGGCCAACGAAAGGGTGTCATCCTCACAAAGACTCCTCCTGCTATCACTGATGCAGAATATGAAGCTTGGTTTGTCGACAATTGCCAGGTAATTACTTGGATGACTAATAGTGTAGATCCAAATATTGTTGCAAATCTCTTATATAAAGATACTGCAAAGCCATGTGGGAAAATCTTGAGCACACATATTCCCAGAAAACAACCAAGTCTCGTCTCTCTGATATATACACAAGAATCTGGTCTACTAATCAAGAAGAGACCAGTCTAACTGAATACTACCGGACACTTACAAGCTTGTTTGAGGAACTTCTAATCTTTCAACTTGCATGCTGTGATAAACAAATAGGCGAACGTGTTGAGTGGCAGGTCTACAGGTTTCTCTCGGGACTTCACCCGAAGTACAAAATTGCAAAAGATCTATTTCTTATGGCAGATAAATTGCCTACGATCGAAACCATATTCGGTCGACTACAGGAACTGGAAGCTCCGGTTCAAAAATTCTCTGGTTCATTCTTCCATAGAGACAACAGCCCACTATTCATCTGGGTAAAGAGGACGGCAGTCTTATCCTAGAGGCCGAGGTCGTGGCCGCGGACGTGGACCTTGGACGAGGTCGTGGTCGTGATTCCTCTACTGGTCGTTATCCTGCATGCATACACTGTGGTCGCATGAGTCATCCGCCTGAACGTTGTTGGGCAACATTTGGCAGGCAACCTAGTGCTCATAACACTTATGATGATGAATCACATGATACGAACAATGATACAACTACTCAGAGTACAGATGGACAACATACTCCATTCAATGCTTCTGAATATACTCGGCTGTGACAAATCTAAATGATTCTGCTCCCTCAACAAAAGACACCGACCGCATCTTGATGCAGCGCGGCCCCAAAAAATAGGGCCACACTTTTATGTCTATTTGAGTCGTTGAAAATTTTAGTTAATTTTATTTACGTTTATTTAATTAAATAAATAGGGATCGCATGTGATCTCAACAATTATTCGTAGATTTTGGTCAATTAATTAGTTAGAGTCTAATTAGGATAATTAGAGGTCAATTTGAATTTTAAATGTGTCGGAGTCAAATTAGGATAAGTTTGTTTCCAATTTGAATTTAGTTTCTATTTTTGTAACCCCATCTCTCCTATATAAAGATATGGTAGTCCAATGTTTTTAGGCAGTCAAGTATTAAGAAAATTTGAGTTATCTCATTATCTCTCTCTATCTCTCCTCTCTCCTCCCGTGATCTCTATGTTCTTCTCCCTCAACCCTCTCGTGTTCCCGACGAGTTCTTCTTCTCAACCCCTCTCTCTTCTTCTACAAAAAAATCCACCATAAAGAAATTATTATTTTCGTCAACGCAAAAATTCTTTTTACATCATTTGGTAGTTGAGCATCGCGGCCCCAAAAAATAGGGCCACACTTTTATGCTTATTTGAGTCGTTGAAAATTTTAGTTAATTTTATTTACGTTTATTTAATTAAATAAATAGGGATCGCATGTGATCTCAACAATTATTCGTAGATTTTGGTCAATTAATTAATTAGAGTCTAATTAGGATAATTAGAGGTCAATTTGAATTTTAAATGTGTCGGAGTCAAATTAGGATAAGTTTGTTTCCAATTTGAATTTAGTTTCTATTTTTGTAACCCCATCTCTCCTATATAAAGAGATGGTAGTCCAATGTTTTTAGGCAGTCAAGTATTAAGAAAATTTGAGTTATCTCATTATCTCTCTCTATCTCTCCTCTCTCCTCCCGCGATCTCCGCGTCTTCTCCCTCAACCTCTCGTGTTCCCGACGAGTTCTTCTTCTCAACCCCTCTCTCTTCTTCTACCAAAAAATCCACCATAAAGAAATTATTATTTTCGTCAATGCAAAAATTCTTGTTGCATCATTTGGTATCAGAGCATGGCCTACAGATCGTCATCACGATCTGACGATCCGTCCCGGTGCTCGCACCGTCATGCATCAAGGGATCATCCTTCATCCGAACAAAACACGATGAACCATCTCCACCATCGACGCCTACACCAAGGAGACGGCGCACTTGATACGTGATTTGCAAACCAACTTCAACGCCCTGTTTCGAGATCTAATGGCTAACTTTGAAGCCTTCCGCGACGCCCAATCAAAGACGTCAACCGTCGAAGCCGCTGCCGCGAAGTTTGACAAAGAAAACGTTGTTGCGAATGAGAATCCGGCCGCTGTCCAGGAAATCCCAGATCTGATTCCGCCCCCGGAATCGATTCCGCTGCCCCCTCCGGCTATTCCGACACCACCCCAGCCATTACAGGTACCCCCTCCCGCTGCACCCTCATCTCCGCAACCCCTTCCCCTACAGCTCGTCCCCCCCTCGGGCCCGCAACCCCCCTGCGCATCACCGCTTGCCCCTTCCCGCCGCATCCGACCCTTGTGCGCCGCAAGCCCCAGACCCCCCAGCGGCAGCCATGGCCACAGCCCCGCCACCTTCCCCGCAACCTCCCTCACTCTCACCTCATCCCAGGACTTCCCCTCCCGCGCACTAAGCCCCGCACTACCGCCACCTCTCCACCTCTCGCCTGGCGCCGACGTCGCCCAGCCCCCACCCACCCCTTCCCGCGACCCCCCTCCTCACCCTGCGACCCAGCCGGCTTCCGCCGCCCGCCACCCCGCTATCTCCCTCTCGCCGCCTTTCCCCATCGGCTTCCCCACCAGCCCGCGCCACCCCCCTGCCGCCTTCGCCTGCCCCCTGTCCCGCGCCACTCGCCCTCTCACAACCCCTTTCCCCCGCGTCCCAGCCCTCTCCCCAGGACCCCCCTCCTCCTCCCGCTACCCCACAGCCCCTTCCTCGCCATCACCCTCCCCATCTCCACCGTGCGCCCCTCCCCAGCCCGCGCGAGGCCGTGCGCCCCTCCGCCACCGCCCAGGTGCCCGTGTCGTGCCACCCCCGCGCGCTAGCGGCGCCCGTGCCTCCACCTCGAGCGTCGCGCCACGACTCCCGACTTCGTCGAGCCGCTCCGCTTCTCCAGGCGCCGCCAGATCCACCGAGCGCCGCCGAGGCGGTCGATTTGAGGGGTACAAAACCCTAACCTGGGAGAAGAAACCTTCAAGGGGGTTCGAATCCCCTGTGAATCGGGATTGGGATATGAATTGGGCAAATTACAGAGGTATCCTTCCTCCAAAAGACTTTTTTATCAAAGGTTGGGGGAAATTTTAAAAGGTATTGATTTAGTTTGAAGGGGTGCGAAATTTATATCCATACCCCCGGCGACGGAAGGAATATTTAAAGAAGAGGGTTGTAAGTATGAAATTAGGGGACCTTCCTTATCCAAATAGGACTAGGACCTTGGGTTTTCCCTATTTTAAGGACCCCATGGCTTCATTCCTTGGACACATCTCCTCTTCTCCTCTCCTTGTGTTATTACTTCGCTATGGATGCTCCGAAGGCCGTGTTGTTTATGCCCCATCAATTCTTCAGTCACCACAAGGAAGAAACCACAATCAAGAAGACGCCGCCGTTCGCGCCGCACATGTTCTTCGACCACGACGACCGCGCCACCTACGCCCGCGTATGGACTCCACCGTTCGCTCCGCACTTATTCTTCCAGACTATGACTAAGCACGCGGATCGACCTCCAAGGCTACAGATTCAGCAATTCGTCGGGAGACGAATTTTAAAAGCGGAGGAGAGTTGATGCAGCGCGGCCCCAAAAAATAGGGCCACACTTTTATGTTTATTTGAGTCGTTGAAAATTTTAGTTAATTTTATTTACGTTTATTTAATTAAATAAATAGGGATCGCATGTGATCTCAACAATTATTCGTAGATTTTGGTCAATTAATTAGTTAGAGTCTAATTAGGATAATTAGAGGTCAATTTGAATTTTAAATGTGTCAGAGTCAAATTAGGATAAGTTTGTTTCCAATTTGAATTTAATTCTATTTTTGTAACCCCATCTCTCCTATATATAAAGAGATGGTAGTCCAATGTTTTTAGGCAGTCAAGTATTAAGAAAATTTGAGGTACCTCATTATCTCGCTCTATCTCTCCTCTCTCCTCCCGCGATCTCCGCGTTCTTCTCCCTCAACCTCTCGTGTTCCTGACGAGTTCTTCTTCTCAACCCCTCTCTCTTCTTCTACCAAAAAATCCCCAATAAAGAAATTATTATTTTCGTCAACGCAAAAAATTCTTTTTGCATCACATCTGCTGCTACTGCTAGCCTTGCCACTACATCAGGTACAGTAGCAAACTTAGTTTATGGTACCAAACATGCATGGATTATTGATTCTGGAGCTTCCACTCATCTAACGGGAGATGTAAGTCTACTCACCTCATCTCAACCCTCTACCTCTATAAAGAGCGTCCGTGTTGCCAATGGGGATCATTCTCCCATTACTGTTGTTGGAACTATTGAATTCTCCAACAAACTTCGACTGACAGATGTGCATTGTGCTCCTGCTTTCCCGTTCAGTCTTTTATCTGTTCAGAAGCTATGTCGTGAGCTACATTGTCGTGTTATTTTTTATGAATTCTGCTGCTATTTTCAGGACATCCGGACGAGGCAGATTTTTTGTGGGGGACATGAGAAGAATGGCCTATATTACCTCAACAGCCCTACCACTTCCAATTTTGCTGGCGCTACCTCCATCACTGAAGATCCCCTTCTATGGCATCTTCGTCTGGGACATCCTTCTGCCAAAGCTCTCTCCATGATGTTCCCTGAACTGTCTACGCTAAAACCTTTTGAGTGTGAAGCATGTCAGTTCGGAAAACATCATAGAGTTTCCTTTCCTGCTAGAACTGAGCCTCGTCGCACTACTCCTTTCTTCCTAATTCATTGTGATATTTGGGGACCATGTCCGGGTCAAAACCATTAGTGGTCATAAGTACTTTATTGTTTTTGTGGATGACTACAGTCGCTTATCTCGGGTATTCTTGTTAAAAGAGCGTTCAGAAATTAATATCGTTGTCAAGAACTTCTTTCATTATGTCAAAAATTTCTTCTCTACTACTATTAAAATCTTTCGTTAATGCTCTGGAATTTACTCAGAATGACTTGATAATCTTTTTTGCCTCCCAGGGAACCATACATCAAACATCTTGCCCGTAAACATCCCAACAAAATGGGGTTGCTGAAAGAAAACTGAGACACCTTCTTGATATTGCTCGATCCTTACTCACCCATATGAATGTTCCCAAGATATATTGAGGCAATGCTATCCTTACTGTTGTTCATCTTATAAACAGGGTCCCCTCTGCTCCATGGCTCCACTCCCTTCAACTTACTATATCCCAAGGAGAAACCTTTCCCTCTGCCCTTACGAATTTTTGGATGCACTGCCTTTGTCCATAATTTCCACACCACGGACAAATTATCTGCTCGTGCTATCAAATGTGTTTTTCTAGGGTATTCTCAAACTCAAAAAGGATACATATGTTACGATCCTACAGGACATCGTTACTGCGTTTCTCTTGATGCCACCTTCTTTGAACAAAACAGCTTCTTTACTCAGACAGTGTCCGCTATTCCCCTAAAATTCCCCCTCCACCAATTGTGTATAAAAGAAGAACTGTATCTAATCCTGTTCAGGTTCCTTTACCTATTCCACTGTTGCAGGACACTATGCCATCCTCGAGTGCTCCCACCAATGCTACCCCGGATAGTCCTCAGGAGCTACCGATCGCACTACGAAGAACAAAGAGGCAATGTACACTTCACCCAATATCTCATTTCACCTCTACTAATGGGTTATCTTGCTCTGACAAAAGATATGCAGATGCTATAATGGTTATTTCTGTTCCCAAAGATCATCATAGTGCATTACAAGATGAGGGATGGAGAATGGTAATGAATGAAGAAATGGAAGCATTACAGTCTCGAAAAACATGGGACCTTGTCAAATGCCCTCCTGGATGTAAACCAGTTGCATGTCGCTGGATCTTCACTACAAAGCAGTCCCTTGACGGTTCTATTGATCGTTTAAAAGCAAGACTTGTAGCAAAGGGCTTTTACTCAAATATACGGGGTAGACTACTTCGAAACATTCTCCCCTGTGGCTAGAATGGGATCCCATACGAACTATCACCTCTGTGGCTGTGAACAAGGGGTGCCTATGTTTCAGTTAGATGTCAAGAATGCATTTCTATATGGAGAGCTTGACGAAGAAGTCTACATGATACAACCCCCAAGTTACGAAGTCGAGGGGGAGTATGTATGCCGACTTCACAAAGCTATCTACGGACTAAAGTAGAGTCCAAGAGCTTGGTTTGATAGACTGAGTACAGAGATCGGCACCATAGGCTTCCAGAGGACTACATCTGACTATTCGGTTTTTGTCAGGAGACGACGGACTGGTGTTGTAATTCTTGCTGTATATGTAGATGATATGGTTAATACTGGAGATGATGACCAAGGGATACTAGAAACCAAGGCTTTCTTGCAAAAAGTATTCGTCACCAAGGATCTTGGACAACTTCGCTATTTTCTAGGCATAGAAGCTCTACGTACTAAGAAAGGCTTACATATGGCACAGAGGAAATACTGCCTTGACATACTAACTGAGGCAGGACTACTTGGGTGCAAACCCTCAGGAATTCCAGCAGAGCCTAGAAAACATTCTGCATCCAATGATGCTCTCTTTGTAGACACTACACGATATAGGAGCCTGGTTGGCAAACTTCTATATCTTACAGTTACTAGACCTGATATATCTTATGTTGTAAGCAGAGCAGCCAATATATGGAGAAACCATGCTACAGCCATTGGCAAGATGTTCTTCAAATCCTTCGCTACCTAAAAAGACTCGCCAGGACGAGGAATCTTCTATGGGGCAAATGGTCACACAAATCTTACTGCATATGCTGACGCCGATTATGCAAGCTCTCCTGAAGACCGTCGATCTAGGAGAAACCTGGTTAGTTGGAGAAGCAAAGAAACAAGCAGTTGTTTCAAGATCTAGTGCTGAAGCAGAATATAAAGCAATGGCTCAGGCTACATGTGAGATCACGTGGCTGCTCACTTTTCTACAAGAACTAAATGTTGCTACATCCACTCCTATTCCCTTGTACTGTGACAACAAATCAGCTACCTACATTGCTTCCAATCCTGTGTTCCATGAGAGAACAAAACATATTGAGATTGATTGTCACTTTATCAGGGATGTTGTACGAGGAGGGAAGATAACCACGCCGCACATTCCAACAGATCTTCAACTTGCTGATATTTTTACCAATGCAGTGACTAAGAAGCGGCTTTCCTGGATAACTTCCAGTTGGGGATGATTGATGAATATGCTCCAACTTGAGGGGGAGTGTTAGAGATTACCGTATATTGTTGTTTCTTTATTTAACTCTATTTCCTTATGCATTGTTTCCCTATGTATCAATGTTTCCTTATGCATTGTTTCCCTATGTATCACTGTTTCCTTATGTACTGGTTCCCTATGTCAACCCCACAGGGGTTATTTGTGTAAGTTCTCCTCTGAGCACCCTAGGGTTTAGTCCATGGGAAGGCCATGTCGCGATATATCGGCGATATATCGGCGATATATCGATATCGACATGGTACCGATATCGAAATCGATATATCGATATGTCTGATTTTCAGACATTTCCTTCAGAAAAATCCTAGACATAACGATATATCGTCGATATATCGGCGATATATCGCCGATATATCGATATCGACACGATATCGGAACGATATCGATATCGATATTTCCTTCCATGGTTTAGTCCTATATAAGGACACCTAGACCTCACAGAATAAACACACAATATTCTTCTCTTCTTTTCTCCACAAGGGTTTATACCATTTTTATAAAAATCCGTCACCTACGAATGTTGAGCTCGAGCTGTAACGCTTTACACACTCAGTAAGCTCAACGAAACGCATCACACTCTCCATGAGCTGGAGAAGGTATCGGTGAGCTGAATCCAGTTTCTTTGACCATTTCTAATCATAGTCCAAACCATATGGAGCTAAGCAATGAGCTCAAGAGCTTGAGTATTTTCATTTCCATGATCAATTTCTGTTTCCAATATTTGGATACTGAAATTGGATTTGGAATTGGAAATTGGATTCAAATGAATTGTGATTTAATTCAATTAAATCCCAAATCATGTAGCTCAATAGAGCCATTAAAATCCATCATGCTTCATCACTTCTTCGGTATGGAAGTGTCGTGGTAGATGATCTATTATAACAATAAAATTAACCCTGAATATTCCAAATGCTCATTAATCCTTCACACTGGAAAACTTTGATAAATCCAAAGTTCAAACCCTATTTTGACTGTCTTCTTCGGAATATGTCAACAGATTTTCTCATTCGATAATTGGACGACAATATTAATCATTATACTTTTCAAAATCATATATCTCAAATTTGTGTCTTATTTCATAAATAAGACGACTATGCATGGAATTCATTTTTGACCTCAACTTATCTCATGAGTGAGCTCTGTCTCCCAATTCATTAAGTATGAACCTGTATGATTCCTTCGAGAGATCATACATCTTATATGAATTCATATGCATACCAACGCGTTGGTATATAGACCTTAGCCCAACCTATTGGTCTGGCCAATGTGCATACTCAACCATATACATGCATAGTTGTCTCATGTCAAAGGATGTGTGCCGAATCGTGACAGTTACGATTTAGGTCTTAGTTTATCTCGATCTCATCAAGTCAACTCTTTAACTTCATTATTCCAACACTCTGAATCCACATTTCTATGCAAAGGATATGCATCAAGAAGTCGGTGGAAATCAATCTTTAGAGAAGATTGGCATCTCTTTCTCAGATCGGAGATCTCATCATTGAATATTACATGTTTGAAGTCAGTTGTGTCCTCCCAACTGAAAGGTATTCAATATGGTCATGGTACATAACTCTAATTGTACAAAGTGACCTTAATAGTAAAATGCATTCATTCAATATTTCATTTCAGATGGACATGATAAAACAATAACTTTTATTGCATTAATAAGTCGCCAAGGGCTTACAAGTCCAACACAGCCAAGATAGAGGATCTGGCTCACCTTATCGGAGGGACGCAAACCTGACCTGACCCATATCCTTCCCTTTCTCAAGGTCAGGGGAAGCGACGGAGACGAAAGAGGGGAAGGGGAAAAGGAGTGGCATACATTCATAAATATCATGAACTACAAGGGTTGGAGTTGTAAATATTTAACATTTTCCGACAATGTCAACGGAGAAAATGGAAGTTAGCATAGGGTTATACCACGTAATGGTTAACAACTCCCAAATTCTGCATAATTCCGAATTATGGAGGGTTCAACGCATAAGTATTTAAAGTATAAAAGATTATGGTTGTAAAAGTCCCTACTTATTATCTAGAGATCAAAGTATGCCATAAACATGCAACTGTTCATGCAAATCTCCCATTGTAACCACAGTTACCATCATTAGAGAAAGGACCATACACATCTTAGTTAAAATACATTAGATTGGGAAAAAAGGATAAGGAATTTATGGTAATGATTTGAAGCGTAACCATTTATTGGTCTGGTCATGAGTATCTTTTGCTACAAATTTACAGATCATCGTATGAAAATAATTTTTTTAAATATAGAAATTATTGGCCGTAATTATCCTCATGTCAACATACGCATCACGTTGTGGGGCTAGAAAATACCTTCTTATATTTGGCCTTTTTTTTGCCCAACAGGTTAATTTAAGTTTTAATAACATGTATGACCATCAAATTCCATACATTTATCATGAATGCGCGATATCCAATGTCAAACACTGTGAGATTGTTTTCTACCACCTTCAATTACATTTACAAAATAATTAGATAGATTGATTTCTACCACCTTCAAATCCACTTATGAAATAAAATAGCTAGACCACAATCCCCATTACGTGTTACATTGTGGATCGGCGCAGGAGGCGAGGGAGGGAGACGGAGCAGGAGGTTAGGGAGGTGGAGGCAGCCCGCATGTACTTAATGAGCCAAGTGCCACCTGTGAGGGAGGAGGCGGGACAGCAACTTTTAGAAAGGAGGAGATTTTTTATGATGTTATCATGGAGGATCTGCGGAGGAAGGGTCGTAGAGCTCAACGAAGAGGCGGGCCCAGTCCTCTAAGGTGACAGGCGACGGGAAAACTTGGAGCTATCAGCTATGGATGTGGTGACCCTAACCATATCTGATGCAATTATTCTCAAATTGACACGGCAAATCGAATTAAACCAGAGGGTCGATTTGGGGGATTTTCAAATTAAGGATTCTCGTCTCTCTTGGTTATTTTAATTAGTTTGCGTATTTTATTTAAATAAATTGAGATTGTAATCTCAATGTTTTTGGTAGATAAAATTAGTTAAGAGTCAATTAGAACCAACTAGAGTTAATTAAGATTAATTAGGATTTTTAACATTCTTTTCCTACTTTTTTAATATATTGGGGCGAACACCGTTGAGTGTCTCCCCCTTTTTTTGAGCCTCAAAAAAAATTAATTAGGATATTATTTTGAATTTGATTCACCTTCTATTTTTGTAATCCCACCCCTCCTATATAAAGGAGATGGTAGGCATTTGTGGAGGACAATTTCGGAATATATGAAAATTGAGTTTATTTCCGTCCTCTCTCTATCTCTCTTTCAGCGCAGTCTTTGGCGATTCTTCTCCAAAAACCTGCGACTATTGTGTTCTCTTTCTTTCTCTCATCTCTAAATTTAAAGATGAAGAGATCATGTGATCAACTAAGTATGCATACGATGGCTAAAAAATGCCCTAAAACTCACGTTTGGACGTGCAAGAGGTCTGAAAACGCACTCCACAGTAGCTCAGAAGAAAAACAAGGACCTTACGGCAGCAGTGGTGGCCCTGGAGGAATAGTGGCTGCCCTAGGAGGCTCCAACGACGACCTGGAGGCCCTGGAGGGCTGCTGGAGGCACCTGCAGGGGCCCCTGGAGGGCAGCTGCAGCGTCTGTGGTGGCCTTGGGGGCTGCAGCAACTGCTGGCAACGGTCTCGGTGGTGTTGTGACGACCCTAGGATGGCTGCAGCTGCTGGCAGTGGCCCTGGAGGGGGTTGTTGCTGGATCGGACCCACTAAATGGCTGGCAGAAGCCCTAGAAGAGCCCGTGCAGGGGCCCTAAGCGAGGAAGAAGGGCCCACGTAGGCATAGGGAGAAGCTTGAAAGTGATGGCGGAATGGAGTTAGGCCAGAACCCCGGTCTAGGACCATTGCTCGGGTACATGTGGAGAAAAGAGTGAATCGTTGTGTTTATTCCATAGGTCTAGGGTTTTTATATAGAGAGAAATCCTAGATAGCGAAAAAAGGGAAAAGTACATAAAAGATCCTGAAGGGTTACAAGACATAAATAAAGTAGAAAATATAATAACTCTAATATATACCTTGTTGAGTGGTACTTTTATTCTGGATTCTTGTTAATTGATGCCCATATATGTATAAAAATATAAGAATATATGTATTACAATTAGTTTTTATATATTTAAAATAATAAAAATTATACAATCGAATAATCCAAATAGTCGCCCAAATACCGATTATTCTCTATCCAGTGACCCTCTGACTGAATACCGAATACTAACTTCTGCAACATTCCATACTTCTCAGGAGGATATATGACTCGGTATCGTCTCTCCCCAATCTGTAGGGCCTGGAGCACGTCCCTTCCTATTCTTGGCATGGTATTTGCGGTGTGTTGCAAGAGATTTGCCCCTTTCCGAGACCAATCGTGGGGGATGATGCTGGTTTTAGATTCTGGACTGACGGTATTTGATTCCTAAGTCTCATGGCTTTGGCTACTGATTTGAATTGTTCGGTGGCGGGTGCGTGGGACGAACATTCCTTTTCCCTCACTTTAGATCGAATCTTTTCGATCAACGGTTGGAGGAGCTTATAGAGATGATTGCAGATCTGGATAGTGCAAACGAGCCTACAGAGGATCGAGACAGTTGGAGTTGGTGTGATGGGAGCTTTTTTGTTCGCAAGGCTTACAATGCGCTGAAGGGCCCAAAACCCGAGGGGTGCATTGCAGACTACAGAAGGATTTGGAAATGGAAAGTTTAACACCGATAAAGATCTTTATGTGGTTGTTCAGAAGAGGGAGAATGCTCATTGGTGAAAGACTAGCTCAATTTGGTCAGACAAGTAATCCCACTTGTTCTCGATGCCAAGTAATGGTTGATGAGGCGGATCACCTTTTCTTCAGATGCGGGAGCTCAATTGAGTCGTGGGAACCAGACAGTTAGCGTTGATTGTGTCCCTAGTTTTTGGGATTCCATTGAGCATAATAGGGCAGGTACGGAGAGACGGAGATCGAATTGCGTGGTTTTGGTTTGGGCGATTTGGTTAGCAAGGAATGGTGTGTTGTTCTGCAAAGATAGATTTTGTGCTGAAAATGTGGTAGCACATGCTAGGACTTCAGCTGAGAGTTGGAACATGTAATAATGTTTACGAACAATACATGTTTACATGCATGTAATGATTTCTAGTGATTAATGGTGATGTTTTTTAGCACACGCCTATACGGTGGACGCATTTTTTCTTCAAAAAAATGGTGTGCATCAGTCGGAGGTGGTGGAGATGTATCGCTCTGATATTATGAGGTTGGGGAGGCCTCAGAGATGGTGCTCCCGATGAAGGGAAAGCGACCACAATCCTCGTTACACGTTACGTTGTAGATCGTCTTGACACCTGTATCATTATGCCTTGTGATCGTAGAAGGCAGGGGTGCACCAGTGATGAGGGAGGCCAGGGGTCGAGCTCGGCGGTAGGAAGGTCAATGGTTCGGCGGTTTCAGGGGAGGCAAAGGCTCAATGGTCTCACTCGAGAAACCCTAGCATCATTTTCAGATCATTGAATGTGGCGGTCTTGGTGGTTCGAATGTGGTATGGCTCCAGGGTACCATCGAACCTGACCAGATATATCGAAGCATCCGATTATGGGTCTCCGGTCTCAAATCTGACTACCGGGTCTCCGGACTCGAATCCAAATAGGCGCCTATATGGTTCCCTATACTGGATGTTGCAGTCCGTTATTCGATTGCGGTGATCCACTCGATCAAGGATGTAGTCTTGAACCCAGCAACGACTATGTGTGGATCGGAAGAAATGCGGATTTGAGGAGAGGCTCGATGGTCGATGCTCCTCTTTGTCTCCAGCAGCTAGTGGTCGACCTTACAAGGACTATATCCTGTATGGAGCGTTAAGTAGCAGCGGTGATCTCTAGCGGTGGTTTTGTTGGCAGCCCCTTGGACTCAGAAGCTTCTTGCGGCAACGAAGATGGCGAAAAAGAGGGTTTCAAACATGGAGTTGGGTGGGCCTTCAAAGAAGGCTGGCAGCAACCTCACATAGTGTGAAGTTAAGGGGTGGGTTTGAACACAGGAGTTCGGCGCATTGGTCCCGAGATGGGCCAAGTTTTGTTGGGTTGGATTATGAAGTGATGAAACCCGGTGTTTACCTTTTAGCGGAAACGTCGCAGGGAAAATACTCTTGATTGGGATCAAGATTACTTGAGTGCGAACGTGAAGCGGGAAACATTGAGGGATAGTAGGTAGGAGGTGGAAGTACGTTAGAGGGGCCTGTGGTGATGTGAGAAGGGGAATAAGGGGGTGTGATATATGGGAACGATGTAATACAGGTGGAAAAGAATCTTATCAGTCTTGTGGAGAGAAATATTGATGTGGCTACGACGGCGATGGGCAAAGAAAAAGAAGCGGGAAGGGCATTGAAACAGGAGATTACACAAAGAGTGGGGGTGGTTCGGGTGGCAGGGGCTTTCCCCTCAGTTTCCTAATGGAAGCTCATCTCATGGAATGTGTGGGGCATAGGCCAACCAAAGAAGCGGCGGGCAATTGGGTTTAATGTTGGCTATGGAAAATTGATATCTGGCTTACAGAAAACTTAAATTAAATCTTGGGACTCGATGAGATGGAGCTCCACCTCGGGTCCTCATCTCAACGAACTCAGAGTTGTGCTGGCAAATGGGGCTTAGGGGGAATTGCGATTGCATGAAATGGAGACATCTATGAACTGGTTGATGAGGCAGTTATGGTTCACTCTGTCTCGGTGGTGTTAATAAGCAAGGATGATCAGTCTCGCTTTGTGGTTACGTTGGTGTATGGAATAGCGGGAGCTTCTGCAAATACAGTCTTGTGGGATGAGTTGCATCTAATTAGAGCTAGATTTCCGGAGATGGTCTGGCTTGTGGGTGGGGATATTAATGTCACACTCTATGCGGGGGATAGGCTGGGGGAGAAGTGTGTAGGACCCTGGATCCGACCTTTTTGGAGAGGTGGTGGAGGAACTTGCTCTGGAGGTCTTGGACATTGTTAAATCTCGATCGTGCATTGATCATTTTCTTTTATCTATTGAAGCCTTAGAAATGTTTGGTTTGGTTGCAGTCACCTCCATTCCAAGGTCGAGATTGGACTGCACGCCTTATGTCTTGACTCTTGCAGTGGTAAAGGCTCATCGTCGTACTTCAGATTTGAGCATTGTTGGTTATTGGAGGAGGGATCTCGTGACATGGTGAATACCTTCTGGACGGAGTTGGTGGTAGAGGTATAGACTCCAATGAGGTTAGCACTGAAGTTAGTGGCATTACGGCAGAGACTATCGGTGTTCAAGAGGGAGATTCAATCGATGCACCAGCTAAGGAGGAGTCAGGCGCAAGATGAGTTGGTAAGGATGGATATTTTAGAGGATGATAGAGAACTAGACAAGGAGGAGCTAATGAGTCGAGGGTGATTCAGAAGATATTAGAGGAGGAGCGTGAGTGTGAATGGAGACAGAGATCGTGGCATAGGTAGTTGAAGGAGGGTGATGCTAATACCATATTCTTTCACTCGGTAGCAAATGGTAAAAGGCAAATAAACATGATACATTCGATAGAAGTGGGGGAGAGGAGTTCGATGGGGAGGGGGAAGTAGCGAGGGCAGTTACAGAGTACTTCATTTTCATGAGCATGCACCTTCCACATTGCGGGTCACGTTGGTTGGGGATGGGGGTGAACCATATTTCTGATCTTTTAGCAAATCATATTTCCGATCTTGATGCAGAGTTTCTGACGAGGTCGTTTAGGTTGTTGGAGGTTTGAGAGGTCGTCTTTGGGCAGAACCCGGACGGATGCCTGGAGTCGGATGGCTTCCCATCTTCTTCTACAGGGTATTCTGGGATCATATTGCTGAGGAGGTTTTGGAAGTTGTGCCAGAATTTGATGAGGGAAACTTCGGCTTTGATCGGCTCATTCGCTCATTAATTTTTTTTACTCCCTAAGGACGTGGCAACAAGAATTGAAGACTACAAACCTATTGCATAATTCAATGTGATTTATTTAATTATGACCAAGGTGTTGCTAATTATCTACAAGGGGTAGTAAACAAGATCATCTCGCTAGTTCTAAGTGCCTTCCTACCTGACCGGCGACTCATGGATAATGTAACCTGGCTTCTGAGATCGTGGGGGATTGGCGCAGGAGGAAAGTTAAGGGCATTTTGTGAAAGGTGGACTTTTCGATGCCTATGATTGTATGGACTGACACTTCATTTGGGTCTCTCTGCACAGGAGGGTTTCCCTAATAAATGGATTTCATGGATGAAGAGGTGTATCACGACCACGTCTTGCGTTCTTGTGAAGGGGCGGCTTAAGGGGGTTTCTTCCAACGTCAACGTGGTGTTCGTCAAGGATGTTCATTGGCGTTATTACTTTTTATTCTTGCGAATGATGCCTTGACAATCGTGGTTGATCGGGTTTGTTTTGAGGGGCTTCTGCAGCAGTTACTTAAATGATGAGATTTCTATTCCCATCCTCCAATATACGGATGACACGATACTTTTTGCAGAGGGTGGCGCTAACAGTTACAAAGGACTTTCGGTAGTCTTGGACATTTTCAGAGTTCTATCTAGATTGAGGTTGAACAGGGATAAGTCGGAGATCGTTCCTTTTGGCTTGATTGAGGTGGAGATTGATTCGTGCCCTAACTAGTTGCGATCATCGCGCAGGGACCTACCACTGCATTATCTTGGCGTACCTCCGGTTGCTGAAAGGATGCACGCCACTGACTGGTTATTGGTGATTGAGATGTTGGAGCGGAAGCTGGTAGGATGGAAATCTATTTGCCTGTCCAGGGGTGACAGGTTGGTGATGTTGCGTTCAATTCTATCTGCAATCCTTATCTTTTTCCTATCCTCTAGGTCGGTGCATGTGGGTGTTAGGAAGAGGCTTGAAACCAGCACAAGGCATTTTTCCTGGTCATCATCTGGGCAGTCAAATAGGTTTCCTTTAGTGGATTGGAAGACGATGTCGTGTCCAAAGGAGGATAGGAGCCTTAGTGTGCACAGTTTGGAGGAGATGAATAAGGTTTTGCCCGCATGTATTTGGGACGATTGTGATAGTCTCGTATGTAATCTTATTCGAAGGATCTACAGGCATGAACTTACATTCCGTGCTATCGAGGATCTTGGGTTCACACATTCATACTTTTGCAGGGGCATCTGCAATGTGGCACATGAGATACGTCTTTTTTTGAGACGTGTGGTTGGGAACGACACGGGTTTTTGTTTATGTATTGTCGATTGGAATGAGGGTGGGGCCTTGGACGCAAGGTTCCGGCAGTTAATGGCATTGGCAGAACATCTGGATTGCTCGGTGATTGAGGTCTGTGATGGGCATTCTTTCTTTTTACAGTTTAGATTTGAGCTCTCATATCAGCGTGTGGAGGAGCTCCTGACTTTGTTAGGGAAGCTCGATGATGTGGTCGGGCCCACGATGGGCGGGATTGTTGGATCTGGCATGATGGTTCATTTTCGGTTGGGAAGGCTTACAGAGCGATGAGGGACCCTTCGATTTTTGATCTTGGGGGTGCACGACAGACTGCAGGCGGATCTGGAAGTGGAAGTCCCAACTCGTGTGAAGGTTTTCTTATGGATCTTTAAGAGGGGTAGATTGCCGACGAACAATAGATTTGTTCGTTTCATTCACGGGGTGGATGCGGAATGTCCCAGGTGTCTGGAGGTTGGGGAGCATGTTGAACACCTTTTTTAACTTATGGAAGCTCTGCGGAGGTCTAGAACCGCTTCGAGAATCAGGCGGTGGTACCTGACAACTTTGAGTGTTTCATTGGGGCGTATTGGCACGAAGGAGAGATCAAGGTGTATGGCAGCCATCTAGGCACTTAGGTTGGCTCAAAATGGGGTGGTATTTCACCACGATCATTTTTAAACTGAGAATCTTGTGGTGCATGCTAATGTGATGGCTGAGAGTTGGACCTTGTAATTTTCTATTTTTCAATTGTAATAGGCATGCAATAACTTTTGGTGATAAATGAAGTTTTGGGACATACACCTATACGGTGCATGCCATTTTTCTATCAAAAAAATAGATAGACCACAATTTAGTGTTCCTAAAGAAAACTACGCAAAACTTTGACAGGTTAAATAAATTAATTTTTCTCAATAATTCAAAAACAATGAATGGATAGCTTGAGATCCGAAATTGCGAGAATAAAATAACATTTTGAGGAGTGCTGAAAAATGCCAAACATGCTTAGCACTCAAACGCATGCATATTCCTCAAAAAGGGGGAACATCATATGAGTCCTTGTAAGCAGTGTGCATTGAGACCAACGAGTTTCTGCCCATCCACCAAGACAATCAACATCCACGTGCCAAGTTGATGGTGAAGTTACCAAATGTACTATTTAACCCCTTGCAATAATGGTCAATGTCAGCCGACCATCCTAATCACCCCCCTCCCTTGCACAGAAGGGCCAATGCCTAGTTGTGAACCCTCTTATCAATTCATTGGAGAAGAATCAAGACATGCTTCACCTCCCATAATTGGCTCTATGAGAGGACTAACCAACTCTGCTCACGATGTTGCATCCCATGATGCCAAGTATCTACCTCATGACAAAAACAACTTAGTACTTATTTAAAGATGCTCGTTCCATGACCTCCTTATCACGCCTTCAGCAGAAGCTCACTCCTCTACAACTACCTCATGGGACAAACTAACCACCCTTGCAGAACATGATACATACTACTGTAAAAGCGAAGACTCTCCAATGGCCATTTCCCTTGCCTTATGCAATCTGTTCTAACAAAGCTCGTCTTCTAAAAGAATCCTAGGAGTAGTGTAGTCTCAACCTCACTTGTCAACCATGGAAAATGATGCTTTTCTTGCTTAGTATCTATATAGGGGGTATCAATCCTCGGTATCACTCGCAATTCAACCTCCAATACACAAAGGTAAGAATGAAATGATGAAAGACCCCTCTTGTGCTTTCTTGAATATTAACCACCACATTCTTCTTTACTATCATTTGAAGGCCTGGTTCTCACAGTTGCATTGTGTTTCATCCCCTTTCTTCCTTCTCCCATCCATTCTCATGGTTGCAGAGCATTCTTCTCTCACCACATTGTCACCTTCATCTATTGTATCTCGGCATCGCATTTTAAAGACTGCCACTATACTTTTTCCATTAGTGAATAACTTAAGGAGAATGGAGATAGACATTATCTATATGTATCTGGATAAGGTGTAAAAATACAATGAGAATTGGATCAATTAGGGGCAACAGCCACTCCACTACTCTTAAGTAAGGACAAAACACATTCCAAAAACAAACAACAGGAATTCCCGACACGGGTCATCAACAATTTCTTAAAGATGCATACTCGTCAGATCAAACTAAGAAGGAAGAAAAACACGGGGAAAAGCCCACCATTTTCGATAGCCTAAGCTTCCTCTTGGTGTTCTTCTTCGCCAGGAGATGCTGCTTCCCAGCCCTCCTCCTCACTATCTTCCCCCTGCCCGTCACCCGGAATCTCTTCGCCGAGGCCTGCAGAGCCCAAACCAACGCCAAAGATCGCACCTTTACCGATCTTTACCAAGTGGGCACCCACAAAAATCCGACCAACAAACAAGCACCAAAACTCATCAAGATCGTACCTTGTGGGTCTTCATCTTGTACCCCTTTGCTGCGACCACCGTCAGAGGCTTCTGGTGCGCGGTGGAGATCGGGGAGAGCGCTGTGGGGAGATTGAGAGGTGACCCGCATATGAATTTGGAGGAACAGAGGGGGTTCTTGAGGGATATCGAGGAGGATGGAGGGGAGGAGAGGCGGAGAGGTCGACTTGTGATGGAGGAAGGAGGGAGGAGGAGCCTCAGAGAGCAGAGGGACGTCGCCATTGCTTTCTGTGCTTAGTGCTCTCTGTTCTGAATGCGGGGTAGTGGAGTTTTGAGAACTTGTGTGGTTATCTCCTTTGCTATCCGCATGGGTGAATCTATGCCGTCCATTTGGAAGGAGCTACCTATCTATCCCCGGCAAATGTCCCATGTCTACCAACCTTGGAGATCGAGGCGTAGTGCTTTAAAAATCAAACAAATACAAAGCTTAATGCATTAGAAGGTAGGGATGACAATGAATCGTATAAAGATTGGATATGATTATTTCTGAATTCATATTCGTTTCATATATATCGAATATAAATACTGATACAGATATTAGACACAGATATTAGACAGATATAAAATCAGGAAACCATATCCTTACATAATTGGATATGAATTCAAATCGGATATTCGTTGAATATGAATCTGGATCGAAAAAACAAATATGAATCGAATAAATAACTAAGTATGAAGCGATTTAAAAAAAGATATCAATACAATATGCAAACTATAATAAAAATATTTAACTAGTTAATAAAAATTATAGTTGCAAAGGGGTTGCTCTATAGATATAGTCGTCAAGAGGTTGGGACCTACTCAAGGTTTCTCCTATTATGATTCATATAAAGTTGTCAAGGTAAAGAGATGTAGTGGTTGTCGGAGATCAAGGGATGTATGGACTTGTATTTAGCTTAGTTGTATACTAAATACAATATTATATACGCATATGTATGTATATATGAGAAAACTTGAAATAGGGTGCTGCCTTTCCATGAGTATGGTGCGACACCTCTTAAGAGTCTTCCGATTTTGATCGATAGTGGTTAATAAAATCACTAAATTAAACCCAAAACCACCGTCGAAACAACCTCTGTATTGTCATTTTTAGAAAAAAATCAAATATTCTATTTGATTACGTCATTATCCCGTTGCTTATTAATTACTCAGATTTAATTTTCTAAATATAGCATCCATCACGATCTTGGCTCTCAATTACTCAAATTTCCAAAAGAAAAACTTCATGAAGATCTTCTCCTCGTCTCTCTTCTCCGTTAACCTCGACGTAGAGGCGGTGGCTGCATTTGGAGACGTTGGTGTATGATGAAGACGGTGACGATGCATGGCGACGATGACGGTGGTGCATTGAGTGGTAGGAGGTAGTTGCTTATTCTTAGTAATTTATTCATGTTCTTAGAAATTTTTTATTCATCTAATGATTGAGTTCCAGATTATTTTACATTGCTTTTCTTTTTTATTTTGATTTTAGTTTTTCTTTTGGTTTTGATTCCATCTCGATCCAATATCCGATCACCCTCGATTAGAGATCTTGTTTCTCCTATTTATAGATTATACAACGTGTATATACGCATCCGGTTTTAAGCTAAATTCTTTTTAATTACACTAATAACATATACGCATGAAGTTTTATGTTCTGTGATTTTGATTACACTATTTTAACAATACGATACACATAATTACAACACATATTATCATTTTACATTTCCTCATCTCATTTTGCAATGTCATGATTTTACATTTAAACGGTTTCTGCACCACCAATTCAAACACGCATCAGGTATTTTTTACATTACATACGTTCAAATTTACATTTTGTATTTTTCATGTTACCCTTTTTGAAGAATAAATGATAAATTATTGGTGACTTTTTTTGCAGATCCACACATAATTGTTACAATGAGAGCAAAGATTTTACGAAAGCTACACATACTTTACAATGAATGACGAATTTTGAGGGACCCCCATGATATTGGGATGGATGGACATATAAAAAGTTGTATACATTAATAATATGACATATATTTTACAAAAATCACAATCATTTTACGAAAAGGTACCATAAAATTTACAAAACAATATCATTGTTTACAAACTTTGCTCTCACAGAATATTCTCAAAGGAGACTAAGAAATTTTCAAAATAAATCAAATACAATTACCAAAAATATGAATTTTACAAAAAAAATATTGTAGTTTACAAACATTGCTTCTATAGAATTTGGATGAAAACGAGATTTAGCATTCACTATGATGTGTATTTTTCTGATTTGAGAATTAAAAAAAATACACTCCATATATAAATCCCCCTAAAATAATATGCATATGACATGTAGCATATATAATACGTTCACAATTTACCCCATCGATATATTAGGAAACATAGTTGCAAAAAAATCCCATCATTGTATGAATGTTCTCCGCGTGTGCATCAATTAATTATGACATTAAAGCACCATATATTTTAGAAAACACATAACACACCATTTTTTGTCGAATTTGGATATTTTTTCTGTATATCAGTAGCTATATTTTTGTAATTTACAACAGATTATTATAAAACATATCAATCTTTTGTAAATTGATAACAATTATTTCAAAAAGCAAGTATTTATTCAATCATATATTTCTGAAAAATACAACATGCACTCCTCGGGTTTGTCTAAATATAGAATGTTCAATGACATGGATTGTATTAATTAAGCATTAATTTAATATATCCCCAATTTTAGGAAGCTTTGTTACACTAAATCCACCAATTATATCATGGTGGTTTTAATCTCCAACGCACATTTACCATCTAACGATCGAAATTGACACCTTTCCAAAATCAAGGAAAGGTGCCACCTCAATTGAAGTGCTCCATATATATATAGAGAGAGAGGGTCCTCCCAATGAGGTGCACCTTTCCTGATGGAAAGCCCATCACGAGATCCGTTAGATCTCAATCTAATGGTTCATCATCCAAAAGGGTATTTTCGTCCATATGCTTCATTTTGGATTTGAATTTCGGTTTAAATATCATTTTCATTTAATCTACTTATTTTTCCATTTTTGCTCATCTGATTTGGTATTTTTTGGTTGCTATTTATTCAACGAGCTTTTGCAAATGTAAAATAAAATCACGGTTTAATATTTTTGTTGGCGTAATTGCAATTTTGATAATAGTTTTGTAAAAAAACAATACGAAAGTGTAAGAAAGGACTTGAGATTTGTAAAAAATGATCCGAGATTGTAAAAACAAACTAGATTTGCACAAAAACTGATTTGAGATTATTAAAAAACTGTACATGTAAAAAAAATTACATGATATTGTAGAAATCATTTGATATGTGTAAAAAAATATCTGATTTTGTAAAAAAAATACTCAAGATTATAAAAAAATACTCAAGATTATAAAAAATATATGGAATTGAGTATTGCCAAAATAATCTGAAATGTCAGAAAATGGTAAAAGAGACGATAAATGGATAAAATGATATTGTAAACGTATTTTACGTTTTATAAAAAAAACAAACTTGTATTTAAAAAAATAAATGGAAAATGAAAAATCTTGATAGAGAAAATATGAGATAGAAGCAAAAAAACAATCTGAGATTGTAAAAAAGACATTGTGATTTGTAACAAAAAGAACCATTATTGTAAAAAACGAATTGAGATTGTAAAATTCGAATTTAAAATCGGTAAATGGATTAGGAAAATGAATGAGTCGATTTGTAAAAATCAACCATCAATTGTAAAATCGGCGCATCTATTTGTAAAATCAAATGTTGGATTTGTGGAATAAAATCGAGTAAACAAATAACATCCGGGTCTTGAGCGTCGTCGCCCTCCCCCTCATCGTTCATCGCGCATTGGTGGTGTGCTTCGCGTAGGGCTGGAAGCTGTCGTTTCCGACATTGGCATGTTCTCTGTACGACGTGAAACTCTGAGAGATGGCACCCATAGTGCCATCAGCGTAAGAGGATAACGTGTTCTTGGGATTGTTGGTGTCGAAGGCATAGGAGGTGAAGGTGTCAATTGGGTTGGTGGCGGTCTCGTCGTAGTTGGAGAAGGTGGAGCTTATGACGTTGGCGTTCTTGCCGCAGTTCGAGAAGGTGGTGGGGGTCGTTGTGGAGCGCTTGCCGTAGCCAGAAAAGGACTGGTCGCCGACGTTTGCGTCCTCCGAGTAGGCAGAGAAGGTCTGGAGGCGGTCGTGGGCCCTTGCATCGTAGTTTGTGAACTTGAGGTCGGGGATGTTGGAGAACTTATCGTAGGCAGTGAAGTCGTCATGGCCGGCGGTGGCGGAGATGGCATAGGAGGTGAAGTTGGCAGTGACCACGTTGCCGTTGGGGCGTAGAAAGCAAAGCGGTCATCGTGGGAGGTGGAGCCGTCGTGATTGTTGTAGGAGGAACAATGAATAAACCAAAAATAGAATGTGGGTTGTCACATTCTATTTTTAGAATGTGACAAATGATCAAAATGGATTTTCAACATTTTAAAAATTAAGATAAAAAAGGCATTAATATGATATGTTGGATTAATTACGGATGACTGAGATGGCGGGCTTTCCTTGCACCCAGGAAAGGTGTCAGACGGAAGGAGCTTTTCACTAGAATTGGGCTGACTAGTAAGCATGCATTCCAGGGCTTCAGTCCTGAAAATCAATCTAATCATGCAGGAAAGAAAATAGAAGAGGGAAGCTACATACTTTTTTTCCCGGGAGCTCACCAGGATTGACTCGGGCCCATTCTTTGGTCGACGAGCTCACTAGTCCCTGGCTTGATGATTGACCGCAGCGGGAGAGGATGAGATGAAGTTGATCAGTTGGAAGGAGACCCACCTTAGGGGGCTCGCCCCGTCTGGAGCACGGAGTTGCTTACGGAATGTCAAAGTCGACGCCGGCCAGTGGGCCTCATATTTCCTATATATATTAGTTTGTATTCAGATATTCGAATTCGAATACAAATCTTTTGAATGTTGCTATATTATGATTTTTTACAATTGATATCTGTATTTGATTGATATTTGAATACGAATATCCATATTCGGTATTTTTCGAACATGATACGCAGATATTCACATATACAAATTACTACTCTTGTCCCTATTGGAAGGGGTTGACAAGTCGATCCTCTCTTATGATTTGAAAAGATCTACTACGGACCAAGATATTGCATCGACAATGATAAGATGACCCATGCTTTCAGGCATGTGATTTCCCTTTGGATTCACTCTCTATCTCTCTTTACTTTAGAAAAAAATGCATAGCTTTTGTTGTTTTGGATGTGGCTTGGCAATAGCTTCATTAGCTTGTTTTTAGTTAGCAATTTATGAGGGCAAAAGAAGCAAGTCAACTCTTTGAGAATAGTCGGTTCTCATCCTAAAAAAATCTATCTTTTATGCTTACCTTTTGATTTTTGTTTTGATGGAAAACTACCGGCCAACTCTATACAAGAAAAATATTGGGATATTTACACCCATAATCCTGAGTAGTTTGGTAATTACCCCAGAACCCTCCATAATCACGAATTACATGAGAAACCCTGAATAAGTGCGTCGTCTTACACCCATAACCCTCCATTATTTTAATCAATTAACTTAACCAAGCCTTTGAGTTAATATAACCCATCCTAGATCTAATGGCTAAAATTAAACCAAAATAAAAAAAGAAACTAAAGGAAAAGGGAAAACCACCCCTTCCTTCTCCCCCTCCCCCTCCCCTAGGCCAGCTGCTGCCATGGAAGGTCGTATCGTGATATATCGGCGATATATCGACGATATATCTGTATCAACAGGTCACCGATATATCGCCGATATGATCGATATTTGGCCTTCCAAGGCCATTTTATTCACAATCTCGATTCGATATCGGCGATATGGCGTCGATATATCGTCGATTTATCGATGATATGTCGTATCGACATGGTACCGATATCGATACCGATATCGATATGGCCATCCTTGGCCGCTGCAGCCAACCCCCTTCATTCTCCAAGCCAACCGCTGCCGCCCCACCTCCTCCACCTCCCTCCCCCTCCAGGCCAACCGCCGTTAGCCCCCTCCTCCACCTCCCTCATCCTCTAAGCTAGTCGTCACCACCCCCTCCTACAGGCCAGTTGTCCCACCTCACCCACCCCCTCCTCCTCTCCTCCCTCCTACAGGCCTCGCCACCGCACCCCCCCCCTCCTCCTCTCCTCCCTCCTACAGGCCTCGCCACTGCACCCCCCACCTCTAGGCCAGCCGCCCCTCCCCCCACCCCCTCCTCCGCCCCACCTCCTGGCCAGGACAGTCGCCGCCCACCCAACGCGCCTTCCTCCTCCCATCCCTCCCCCTCCAGCCCAGCCGATGGCCGCTCCTTCCACCCTCCTCCCTCGAGCTTGCGGACCCCTCCCTTTTCCTCCGCCCCCTGCTTCTCCAGCCTCGACCTCCTCTGACGTCGCCTTCTCCAGCCTCGCCCTCCTGCGGGACCCTCCTCCAAACCGACCCTTCTCCAGCTCTGTCGCCACCTCCGGGACCTCCTCCTCTAGCCCCCTTCAGCTCCCCTATGGGGCTCCGCACCCCCTCCACAAGACCCTCCAGCTTCCCTGCGGAGCTCCGTCGCCCCCTCCTCAAGACCCTCCTCTAGCCTCTCGCGCCTACCTCTACAATACCTCTCCTAGGGCATCGACAGGCATGGTGATGGAGGAAGCTGCAGGTCACACCAAAGCAGAGGTGGGATTGGAGGTTGAGCAATGGAGTGAGGAGATGGGAGGGGCATGGGCACATCAAGGAAGAGAACGAGAGGCAATGATTTGTAAATAAGGTTGAACATCAGGGGTAATTTTGACTTTTTTAAACGGAAAACGTCAACTATAACGTGCATTCTAAACAGAACATAACACGGGGTTATGTAATGTAAGAGTTAAGTATTATTCAGGGGTCCTCATGTAATTCGTGATTATGGAGGGTTCCTGGGGTAATTACCAAACTACTCAGGGTTATAGGTGTAAATATCCCAAAAATATTCACCTAGTCCCTCAAGATTACAAATTCATAACATGTTTTTCCATATGACATAGAGGATTTAATTGAAATTTGATAATTAAATATATAAAAGTTATATAATATGGATCCATTCAAACCTGATTCACTAACAATAGATAATAAGGGTAAAATGGGGTTGCCCCTTCTATGAGCTAGCATAGCTCCCCCACCCTATTTTCTCTAATTTTTATTTTTTTGAAAAACAAATATGTGGAAATCCATCACTATATCATTATATTATGTCATTCAAGTTTCGTGCAAAACAGAGACTCGTACGGCCTCCATCTAAATAGTCATTTTTTAACGGTCGCAGAATTGTTGAAATTGAACCTTTCTGGATGGAGGTCGTAGGAGTCACTTTTTTCGCACGAAACTTGAATGACATAATATAGGGATATAGTGATGAAAAATCCAGGAAGTATTTTTCAAAAAAAATAAAAAATTGAGAAAATGGGGCGAGGGAGTCAGGTTAGCTCCCCAAGGGGTAACCCCATTTTACCTTAGATATAAATATTATAAAATATTGTATAATACATATATCTATCAAAAGACAAAATAGAATAGTTCTCAAGAAAAGAATCCAATATGTGATAGAATGTCAGTTGTAGCACCAGATTCAGGACAACGAATAATTTTTATGCTTTATAAACTTGGTGGAGTCCAAGGTCGAATTCCAGGAGGCAAAATTCAATTATGATGGAAGTTAGCTACTCATACTAAGATGTGTGTCCTTTAGGTGTTTTTAGGTTTTTTTGATGTATTTTGTATTTTCAAATTTGTGAGTTTTTAAGTGTTATGTTATTCTTTATACTTTACTTATAAGTAGTGTATATGGGTGTAGGTTTTGTGCTTTTTTGTTTTTATATTTTAATTTTTGTTTTAATTTATTTTTACTTTTATTATTTTTCATTTTGAAAATATAATAAAAGTGACAAGAGATTTAATATATAAAGAAAATGAGGGGATTTTATTTTAAAAAAGTGATAAAAATATCATAACTAAAGGAATAAAATATCTTTGTGATTTTTATATTTATAAGATGCTTTTTGTGAATTCTTAAAGTGAGAAAATAAATTTAGAAAATCGAAACAAAATATATGTTGAAAATGTTTTTTGAGATAAAATGAAAATAAGGGATAAGAGGTTTATATTGGCTAAGTACACAGAAAAATAAGAGTATTTTACTGAAAATAGGTAGAAAATGGCACAAAGTAGGCAAATTTTTAAGGGATATTTACACCCATAACCCTGAGTACTTCCATAATTACCCCAGAAACCCTGTATAAACACGAATTACACTTGAGACCTTGAATAGTGCTTAACTCTTACGTTCATAACCCCGTGTTAACTTCTACCAAATTTTCCGTTAACTTTGACGTTATCTGTTAAATATTTTACAATTTATACCCAAATTTATCTTTTATTTAGGAATGACTCCCTCCCCTCTTCCCCCAACCTCTGCACCAGCTTCGGCCAAAGCCCCTCCTCCGATCGACCAACCGCCTGGAATCGGGAAGTGCCCCCCCCCCCCCGACCATCGCCTGAAACCTCCACCCCGCACCCCCCCGTGCCTGACCACCGCATGGAACCTCCCCTCTGCGCCTATTCACCGCCTGGAACCTGCACCCCGCGCTCGCCCCCCCCCCCCCCCTGTTGCTCGCCCCCCGGGGACAACCGCTTGGAAGACTCCAGATCGACAAAAGCCGCCCCCCGGTCGCTCTCCCCCCAGTACCTCTACCTTCGTCCTCTCGGCCAAAGCCCCCCCTCCTGCCTGGAACCTCTACCCCGTGCTCGGCCAGAGAACCCCCCCCCCCCCCCCACCTCCGGGACCACCGCCTGGAAGCTCGGACAAAGTCCCCCCCTCCCCCCCCGGAAGCTCCGCCTTCGTCCTCTCAGCCAAAGCCCCCCCTCCCACCGACCGTGGATAGCCACATCACCCAACGGTTATATCCCTCCACTTTCTCTACCGTCAGATCCTGATCTAGCTGTCAGATCCCCCAACAGGCTAAATCGGGACCCCTCGTATACGGTCATCCATCTTCTTCTTTGCCAAACCCGTCACATCACTTCCACTAGAACGGGAGCAGGAGGAGGGGTGATATGATATGAGCTCGCCGTTCTAAGTGTAATCAAAAGGTATGATGCGTTCCTGATCCGGGTTTCAGATTTGTGGGTTTTGGGTCTTCTTCATCTCCCTAATTCTTCTGTAAATTTAAGCAGAAGAGCTTGTAATGACGGAAACAGAGCCCAATGCCTGGAGAGCTCCCGAGCCAAGAATCTTCATCTTCGTCTCTCTCGGTAGGTCGATGGGCAGCTCGATGCTTTGCTCCTGCGCTCAGCCAAAGCCCCCTCCCGCCTGGAACCTCCACCCCCCCTCCCCGAGCCTGACCACCGCCTGGAACCCGCACCTCGCGCTCAGCCAAAGCACACCCCGCCCCGGACCACCACCTGGAAGCTCGACCAAAGCCCCCCCACCCCCCCGAACCACCGCCTGGCCTGGAACCTTCACCTTCCGTGCCTCCTGCTGCAGATTCCAGTCGCGTCGGGCCAAAGCCCCCTCGACAGCTTCCGCTTGCGCTCGACAAAGCCTCCACCACTTGGAAGTGCCCCCCAATCACCCCCTTGTGCGTTGGAGGAGGGAGGTTCTTTTCTTTTTAGTTTTCATTTATTTTAACCGTTGGATTGATGTTAGGTTAGATTAACTCGATGGTTTGGTTAATTTAACGGTTGAAACTAACAGAAGGTTATGGATGTGAGACGGAGTAATATTCAGGGTTTCTCATGTAATTCATGACTATATTGGGTACCTGGGGTAATTATGGAATTACTTAGGGTTATGGGTGTAAATATCCCATTTTTTTAACTATTTTTGAAATGTTGTATTTTATAGAATTTTATGCACATTGCAATACTTTTATATTTTTTGGATATGTTAAATTACTTTAGGTATTTTAGATATGTAAACAATTATTTTTTGAAATTTTTGTTAGATTTCTTAATTTTTACAAATTTTAAAATCAATGACATTTATTTTGGGTTTTCCAATTCTCAAAAATAAAAAATGTATAAAATTAAAACCAAAATTTTAGGGATTTCTTCTATGTGTTGGCTACCTAGGATATTTTTTATTACAACAAAATGACATGAAAAAAAACTAGATAATCCGAATAAGGCAAACCCTTAAAAAACTCATAAGGTAAATGTCAATATTTTGCATAATCCTTAAGTATGGTATCAGTTGTCATGATGATCTAAAATTTGCTAAGATTTATAATATATAATAGAAATTTTTTGGACATAAGAACAAACTAATATATGATAGAACAAAAACTCCCATCTTTCCCTTGGATAAATTCTACTTTTGATTTCCAAACAAATGTTCCTTTGTTTCTTTGAATGGTATACTAATTTGTGGAGTCCAATATAGGCATGTATAATTCCCACCCCCACTCCCCAAAACAACATTTTTCCTGACCTTTCAACTAATCGATAAGACGTCGTAGAGTAGTTTTTGCTAAAACTCGAGCAATTTCTTGAAAACTAGCTTTGGATATGAAAGTATAAAATTTTAAGAAGCACAATTTTCTAGCATTTAATTAATCTGAAATATGCAATTTTCATTTATCTACTTCTAGTAAATTCAATTAAGCTCCAAAATTCACCAAACTTACACTATAGATAAAGTATCAGTTCATAAGTCGGGGACATAAATTTTGAGTTCAAGTTCCACAGGAATCAAGAGTTATTCTAGCTTGAATCAAGAGACATCGTGTGCAAATATTAAGAATTTGATAACAAATTGAAAGCATCAGAAGAATTGAAAGTAAACTCCGAGGAAACTTTGGGAGTGCTTTGTAAATTTTCCAAGTCACATGCCCAAGACGTGCCTCCAATCTATTGGGGATTAAAAGCATCAAAAGGATTGAAAAACAAACTCCAAGGAAGCTCGGGGTACACTCTATTACTTTATCAAGTAATGTGCCCGAAACATATATTTCTAGTTGGTTGAGGATTTTAAGAAATTCAATGAAGCTCCAAGGATACGCTTGAAGTTTTCCTATCATATGTATTTCAAGGATGTAGATTGAAAGTCCTTAAGATCCTAATTGTTTGTTGTTTGCTAAGTGTCAAGAACTTGCTGACTTGGTAAGAAGGTTTGTGATTTTCATGCTCTTCGGCTCTTTTAATCGGATTTCAAGGAACAAACTTCGATACCATGTGGTTATGCTACTATGAGTCCTAAGATCTTGTCCTCTTTTATCTGTCACTGTGCGAAGATTTATTCAGATCATCCCTTAGATATGGAACCTGCAAGGCCTTTGCTTGTCTACCAAACCTCTTCTTGGTAGGCTTCTTCAAGATCTATATGAATTCCCTTCCTAGGATCTGCTTCTGGTTTTGAAGGGACCGCCGATCTTGGATCGTGTCTGAGGTGATGCACAATAGGCATTGCATATATTGGGTCGTGGTTGGGTTTGATTCGCAACAAATGTTCAACAAATGCTAGTGAGGTTTAAGCCAATGTGGGAGGTCAGCATATGAAAATTTTGAATGAATCAATGACTGATAGAGTTGCTTTTGAGGATAAGAAGGCTAGTGAAAATTTAGGGCTAAATCAGATCGGATTTCCAATGTTATCTATTATTGTTTTTTTGACAGAATTCAAAAATTACGAAGATGGTCAAATTGATTCTCGGTGATGATAAAAAGGATGGAAAAGCAAAAAATTTTCTTATGCAGCTTCTTCCAAGGTCTTACATGTTGTACCAATTTTTTGTATTGGGAGATTTGGACTCAAAGGCACATTATCGTGTCGTTAGATTCTAAAATGAGATGGAGTTCTGTAGGGCACATATAATGAGGGGTTTATAATCATGAATGAATGACTGTCCATAATTAGATAGTCCCCTTATTACAAACTTAATTTAAGATCTACCCAAATACCAATTTAGATTGTATTGTCAGGATTAGATATTCTACTTGGGGTGCATGAGGATCGGATCAGATTTTACTTTAATGTGTCTAATTTTTTCAATCCATGTCCAATCCAATCTTAACAGACTTTATTTTTCGAATCCAACACAATCCATCAAATACTTCAATCCAATCTAATCCAATCCATCAGATTACATATTGGATCGGATTGGATCAGATTTTTACAATTACATTTTCCCGCTCAATAATCTACTCTCTCATGTTTGTATTTTATAGCACACTAGCTCTTGGCATTTGAATAATATCTTAAAATCGATAAGATGAATAGTTGTTAATAAGAGAAAGACCTAATCAAATGAAAGTTGAAGGATTCTATTAATCCATTATAAAAATTTGAAGACCACAAAATTAAACTAAATGATTATATTGAATTTAAAATTTAAGTTTCTTCTTATAAATGATACATTAGTTTATTTATTTTTACAAATAATTTTCAACAAATATTTCAAATAAGAATAATACTATAAAATAATGATATATAGGCTACTTAGATAAATAAAAAACATGATCTCTGTAATCATATATTGATGAACTCCATGATTAACCCAACCACTTCCAAGAACATCCTTCAAAACTCTATAGTATATCATTAACAATTAATAATAAAATAACATTAATACTCGATTAAATATCCAAGACAAAACTAACTTAAATATATCACACCACTTGAGAAACATCCTTATCATTTAAATTAACCTTGAAATATAATTTATTTGTAAGGTTATACATATACTAAAATATACATGTTCTATGAAAAATATTAATCAGAATCGTATATCAATTCAAAAATGAAAGGAATTGAAGTAATGCTTTTCTTAGATAGGTGTGGTACACTTGATCATGTAACTGATCTAGCTGCATCTCTACAATAAGTTTTCAAGTTAGAACAAGTAAAAGATATGAAGTGAAGGGGTCAAGAATAACTAACAAATGTACTAGGCAACTATCTCAAAACTATACTTATTTTAATAAAGATCAGAAGAGTGGCAACATACCGAGGACAAATGATGTCGCATGGGAGGGGGATGGCGATGTATGAGACAGGTGGCGACATCTCAAGGGAGGGGACGGTGGGTTGTACTAAGGACAATAACATTGTGTACAGGGGGGGAAGCATTGAAATGAACTGAGAATAAACTAAGATGAATATTGGTGGTCAATAGTGAAATGAGAGAGGGAGAGGGGGGACTAGGAGGAGAATAACCGAGCATGGTTTGCAATTTTAAAAGTTATAGTCATACTTTATTTATTTCTTTGGAGATTCAATATTTGACTTTCAAGAGAGAAGAAAGTGTGGTAGCAGGAGGACTTATATCTAAGATTAATAAGAGAAAAAAATAAGATGAATGACATTGATTATGTCCATAGAGGATTTCAAAATGGGTGCACATAGATATTATATGTATGTAAGTTTTTTTGTTTGTATGTATGTATATGTGTATATGTATGCATGTGTATTAACAGATTATCTATTTGGATCGCATCAGATTTCAGTAAAGATCCGATCCAATCTATACTTGAACATATTTGAAAATTTTCAATATGATCTGATCCATTAGAATGATAAAACCAAACCAATCCAATCCAATATCATCAGATTGGATCGGATTAAAGATTTTATCCGATCCATTTGCACCTTTATGTTCTACTAAACCCATGGCATACTATATGATGATAAAAAATGGCACTTAAAAAACTTTATGCAACAATATATGTTTGAAAAACTACCAGGTTCTGCTTTCAATGCTGTGTGATTGGATATAATTTAGATGGATGTAGAGGAGTGGAAGGAGAAAAGAGATGGATGAGAGGGAGAAGAAGAACTAAGAGAATGAAAAAAAAGCTTGGTTTCCTATAGATCAAAAGGAGAATCAATGAAAGGATTTTATCGAAATTACCAACAACAACTTGTGTTGGTTCTTGAGATTAAGAAATTGATGGTTGTGGTTTTAGCTTAAGAAAGGTGTTGTGTTTCTACCTCCAAACCCTTTCATAATGAAAAAGTTGTTGCCTCATTAGTCGGAAGCAGATGGTTGTGGTTTAATGGAAGAATTTTGGGAAATGGGTAGGGAAAATTAAATGGAAGGAACTTTGTTTGGAGGAGATGATGCTTGAAGCATCTTGCAAAAAAATATGTTGACTCTACTTTATACAGTCATCTTGATAATATGTATGATCTCATGCAGTGTTAAATATCAATAAGAGGGGACAATTTATTCGGTTACTGATGACATGGCTTCTTCCATCGGTCCTGCGTTCCACACAGGGCAGGAGTGCAATCGCTGGGCGACCGACAACAGAATCCAAATCGATCAACAATTAACCCACAATCAGAATAAAGCAATTAAATCTCAAAAATGTGGAGTTAAAATTTATAATAACTCTACATGTAAATGTGTATAGGTGTAAGCATCAATAGAGGTCGAACACTGGGAGGCGAATGGTTGGGTGGTGAAATGGAATGCACATTTATTCAATTCTCGATTCATGTCCAATTCTTATTATTTTTGTGGGCTTTTAATTATATTTATTTATTTATTTATTTATATTTTTTAATATTTTTGTTTTTATAATTTTTATTTTGTTTTATATTATATATATATTTTCTTTTTATATTTTTAATTATATAATATAGATATATATTTATATAAAGAGATATATATAAGAGAAGAGAGAGAAATGTAATATAAGGATACATATAGATATATGTATATATAAATACTTAGAATATATTAGATATAATATTTTTAGGCTTTTTATAATTTTTTTCTAATTTTTTTATTATTTTTCTGGAATTTTACTAATTTTTATGTATTTTTAATTCCAAAAATGTCCCTAATATGGGATTAATTAAATAGGTCGAAAATAATTTGGGTTTTAAAAATATAAAATAAGTCTCAAAATTACCCAAATTAATTTTAATATGTTAATAATAATATGAAGATAATTATAAAGTAAGAAAACATTTTTTTGGTATTTTTCTAGGGTTTTTATATTTTTTTGTTGGATTTTGGGCCTTTTTGATTTCTATATTTTTCTTTTTCTTATTTTTAGGGTTTTTCATTTTCTGGACTCAGTAGATATATAGATACATCACATATAATATTTTTGTAATTTTTCAAAATGTTTTTATATTTTTTTGGTATTTTATAAATTAGACAGGGATTATTTAGGCTCCTTTTCATTTTTATTAATTAGATTAAATGCAAAAAATGCAAAATGGACACGTGGTGTGTGAGTATGAGGCATGAAACATCTAACCTAATTTTTGTGGATTTTTAGGAGCTGCATAGCGACTTTTAATAAATAGATAAAAGACATAAAAACAAAATAGCCTGCAGGGGCATTTTTGCAATTAAAATAAATGATAGGGGCTACGTTGCAAATTGACCAACTAACTAAAACATTTATTTAATATTTCAGTGTTATTTAATAATACAAAAAACGCTAGGGAGTTACATGCATTTTTTACGCGCCTCACGTGGGACTGCACGTGAGGCGCGGAAGGATCAAATTGTAATTAAAGAAAGTTCAGGGGTCCTTTGGCAAAATGACCATTTTATTTACACATGAAATTTATTTTACAGAATTAAAATCTAAACACAAAAAAGGCGGGGGTGTGGATTTGCAATTTACCCCAACGAGGTGCGGGCGGACGGTGCAGATTCGTTGACTTATCCACGCATCAGCTGCTGGTGTGACGATGACGCTTTGCGGATCCATGATGGAGATTAGATCATCTGGCATGATCAGACGGCTAAAGTGTGGGCAGATCCGACGGTTGGGCTCGACCTGGGGACACATTCATCATCCGACGGCGGAGAGGCAAGGAGAAAGAACAAGGAAGAAGGTCGGGATGGCCAAACTTCCTCGTCTCCGATCTCGCTTCCCCGGAGTCCTTCGAGGCTTCTAAGGGTCCTCAGAGCTTCCTGACAGGTAGCTAAACGTGCTGGAGCGGTCGGATCGGGCGGAGACACGCTGGAGCATCACCACGAAGTCGGAGAAGACGTGGAGCTCCAGGTGCCTCCAGTGACTTCTGAATGCGTCTCTTGGAGCTTCACTACGCTCCTAACCTGCAGGAAAAGAGTCACATGACTCGAGGTGAGGTCCCTCGACCAGACTTGAAGCTGCATCGGCAAAGAAATCGGGTGGAGTTGTTTGCCGAAGCGGAGCTCCGACGAACTACGAACGGTGGATCTACACTAAAGCCCACGGTCTACTGGTCAAAATAAAGGCCTGAATGGAAAGCTAGGAGGAAGAACTACCTAAGTAACGAAATAGCACAGCTCACACTTGGCGATTTGGCCAAGGAGCAGGACCTCCGGCGAGCGGCGGCCGTGGGCGCATCTTCCCTGCTCCTGCCCGCTCGGACCCTCCAGGGGCTTCTCCCTGTCACAGAGAAGCACGCTAGGCCGGAGGCGAGGGATGAAGATGAAGAAAAGCTGACCAAAATGGAGGAGGAAGTGGATGTTGTTTATTTATGAACGATGAGGACACCCTTATTGACCGGGCGAGAGTAATGAAACGGTGGTATGTACAATATCTCTAAGGTGCACGTGTATGTACATCGATTCGGGAGCAATTCGTCTGAAGGACGCGATGTCAGAAGATGCTTGTGGCTAGCGGGAATTAATGGAGAAGATGGGTGCAAAGACATGCCATGTCACTTCAGCCGCCTGGAGGTCAAGTTGACCGAGGTCAACCGCGGAGGGACCTGATTGGTCCACCTCAGCCCGCTACGAGACAAAACTACTATTTTATTAAAGAATAAATGGTTTAAATTAATAAATGATTTTATTAATTTTTGTATATAAAATAAAATGTTTATTAATTAATGTAGTATTTATTTCTGATTTTTATTTATTTTTTGATGTATTTTATTATGAGTTTATTTTTATAGTGTATTTATAGGTATTTTTACATGTATTTTGTATAATTTATTTTATTTTGTGTATTTTATTTTATTTTTTTATTCTATTATTTTATATATTTATAACTTATTTCTGTGAGTATAAATATATTTTTATTTGATTTATGAGTTTATTTGCATATTTAAATAAATAAGTATATATAATATGTAAGTATACTTATAGGTATTTTACCTATATTTTATATACATTTTATTTATTTAATGAATTTTATTGGATTTTATTTTGGATTTAAAATTTTAATGGGATATAAATAATATCTATATTTTAAGAGAAACATAAGTGAATAAATAATAAAAGAATGGAATCCTTTTTATTTATATACATATACAACATAGGTATTTTTGTCTATGTATTACATATACTTATTTTATTTTAGGTTTTCTTTTTGGCTTTCTTTTAATTTCCATATGTACATGCATCATGTATATTATTTACAAAATTCTAAAAATATAAATTTATAAAAATAGTGAATAATGAATATAATGAATAGTTTAATCAGTATTATGTACAATGAGGGCCAAAAACCTAACTTTCATAGATGAACTTCAAAAATTATGAACCAATTTTATTAAATAGTTCTGGAAAAGCTATATACAATTAAAGGTGATTTTGTCGGATTTTGAGTTTTTATTTGAAAGATACGGGTCTGTGAAGTTGAGATTCTGGCTTTTTATTTTGTGTATAAAATGTACAATGTATAATATTTTTGCACAAGCTCAATTTTGTATTTTTATTCACATTATTATCTACGACTTTCATGTACAAAATGTTTTTATTTAATGAATGAATAAGTATATACAAAATAGGTGTCAAAATGCATAAATGAATGAATAAATAAATGAGGCATTTATTATAATTTTTGGCCCTTATCTCCCCCTACTTTATTCCTTGTCGACCAATTCCATTCTGGACTTGGTCTTGGGGTTCGGGTCAAAATATTTTCAATATTTTATTCCTTTTTATTTTCTTCTCTTTATGCTATAATTTTGACATTAAAAACCATATTTTATGTGCAAGAAATACAATAAACAATGAATGCTATTATGTACAAATTGCTGCTATTTACATGAATTTGATGGGGTTTTTAAGGCCAAAATAATAGAATAAAGGTGATGAAATGGAGATTCATCACTCCCCTATACTTGCCTTTGCTAGTCCCTAGTAAACACTTATGCAATAAGTGCAAAAAGAATGAAGAATAAGGAAGAAAAGAGAAAGCAAAAGAATAACGATTTGAATAGAGTTTTAATTATTAAACTTATCGTTGCGAAATCAAAGTTTGGATCTCAAGTCGGACCTTGGTTTGAGAAGTGTGTGGAACCTAGTCGAGAACTAGATTTAAAACACAACAGCCCTTGAGAGTCACAGAACTCGGTTCAAATCTCCTCAATAGCCATGTCAGAACTAGCCTACACCATACACAAACCCTTATGACTATGAAGCTGAGTTATACAGTGTAAGTGATAGTGGCTTTCCCCAACTGAAATGACAAAGAGATTGGCTTCTCTAGAATGGCAACCCAATGATTCCCCAATCCAACAGCTCTTTCCTCGAGGAGCGGGGTATTCCCTTCTAAGTTCAAGTGGCATCCGACTCAAGAGGAGGAGGTGAAGAGAAGAATGGACGGTAGCCATTGTAGCTACCTATCCTGGGATGCCTGACCAGTGTAGTCAAGTCATCCAGCTGTAGGCTCACATGGTATAACTTTGATGCTCAAGCTTACTTATTTTCTATACAACATATATACATACTCCGGCAGGCACTTTTATTTTTATTTTCAAGCCTGTCCACTTTTTTGGAGTTTTTTTTACTATTTACAGCAGCATTTACATAAGGAGTTTTTCCTCTTGAACCAGAAGACTATCCCTTTTATCGCAACCCACACTCTCCTGTCGTTGGACCTCATGGCTACTAGACCAGGTTGGGGTGCACTTCCCTCCCTAGACGAGGACGAATGTTTCCATACGTGTGCTTCTCAGAACGACAAATCCAACCCCTTCACCACTCCAACTGAGTTGAGCCAAGTGAAAGGTGCAAGGTGTCCAAGTTAGGTCACGGCCGACAAGAGCCATGCATATGTCTCGAAAAGTTCTAGTTAGTCCATTGAGGTGACTTGAACCCAGCCCTGATTCTCAAAGAATTAAGTCCAATACGGACCTGAAGTACCTTAAACCTAGTTCCCATAAGGTTCCAGTGAAGTGAGGTGCAGTAAGGTCCTACTAAGCTTCAATCTTCGACTTTACTCGAACTAGTTCAATTATTCAAAGTCAATGTGGAAAAATAATGAATGCTATGCAAATGCTATTTACAAAAGAATATTTTTATTATGCAAGTATACACAAAGAATTTTTCAAACAGGTTTTGAAAATTTAGAAGACTTTTTCAAAAGAATTTTGAAAAGAGTAAAGAATTTTGAAAAGAATTTGGGCACAAATAGATAAATATACACATCTATTTACACAGGCGTGCCTCTTTTTATTTACAAAGATTTAAGGATTTGCAGTTTAGTTTTTATTTATAGGTATATATGTACAATTATTAAAGAATTTTGTGTTATTTATTATTTTACTTATTATTGATTTGATGTATATATTCCTTAAACTTATTTGAAAATTATTTTACAAACAATTTGAAAAACTATAGTCCAAAATAATTTTTACAAGCACTTTACAAACATGTACACACATTTGAAAATCATTTTGCAAAGGTTTTCCAAACAGAATATATAGGTTTTTCACATATTTTTGCAACCATTTTTCAAATAATTTTTCAAACATTTTATTTCACACAAAGAAAATAAATTTTACAAACCAAAATGTTTTTACAAAGGTTGAAAACATGTAACAAAATGTTTTCAAAATAGTTTTCAAAAGATTTTCACAAAGATTTTCAAACTATTTTTCAAACATTTTGCAAAAAACATTTTCACCTGATTTATTAATCAGTACATATAAAAAGAATTTGAGGAATGATAACATCTTTTTATTAGGGGTTTTAATGAATTTTAAAGAATTATTAGCCATATTATTAAGAGAATACGAAAGTACGAGTTATGGATAAAGTATATACAGAGTATATACGACTCCCCTATACTTAGCTTGAGCTATGTCCTCATAGATCGAAAAGAACAGAGAAGACATAACTCGTACTAAGTATAGAAAAATCTATACTACAATGACTTGAAGAATAAAGAATGAAGGAATTGAGCGAGTGAATGAAAGAATGAATTAATGAGAAGTCGACCGTCCCCCCGTACTTAGGATGAAGTAGTCCTAAGTATAGCAGACTGTACTCATGCAGGGAGGGTCGAGGGTGGGAATAAACAAATCAAAGAATTAACAAATCAAGGGTGCACCCCCCTATACTTAGGACAAAGTACGCCCTAAGTAAAGGAGACTGACACAAAGGGGCAACACCTTTTATTTAGATAAAGAAATATGGAGAAGAAAAGATAGATATATACAGATCGATGAAAAGATCGTGGAGAATATACGCATCACTCCCCCAATACTTAGGGTGGGATATCCCTAAGTATAGGCAACAACAGGAGTGACGAAACTGAACGAGGAAAGAACAATGCGGTGTGTGCCCCCCTATACTTAGGACAGGGTACGTCCTAAGTGTAGACACAAAGATATGGTGATAGATCTGGGGCACACATAACATGCGTGAAAAAGAAGGAATAGACAAACACGTATATACAGCTAGGACATAGTGTGAGGTACATGATGGTATCTGGTAAGCGACTACCCGTGCTCTCGTCTTCGTCTCCCTGTGAGAACAAGGACGCAGTCAGAAGGTGAGAATACACCCGAATCTGTAATCAAGTGGTGTCGGCTACCGGGGTCAAATAGGACAAAAGGATAGATATCGGGTCTGGTAGCATGAAGCTGTCAATCAGCTCATATGGTCAGCATGAGGGAACAGAGCCGATACAGTAAGACCGGGAGGAAGAAGGAACAGTATAGATTCCTCCGGTCAATCAGAGTCTCAAAAAGATATGGAAAGGTAAAGAACAAGAGACACCGTGGCATTCGGTGGTCATGAGGTCGGAAGATCACAGGAGACACACCGAATACCGCAAGTCATGGCTCAACCCTACGAGGGTCGTCAAGGTGACCAGGCTCGAAGGAGTCGTGAATCATAGAATAATCAGAAGACTTGGTCCAGTGATCTGCAGATTGGATGCATACTCAGGATGGGACCAAAATCATATATATCAAATGACTCAATTCCGTGCTCCGCAGATCGGAGACACAGTCAGCAGGGGAAACCGAGCGTAAAGAGAGTGTCGCATTCTCCCACAGATAGTCCTCGGAGAGCAATGCAAACTAAGCAGTGAATATTCAGACTATGTCTCTGCCTTGCGAGGGTCATCAAGGAGAGAAAGAGGCTCAAAGGAGCTGGATCCATCAGACGGATCTACAGGAAATGTGGCCTCGGTAGACGGCAGACCGTCTACCAGCCAAAGAGACCAAGAGAGCTATAATGTGTCATAGCCTCTCGCAGAGAACCCTCGGAGAGCTATGAACTGGGCAATGAATAATCAGAAAAATGAAGCCCATCCTTGCGAGGACTGTCAAGGAGAGCAGACTCAGATGAGTCGAGTACATTAGCCTCGTGTACCGGCAGACCAGTAACACAATCAGACAAAGAAGCCAAATAGTCATATCAGACGATACGGTTTCGTACCCCAACAGAGTGGCAGTACAGGTAGTGGGTGTAACCAATCGTAAAGAGTGTGTCACATTCTCCCGCAGATAGTCCTCGGGGAGTCATGTGAGGCAAGTCAATGAAATCTTGGGATTGCTGGCAAGTCATCTCAGGTCCTCAAAAGCATGTAATCATTCAATCATCCGGAGGGCATATAATCAGGTCAATCACAAAACATCCCTCGGGTTAATCAAATCTGGCTGAGATGGCACGGAAGGTAATCAAGAACCTCAAAGTGCCATAGGTGGATAATAGAATCAGGAGATCGGGAATGGATCAATCACGAAGATGAGAGATCATGTGGGTTCCAATCATCGTCACCATGCAGCATATATGAAGATAGTCTATCCAGCCCATAAATCAAAGACAGACGATACCTCGAAATAGATAGATCAGTAGAAACATCATGATATCATCCTCAAATCACTGAAGCACATCACATCCTCAATCCGGTGTGCGAGATCTATATCCTCAATAAAGAATCACACCTAATGATCATGCATCATCAAAGTCCTCAATAGGCTCCTATGCATGTATTGATGACTGGGTTTTTCAGAGGGTCTAGATGTCTCACAAGGCGAGAGATCCAGTCGCTGAGTCGACCGCTCCAAAATTCCCAAATCAATCAACAATTAACCCACAATAATATATGCAATGAATATCAAAAATGTGGAGTTAAAATTTATTATAACTCTACATGCAAGTGTGTATAGGTGTAAGCATGAGTAGAGGTCGAACACTGGGAGGCGAATGTTGATGTGGTGAAAACTGGTTGTGCAATTATGTAATTCAATGATCATGTCCATTTCTTATTGTTTTTTGGGTTTTTAATTTTATTATATATATATATATATTTTTATTTTCTTTTTATATTTCTAATTATATAACATATATATATATAAAGGGATATATATAAGAGAAGAGAGAGAAGCAATATAATATATGGATATATATGTATAAATACTCAAAATATATTAGATACAATACTATTTTTTTATTTTTTTTGGCTTTTATATTTTTATATTTTTTATTATTTTTCTGAAATTTTTCTAATTTTTATGTATTTTCAATTTCACAAATGCCCCAAATATGGACTAATTACATAAGCCGAAACTAATTTGGGTTTTAAAAATATAAAATAAGACCCAAAATTAATTTTAATACATTAATAATAATATATAGATAATTATCAAAGAGGAAAATATATTTTTGGTATTTTTCTAGATTTTTTATATTTTTTTTGTTGGATTTTGGAGCTTTATGATTTTTATAATTTTCTTTTTCTTATTTTTAGGTTTTTTCATTTTCTGGACTCAATATATATAAATATACCATATATAATTTTTTTGTAATTTTTCAAAAAACATTTTATAATTTTTGTTGTATTTTATAATTTAAACAGTACAAAAAGGGCTCCTTTTTCATTTTTAATAATTAGGTTAAATGCAAAAAATGTAATTTAAAATATGGGTGTGAAAGAATACTACATGAAGTATCTATCCTAATTTTTCTGGATTTTTAGGAGCAACATAGGTATTTTTAATAAATAGATTAAAGACATAAAAAGTACACAACCTGGCAGGGGCATTTTTGCAAACTAATAAATACAGGGGACTCTGTGCAAAAATACCTACTGAAATAAACATTTATTTTAAGTTTTGAAACTTGTTTACAATTTACAAAAATCACTAGGGCTACATTGCAATTTTCACGCGCCTCACGTGGGACTGCACGTGAGGCATGGAGGGACCAAATAGTAATTTCAGGAAACACGGGGGTCCTTTTACAAAAATTAAATTTTAATTTACACTAAACATTTATTTTATAGCATTAAATATAAAATACAAAAAGGGCGGGGGTTAAGTTTGCAATTTACCCCCAGAGGCGCTGGATCCGACGATGCAGATGACTTCACTTGAACACGTGTCGTGCATCCAGCGGCTGACACCGGTTCGTCGATGGACGCGTGAGATTAGATCATCCCAGATGATCTGACGGTGAAGGCCTCGTTCCATCGGACGGTGGATCTTCAACTTGGGATCTTGTTCTTCATCCAACGACGAGGAACACAACTGGAAGAACTGGGAAGAACGATCGCCTGGGCGAGCTTCTTCCGGTGAGATCTCGCTTCTCCGCCGGCCTTTGCTGCTCCAAGGTATCCCAAAAGCTTCCTGGCAGGTTCCTCTATCGTCTGGAGGTGTCGGATCGGGTCGAGGTACGCTGGAGCACCACCGTGAGATCGAGGAAGAAACACGGCTCCAGGTATCTCCGGCGACTCTGGATTTCATCTCCTGGCGCTATAGCACGCACCTAACCTGCACAGGATGGTCGCACGGCTCGAGGCGAAGCTCCTCGACCTGGGGTTTGAAGCTGTTAGCATAAAAATGGATGAGGTGGCAAAGCTTCCGGCGAGCGGCGGAGTTGAAGCTTCGGGTCGCAAATCCAAGAAGGATCCGGTTGGTCAAAGGTGGCTGGGAGATGAAGAAACTGGAAGGGAATGGAATGGGGTGGTCATAGTGGTCGGAACACGTCGAGAGCATAGTGAAATGGTTCGCCGGAGCTAAGCTTCGGCGAACTACGAATCGGCTTATCTACGTTAAACCTAAGGACTAATGATTAAACTAAATGCAGAAATGAAAAGCTGGGAATGAAACCTACCTAGAAAAATAAATGCGCAGCTCAAACTTGGTGGTTGGGCCAAGAAGCAGGACGGCTGCCGGAGCGCCGCCTTGGGCGCATCTCCTTCCTCCGCGAGCTTCCACGACCTTCAGGGGACCTCCAGCTGTCACCTGGATGCACTCTTGGCCGAAGGCTGGAGCTCTAGGGATAGGGAAATGGCCAAAACGGTTCGGAGGAAGAAGATGAGTTATTTATAAACAAGGTGGTGCGCCCTTATGGATCGGCTCAAATCAAAGAATCTAGGCTATGTACAAGCAATCTACAAGGGTGGCGTGGATCATGATGATTCTAGGAGAAACTTCCGTGAAGAGATCGAAGGTGATTGATCACTGTATCGAGCGGGAAAAATGCAAGAATAAGGGGGAAAGACAGTTCTGACGGGTCAGAGTCCAAGGTGGGACAGTTGACCGCGGTCAACATTGGCTGGGATGTGATTGGTCCATATCAGCCCGAATTTGACTCATTATTTTAACCTAATAAATGAATTTATTAAATTTTACTTATAAAGTGAAAAACGTTTATTAAGTAATCTAGTATTTATTTATGATTTTTATTTTTTTTTGATGTATTTTATTATGAATTAAATTTAATTATGTATTTATAAGTATATTTATATGTATTTATTTTTATTTTGTGTATTTCTATTTTATTATTTTATTTTCTTATTTTATATATTTATAAATTATTTTTGTGAGTATAAATATATTTTTATTTAATTTTTATGAGTTTATTTACATTTTTAAATAAATAGGTGTATGTTGTATGTAGGTATACTTATAGGTATTTTACCTATATTATATATATTTTATTTATTCAATGAATTTTATTTGTTTTTATTTTGGATTTGTATTTTTAATAAATTATATGTAATATGTAAATTATTATAAAAATATAGATGAATAAAGAATAAAATAATGAAATCCCCTTTTATTTTATATACATATACAACATAGGTATTTTGCCTATGTATTGCATAAGCTTATTTTATTTCACCAATTCTTTTTGGGTTTTATTCTAATTTCAATATGTATGTGTCTTACGTATATTATTTACAAGATTCTAAAAATATAAACTTATAGAAATAATAAATAATGAATAGAATGCATATTTTAATCAATACTATATACAATGAGGGCCAAAAACCTAACTTTCACAGATGAACTCCAAAAATTATGAAACCAATTTTATTAAATAGTTCTTGGAGAGCTATATACAATTAAGGTGATTTTGGGTGATTTTGAGTTTTTATTTGCAAGATATGGGTCTGTGAAGTTGAGATTCTGGCTTTTTATTCTGTGTGTAGAATGTGCACTGTGTATCATTTTTGTACAAACTCAATTTTGTATTTTTATTTACATTATTATCTACAACTTTCATGTACAATGTTTCTCTATTTGATGAATGAATAATTATATACAAAATAGGTGTCAAAAATGCACAAATGAATGAATAAATAGATGAGGTATTTATTGTGTTATTGGCCCTTATCTCCCCCTACTTTATTCCTTGTCGACCAAGCCAATTCTTGACTTGGTCTCGGGATTCGGGTCATAAAATATTTGCAATATTTTATTCCTTTTTCTTTTCTTCTCTTTATTCTATAATTTTGGCATTAAAAACCTTATTTTATGTACAATAAGTACAATAAATAATAGATGCTATTATGGACAAATTGATGCTATTTACATGCATTTGCTGGGGTTTTTAAGGCCAAAATGATAGAATAAAGGTGATGAAATGGAGATTCATCACCCCTTATACTTGCCTTTGCTAGTCCCTAGCAAATACTTATGCTATAAGTACAAAAAGAATAAAGAATAAGAAGAAAAGAAAAGGCAAAAATAAAGAATTCAAGAATAAATTGAATTGATCATGATTATTAAACTCATCTGCACAAAGTCAAAGTTTGGAGCACAGGTCATACCTTGGTGTGAAAATGTGTGTGGAACCTAGTCGGGAACCAAATTTAAAACACAACAGCCTTCGAGAGTCACAGAACTCGGTTCAAATTACCTCAATAGTCGGGTCAGAACTAGCCTACATCATACGCAAACCCTTATGACTATGAAGCTGACTTGTACAGTGTAAGTGATAGTGGCTCTCCTCAACTGAAACGACAAAGAGACTAGCTTCTCCAGACTGACAACCCAATGATTCCCCCAATCCAACAGCTCTTTCCTCGAGGAGCAAGGTATTCCCTTCTAAGTTCAAGTGGCATCTAAATCAAGAGGAGGAGGTAGAGAAGAGAATGGACGGTAGCCAGCGTAGCCACCTATCCTGGGATGCAAGACCCGTATAGTCAAGTCATCCAGCTGCAGGCTCACATGGTATAACTTTGATGCTCAAGCTTGCTTTTTTTCAACATATTTACATTCTCCGGCAGGCACTTTATTTTATTTTCAAGCCTGTCCATTTTTTTTGAACATACTATTTACAACAGCATTTACATAAGGACTTTTTCCTCTTGAGCCAGAAGACTATCCCTCTTTTGAAGCATTATTGCAACCCACACTCTCCTGTCGTTAGACCTCATGGCAACTGGACCAGGTTGGGGTGCACTTCCCTCCCTAGACGAGGACGAATGTTTCCACCCGTGTGCGTCTCAGACTGGCAAATCCAACCCCCTCACCACTCCAACTGAGTTGAGCCAAGTGAAAGGTGCAAGTGTCCAAGTTAGGTCACGGTCGACAAGAGTCATACGTGTGTTTCGAAAAGTTCTAGTTAGTCTACTGAGGTGACTTGAACCTAGACTTGATTTCTCAAAGAATTAAGTCTGAATAGACCTGAAGTACCTTAAACCTAGTTCCCATAAGGTTCCAGTGCAGTTAGGTGCAGTAAGGTCCAACCCAGCTCCAATCTTCGACTTTATTAGACTAGTTCAATCATCAAGCTCAATGAAAGAATATGAATGTTGTGCAAATGCTATTTACAAATATGTAAAGAATAATGCAATTTTTCAAAGAATATGAAAACAACGAGAAAATTGTTACTCAAAGAATTTATAATTAAAAGAATTTTGGCATCCAAAGTATAAATATATATAGCTATTTACACGGGCGTGCCGCTTTATTTTACAGGACTAAAGGATTTTAAAGAATTTACAGGTTTTAACAAAGTGATTTATTTAGGTGTATATATAATTGATAAAGAATTTTATGTATTTTATTTTTCATTTATTGTATTTTATTTTATTTATTAAGATGCTTTTATTCCTCAAATTTATTTAGAAAACATTTTGAAAACTATAGTACAAAATAATTTTTGCAAATATTTACAAATATTTGAAAGCCATTTTGCAAAGATTTTGCAAACACTATATATACATTTTTCAAAATATTTTTACAAAATGTTTTCAAAACCATTTGCAGATAGATTTTCAAATCCTTTATTTCACACAAATAGAAGAATTTTTGCAATCAAAATATTTTTACAAAGGTTGAAAATATTTCACAAAAAGTTTTCCAAACAGTTCACACCATTTTTCAAATCATTTTGCAAAAATATTTTTAACCTGATTTATTAATCAGTATATACAAAAAGAATCCGAGGAACAAGAAGCATTATTAATTATTTTGCAATGAATTATATCATATTTTTAGCCATATTTAATAATTATATGAAAGTACGAGTTATGGCTAAAGTATATACAGAGTATATACGACCCCCCTATACTTAGCTTGAGCTATGTCCTCAAAGATCGGGAAAGAGAAAGAGAAGACATAACTCGTACTGAGTATAGAAAAGGCTAAAGAATATACGAACGAAGAAATAAAGGAAATAGAAGTTGACTGTTCCCCCTATACTTAGGATCAAGTAATCCTAAGTATAGCAGACTGTACACAAAGCAGGGAGGGTCAAGGGTGGGAATAAACAGATCAAAGAATTAACAAATCAGGGGTGCACCCCCCTATACTTAGGACAAAGTACGTCCTAAGTACAGAAAACTGACACAAAGGGGCGACACCTTTTATTTAGACACTGAAGATAGAAAAGGAAAAGAAGAAAAGAAGAAAAGGAGGAATACAGATAGACGAAAAGATCGTGGGGAATATACGCATCACTCCCCCTATACTTAGGGCGAGATATCCCTAAGTATAGGCAACAACAGGAGTGACGAAACTGAACGACGAAAGAACAACGCGGTGTGTACCCCCTATACTTAGGACAAGGTACGTCCTAAGTGTAGACACAGAGATATGACGACAGATCTAGGGCACACATAACATGCGGGAAAAAGAAGGAATAAACAAAACACATATATACAAGCGGTGAAGAGACTGGTGGAGTACAGGACGGTATCTGACACGTGAATACCGTACTCGCGCCATCATCTCCCTGTGAGAACGAGGACGCAGTCAGACCGTGTAAGATACTCGGATAAGTAGTCAGGTGGGTGTCGGCTACCGGGAAATAGATCGAAAGTACAGATATCGGGTCCGGTAGCATGAATCAGTCAATTGGCTTGTAGGGTCAGCATGAGGAAATAGAGCCGATACTATAAGACCGGGAGGAAGAAGGAACAGTATAGATTCCTCTGGTCAATCAGAGTCTCGATAAGGTATGGAAAGGTAAGGAACAAGAGACGTCATGGCATTCGGTGGTCATGAGGTAGGAAGATCACAGGAGACACACCGAATACCGTAAGTCATGGCTCAACCCTGCGAGGGTCGTCAAGGTGAGCAGGCTCACAGGAGCCGGGAATCAGACCATAATCAGAAGACTTGGCTTCGTGCTCCAACAGACAGGAGGCACCAGAAATGAAGCCTAGTACCTAGAAGATGATGTACCCTCCCGCAGATAACCCTCGGGGAGTAGTACATGCTAGTGAATGAATAATCTAAAGAAGACTTGACCTTGCGAGGGTCGTCAAGGCGAGCGGACGCAGAGGCATCAGTGATCCATCAGACGGATTATCAAGTACGGTCTCGATAGGCGACATATCGGCTACCAGCAGAAGAGACCAGAGAATCTAAAGAGTGTGGCATCGTCCTGCAGACAACCCTCGGGGAACATGCTGCCAGCTAGGCATGGAAATAGCAGATTTCAGAAGCTTAACCTTGCGAGGACCGTCAAGGCGAGCAGACTCAAAGGAGTGTAATCAGATGGGTCCCATGATCCACAGATCGGATAGGCAACTCAGGATGGGACCAAAAATCATGTATATCAGACGACTCGATTCCGTGCTCTGCAGATCGGAGACACAGTTAGCAGTGGGAACCGAGCGTAAAGAGAGTGTCGCAGTCTCCCGCAGATAGTCCTCGGAGAGTAATGCAATATAGGCAAGGAATAGTCAGAATGTGTCTCTACCTTTCGAGGGTCGTCAAGGAGAGAGAAGGGCTCGAAGGAGCCGGATCCATCAGACGGACCCACATAGTTTTCTCAGTTGTCGACAATTCAGCTACCAACAGCAGAGACCAATCAGATCGGAAATATGTCGTAGTCTCTTGTAGATAACCCTTGGGGAGCTACGAGCTAATCAAGGAATAATAAAAAAAGAGCTCATCCTTGCGAGGACCGTCAAGGAGAGCGGACTCAAAGGAGTCTGAACACGTCAGTCTCATGCCCCAACAGATCGGGCGCATAATCAGAGAGGGAGACTGACTGCCCATATTAGACGAATCGGCAACGTGCCCTAATAAATGGAGGCACCAGAAGTGAGTGAAGTCGATCATGAAGAAAGTGTCACATCCTTCCGCAGATAGTCCCCGGGAAGTAATGTGAGCTACACAGTGAATAATCAGAGTACATCTCATCCTTGCGAGGGTCGTCAAGGAGAGAAAGAGGCTCAAAGGAGCCAGATTCATCAGAGGGATCCACAGAGAATATGGCCTCGGTAGACGGTAGACCGTCTACCAGCAGAAGAGACCAAGAGAGCTAAAATGTGTCATAGCCTCTCGCAAATAACCCTTGGAGAGCTATGAACTAGGCGGTGAATACTTGTAAGATCAAGGCTCATCCATGCGAGGACCGTCAAGGAGAGCAATCAGACGGTTGGCCTCAGGTACCGATAGGTCGGGTACGCACTCAGAGGGGGAGGCCAATCAAGCATATCATCTGACTCGGTTCCGAGTCCCATCACAATGGTGACCCAAGCAGTGGATGAAACCGCAGCCCTAGAAATTGTCGCAATCTCCTGCAGCTAGTCCTTGGGGAGTGATGCGAGCTAGATCAATGTAGGTCATGGGAATGATGGCATAGAATCTCAGGTCCTCAAAAGCATTCAATCATTCAATCATCCGGAGGGCATAAGATCATGTGAGGGAGCAAATAATCATGTCAATCACAAAACATCCCTCGGGTCAATCCAATCTGGCTGAGACGGCATGAAAGATAATCATAAATCCTCAAAGTGCCATGGGTGGATCAAAGAGTCAGGAGATCAAGGATGGGTCATTCAAGAAGATGAGAAGGTTCATGTAGGATTCACACATCTTTATCAGGAAGTCCAAGTCAGAATAATCATTCAATCCTCAAAATCAAGATGGGTGGAACCTCAAAATAGATAGATCAATTAACACTCATGAAATTATCACCAAGTCATCGCATCATACCACATCCTCAATCCAGTGTGCGAGAACTAAAATTCCTCAATAATGCATCACACCTATGCTCTATGCATCATCAAAAATCCTCAATAAGCTCATATGCTCGTATCTGGAGTCAAATCCACCAAGAGTAGTATATCCATCTCAGCATCCTCAATCATCGGCCCGACTTACACAAATAATCAGGGTAAGCATAAAATCCACGATGCGGGCCTCCTCGATGTGCACAACATTCCCGGGTAATCGAAAAGTGATACGGGGGACACAAGGAAGGTGGATAAGAAGGGTAACATATTAGAGTGGAGAAGCTGATTGAGCTTACACGCCAATATCATGGGTGAAAGAAGAGTGATACAGAGGGGACGAGGAGGGCGGGCGAGAAGATCGGGACATAGACAAAATTGGGTGTTCCACACAAGGCGGGGACACCGTCGAAATGGTGATCCAAAGAGCATGCTCTCTTCGAACCTGAGGAGATGAGGATGGTACGGTGGATACGAGGAAGGTGGTGAAGAAGAGGGGAACGAAAGACTTGGCGAAGAATGATTGAGTTCAAGCGCCAATATCACGACTCAATGCAAATGAAGAGGTATATGTATAAGAAAGGTAGAGAGACTCAAAGATGAAAAATGCATGACTCACACGGACGGGACTGACTACTCAAATAATGAATGAAAACATAACAGACTCCAAGTCACAATCAATACTCAAGGCAAACCCCCGATTCACCTACTCAACACAGTGAATACCATCAGGTGACGGTCATTTATCTGTTCAGTTTTAGAGTGAAGTGAAAATCACAAAGTTGTACAAACACTTAGGAGGCTTGATGGGATTTGGGCTCTACTCCTTAGTGTGTACGTAAGCAATTTAAAATGCATACAATGAGGGGGTTGCACTCCCCAAGACAAGGAATCGATTACATTTTATTTTAAGTCCAATAGAGTTAACAATCCCAATTTTATTTAGGTTATCGCTTTTTTGGGGTATTTTTAATGCACGTGCCTATCGAGGTACCAATTTCCATTAAGCATCATAGGTTGGCAAAAACAGAGGGAGAAGATCGGAAAAGCCATGTAAGTCAGAAATCGATGATGCATGCTAAGTAAGAAGACTTACAGGGCCTCCAGCTCTCTCCATGTGGGATGCATAACAGAATTTGAAACCTATGTTATATGCAAATGCAAGCCGAAGAAATCGCCCTAGGATAGTAACTGATATTATAGTGAAGCACCACAAGTCGCATACCGATCTTCCATCCAAGAGTCCGGTCTAGGCTCACCCCTCCTCTCGACACATCGAGTTCAGGAGCAGCGCTTGACAGGGTGGGCTGCGGCACGTAGGCTTGAAGATGGTTAGGCGATTGTTTAGAATTTGATCTAGGTCCAGAGCGCACTATAGGTACATGCAAATATATTAAGGTGTTTGGACCTAATTCTACGAGCAAGCAATTCCTATGGCTAAGGGCTCATTCACAAAAAAAATAAAAATAAAATAAAATAAAAAAGGAAAAGCGTCAAAACCATCGAGGCCTCCAAGGGAACAATCCCTCGGGCACTAGACCTCGGGAATCGGAGTGTATCTGTGAGAGTCATGTATTATTACAATTCAAGTGTCACTCTCTCTCACATAAATATACATAATAAAATAAAATGCATATAATGAGACTGCCATCCAAAAATTCTCCTTCATTTGCTTTTGATGCTCTCTCCTGTTAACTGATGTCGAAGAGCCAACTCCACCTTGCTTGGGTGCACTGGTCCTCCTAGGAGGTCCTCCTTCGCTTGGCGGTCCCTGGCATCAAAGATAAATAAAAGAGACGAGTCAGAACAGTCAATCAATAATCTCAATAAAAGACAAATAAAGAAATGAATAATGGACATGAGCAAAGAATTAAACAAATGAATTAAAGACCACACAAAATTCATACAAAATCCATTGCCTCCCCGACAACGGTGCCATTTGATGACTGGGTTTTTCAGTCTAGATGTCTCACAAGGCGAGAGATCCAGTCGCTGAGTCGACCGCCCAAAATTCCCAAATCAATCAACAATTAACCCACAATAATATATGCAATGAATATCAAAAATGTGGAGTTAAAATTTATTTTAACTCTACATGCAAGTGTGTATAGGTGTAAGCATGAGTAGAGGTCGAACACTGGGAGCCGAATGGTGATGTGGTGAAAATTGGTTATGCAATTATGCAATTCAATGATCTTGTCCATTTCTTATTGTTTTTGTGGGTTTTTAATTTTATTATATTTTTTGTTATTTTCTTTTTATATTTCTAATTATATAACATATATATATAAAGGGATATATATAAGAGAAGAGAGAGAAGCAATATAATATATGGATATATATGTATAAATACTCAAAATATATTAGATATAATATTATTTTTTATATATATTTTTTGGCTTTTATATTTTTATATTTTTTATTATTTTTCTGAAATTTTTCTATTTTTATGTATTTTTAATTTCATAAATGCCCCAAATATGGACTAATTACATAAGCCGAAACTAATTTGGGTTTTAAAAATATAAAATAAGACCCAAAATTACCCAAATTAATTTTAATACATTAATAATAATATATAGATAATTATCAAAGAGAAAAATATATTTTTGGTATTTTTTTTAGATTTTTTATATTTTTGTGTTGGATTTTGGAGCTTAATGATTTGTATAATTTTCTTTTTCTTATTTTTAGGTTTTTTCATTTTCTGGACTCAATATATATATATAAATATACCATATATAATTTTTTGTAATTTTTCAAAAAACATTTTATATTTTTTTGTATTTTATAATTTAAACAGTACAAAAAGGGCTCCTTTTTCATTTTTAATAATTAGATTAAATGCAAAAAATGCAATTTAAAATATGGGCGTGAAAGAACACTACATGAAGCATCTATCCTAATTTTTCTGGATTTTTAGGAGCAACATAGGTATTTTTAATAAATAGATAAAAGACATAAAAAGTACACAGCCTGGCAGGGGCATTTTTGCAAATAAAATAAATACAGGGGGCTATGTGCAAAAATACCTACTGAAATAAACATTTATTTTAAGTTTTGGAACTAGTTTACAATTTACAAAAATCGCCAGGGCTACATTGCAATTTTCACGCGCCTCACGTGGGACTGCACGTGAGGCGCGGAGGGACCAAATAGTAATTTCAGGAAACACGGGGGTCCTTTTACAAAAATTAAATTTTTATTTACACAACATTTATTTTACAGCATTAAATATAAAATACAAAAAGGGCAGGGGTTGTGTTTGTAATTTACCCCCAGAGGCGCTGGATCCGACGGCGCAGATGACTTCACTTGAATACGTATCGTGCATCCAGCGGCTGGCACCGGTTCGTCGATGGACGCGTGAGATTAGATCATCCCAGATGATCTGATGGTGAAGGTCTCGTTCCATGGGACGGTGGATCTTGAACCTGGGATCTTGTTCTTCATCCAACGGCGAGGAAGACAGCTGGAAGAACTGGGAAGAACGCTCTCCTGGGCGAGCTTCTTCCGATGAGATCTGCTTCTCCGCCGACCTTTGCTGCTCCAAGGTATCCCAAAAGCTTCCTGGCAGGTTCCTCTATCATCTGGAGGTTTCGGATCGGGCCGAGGTACGCTGGAGTGCCACCGTGAGCTCGAGGAAGAAACGCAGCTCCAGGTATCTCCGGCGACTCTGGATTTCATCTCCTGGCGCTATAGCACGCACCTAACCTGCACAGGATGGTCGCATGGCTTGAGGCGAAGCTCCTCGACCAGGGGTTTGAAGCTGTTAGCATAAAAATGGATGAGGTGGCAAAGCTTCCGACGAGCGACGGAGTTGAAGCTTCGTGTCGCGAATCCAAGAAGGATCCGGTTGGTCAACGGTGGCTGGGAGATGAAGAAACTGGAAGGGAATGGAATGGGGTGGTCGTAGCGGTCGGAACACGTCGAGAGCACAGTGAAATGGTTCGCCGGAGCTGAGCTCCGGCGAACTATGAATCGGCTTATCTACGTTAAACCTAAGGACTAATGATTAAACTAAATGCAGAAATGAAAAGATGGGAATGAAACCTACCTAGAAAAATAAATGCGCAGCTCAAACTTGGCAGTTGGGCCAAGGAGCAGGACGGCTGCCGGAGCGCCGCCTTGGGCACATCTCCTTCCTCCGCGAGCTTCCACGACCTTCAGGGGACCTCCAGCTGTCACCTGGATGCACTCTTGGCCGAAGGCTGGAGCTCTAGGGCTAGGGAAATGGCCAAAAAGGTTCGGAGGAAGAAGATGAGTTATTTATAAACAAGGTGGTGCGCCCTTATGGATCGGCTGAAATCAAATAATCTAGGCTATGTACAAGCAATCTACAGGGGTGGCGTGGATCATGATGATTCTAGGAGAAACTTCCGTGAAGAGATCGAAGGTGATTGATCACTGTATTGAGTGAGAAAAATGCAAGAATAAGGGGGAAAAGACAGTTCTGACGGGTCAGAGTCCCAGGTGGGACAGTTGACCGCGGTCAACATTGGCAGGGCTGTGATTGGTCCATATCAGCCTGAATTTGACTCATTATTTTAACCTAATAAATGAATTTATTAAATTTTACTTATAAAGTAAAAAATGTTTATTAAATAATCTAGTATTTATTTATGATTTTTATTTATTTTTTGATGTATTTTATTATGAATTAATTTTAATTATGTATTTATAAGTATATTTATATGTATTTATTTTTATTTTGTGTATTTCTATTTTATTATTTTATTTTCTTATTTTATATATTTATAAATTATTTATGAGTATAAATATATTTTTATTTAATTTTTATGAGTTTATTTACATTTTTAAATAAATAGGTGTATGTTGTATGTAGGTATACTTATAGGTATTTTACCTATATTATATATATTTTATTTATTCAATGAATTTTATTTGTTTTTATTTTGGATTTGTATTTTTAATAAATTATATGTAATATGTACATTATTATAAAAATATAGATGAATAAAGAATAAAATAATTAATTCCCCTTTTATTTTATATACATATACAACATAGGTATTTTACCTATGTATTGCATAAGCTTATTTTATTTCACCAATTCTTTTTGGGTTTTATTCTAATTTCAATATGTATGTGTATTATGTATATTATTTACAAGATTCTAAAAATATAAACTTATAGAAATAATAAATAATGAATAGAATGAATATTTTAGTCAGTACTATATACAATGAGGGCCAAAAACCTAACTTTCATAGATGAATTCTAAAAATTATGAAACCAATTTTATTAAATAGTTCTTGGAGAGCTATATACAATTAAAGGTGATTTTGAGTTTTTATTTGCAATATATGGGTCTGTGAAGTTGAGATTCCGGCTTTTTATTCTGTGTGTAGAATGTGCACTATGTATCATTTTTGTACAAACTCAATTTTGTATTTTTATTTACATTAATATCTACAACTTTCGTGTACAAAGTTTCTCTATTTGATGAATGAATAATTATATACAAAATAGGTGTCAAAAATGCACAAATGAATGAATAAATAGATGAGGTATTTATTGTGTTATTGGCCCTTATCTCCCCCTACTTTATTCCTTGTCGACCAAGCCAATTCTTGACTTGGTCTCAGGGTTCGGGTCATAAATATTTGCAATATTTTATTTCTTTTTCTTTTCTTCTCTTTATTCTATAATTTTGGCATTAAAAAACTTATTTTATGTACAATAAGTACAATAAATAATAGATGCTATTATGGACAAATTAATGTTATTTACATGCATTTGCTGGGGTTTTTAAGGCCAAAATTATAGAATAAAGGTGATGAAATGGAGATTCATCATGTATCGAGCATCAAATCCACTGAGAGTAAGGGTATTAATCTCAACCTCCTCAACATCATGCCCGACTTACTCCAATAATCAATATAAGTCACGAATCCTCGATGCAGGCTATTGCTAAAAACGCAACAATCTCGGGTGGTAGAAGAATGACATAGAGGGGACGAGGAGGGCGGGCGAGAAGATTGGAACATATACAACATTGGGTGTTCCACACAGGGCGGGAACCGACAAAATTGTGGTTCAAGGAGAATGCTCCCCTTGGTTCGGATTAGATGGGGATAGAAGAGATGATACGGTGGACACGAGGAGGGTGGTCAAGAAGAGTGAAACAGAAGTCTTGGCGACAATGATTGAGCTCTAGCGCCAATATCAGGACTTAATGCAAATGAGGAGAGATATGTATAAGATAGGTAGAGAGACTCAAAGATAAAAATGCATGACTCACACAGACGAGATTGACTACTCAAATAATGAATGAAAACGTAACGGACTCCAAGTCACAATCAATACACAAGGCAAACCCCCAATTCACCTACTCGACACAGTGAAGACCGTCAGGTGACGGTCATTTATCTTTTCGGTTTTTAGAGTGAGGTGAGAATCACAAAGTTGTACAAACACTTAGGAGGCTTGATGGGCTTTGGGCACTACTCCTTAGTGTGTACGTGAGCAATTAAAATGCATACAATGAGGGGGTTGCTCCCCCCAAGACAAGGAATCCATTACATATTATTTTTAGGTTCAAGTGGAGTTAACAGTCCCGCTTTTATTTTTTTATCACTTTTTTTGGATATTTTCAATGCACGTGCCTATCGAGGTTTCAATTTCCATTAAGCATCCTAGGTTGGCAAAAACAGAGGGAGAATGCCGGAAAAGCCATGCAAGTCAGAAAACGATGATGCATGCCAAGTAAGAAGACTTACAGTGCCTCCAGCTCTCTCCACGCGGGATGCAGAACAGAATTTGAAACCTATGCTACATGAAATGCAATCTAAGGAAATCGCCCTAGACACAGGATGCTATTAGCGTGAAGAACATTATTTCAAAATTGACTAAGTCCCAAATCGTATCTATAGGTACATGCATATATATTAGGGCTTGGGCCTTAGTCTACGTCAAACAATCCTAAGCTAGGGCTCATTCACACAAAATAATAACAATAAAATAAAATCAAAAGCATCAAATCATCGAGGCCCCCAAGGGAACAATCCCTCGGGTAATGGACCTCGGGAGCTGGAGTGTCTGAGAGTCCTGTATTATTACAATTATTGGGTTACTCTCTCACATAAATATACATATAAATAATTAATGCAAAAAGTCACTGCCTTCCAAAATTTCTTCTCCATCAGCCTTCAATCCTCTCTCCTACTGGCCAGTGTAGAGAAGCCAACTCCGCCTCGCTTGGGTGCACTGGTCCTCCTAGGAGGTCCTCCTTCGCTTGGCGGTCCCTCGCATCAAAGACAATTCGAGGAGATGGGTCAGAACAGTCTCAATAATCTCAATAATAATCAAGTAAATAAATGAATACTGGACATGAGTAAAGAATTAAATAAATGAATGAATATCCACACAAAATCTGTTGCCTCCCCGGCAACGACGCCATTTGATAACATGGCTTCTTCCATTGATTTGGATTCTGTCTGTCGGTCGCCGCAGCGATTGCGCTCCCGCCCTGTGTGGAACGCAAGACCGATGGACGAGGCCATGTCATCAAATCAACGGCGCCATTTTATGACATGGCTTCTTCCATCGGTCTTGCGTTCCACACAGGGCAGGAGCGCAATCGCCGCGGCGACCGTCAGACAGAATCCAAATCGATCAACAATTAACCCACAATCAGAATAAAGCAATTAAATCTCAAAAATGTGGAGTTAAAATTTATTATAACTCTACATGTAAATGTGTATAGGTGTAAGCACAAATAAAGGTCGAACACTGGGACGCGAATGGTTGGGTGGTGAAATGGAATGCACATTTATTCAATTCTTGGTTCATGTCCAATTGTTATTGTTTTTGTGGGTTTTTAATTTTATATTTTTTTTATTTTTTAATATTTTTGTTTTTATAATTTCTATTTTGTTTTATATTATATATATTTTTTATATTTTCTTTTTATATTTAATTATATAATATAGATATATATAAAGAGATATATAAGAGAAGAGAGAAAAATGTAAAATAAGGATACATATAGATATATGTACATATAAATACTTAGAATATATTAGATATAATATTTTTAGGCTTTTTATATTTTTCTAGTTTTTTTATTATTTTTCTTGAATTTTACTAATTTTTATGTATTTTTAATTCCAAAAATGTCCCTAATATGGGACTAATTAAATAGGCCGAAAATAATTTGGGTTTTAAAAATATAAAATAAGTCTCAAAATTACCCAAATTAATTTCAATATGTTAATAATAATATGAAGATAATTATAAAGTAAGAAAACATTTTTTGGTATTTTTCTAGGGTTTTTATATTTTTTGTTGGATTTTGGGGCTTTCTTATTTTTATATTTTTCTTTTTCTTATTTTTTGGGGTTTTCATTTTCTGAACTCAATAGATATATAAATATATCATATATAATATTTTTGTAATTTTTCAAAACGTTTTTATTTTTTTTAGTATTTTATAAATTAGATAGGGATTATTTAGGCTCCTGTTCATTTTTAATAATTAGATTAAATGCAAAAAATACAAAATGGACATGTGGCGTGTGAGTATGAGGCATGAAACATCTAACCTAATTTTTGTGGATTTTTAGGAGTTGCATAGTTGCTTTTAATAAATAGATAAAAGACATAAAAACACAATAGCCTGGCAGAGGCATTTTTGCAATTAAAATAAATGACAGGGGCTATGTTGCAAATTGACCAACTAACTAAAACATTTATTTAATATTTCAGCGCTATTTAATAATACACAAAAACACTAGGGATTTACATGTAATTTTCACGCGCCTCACGTGGGACTGCACGTGAGGCGCGGAAGGACCAAATTGTAATTAAAGAAAGTTCAGGGGTCCTTTGGCAAAATAACCATTTTATTTACACATGAAATTTATTTTACAGAATTAAAATCTAAATACAAAAAGGCGGGGGTGTGGATATGCAATTTACCCCCAACGAGGCGCGGGCGGACGGTGCAGATTCGTTCACTTATCCACACATCAGCTGCTGGTGTGACGATGACGCTTCGCGGATCCACGGTGGAGATTAGATCATCTGGCATGATCGGACGGCTAAAGCGCGGGCAGATCCGATGGTTAGGCTCGACCTGGGGACACCTTCATCATCCGACGGTGGAGAGGCAAGGAGAAAGAACAGGGAAGAAGGCCGGGATGACTGAACTTCCTCATCTCCAATCTCGCTTCCCTAGAGTCCTTCGAGGCTTCTAAGGGTCCCCAGAGCTTCCTGGCAGGTGGTTGAACGTGCTGGAGCGGTCGGATCGGGCAGAGACACGCTGGAGCGCCACCACGAAGTCAGAGAAGACGTGGAGCTCAAGGTGCCTCCGATGACTTCTGAATGCGTCTCTTGGAGCTTCACTACGCTCCTAACCTGCAGGAAAAGAGTCACACGGCTCGAGGGGAGGTCCCTCGACCAGACTTGAAGCTGCATCAACAAAGAAATCGGGTGGAGTTGTTCGCCGTAGCGGAGCTCCGGCGAACTACGAACGGTGGATCTACATTAAAGCCTACGGTCTACTGGTCAAAACAAAGGCATGAATGGAAATCTAGGAGGAAGAACTACCTAAGTAACGAAATATCGCAACTCACACTTGGCGGTATGGCCAAGGAGCAGGACCTCTGGCGAGCGGCGGCCGTGGGCGCATCTCCCCTGCTCTTGCCCGCTCGGACCCTCCAAGGGCTTCTCCCTATCACGGAGACGCACGCTAGGCCGGAATCAAGGGCTGATGACGAAGAAAAGCTGACGAAAATGGAGGAGGAAGTGGTGGTTGTTTATTTATGAACGACAGGGGCACCCTTATTGACCGGGCGAGAGTAACGAATCGGTGGTATGTACAATATCTCTAAGGTGTGTGCATGTCTGCACATCGAACGGGTAGCAATTCGTCTGAAGGACGCGATGGCAGAAGATGCATGTGGCGAGAGGGAATTAAGGGAGAAGATGGGTGGAAAGACAAGCCATGTCACTTCAGCCGCCTGGAGGTCAAGTTGACTGAGGTCAACCCGCGGAGGGACCTGATTGGTCCACCTTAGCCCGCTACGAGACACAACTGCTATTTTATTAAAGAATAAATGATTTAAAATAATAAATGATTTTATTAATTTTTGTATATAAAATAAAAATGTTTATTAATTAATGTAGTATTTATTTCTGATTTTTATTTATTTTTTGATGTATTTTATTATGAGTTTATTTCAATAGTGTATTTATAGGTATTTTTACATGTATTTTGTATAATTTATTTTATTTTGTGTATATTATTTATTTTTTTATTCTATTATTTTATATATTTATAACTTATTTCTGTGAGTATAAATATATTTTTATTTAACTTTTATGAGTTTATTTGCATATTTAAATAAATAAGTATATATAATATGTAGGTATACTTATAGGTATTTTACCTATATTTTATATACTATTTATTTATTTAATGAATTTTATTGGATTTTATTTTGGATTTACATTTTTAATGGGATATAAATAATATCTATATTTTAAGAGAAACACAAGTGAATAAATAATTAAAGAATGGAATCCCTTTTATTTATATACATATACAACATAGGTATTTTTATCTATGTATTACATAGACTTATTTTATTTTAGGTTTACTTTTTGGCTTTCTTTTAATTTCCATACGTACATGCATTATGTATATTATTTACAAAATTCTAAAAATATAAATTTATAAAAATAGTGAATAATGAATATAATGAATAGTTGAATCGGTATTTTGTACAATGAGGGCCAAAAACCTAACTTTCACTTATGAACTCCAAAAATTATCAAACCAATTTTATTAAATAGTTCTGAAAAAGCTATATACAATTAAAGGTGATTTTGTTGGATTTTGAGTTTTTATTTGAAAGATATGGGTCTGCGAAGTTGAGATTCTGGCTTTTTATTCTGTGTATAAAATGTACAATGTATAATATTTTTGCACAAGCTCAATTTTGTATTTTTATTCACATTATTATCTACAACTTTCATGTACAAAATATTTTTATTTAATGAATGAATAAGTATGTACAAAATAGGTGTCAAAATGCATAAATGGATGAATAAATAAATGAGGCATTTATTGTATTTTTGGCCCTTATCTCCCCCTACTTTATTCCTTGTCGACCAATTCCATTCTGAACTTGGTCTTGGGGTTCGGGTCATAAAATATTTTCAATATTTTATTCCTTTTTTCTTTTCTTCTCTTTATGCTATAATTTTGACATTAAAAACCATATTTTATGTGCAAGAAATACAATAAACAATGAATGCTATTATGTACAAATTGTTTCTATTTACATGCATTTGCTGGGGTTTTTAAGGCCAAAATAATAGAATAAAGGTGATGAAATGGAGATTCATCAGTTACACAGGGGCATTCTGCATTTATATATTAGTGATTCTTTTAAACTAATCGGTTATTGATGCATCGGACCGACTAAGACTAATTGCAACCAACAACTTTAACGAACTTACAAACTTTATTCCTTATCCCTCATGTGCCAACTGAACGAAGAATAGCACTTACTTACCCTTATTCCACCTTATTCTTATCCTTCCAGTGGAATTTTAATAATGTCTTATTCCAACTTATTCCTTTCCCTTATTCCGCAACCGAATGCCCCCTCCAACTTAACTACAATTACAATACAACTTTAGTGATCACTAGAGGGAACTTTAGTTATAGACTAAGAAGACATGCACCCGCAAACCAGGTATCCTTACGACCTTACAATAAAGAACATATACTCCCACCATCCTCAACTGAAATAATGTAAATGAATGTGTGGAAAATAACCAGAAGAATCTTGTAAAGACAAACAAAGTTTATAAGACAACCATCATAATCATTAAGAGCTTTGATGTGAAGCACACAACGAATGGAAGCTCTTTGAGATATCTCATAAATGTATACAATGAAGTATGTAAGTGAATATATTCTCACACATGGATGTAATGGAAGGAAAGTTTATGGTCTTACGTATAGGTTAAATAATATTAGGTGATAAGTTGATATCGGATAGATACTCTTCAAGTTTGTCAAAATTTAGTGGTCAAAACATAAATTACATGATGGAACAACAATTTAGTCAGCTAGAATGAATGCAACTTTTTAGTTTTACAAGGCTTCTACTTTTTAAGATACACGTATCGAAACATAAGTCTTCAACGTGAATTTTAGGTTGATATTCCCCTTGAACTCTTCTCTTCTTCTTTGGTTTTGATCATCAAAGACATTATCTTCTTGAGCTTAACTTCATATTTGTGAGTCTCTTGTGCTTGTCTATCACTTGATCTATTAATGAAGCCAGATTTCATCTACCTTATTCATAAAAATTGAGCTAATCACATTAATAATAAACATGCGTTCATGCACTAAAATAACATTATTTTCATGCATGCATATAAATATTAGCATTTAAAAAGAACCTGAAAGTATGCAAATTAGAAAATCAAAAGGAAAAGAAGAAAAAATGAGAGGATGCTTGAACAAACATGTGTGCAACACGGATCCGAACCCCGATTAAAAAGGTTGCAAGGGTTGTTTACGACCTTCACCCAGAGGCCAAGGTGTTAAGCCTAGGTCAATATAATAAATAGTAGGGAAAACATGTAAAATCATGGAAATTCGCATGAAATACACCATAAGATGATGAACACCAATGTGTACATGATACATCCATGCATACAACCATATTTATTTGTATGCACCGCTAATTAAATTATTTTTCTTATATTTATAGAAATAAAAAACATAAATAACACCTTTAATAGATACCAATTAAAATTGAACTACATTTTCAATATGCCTACATTCCAAATTTTATATGTAGAGCATGTGAAATTATTTTAATAATTTATAGACTTTGGCATTTATCACTTAAAATACTTTAAATATTAATAGGAATAAAGTTGAGTAGAGCTCACCATGAAAAGTTATTTTGGGACCTGATCTATAATTGTATTTTATAACTTGTGCATCTTATATTAAGGACTCATGAGTGATGAATCCCTACTGAATCATCGTTATTCTCTCTTTTTATCCTCGAAAAATAAGAACTTCATGGAAAATCTTCATTAATTCTGCATATTTATTAATAAACTATTTACTTATAATTAACACTAGCCCTAAATAGTGCATTTAATTAATAACATATTCTTTATTTTCTCTTTGATTAAAAATCCCTAAAAACTTAGGCTAGTTATTATATATATTTATTTTAGCTTTAAAAAGAATTAAAAATACAAAGAAAATATAAAACCCTTAAAATATGTATTTTTAAGTCATTAAAATACTTGTAAAAATTCTCCTTTGAATGACCTCCTTTGACTTTTTTGTCAACATGAAAATTGTAGATCTCATCGAGATCTACAACTTTCATGTTTTGACTTTTTGTTGATTCATCCTCATACTATTTCTTTCTTAATTTTTTTATTTTTTTCCATTTTTGAATTTTCTAGAGCGGCCACGTGGCGCCCTCTGGGCAGCACATGTGACCGCATCTCCTTACGCCACCTTCCTGCCTCCAGAACCATTGGATCACCTCTTCCCCTCCTTCATCCTAGCCCTCCATTTGCACTTTCTTCTCAACCATCAGATCTGATTCCAAATCAAATCTCAACCTTGCATTTCCGCCTTCATCAAACCCACTGGATGATCTCTTATCCAATGACTCTGAAGCCGCCACGTATCCTCTCCTCTTCCTGCCGTCTGATGCGATCGGATCGATCGCATCAGGGCCATCTGTTCTCACTTCACCGACAACCTTTGGATTAGATCTTATGATCTGATCTGAAGCATCCATCTGTGCGCTCATCAGGAGCATTGGATCGTGAGATCCAACGGTCCATGCCCTTCTTCTTCCTCCAGTAACGCAACTCCCTGCATTCCTCACCTCGCCGCACCTTCTCGCCCTTCCATTTTTGGAGCTCACATCAACCACCCTCTCCATGACTTAACCCACTCCCCACGTAGTCGTCACTCCCCTCATCCTCACCATCCACTAAAACCCCATGCCCGACCTTCTAGGTCTTCACTCGGACCGTTTCTAAACACCCACTCACCATTGTAACCACCACCTACCTCTGCCTATATAACCGCCACCACCGCGGCTCTTTCACCTCGTCCACCAACTCTAAGCTCGAGCCCTAGACCTCCTCCACCAACCTGTGACAGACAGAGGCTGGAGGAGGGCCATAATGGCACCCCATACTCCGGTGTAGACCCACAGTATCCACCACCCTGTTATGATCGGCTCCATCACCGTTTGAGCCCCCTGGATTGGCTGCCCAAGTCGAGCGACAACTCCGAGGTCCTCATCCTCTGCCTATATAACCGCCACCATCGCGGCTCTTTCACCTCGTCCACCAACTCTGAGCTCGAGCCCTAGACCTCCTCCACCTCCCAGTGAAAGATAGAGGCTGGAGGAGGGCCATAATGGCATCCCATACTCCGGTGTAGACCCACGGTATCCACCACCCTGTTATGATCGGCTCCATCACCGTTTGAGCCCCCTCGATTGGCTGCCCAGGTCGAGCGACGACTCCGAGGTCCGATGAGGACCTCAACCCAAGCACCTACGCCGCCTCTTCTTCTCAATCCTTCATGTATCGTTCCATGCTTTTACTTTTGTTTTCTCCTAATTTTTCCGATGCATCCACTCGATCTCACCGCCACCTGACCACCCAATGACCTCCTCCATGTCACCTCCATGTTCTCTAACACCTTCGCTTGCCTTCTTCCTCCTCCGTAACCTCCTTCCATCCTAGGTCATCTCCTCCACCTCCGGCGACGGAGACCCCACTCTAGGCACTCACCCTCTCCGCCTTCAACGCATGCCACCCACTCGCCAAGCTTCAGCTACCCCCTCTCCCGCTAACAATCTTTGTAGGGACCTTCAATGATCAGACGTTACATCTCCTGTCCGTTCTCCACCATTATCTCTGGTGATGGAGCACCACGATGCCAGTCAGACATCTAGGCTCCTCTACAATGACAGCCAGATCTTCGCCGGACCTTGCTCGAGCGATCACAATCATTCACCATCGAGTACAACGTTGGTAGTACACGGGGGAGGTCACCGGAGCATAGCCCTCTCCGGCAGGAGGGGCTGAGCATGAAGAAGCAACTGTCGTCCGATCATTTGGATTGGACGGCCTAGAAGATGCCCGAGCCTCCACGCCTATCCTACAAGCTCAGAGATCCAAGCCACACATCGAAGGTCTCTAGATAAGCCACGTATCGCCCAAGCCTCAACCCGCCTCCGAACCTCACCCATGCATGTGCCATGCGCCCGAGGGGAGGGTTATTTGCAGATATACCCCCGTCCTTCTTCGTAGTTACATAGAGGTCCCCAGGCATGTGCCTCATGTGCATGCCTGGGGTAAATTACATCAAGGTCCTATTGGTTTATTAAAATTACAAAATGGCCCCAGTGCATGAGGAATACTTACAAATAGGTCCCTTTAGGGCCTATTTGTAATTATTTGTTCTTTTAATTCCATGTTTTTCTTGTATTCATGCCATTGCATCCATTTAACATATCTTGAGCATTCAGACTCTGTTTTAATTGATTTCAGTGTCATTTTGTTGCTCTTTTTATCCTCAATCTTATGGCATAGTTAATTTCATGATATGACACCAAATTAATTGTGATAATTTTTAAGATCTGCAGTATCTATTACTTCTCATTTTAAATGCCATAATTTATTCTTATTATACAATTTTTCTTTGAATTAAATGCTTATTTGATTGCTCAGTGATTTGATAATTTTATGACATATTTGTACTTGTGAATAATTGTTTGCACTACATAGCATTTGTTGCATATTATTCACCATGCATCTTGTCTTTTAATTGCATTTAAAATATCAAACAAAAAGACATGCATCATATTATTTTATCTTTGCATCATTTTGTCTCTGCATCGTGTTCTTGCTTATTATTCTGTGTATCACATCTGCATGTGCATACGAAGACTTAACCTATGAAAATAATTGATCATTACAAAATCAATAATTTTCGATAAATAGATGAAGAGGATCATGTCCCTGTGTTCGACCTTGGTATACTTGCCAAGTAAAAAATTGTTCCACAACATTCAAAGAATGTGGTTTTTAATTGAGCGAATTTTGCCTCCTATACTACAATTATCGATTTATTAAATATGCATTTTATGCAGCTCTTCAAATGACACCGTTATCAGGGGCACGTCTCATCTTTCTTTGTTTGTTGAATTTTATTGTATTATTTTTGATGTGAACATTTTTAAAATTTTAGGTTTTCTCATTGTGTTGTTTTTGCATCATTTGTTGATTATTTTTCTTGATTTTTTTATGACAATTTCTTTTATGACAGGGCCCATGAAAATCGAGGATGCTTAACGTCCATGGAGGCATGGAGTTGGGAGCTCCCACTGTGAAGAGAAGCAGAAGAAATTCAGAAGATTTCGAAGAATTTCATCATCATGTTGTTCATACATTTGTTGTAAAAAATTGTACCATTTCCATTTCTAGCAGTCCGTGTTTGAGGGCTCGTGTGTGTAAAAAAAGAAGAAGTAGATCACTCGATGATCTACCCCCCTCCCCCCTCCTCTCATCCTTCCATCTCTGTAGATCCAACCCACCCACCTCACTTCCATCTCTGTGTATTCACCCCACCCTCCCCACACCTCCATCTATTCATCTGTGAAAGTCCACCCCACGCCTCTAACCTTATCCAACCATAGATCCCCTAGCCCAAGATCCATATCCAATACTTAGGCTATTTTCAGCCTAAGTATGGGGGGACCGAGTCACTCAACCTTTCCTCTTCATGTCTTCTTATACTTGGGTTATTTTAACCTAAGTATAGGGGGACCATCTGAGTCAGTTCTGCTATATCACCTTGTATTTAACCGGAGCTATGGCTTCATATCACTTGTGCTATGAGAACATAACAAAAGTTAAGTATAGGGGGTATGCAGTATATACTATATATATACTTTATCCATAGCTCGTATGTTAATTTTTTTTGAAAATTTTTGGGTTAAGGTTTAAGTATACATGTGAACTGATTTTTATAAAAATTGTTGTAGAAATCATTTTAGAAAATTAAGGGACTAACTTTTTGTAAATAAATATTAACCTTATTCAAAAAGTCCATAAAAATCTGAAAAATTAAAATCTTTTCTTGAGCAGTGATTCTGACTACTGAGCTTAGAAATGAGTAGTCATTTCTCAGTGAGGGAACTACGGTCTTCATAAGCAGAGTGAGTGGTTAAAAGACAATGTGAATGCACCATCTTGAAATAATACGGGTAGCCATCTAACGGTCCATACTTACACCCATACTGGCTGGAAATGGATGCAACTATTCATATGAGCTTGGTCTAGTCATTATTTCTCTTAAATAAATAAATAAAATCTCATAAAATTACAAAAGCTAAAAAATCACAAAAATTCACTAACTCTGGAGTTGGTGTATTCCTGACACACTCATTATCACTCAAGGATTAAGGATTTGCAGTCACGACTTCTGAGATCTTGTGAGTCTGAGTTAACCAGCCTTAGTCATTAGGGTTCTTGAACTTAATAATCCACACTTCCCTAGTTTGAAAGATTTGAGCACTATATTGTACTCTTCATCTCTACCTTTTAAGAATGTGATCATTACATCACTTTCACAACATCTTGATTGATGAGATGAGTTATCACTTGAGGAACTGGACTGGTGATTTGAGTCTAGACTTGATTTAATGATGCTCGAGGATGAGATAAAATCAATGAAGGCTTCAAGAAACCTGAGTGTCAGCAAACCCTAGCTAGTATGTGAACAAGTTCGCATACTATCGTTTGATGGGTGTGATGAAACCTAATTTAATTATTGATCAGTGTGCACCAACTTCTGGTAAAAGCAGTGGAGCTAGCCACACATTGAAATGAAATTCGAGAGAAGTTCTCTCAAAGAAAAGCTCTATCATTACAAATACAAATTCTATGAGCTTCCACCAAAGGCGAGCTCCCAACCATTTCAAAGTGTCCACTTGGATCAAATGCTAGGACCAAGGAGTCGGAGTAACACCAAAAAAGGGCTCTACATCGTATAGTGATACAAGTCTGGGTGTCGAAGGTATCTTAGATACTCAAAAGAGACACAACCCAGTGTACTCCCAGGAAAACAAGTGCAGACGACTCCAAACTCTCTTGACGGACACATTGATCAACAACAAAAATATACATGTGTTAATTAACAAGGCACTCGAGAGGACCCTTGTTCCAATGTGAGTGAGAGAAGAAAATGCATAATCCTATGATGTCCATCATCTGGTTGTCCATCTACACGTTCAAGTCTGACAAACTAATGAGACGGTTGATTGAAGCAAGAACTGACTTATTCCCTAGTATTGAGGATGAGGTCTAGAGGAGAGTCTCCTGGACTGGAACTTCGGGTGACATCTCAACTTGACTCTCATGAATGCAGTACATTAATTGTCATATCCTTATATTTTATGTATAAATAGAGAGTCTGATAAATAAAGAAGTCAGATTCCTTTTGACTAGAGCATGGTTGAGCCCAGAATTTTAGGATCACTCAAATTGAGGGTTTTTCGATGTTGTCAATAAACTATTTACCTATAATTAACACTAACCTTAAATAGGGTATTTAATTACTAGCATTTTCTTTATTTCCTCTTTGATTAAAAATCCCTAAAAAATTAGGCTAATTATTGTATATATTTATATTGGCTTTAAAAAGAATTAAAAATCTAAAAGAAATATAAAACCTTTAAAATATGTGTTTAAGTCGTTAAAAATACTTGCAAAAATTATCCTTTGTACAAATGACCTCCTTTGATTTTTTTATCAACACGAAACTTGTAGATATTATGAGATCTACAACTTTCATGTTTTAACTTTTTGTCGATTCGTCCTCCTACTATTTCTTTCTTAATTTTCTTTATCTTTCTCATTTTGAATTTTTTGGAGCGACCACATGGCATCCTCGGGGCAGCCCATGTGGCCGCATCTCCTAGTGTCATCCGCTTGCCTCCAAAACCATTGGATCACCTCTTCCCCACCTTCATCCTAGCCCTCCATTCGCACTTTCTTCTTAGCCATTAAATCTGATTCCAGATCAGATCTCAGCCTTGCATTTCTGCCTTCATCAGAGCCATTGGATGATCTTTCATCCAATGACTCTGGAGCCGCCACGTATCCTCTCCTCTTCCTACCATCTGATGTGATCAGATTGATCGCATCAGGGCCATCCGTTCCTATTCCACCGACCACCTTTGGATATGATCTTATGATCCGATCTGAAGTGTCCGCCCACGCCCTCATTAGGACCATTGGATCATGAGATAAAACAGCCCAGGTCCTTCTTATTCCTCTAGTAATGCACCTCCCCACGTTCCTCGCCTAACCGCACCTTCTCCCCCTTCAATTTTTGGAGCTCATATTAACCACCCTATCTATGACCTAACCCACTCCCCACATAGTTGTCACTCCCCTCATCCTCGCCATCCATTAAAACCACACGCCCGACCTTCTAGGTCTTTACTCTGACTGTTCCTAAACACCCCACTCACCATCGTAATTGCCACCTACCTCCACCTATATAACCACCACCTGTGCCTCTCTTTCACCTTGTCCACCAACTCTGAGCTCAAGCCCTAGCACTCCTCCACCTCCCTGTGACAGTAGGAGGCGAAAAGAGGGCCATAATGGTGCCCCCTACTCCGGTATAGACCCACGGTATCCACCACCATATTATGACTAGCTCCACCACCGTTGAGCCCCTTGGATTAGCTGCCTAGGTCAAGTGACGACTCCGAATTCCGATGAGGACCTTAGTCCAAACATCCACGCCACCGTCTTCTTCTCAATCCTCCATGTATCATTCCATGCTTTTACTTTTGTTTTCTCCTAATTTTTCCAATACATCCACTCGATCTCACCGTCATCTGACCACTAGATGACCTCCGCCATGTCACCTTCATGTTCACAAACACCTCTTCTCGCCTTCCTCTTCCTCTGCAACCTACTTCCATCCCATGCCTTTTCCTCCGCCATTTGGTAGTGGAGACCCTACTCTAGGCACTCACCTTCTCTACTTTCGATGCCTGCCACCCATTCGCCAAGCTTCGGTTATCGCCCCGCTAACAATCTTTGCAGGGACCTTCAATGATTGGATGTTACACCTTTGGTCTATTCTTCGTCATTATCTTCGACGATGGAGCACCACGACGCCACCTCAGACATCTAGGCTCCTCCGCAATGACAGATAGACCTTCAGCAAACTTCCCCAAGCGGCCAAGATCATTCACCATCGAGTACAATGCTGATGGCGTACGAGGGAGGTCAGCGAAGCACAACCCTCTTCGGCAGGGGGGCGGAGCACGAGGAAGCAACTACCGTCCGATCATCTGGATCGGACGGCCCAAAAGATGCCCGAGCCTCCACGCCTATCCTACATGCTCAGAGATCCAAGCCACGTGGTGAAGCTCTCGGGATAAGTCACGTGTCGCCCGAGCCTCAGCCCGCCTCCGAACCTCGCCCGCGCGCGTGCCATGTCCATGAGGGCAGGGTTTATTTGCAGATATACCCCCACTCTTCTTCATAATTTCATAGAGATCACCAGGCGCGTGCCTCACATGTATGCCTAGGGTAAATTACATCGAGGCCCCTTCAGTTTCCTAAAATTACAAAATGTCTCCCATGCATGAGGAATATTTACAAATGCCCCCTTTGACTTTCTAAAATTATAAATAGGTCCCTCCATGGGCCTATTTGTAATTATTTATCCTTTTAATTATATGTTTTTCTTACATTTATGCCCTTGCATTACATTTAGCATATCTTGAGCATTCAGACTCTATTTTAATTCATTTTGTTGCTCTTTCCATCCTCTATCTTATGGGATAATTAATTCCATGATTTGACATGAAATTAATTGTGGTAATTTTTAAGATCTAGTGTCTACTACTTCTCATTTTAAATGCCATAATTTATTCTTATTACACAATTTATATCTGAATTCAGTGCTTATTTGATTGCTCATTGATTTGATAATTTTAGGGCATATATTGTACTTGTATATAATTATTTGCACTGCATAGCATTTGTTGCATATCATTCACCACACATCTCGTGTTTTTATTGCAGTTTAAATATCAAACAAAAAGACAAGCATCATATTATTTTATCTTTGCATCATTTTATCTCTGTATCATGTTCTCGCATATTATTCTGTTCATCACATTTGCATGTGCATATGAAGACTTAAACCTATGAAAACAATCAACCATTACATAATCAGTAATTTTCGATAAATAGATGAAGAGGCTCGTGTCCCCGTATTCGACCTTGGTATACTTGTCAAGTAAAAATTTGTTCAGCATTCAAAGATTGCGATTTTCGGTTGAGCGAATTTTTCCTCCTATACTACAATTATTGATTACTAAAGAGGAGTTTTACGCGGCTCATCAATGAGCTCAACTTTATTTAATTGTAATTTTATTAGTTTTTATGTATATTATATTTCCCCTAAAAATATAAAACAAACTAAAAATAAAAATAATAAAAAAAGATAAAAATAGGTAGCTTCTATATAGGCCAATTTAATTCATGTATTGAATTTTTTATTTTCTAACTACTGAATATGATAAAATAAAAAACCAAAAAAAATATAAACATGCATCTAATATAATGTACTAATTCAATAGAATATATTAGACTTATGTACTTAAATAGAAAATACTACAAAAATATGAAACTCAAAGGAGGTATCTTATACCAATAAAAAACATTGAATTTTTGTTTACGTTGTTTCTTAAACTCGTCCTTTATGAAACTTGCATATCTCATCAGGACTTGTAATTTTATGTTGAGATTGTTTTGATTTAAACTTTATTTCTTCCATTTTCTTCTCTTGATTTTTTTGTCTTGGCATGTAGCGGTCAAAGTCCTCATCTTTGGGTCCACGTGCCCTTCTCTTTTCTTTCTTCCCTCATCGAGGCAAATCCCATCTCCCATCTTCTTCTTGCTCCAGTCATTGATAGTGCTCAATTCCTCTACACCCATTCCCATTTTCATGCAACACTCCACCTACAACCATCTCCTTCTCGTTCTATCTACCTGAGCAATTGCATCCAACCCATCTTCTTTCTTTTTCACCTTCTGTCCTTCCTCGTTTCTTCATCCCAGAACCTCCCATAACAATTTCAAATATATCCAACCATATCCCAATCTAATTGTCTAACCTCAACTACTGGAGAGGCGAGTGATGACCTTGTCCCATACATCAAAGCGGCGATGAGACAAGGAAGAAGGCCATGTGTGATATGTGGACCAATCTCCACGTTGCAACATCTCCATGAAGCTGCCATGCTTGCTCGATCTGTATCGGTTGAGTGAGGCGACATCCTCCATCACACCACCCAACCTTCTTCCCCTCGACACCATGCAACCAGGGGAGGAGGGGAGGGGAGGGGGTAGGGACCATGTCCCCCCTCCCAAAATAGAAAATACATATGGGGTAGGCCGTCGATGATTATCCATAACTACCCTACATTATGACCCCAACCACTTTGTCTATTCTTTTCCTTATCCATTTTACAAGTTCGAGCACTCTTCCCATTTTTTCAATTTCCCTTTTCAACTCCCATCACCAACTTTCCATTTTTAGGATGTGCTTTCGTAAACGTTCCTATTGGCACTGGTGAGGAGTCACGGCTTCAAAGGCTTCTCTTCCTCAATAGCATTTGGGAGGAAACAAAAATGTGCACTTCGTATACATGAACGAGATTGATGTAAGTTCCCTTCTTCTCGATCATTTCTTTTTAATTCTTTCGATTTCCTATTTCATAACCCTAATTTCGATACTTCATTGAGAAACTTTTTTAGAAATTCTATATAAGTACATTTCCTACTATAGTGAAGTTATCATTATTAGAATAATATGCATAAACGTTTGATTCAATGTTTGAATACTGGAATATAAATGAAAGGAACAAAGAAAAGAAGGAAGGATATGATAATTTACAATATATTTAAGAATGTGTGATATGATTTTTTTTAAATTATTATAAAAAGTAAATAACCATATGTGACATGCTACATAACCGATGCATTTCAATTATTTTGGATATTTAAAAATATGAAAATTGCATTACTATCTCCATACAAAAATAAGAGGACTATGCTAAAAATACAATGAAGACTTGATCATAAACCTATAATTAAAGAAGTGCTTTATAGGTAATTTAAATAAATGTGTCGTTAATGGTTTACACATAAAATGTGTATACTACATGATTTTCTGACTTTTTAGTTTCCACGACATGAGAAATCACTGCAACATAGTTGTCTTACAACAATGAATAATTGGAATATTCATTCTCATATCTTTCGATGTTAACATAACAAGTATTACTCATTCTCAAATTATCCTTTTGATCTTGTAATTCAAAATGAATGTCATATTCATCGCTAATGCTTCATATAATTATTAAATATATAATTATTTCTAATCTAACAATGATTAACAAAATTCAATGAGTAGCTATAGTTATATAATTCATGTTAACAATATAATAATAAATAGATATTCATGTCCACGTAAAGAATCAAGCAATAAATAATATTTGTTATTATATAGTTTATTACATACGATATGATAATCAATATGATAATCAATATTAGATTATTCGTTGACATATGCAAATTTTATTGCAGTGAATGTAATAACATCACAACACCTTCTTATTTTCAGTTTCCTCCATTGCAAGAAGCATAATCCGCTCAAATGCGACCTCTTTTATTCCAGTTTTCATGGTAGCGAGTATGAAAAGTTTCAATTTTGTATTGACCCTTCCTATAAATATTCCCTAGCTCCACCTTTGCATGCAACCACAATCCAATATCCTCATCCTCCCATCTCATCCACATCTTTCCCATTCGATCAGAGCACTAGTTGAAGCACTTGTTTTCCTCCACCACCTGACAGAGGACGTCACTGACCGATTCCTCCACAAATCGTGACAACTTTTTCCCTTCGCAGGATCGCAAAGAGGAGGAGGCAGTTGCTGGAGACCTCCAATGCATGTTGGAGGAAGGTCGCGCTGCTACTCTGTTCTCGTTCCCCCACGTGTGCTAAGAGAAGAGAAGAAAGGAAGGAGACATGTACTACAACCATCAACCCATATCAGCACCATCTGTGCCGTCAGTTCCTAGAAAAGAGTAGGGCCATTGATCGACCCACTTTGGGTCCATCTCTACCCTTCATTCTTAAAGGGAATGAGATTTTACACATGAGGTCTTAGGACTCTCCCTATTTACGTGCCTACCCCTCTCTTTAGTTGAGATGCATGGGCTCTGTACGCTTGTGGTATTTTTAGCAGTGTGCCCCTACTCTTTTGGATTTTGCAGAACAATCCATCTTCCGCTTCTTGTCTAATAAAATTTATATTTTGACCTTTTCATTACACCCTTGAACTCATGAGCTAATATCTCTCAACCTATGACAGACTTTTAATGCAAACATTTGGTACTATAAGGACTTGATGATGCAACTTTTGCCAACATTTGAGAAAATTTTGATGCCATTTTGATTTACTCAAATTATTTGAATAGAACTTGCATATTTAGTCACTCATACACAAGAATTCATACGAATTATATTTTGAGTTGAAATTTGACAAATTTTGTAACATTTTAATGTTTTTATTCCTCCAAGTTGTTTCTTGAAATATTGTCATTCGCATCTTATATAACATCCGGAAGAAATCATTTGTTTGATTTTTCTTGGGTTCATATTGCATCATTTTTAAAACTAAAAATACCCTCATATAGCCTATAAATAGATTCATATCTCATATTTTAGGTATATTTTTTATTGCTTTTGATACTTACTAAAAAACAACAAAGTCGCTATCTTCAGCATTTTAATTTTTTATAAATTATTTTTAGCAAAAAAAACTCTAAAAAATTAAGAGTGTGTATCTCTAATAGGTGCATAAGCTCTCCAACAAGAATATCGAAATTTATTATATTTTTGTTAAAAATCCAAAGATATTTGCAAAACTTAGGAAAATCATATAAAAATATAAAAAACACGGAACACTGAAAACCAAGCCCATTTTATTGGCCATACAATTCAATTCAAATCCTTAATTCTGAGAACTTGGTTGAAGGTGATGAGGAGGCCGCAGATTCCGAGCACGAGGAAGAGGATGATGATGCTTTTAGTGATATTTATATGATGAGCATTCATCACAAATGTTAACAACCATCGAGAAGATCTCCAAAGCTCCAGAAGGCCAAAGAGAAAGCATTCAGACGCTCCAAAGGTAGTATAAGTGATGCTTGAAGGCCATGTTGGTCATTTTCGTTTGCTTGGAAATCAATTGTAGATGCTTCATGCTTCATATGTGCTCCTTTGTAATATATTTCTTTAATCAATAAAAGGGTACACCCGGACCCCATAAATTACCGAGCTTATTATTTAAAAAAATCCTTTTATTTTTCTGAAGTTGAAACTAGAGTAAAAAATATCCCTCGAGAAATTTATGGCAATTTCCTATTTATTATTCTATTTTTTGTATTTATTTATTTACATATTCTTTTTTGTTTCTTATTTTATAAAATAACCTAAAATATGAAAACTCCAAAACCACTTCAAAAATGTCATCTGAAAAAATTAAAATAAAAAATATATTATCTTAATTTCCCTAACGATTTGTGCCTTCTTATCATTTAAAAATGATTTTTTAAAAAAAATAAAAAAATATTTTTAGAAATTAAAATAAATAAAATCCTTTTATAAAAATTCAAAAACCTTTTCTAAGCCAGATCCAATAAGCTTTGTCTTTGACTTAGTTTATAGTTGAAAGTACCAGTTTAGACCATAATGATAGAACCGTACGACAACACCAAAGAGTTAGAAAATCGCCTTATACATCTTCTTCCACCAGGCCTTGTAGATCCATCCCATATATCCAGATAGCAAGGTGTGCCATATGTAGTCAGGACATTCTTCTGTTGAACACAAAGAGAAAATGGGCCCTTGCTAAGTGTCTATAAAGTGTTATGATTAAAGTCAAATTAGGATTAGGAATTCTAATAGGATTGGACTCGTAATCCTAATATTAGGTGAGTTGTATTCTACTTATAGTCCTATTGGGAATAGGACTATGGAGTTGTATTTGGGATATATAAAGAGGGGTGGAGGCATTGCCTCTACACCACAACAAAGAGGAAATACCACAAGAGAAAAGAGAGAGAGAGAGAGAGAGAGAGAGAGAGAGAGAGAGAAGAGATGTGTGAGAGAGAGGTAACGGAGAGAGTTGTATTCGTTCTAATTATAGTGATCTTTCTTCTTCAGTGGTCGCGAGAGGTGACCGACCACCGTTATATCTGGTTGTTCAAACTCCATATGTTTGATGGAGTAGTGCAAACTCTGATAGGTTCCAGACACATTCCTACAGCAAAAAAGAATCTGATTTCATTAGGAACAATCGAGTCACGAGGATATCGAGCCATCATTGAAGGGGGATTTCTCAAAGCGAGCAAGGAGCATGAATGGTGATGCATGGGATAAGGATGTCGAACAAGGTGTATAAGCTTGAGCGAAGGATCGTGACAAGTGATGGAGCTCCAATTATTCCCATGACGAGTAGTATGATGAGAGAGTGACAGGTTATCGACACCTCTGCTGTAGAAGTGTGCAACAAGGAGAAGCGAGTGCGATTTTCTTTACGAGAGGACGTCAGCACAATCTCTAGTCATGAGAGATTCGTGGTGTCGCATTATGAGGCACAATGATGAGTTGCCTGAGTGTTTGAGAGGGGGCACGTCGAGGGCACCCAACGATGTGTATGTCATCCAAAGGCGGTGAGTTCCTACTAACGAGACTTGCAGATGATGAGGATGGCTCAATGCAGATCCAAGACGAAGAAGAGATCATGATGGAATTCAACTCAAGGAGAGATTGTTAGGATTAGAATCAAACTAGGATTAGGAATTCTAGTGAGATTGGACTCCTAATCCTAATATTAGTTGCTTTGTATTCAATTTATAGTTCTATTGGGAATAGGACTATGGGTTTATTTTGGGCTATATAAAGAAGGGTGGAGGCATTACCTCTACCACATCAAGAGGAAATACCACAAGAGGAGAGAGAGAGAGAGAGAGAGAGAGAGAGAGAGAGAAGGGAGAGTTGTGAGAGAGCGTACTAACAGAGAGAGTTGTACTCGTTCTAATTATAGAGATCTTTTTTCTCCGGTAGTTGTGAGAGATGACCGACCATCATTATATCTGGTTTTTCTTCCTTTCACGTGCTTCCGTTGTGATGATCGATTGCATATCTGCATCTGTATCCGGTTGTTCGTTCCCAACATAAAGCACATAAAGCACTAAAGATCATAATAAAATATAAAATACAAAATAATAACAAAAATAAAATAACCACACAAAAAAATAAAAAATCTAAAAACTACTCAGAAATATAGTTTGTCACTGTCAAACACACCATTTGTTGCACAAATACACCTACAAATCTTTGTCTTTATTTCTCACATACTCGGACAATTTTTTAAAAGCCGCCTCATTGAATTTGACCCGTGAACTTTCCTAGATAAAATAAATATCATACACATTCCTCCTACCCTCCTATTTTTGTTTTCCTGCCCCTCATCCTTTTGTTTTGAATGTGTTCTTCCCCCTACTACACCGACTGAAAAGTGTTTGTTCTTATCACTTGAGGAAAAAACACTAATCATCTCTACATCTAAACCTCAATATGAACTTGCTAGAACTTAAAAAATTTATTATAAAAATATGCAAAGGCATGCGTGACCAACACTCCTCTTGTCTTGATTGTCGAAGTACAATCAACCACTACCAAGGCATCATGTGATAGGAGATCCACCATCATACTTGAAGCAATTTTCAAAATTCATATAGGGATTATATCAGTTTTGTTCGATTTCCACGAGTTACGTTCTACTTCACTAACAATCCCAGCCTCCCAAATTATTTGTCATGGTTATGTTATGAGATATGACTATACTAATGACTTGTGAATGATCATGCTATTTATCTACTGCTTATGGACTTTGTAAAGTCTTACTTCATGGTAGAATCTTATTTCAAATCTCAATCTCTGAATACTATCCGAATTTAGACTTAACAAGAAAAAGAAGATCAGTAGGCCTAAATGAGTTGCTTGAGTTTCATAACCTTACATATGAGAATAATCAAGTATACAAGTTCAAAGTCAACATGTTGCATTCTGCACATACAATCCACATAACTTTTCAAACAAATTAGAAGGTCTACTTGTGTAATGCACGAATCAAACTTTCCTAGGTGAGCGTAAAGTGATAGAAAAGGGTCCTATCTTTATGAGAAAGTGCATGCACACCAATCATTCAACTAATATTTCCAAGTTGATGCAAATATATATGTAAAGGATTATTTTTTGAAATAATGCATTGAATCTTATTCCTAGTTTGTTCTTACTTGTGAAACAACCCACTTTATGCCAGATGATTAATTTACTTTGACATCTTATACGTTTAACCTTTTGTATATGATTTTCTTTCAATCCCAATTCATGTATTTATTTTTGTATTTTATCATCTCAGAGTGAGTTTTGTCTTTCTTTATTTTTTGTCATTACAAAACATAGTTCAATCTAAGCATGGACAGGTATATACGTGATATATATATTTATAAAACTCTAGTAGTTTTCTATATTATATATATCTCATAGGAATCATTAAATTTAAAGTTTTTTATATTCACCAAATATTGTGTTTATATACTTTTTCAGAGCTCAGAAAAATAAGCATGGAAATCCATAAAAATAAGTATATCTATAAGATGTTTCCTTAAAAAAATTCCCAATAGATGAGAAGATTTTTAGTACCATTTATCCTCTAACAAATACCAAAATCCGACAAAGTTATAAGTCATGCGGGATAACCTAGAAAGTTTAAGTTGGCAATGTTCAAAGTTCCTAAATGATACACACAAAGGAAAGAGAGCTTACTTAATGAAGTAGGCAACCTTACTTACTTAATGCCATTTTTGATCTTTTTTTTGGAAAATACTACCATGAATTTTATAACTATATCCATCTAATATGTCATTTAAATTTCGTCAGAAACAAAGACCCCCATACACTCCATCCAGAACATGTCGATTACAACACTTCAAGACCGTTAAAATTACCTATTCTAGATAGAGGGCATACGCGTCTTTGTTTTCGACGAAATTGGAACGACATATTAGGAGGATCTAGTGATGAAGATATATAGTGGTATTTTCAAAACAACACACACACTTAAGGTTGGGGAACTTGCACCATGGTGCATGTAACTTTACATGCACCGGTGCCATGAATGTCATTTTTTGATTTTTTTGAAATGAAATCATGTAGGATTTAGATCATCATATATCATCATGATGTCATTCAAAAATAAACTTAGTTCAAGATTTCTAACCCATCCATCAAGACTGCTAAATTTTAGCGGTCTCGGAATTGCGATATTTAGTCCTCCGGATCGATATATTAGGAATGTCTGTTTTACATGAAATTTGAAACACATATTCCACTAATAATTCTAAGTAAATCCCCGGAAGTTTCATTTAAAAAATGAACATTTGTGACATCGATGCATGTAAAGTTACATGCACCATGGTGCAAGCTCCCCAACACCCCACTATATATATATATATGTATGTATGTATGTATGTATGTATGTATGACTTCTCCAATGGGCCCGTTGCCCATTGGCATCTTAGTAGGCATCCATTCGTAGTCGTCATCAAGTCCGATCAAAATATGTTAGTCCTATTTGGTAGGAGACGGTTTTTGTAATAACAATATGTGCTTTGCATTTTTAACATAATAAAATTCGAGTTAAATCCTTTCCTTAAAATGGGTGGAATTAGCTCTCTCTTATATATTATAAATCACATTTATAATACATATGATTAATATAGATAGTGCTATCTACATTAATCATATCCATGATAATTAAATCACATTTAATCATCTTGGATCTCTATTCTCATGTTCCCAAATAATATGAATCACATTCACATTATTCACATCTTTCATAATTAAATCATATTTAATTATCTTAGATAACTCTCTTTATAATATGAATCGAATTCATATTAATCATGATAATTAAATCACATTTAATTATCCATTTTCTCAATGCTCGGATACATATATCAACAATGAAATTATCCTGAACTCTTTAAAGGATAATGCGCTTTCTCCACGGATACTTGGAGATAAGGACATGGTGATTGTATTGTTCCACGTATAGTGACTTGGATAAAAAGATCACATCTCAAATCTAGATCTCGTACCTCTCATAGATGCTTGATTAAATAAAGACCGTAAATCTAATCTTCTCATTTAATCTGAATCACATTCAGATCAATGTCCAACATTTAGAATAAGATCATATCACTTCTCTACTGAGAGGAGTCACTAAAATCCAGACCCGTTTCATCACCCCCTAGGAATGGAAGCGTCATGGTTATACAACTGTTTATGGTCACATCACCCTCAGGTATTCCTAATACCTATACATCCTGCATACTGGAAGACCCAGAATAATCTCAAAGTATAAGATCAATTTTATAATGTCTACTTCTGGGATTTATCATTATTTCTCATTCGATCATTGGGAGTCGGTATCGATCATATGCTTTCCAAAAGCATATATCAAACCTACAAATTCAATTGAGATGACCGTGCACGGAATTTGATCTTGCCAATATCTTATGAGTGAGCTCATGTCTTCCGGTTCAGTAATGAACATGTATGATCCCTTTGAGAGATCATATTACTCATATGCCTTTGCATGCACACCAGCGCGCTGGTATATAGACCTTGATTAGTTCATCAATCTATTGGTCTGCTAAATGTACATACTCAGACATATAGTAACACATCTGTCTCCGGTCAGAGGATGCGTGCCTATATCGTGACAGCATACGTCATAGGACTTTGGTTATCTCGATCTCGTTAAGTCAACTCTTTGACCTAACTAATCTGACACCTCCGAATCTATATTCCCATGCAGAGGACCTACATCAAGAGGTCGGTCAGATATCAACCTAAATGAGAAAGGATTGCCATCTCCTACTCAGGCTGGAGATCATCTCTCAACAATCATTTGACGGTGCTTAATGAGTTCTCAATCTAACTCTTTAGATGTTCATCCAAGCACCAGCCTCTATGATTCAATATTTGAATCAACAGTTGTATGATCATCAAGATGGCTATGGTACATAACCCTAATTGTACTAAGAGACCTATTATGCAAATTATCTATTCTTCATTTTAGATCAGGGAATGATATTCGCAATAACATTTATTGCATAATGGCTCACCGTGGGCTCACATGTCAAACAATCTACCACTAGCCCAAAGAGCCGTTAATGGGCTAATCATTTAAACCCGCACTCATGTGACAATCATAGGATATTTAGAAAAATAGCTGAGTAAGCTGATTAGTCACTCTGTTCCCAAGAGACCTTGCCAAGTCCTTTTACGGCACATGCTTATCTCCTAGTGACAGTGTTCGCATCCAATGCGAATGTTGCATCTTATGTAACCAATATTCAATCATGTCAGTTATAGTATCCTTGACACTACACCTCAATAATTATTATAACCAGTGTGTAATTTCTATTATCCTTATCATAATACCTTTATTCTTGGAGATCTCTATCTCCTAAGGCATTCGTAGTTAAGACTTTTTAGATCTCCATCTATAAAGTCTTAATTTCTTCAAAATAAGACTTAGAGATCACTATCTCTAAAGTCTTGTCATCTTTGAAGATATTGTTATTACTGCAATCAAGTATTCTACCTCCATAGTAGGATTAGTAACAGTTTACTACTCCCACTGCATGGCTGACATCTGACTTTTGTGCACATCTAGCATACTTTCAGCTTCTCGTAACTGATGCACAAAGGGCAACCAGTTTTAGCATTCACTTCCTCAACTCTTTGAGGCTATCCCTTTAGATAGGTCGGTGCCATATATAGAGGGAAAGAAGCCTTTCTTGCAATTTTCCAGAAAATGGAAATGTCCAAGGCGTACCATTAATGTAACGGTCCCAATACCCTCTTCTCTTTGCTTCTGAACAACTTCAGAAACTAAGATCTAAGAGGTATCCTTGAGATCATATCTCGAGGTATGGAATAACCAGATTATAAAACACTTATTATTATCTTCCTTATATCATTCCAAATGATTAGGATATTATCTACATTTAGCACGATGAACACAATGACATTCCCATTAGGCTTCACCTGGTTTATCAAGATTCTATCTGAAATCATACCATTTATAATTTCATCAAATCTTATGTTCCAAATATAAGAAGCTTATTTGAGTCCATATATGGAGTCTCTTTAGCTTGCACACCATGCTTTCCTTAACCATGAAGCCCTGGGGCTACTTCATGTGAATATCCTCAGAGAGGTATTCATAGAAAAATGCAATCTTGACCCCCATCTTGAAGATGTCAAGTCAAGTTGTGTAGCTATTGTTAGCAATACAGCGATGATTTTAAGCATGGTCACTGAAGAGCAAGTCTCATCGCAAGAGATGTCTTCTCTTCGGTGTACAACTCATGGCTATGAACCGTGCTTTGAAGGTCTCTACCTTCTCATCTGGTTCCTTCTTTCTATTGAAGATCCATTTACACCTTAATGGGTCTAATCCTTATAGGTGGATCCTCGAGGGTCCATATACAATACTTGTATATGAAGTCTACATTAGACTTTTATTGCTAGCATCCATCTTTCCATGCCATGATCTTCAGAAGTTTCATCACATGAAGTCAGATCATTGTCAGATTCAACTGACACATGGAATCCATCCTCAAACTTATTTGAAGAGGTATTAGTGTTTCATCTTTAATTATTCTTTTAGTTTCCAATTTTAGTAGCCTCATTATCTTCTCTAGACTAAATGAGTTTCTTTACTTCATTTTCATCTTGATTCTCAAGAGTCTCATCATCTAAGAATCATATTCTCAGATATGAAATCTTTTAAGAATCTCAAGGTCATAAAGTAGGTATCCAATACCATCCTTTATTTTCCTAATGAAGTAGCACTATCTGGTGCTAGATTCCAAGTTATTTGCTTGAAACCTTATTAAGGATATATGTTGTAGTCTCTACTACATATATACCTTGGAAACTAATAGGTAATTATGCTAAAAATCATCATTGATTAAATCATGTCATACATGATCCAATTATATCTTCCTACAACTCTTTTGACTTTAGGTTTATTAGGTTGAGTGAGATAGAAATAATGTTCATATCTCTATAAGGTATTCCATGAATTCATCTAATAGGTACTGACTACCTAGATTAGATCAAATCCATTTAATCTTTCTTCAAACTTTGGTTCTAAACCAAACTTGTGAAATCTTTGAACATTTCAAAGGTTTCTAAGTGAAAAGAAGAAATCTCATATCACAAATAATCATCAATAGATATCACATATCCATGATGTTTATTTTGGTATAGATGATTCACATACATCAATATGTATAAGATCTTGAATACCTTGACATCGTACACCATTCCAAGGAAGGGTGTATTGAGCATTTTTACTTTTGAATACAGTATTCACAAGTATGTAAGATTTGAACCTTTAGACAATCTAAATGTTTCATTTCTTACTAGTCTATTGATCACGTCAAGAGGCAAATGTCCAAGGCTTGATGCCAGGTCATTATCAAATGATCTTCATTCTCCTATTGATCTTTTAAGGTTTAATTTCAGTATTAGAAATGTTAATGAACCATTCATTAATTTTCTAATTTAGTAGAGTCCACAAGATTTTAGATCATTATCTGAAATATTTCCATCATAACTCTTTATGATAGATCTATTACAGAATTCATGTTTATTTCTAACATTTAGAAATAAACAATGAGTGTATTCTAATATCTCGATCATAGAGACATTCTCTAAGACTAAGGGCTCCTACTGAAAATATGAAGTCTATTGATCCAATGGAAATTGCTGCAACAATTGCATCAATTCCAACATGGATGACCATTAAACCTTAAGATTAAATTTCTAATATTCCAATGCATATGCAACCAATTGCAAGTATCATTAGAGGATTGAGATACAATTATTGAACTTTATCTTATCAAATAAGTAAGTCAATTTCAATGATTACATGTAGATTATTCTGATGTACTATCTGATTCCTTCTCTAAGGATTCTAGATAGATTTGATAGTCATACTATCAACACATCATCTTATTGCAGTATTAACATTCATCCAACTCTTGGGTTGTCATATGGAAGTCACAGAAGTACAGTCAATTCTTTGACTTTCCTTCTCGCTTGGGTCCAACCCATGCTTCCACTACGCTCTCTTCATCGATAAGCAACCATTGCTTAAGACAAAGGGTCTCTTATGCTGAATTCAAAGGATTTCAATATAAGAGCATTTCAACATTTGTACATTCTTCATTTAATTCATACAATATGAATATTCTGAAGCTTCATGAATGACTAGAGTATAAATAGTAGAATGATGACACTCATCATATCTACACACATCTTAACTCTTAAAGACTTAGGTTCAGGTCGGTACTCAAATATTTTGAATAAATCATCTCTTATAGAGACACCATTCTACATGATGCAGAGAACCATATATTTCATGATAAAATATCAAGCACACATATGCATGTCAAAACATCTTCTTAGATTTTATAAGGATTATTCGACAATTACGATCATCATCGACATGTCACTTCCAAAGTACATTCGATGAGAGATCAAGACTCTAGAGACATACAAACCCTAGGGTTGTAGTCCTATTGTCTATTTAATTGTCATTCCTCATTATTATGAGGAAGACTTGTACATTGCAACCACATACATTATGTGTCCAACTGCAAGTACAATATCTTCATCATGGATCCAATCCATGATATTTTACTGGTTATTATTGAGTATAGTATTGAGTGGATTTAATGAAGGATTATATGAAATAAGTAATTTTCATAAATATATATAAATATATATACACATTTTACTTTGATTTAAGAATTTTTTTATATCAAAGTTGTCTTGTCTTGTCAACATTGAAAGTTCATTCCCTTAATCACTTTCAATGTAAGAGATATACTTACCATTATATCTCAAGCAAGATCTGGGATCTCCTTCCTTATCTTTGTTACATCCAATAATATGAGAATATGTAACTCCGATAAAAAGAAGCGGGAACACATTCTGCCTTGCAAGTACAACTTGCATTTCCAATTCGGTCTTTAACACCCGGGCCCACCACCCCTAAGGTGATGTTGACCCATCGTTAATTGAAACAACCGTCAACAGGATTAGTACTCGCTTTGTGCAATCCAATATCACCCTAATAATATGAGGATCCGACATTGGGGTCACTACGCATACAGCCTTACTCTTTCGAGAAGTAAAGAGTCCAATCCAGATGAACTTGCATACAGGAGCTATCACTTTGGACATGTGTCTCCTACATACAATCCCCGACGACGGAACCCTTCGTCTTGACGGGAGACCATGGATGTCACTTATGTGATCCTCCATATCATATTCAAATTCTAATTAATCATTATGAATCATATTCATTACGATTAATTCTTCCAAGGAAAATAACATCTCTATTCAAAATAGAGTGTTTTAATTTTAAATGGATTCCAATTAATCTAATCATATTAAATTAATGATCCAATTAATATCCAACAAACAATCTTTATTTGTTACTTGAATTATGGTATTATTTCAAATACGTATTATTCTGAATTTTAATAATCAAAAAATACAACGTGATCTCTCCTGCATTATCAAGTCCCTACCCGATGTCATGGCCAATACCGATGGGAGTGGGATAGACCGCACACAGTGCAACCTGCTACCCCAACGCTCCCGGCTAGACACCATATCCACCTCAGGAAAAGATAATGCCAAATTGATCATTGTGTACTTGAGATGATAATCGGTCTTTCAACTGAAGTTATACCATATATAATAATAATCAAAATATTTTTCATTAATATTATAATGTGATTTGCTAAACAAATCCCAAATCCTATTCAAGCAACATTGTTTGTTGGAAAGTAGATTGTGTAACCAATTGTGATTTATATCATATCTAATCAATTATTGGTTAAGGTAATATCATTTAAGGAAATAATTATCATCAAATATTTCACAAATATTTATCTATAATTATTCTAGTAAATTAAACTATTTAATTTCAGTAATTAATTAAATGACAATCACAAGGTTCTTGATTAGGAAAGTAATTTCCAGCAGTGGCACTCACTTACTAAAATTAGTATATCTCAATCAATTTAAATCTAAATTAATCAAAGTAAGTTTCCAAAGTTTACTAATTTGATTTACAACAGAACCTAAGTGATTTGCATGCATTTCAAGGCATTTCAAATCTGAAATTAACTCTTTAATTACGTTATGATTCGCAGTCCCTGAAACCGTGGATATATGTTCACTAAAATGACCATAACTTGAGCAAACGGATTCGAAATCATGCAAACTCAGATCCTACGGTTTCCTTATTTAATGGAGAATAAAATCTAATTATTATTTTCGTATTTAAACAATTTAAACAGGGCTTAAATAATCACAAACCAGAGATGCGAAAATGAAATGCGATAAAACTTTCTCAACCCTAACGAACCCAAGTCGGCTTAGGTTTATGGATCGTATCTGAAACCTTCGACCTAAGGCTCTGATACCACTTGAAGGATATATTTAGATCCTTAAGTTCATCACGGAAGTGTGAGGATCACATCGTATGCGATCGTAAGCGACTAGTCGTACTAGTTGCCCGAGGCTGCGGAAATTAAATTTTTCCATGCGATGAAACCACATGATCCAAGAACACTTCTAGGATCATTTCATCTAAACCACAAACAAGTAATAGGATTACCTCTTGAAGCGTGATTGCGATCGATTCTCTAAATGAAGAGACCTCCTGTCTCAAGTCTGATCCGACGGAGGAGATGCTTGCGAGCGTATTGATGAAACATGTGCTTCTCGCAATCCATGTTGATGATCCAAGCGGCGAATCTCCTGATCTCAACACACGAGATCCGACATCTTCTTTACGAGCGAAGCGCATCGAAGGAGACTGAGATTCACGAGCAAACGATCGGGCAGCATAATGACGACGCTGCGGCGATGGAGAATCTCTTTAGGGCATCCATGGTGGACGGCCACATGAGAGGGAGAGAGAGAGAGAGTAGACGTGTAGAGAAAGAAAGAGAGAAAGAGACTTATGTTCTCATTGTGTAAAGAAGAGCAAAGGGTTGCCTCTCCTTTTATAATATTTTAGGATCCATAGATCTCAATCCATGGGCAACACAAATCCAATGACTCTCATTGATTTGTGTTTCTTTTAATGACCAAGATTTGTATTGGTAAAACCAACAATAATTAATTTAATTTAGATTAAATATATATTGATAAATCAATATAATTCAATCACCAAATTGAATCAAGATCTCATGGAGATCATAGGAGAGAGAGTGCCTCCCTTCCATGTTGGAAGGAGGGGACGACCACACATTGCTAATAGGAGTAGTGGCCGTCCACTCCATGTACATGGAAGGTAGATCTCAACTCTATAATGTAATCTTCAAGATTATGCAACAACTTTTATTGCAAATTATTCTAGAAATAATTCACAATTATTGTAGACATTGCAATCTTACCATTGAAAAAATTGTGAATCATATTCACAACCCAAAACAAAATATAAATTACATTTTCAGTTAATTGTCCAATGTGAATCCAATTCACATCAACATTTAATTAACAAATGTAAATTACAAATTAGCTCTCTCTTATATATTATAAATCACATTTATAATACATATGATTAATATGGATAGTGATATCCATATTAATCATATCCATGATAATTAAATCATATTTAATCATCTTGGATCTCTATTCTCATGTTCCTAAATAATATAAAGCACATTCACATTATTCACATCTTTGATAATTAAATCACATTTAATTATCTTAGATAACTCTCTTTATAATATGAATCGAATTCATATTAATCATGATAATTAAATCACATTTAATTACCCATTTTCTCAATGCTCGGATACATATATCAACAATAAAATTATCCTGAACTCTTTCAAGGATAATGCGCTTTCTTCGTGGATACTTGGAGATACAGACAGGGCGATTGTATTGTTCTACGTATAGTGACTTGGATATTAAAATCACATCTCAAATCCAGACCTCGGAGCTCCCATAGATGCTTGATTAAATCAAGACCACAAATCTAATCTTCTCATTGGATCTGAATCACATTCAGATCAATGTCCAACATTTGGACTAAGATCAGATCACTCCTCTACTGAGAGGAGTCACTAAAATCCAGACCTGTATCATCACTCCCTAGGAATGGAAGCGTCACGGTTATACAACCGTTTACGATCACATCACCCTCAGGTATTCCTAATACCTGTACATCCTGCATACTGGAAGACCCAGAATAATCCCAAAGTATAAGATCAATTTTACATTGTTTACTTCCGGGATTTATCATTAAGTTTCTCATTCGATCATTGGGAGTCGGTATCGATCATATGCTTTCCAAAAGCATATATCATACCCAGGTGTTGATCATATGCTTTCCAAAAGCATATATCAAACCTACAAATTCAGTCAAACTTCCAAAGCAAGACGATCGTGCACGGAATTTGATCTTCCCAATATCTCATGAGTGAGCTCATGTCTTCCGGTTCAGTAATGAACATGTATGATCCTTTTGAGAGATTATATTACTCATATGCCCTTACATGCACACCAGCGCGCCGGTATATAGACCTTGATTAGATCATCAACTTATTGGGCTGCCAAATATACATACTCAGACATATAGTAACACATCTGTCTCCAGTCAGAGGATGCGTGCCTATATCGTGACAGCATACGTCATAGGACTTTGGTTATCTCGATCTCATTAAGTCAACTCTTTGACTTAACTAATCTGACACCTCCTGATCTCTATTCCTATGCAGATGACCTGCATCAAGAGGTCGGTCAGATATCAGCCTAAATGAGAAAGGATTGCCATCTCCTACTCAAGCTGTAGATCATCTCTCAACAATCATTTGACGGTTCTTGATGAGTCCTCAATCTAACTCTTTAGATGTTCATCCAAGCACCACCCTCTATGATTCAATATTTGAATCAACAGTTGTATGATCATCAAGATGGTCATGGTACATAACCCTAATTGTACTAATGGACATATTATGTAAATTATCTATTCTTCATTTCAGATCAGGGAATGATATTCGTAATAACATTTATTGCATAATGGCTCGCCGTGGGCTTGCAACGATCAGGCTCCCACAGGATGGGGGTTCCTGGAGCAGGCGTCAGGGGACGAGCTTCCACGAGGGGGGGGGGGGGGGAGGGCTTCATCGTTGGGGTAGGAGGGGGGATGGGGGGGGAGGGCTTCGTCGTTGGGGTAGGAGGGGGGGGGGGGGGGAAGGGAGGGGCCGACCTGGGCTAGTGTGGGCGAAGGGCCAGCAAATGGGGGTTGGAGGTGCGGGGGGGGGGGGGGGGGGCTCTCGGGACTGGCCTTGAGCATGGGTGGGGCAGCCTAGGCTGGAAGTGGGCGGCTCCTCCTCCACGCCTTCCTCGCTTCCACCCCAGCTCCGTTTTCAACCGCGCATATGAACTTGTCGACCTGCAGCTCCTGCCTCGATAGGGTCAACACGATGTTGGTTGTGCTAATACTATAACGAGATGGCATGATTTCTAAATAAAAATGAGCATTAGGGCTAATTTTATCTTTTTCTCACGGAAAACGTCAAATATATAGTCCATACCAAACAGAACATAACACATGGTTATGTCATGTAAGAGTTAAGGATTATTCGAGGTTACTCATGTAATTATGAATTATCGAGGCTTCCTGAGGTAATTACGAAACTACTCAAAATTATTGGTGTAAATATCCCAAAAAATAATGAATTTTAGATTCATAGTTTAAAAATGACTATAAAATCACTTACAACTCAATAACTCTGAAAATAAGATATACTAGAGAATTTGTCACGTTGTTTTTTTTGATTAAAATTGAATTCCCCATCTCTAGTATATTCATTCCTTTTTAAAGTTCTTTTGTTCCACTTTCATATTGAGCTCATTTCAAACTTCTTCTTGTACTTGAGTTTTGAAGCCTTCTTTTATCATTTTCTTTAGTTCTCGATTATTTGGTAATCCTCGCCCATCGGTCACGAGTCCTCTAATTGAAAATTCACATATAATTGAGGTTCTATTTTATAAGTTACCCTAAATCTAAAGAATAAGGAGTATTATATAAAATGGAATGTTTAAAATCCCGAAGATTACCTTTTCGTTGGTGGAGAGAGGTCAACACTTGTCGTTTTTTTATATTAAAATTCGATACCGAAGTTGACACCAGTAAATAAAGGCTTTGACAATATAAGACAAGATATAATATTCGAATATCGAGATAGGAAAAAGTACCAACAGGCAAATATGATTTGCTGATGCAACAAAAAAAACAGCCATATTATTCTAATGAAACCAGAGAATTACTTTAAAGCATATATCCCAAACCATAATGCAAGTATTTACAACGGCTTTGACACAAAAAAACTCCTTAAATAATCAAGGATTAGTTAAGCTTGTACCCCTCCGAGATTATGCATTTAAGTTAGATCCCTATCTTTTTTGCAATAACTCTAGTAGCCGTGTATTCTAACAAAAGTAATCCTCCCATTATTACACTTATGCCCCTATTTATTATTGTGAATTTTATAAGAATATACGGGACAAATGTTATCGCAAAAAGAGAAGGCATCAACTGTAATAGCATAATCTCACATGGGATAAGTGTAAATATCCAATAATGAAGAACTTAACCTCACCTCAAAAGACAAAACGTGCCGCCACCATGCAAGGCATTGCTTTTGCAAAAGTAAATAAAATTAAGGAAATTTTACACACATACCTAACAGCTTTACAATATTAGAAAACTACCCCCAAAATTGTTTTTGAAAAAGAGCCCTTGTAATGCTGTCTATTTCACAAATGTACCTTCATAGTACGCAGTTTATATTTAAATCATTTAACTTTTATTTATTTTTGAGTGAATTTCATGAACTAAACTATACATCCGATTCTAATGATACCTGAACTATAAAAGATAACAATATTGTATCCGATCTTTAATATTTGCTTCAATATGTTTTCAACTATTGTAATTTAAGATTAGAAAGACCAAACGATCAACTAAATTTCAAAAGTCGAGTACCACATTTTGACAAAATTTAAAGATATGATACTGCATTATTACCTTTTAAAGATCAAGTATGACATCGAAATCAGGTGTATAATTTAGGAATTCTACGTAAGTTAATTTTTTGTGATTTAACCTTTCGCACATCACGAGAGCGATTCACTTCATTCATTTTGGTTGCAAGTCATTTAAGCTCCGTCCATCGAGCTCATGATCCAATAAGGAAGAATCAAATTGAAGGATAACGAGCATTTTTCTCGAATTTCCATTAATAAAAGTTGGATTTTACACTGTTAATAATGATATATTAATGTAAGGGTACTTACGTAAATCAGGGCATTTTTATTTTATAATACTGTTCATAAATAAAAATTTACAGGGGCATTTATGCAATAGCAATTGTATGGACTATTTATGCAAAAAAACTCCTAAAAGTAAAATTTTCTCTCACCAATTAGTCAACCCTCTCTTTCTCTCTCTAAAGAAACCCCACGAACAAAAGTAGTCCATTCTCCAGAACCTGATACCCTCCATCCCTCTCTCTAAAACCCCTCCCCTCCTCTCTCTCCAAACCTCCACATCCCCCTCATGGATCCAAACCCTAACCCTCCTCCTCCTACGCCTTCCGCCGCCGCTCTGCCCGCCACCACCTTCGTCCACGCCAACCCCCAATCCTTCCGCGACGTCGTCCAGCGGCTCACCGGCGCCGACCCCAAGCTCCCTCTACGCCCTTCCCCCGCCCCCGTCATTCGCCGTCCCTCCTTCAAGCTCCGCGATCGCCGCCCCTCAGCCCGCAAACTCCACCTCCACCTCGCCCTTCCCACCACCGCTACCCCGCCCTTCCCCAGCCCCGTCACCCCCCTTGACCCCCTCCCCTCCCCGTCCGATGAGGCCCTCGCCATCGCCGAGAAGGGCTTCTACATCCACCCCTCCCCCCGCACCGCCACCCCGCCGGAGCTCCTCCCTCTCTTCCCTCTCACGTCGCCGCGCCAGGAGGAGAGGCCATCGGCTTAGGCCTCCAAAGGCGGGAGCTTTTTAGGGTCAGGTTTAGAGAGTTAGGGTTTTTGCATATAATAGTTTTATTTATAAACCATATATGTGTTTTGTGTCTGTCTTAATTATGGTTATTATCTCTCCACTAATTCGATAGAGTTTAATATTTTTCATGGCTTCTTTACTTAAAGAATGCTTATGGCAATGATGCAAAGTGTAGGGTGCTACTAGGTCCATCGCGGATAGCGATATTGGCGATGTTCGACATGACTATTGATGTACCAACATTGTTGCACTTGATATAGGAGTTGCGGATGTGATCTTGGTTGTATATAGAAGTATAGAGTGACTTGTCTTATTGGTGAATAATATCGGAAAAGATTGTGATTGCGTGCACTTGGTAGCCTCTTCATTGCTTTGATGGTTATGGGAGCTAGGGATGCGATCTTCCTTTGTTCCTCGATTGTCTATGATGTGTTGTAAAAGTACAATATTGCTTGGCTTGCATCTAAGATAATGGGTGAACTATCAAAAATTCAAAATTGATTGGTATCGATTGTACAAGTGAGTAATGTTGGGATGGTCCAAAAAAGTTCAAGTAGAGATAGATGTAAGTGTTGATTAGGTAAACATGGTGCAGTATGAAAAGCAATCATGGATCTTGTATGGGAGATCCATAGTATGTTGAGAAAACCCTAGACAAATAAATATGCAAAATAGAGTATTGATGGGATTGTAATTTTGAGAGCATAAGTTGCCTAGCAAACACCACTTTACGCCGTCTCCGTCTTATACGTTGTTCGTTTGTATGCAAACACTCATTTAGGTCATGGTTTGTTGCAAAGTTTGCCTACATAAACATCTTGACTTTGGGTCAGATGGAAAGCGTAATTATATTTAAGCTACATTTCATTTCCCTTTAAAGTGCCAACATTAAGTTCCAATTTTCAATAATTTATCTACATTTCAAATGAAATGCTACCATCAAGCTCCCTCTTCTCATAAGTAATCTTGAATGAAATTGTATAAGAAATAAACTTGGTTGGAATAATGATAATGTTTCACTAGATGGTGTAATTAGAATAAGAAAACGCATGCTTTTTAAAGTGTTTCTTTGATGTGATGGAAGTGCCATATGAAAATTGGGATGTGATGCCCACAATTTGTTCTCCTTCCAAGGATGGCAAAGACTTTGCTCCAACAGCCATTGTTTGGTGAATTGAACGTCAGATTGAAGTGACACCAACTTGGGTTCTTTTTGTAGGAACATCACTGAGCTACACAAATCATATGGCTAACTTTACAAATGCCTAGAATTTATGCATCCTTCCAAAGGTTTGCTCCTTCACTATTCTTAGTTCGAAGAAAAGACGAAAGGTGTGGAGACAATAATTTATAACCCAATTGAGCTCTCCAAATGTTAGAATTGCCTGCAAGGATTCATTTAGTAATATTGTTTGACTGGATTGATTAAGTTACTTTTTAAAAGGTTAACAAAACGGACAACCCTTTTGTAGATAGCGGCCATGTTTGATTAAATGGATACACCGATTTGGGAAGGAATACTCACGGAAAATCATCGGTGAAAGAAGGGGGTTAGTAGACTAAACCCAAGTTGGATATTTCTGTGTGCAAGTTCGCCCTCTGGAGGCGACTCTCTTCCGTCCCATTTTTTCTCATATTTTTTTATATTTTTTTTGAAAAATGAATATTTTTGGAAATTCATCACTATATCCCTATATTGGATCATTCAAGTTTTGTGAGAAACAACAGACTTCTACGACCTCCATCTAGACAGTCATTTTTAACGGTCGAATGATTGTTGAAATTGACCCCGTTTAGATAGAGGCCGTATTAGTCTCTATTTCACACGAAATTTGAATGACATAATACAAGGATATAATAATGAAAATCCACGGAAGCATTTTTCAAAAAAAATAAAAAAATACGGAAAATGAAGCGGGAGGATGCAAGTTAGCTCCCTTGAAGGACAACCCCATTTTTTCCATGCATATATGTATGCAAATATATATGGAATTTTCAACAATCACATGGCTCATTAGCAAATCAATCATCTATTTTGATCTGCCATCATTATAAAATCATTTCAAGGTTTTACAAAATGCACTAATAGAAATGTTGATTTTGGGTAACATTGCACCCTGTCATTTTCTGATGGTTGTTTGGTTGCGAGGTTACCTCGGGGTAACCTGGCTAGCCCCCAGCTCTATCCTTATATTTCTGAGTTGGAATTAGTTGTGTGGATCCCACTATTTGTTTGTTATAATATTTTTTTAACTATGTTCAAATAAAAAAGTTAATATCAAAATCATATTATAATAATAAAAAAATTAGTACAACATATATTCAATGTAAAATCACAAGACATTACCATTCCAACATTCATACTTATCCAAACAGCTTCTATTCACATAAGGATACTCCAACCAAACACAACCCTATTACCAAATAAGCTTTAGTACCTAAATCCTAACATGCCCTTTAATTGTTTATATAGATGCTAGTAACTTAATTTAAGAGGTGAGTTGTGTGATAGTATATTATTGTTAAAGAATGCAGATCGGGGTTGTCTTTATGTTTTATAAATGGTGTTAGATGAAATGTTGAAGTGAGATTATTTGTTTATTTATTTTTAGTTTTATGTTTATACGAAGGTTGATTTGAATGTCAATAAATTCCTAAGTGGACACAAACACCCTATTTATGATCAATATAACATGTGAACGTATAAAAAACTTCCTATTAACATCGATGATGATGTTGATATTGCATGATGGAAAAAATCAAAGCTTGAAAATATGGATCTTTTTCTCCTCTTACTCGCTCATCTGAACTGATAAACTGGAAGTGAATTGGATGATAGTGAGCAGAGAAGGCTGCTCATATTTATAGATGTAGATAGTCATCACGGACTGTTCGTCAACAAGGAATCAATCAAAGATTATATAGAGGAAGAAGAAGGTTTGATTGCTGCCATGCCAGATTACGTTCACTTAAATCTGATCCAAAATGTAGGGACACATCACGAAGCATTATCCCATAAATCTTATTTTTTCCATACTTTAGATTGGATCTTAGTCGCCTAAAATCGCATCACTATCATGAGAGGTTTTATTGGTTGAGGAAGGAGATCTTTTGAGAGGGGCGATGCTAGCTTGGATGACGAGTAGGGATGAAAATGGTTACGGATATATCCATATCAGATACGTCACCGTATCCGTTTTATATAGCTTTTGACATCCGTATCCGTATCCATTTTATGGATATCTTTTTGATATCCGTAAACATCCGTATCCGTTTTAAAATGGATACGGATATGGATATCTTTTTGATATCCGTAAACATCCATATCCGTGTCCTTATATCTATTTTCGTATATACATATAGTTATAAATTTATATTTACCCCTATATAACATAATTCTATACCTTTTTTTTATCATATTTGTATAATTTTGATGATACAAACACATTTAGTAAATTTATATCATGTGTTTTCCATCTAATTCGTATATATTTAAGTCGATTCTATCAAGTATTTCTAACATTACTTGTATGCGATCAGTATCCATTTTATAAGGATACGGTAAGAAAGTTTTAATATCCGTCAGTATTCGTATCCGCATCCGTATTCGTATTCAAAAACGGATAAGGATACGGTAATACCTATATCCGTATCTGTATCCATCCGTTTGCATCCCTAATGACAAGAGACAAGGAATGCATGCTTTATTATAAGGCACATAAGGTTACTGTTGGAGTATGTAATAGATGGGTAATTGGATCTTGGAGAGATCAAACTACCTCCACTCATGTTTAGTCCCACATCTACTATTTGAGGGACTCGGCCTCTCTATGGGACTATATAAGAAGCCCCACACCCCCTGCACTCGTTGAGAGATTACAATAGACGATCCGACCCATTGAGATCATCTCGTGTGATTTCCTCATGCTCCTTCGGGAGTAAGGTTCCACGTAAACCCAAAGATGTTTACATTTGATTTCTTGCTCTAATTATCGATTCATTTCCACATTTTGTATTTCAACATGGTATCATAGCAAGAAACTAAACATAAACATCTTGAGATTTACGTGGAACCCTACTCCCAAAGGAATGCATGTCTGTGATTCTGGATCTCTACTACTTGAAGAAGAAAAGGGGGAGATGCAAAGAGTTTACCGACACCTCAAAAAAATTAGGAGGGATTGGGCAATTGTGCTGGGCTGCTTTTGTATAACACAAAAGGTGGACTGCTGCAATATGAAATAAAAGAGAACGTTGCTATTGTTATGAGCCCAAGTGGGTCGTGAGTTTAAAAAAAAAGAAAGTTTTTTTTAAAATATTGTACAGAAAAATTGTACGAAAAAAGAGTAACTGAAAAGAAAGAAAGAAAGAAAGAGAAAATGACTACAAATCTTCTTGAGATGTATCTATATGGCTTCTACTCATCCACAACTGACAAACGGACACTCCAGACTGTTATTACTATTAGCCGTCTTCACCGAACATCCACTACTTCGTCGGGGTGTGCTATTACTCTACGATGGACTTTCTTCTTTTACATCGACTCTGCTCCATGCACGACCTGCTTGTCGCAACGACTACCACAGACACGACTGATGTTCTTTCCAGGTGACCTGATCATCGCAGACTTGCCCTTGAGCGAGGTATTCTACCAGCAACGGTTATTTCAAACGGGATGTCTCTCTCAGATGTATCGAGTGAAGACGTGTTATATATTTTTTCTTTTATTGCAAGCTGCAACTTTCTCAGCTCCAACTTGAGCGGGAGTGTTGGGAGCATGGAAGGAAATATCGCGATATATCGGCGATATATCGCCGATATATCGATATCGACATGGGACCGATATGGGCACCGATATGGCGATATATCCCGATTTCCAGGTATTTTCTTTACAAAGGCTCGTCGATATGGGCGATATTTTGGCGATATATCGTCGATATATCGTATCGATACGATATCGAAATGATATCGATATCGATACATCCTTCCATGGTTGGGAGTATGTAATATTGGGGGGGGAGCGGTAATTAGGACTCTCCAAGATGCAATTACCTCCACTGTTGGTTAGTCCCACATCTAATATTTGAGGGATTCAATCTCTCTGTAGGGCTATATAAGGAGCTGGAACCCCCTTGTACTCATCGAGAGATTGCAATAGACGATCCGGTCCTTGAAGGCATTCTCCAATGATTTCATCCCGCTCCTTCGGGAATAAAGTTCCACATAAAACCCAAGATGTTTATGTTTGATTTCTTACTCTGATGACCGATTCGCTTCCGCCTTTATATTTTAACGGGTACTATTGTTCGGAATTTAATTGAAGATGGACCCACACGATGAGAGATGTACGACAGTGACGGATTTTGAGAAATTATAGGTATACCCTACCCAAAAATTATAACTTTAGAACCCCGTAGACATCTTTCTACATATGAGTTTTAATTGTCGTATGATCCTTCAGTACAAGGATGCTTAATAATTATTTCTTGATCGAGTATTTAACGAGCAAAGGACGAGTCATAAATAGATTGAGAAGTTTGAGTGCGTTTTATGTTCGTGTAAAGTTAGGGAAAAAACACAATATTTTTGAATAAGAAGGGGATGATAAGTCATATAATAGGATGTGATTGTGAAACCATTATATGGATTGGCCCACTCGTGGAGAGAACGAGCCACACCATTCAAGAGAGACTATCCAATATTAGATACAAAGGAAAGGATCATTGCAGCTTATATGTTGAATGAGATGGATATTGTAAAAGTTTTGGACACTGAATAATTGAATAGAAGATCGAGACCTTTATGTGAATAGGTTTACAAGTCACTTAAAGATAATGAATGCATATGATATTTGGTGGATTTAAAATAATGGAAGTGTTTCGATGCGAAGTACAAGCTTTACTCAGAGGACGATGTATTGGAATTATCAAGTGATGGATTTAATCCAATCTGTAACGTACAACCACCCTATTCGATTTGGTCGATTATTTTTTGTCTTATAACTTGTCGCCATGGATGTGTATGGGTCCGTTCTTCATGGAGCTGGTCTGACGACACATAAAACAATCGATGTATACATGCAACCGTTGATAGATGAACTTAAGAAACTATTGTACGATGGTATTGCAACATAAGGCAAACATCCTAAAGAGTTTTTTTTGATGTATGGTGGACTATTGTGAATGATTAATGATTTTCATATACATATACATATACATACACACAAATATGTATGTATGTATATACGAATTTAACCAATTGGAGTACAAAGGAGAAGTAAGCATGTCCTATGTATGGAGAGAAATGGCAGTCACTCATGTCCATCATAAAGTAACATGATATGGTACATGTGACATTGTAGGTTTTTAATGATTGATCATATATAGAGGATGGATAAATCCGATCGCACGTATAATAGACATTCATGCAAATACTTTAAACATAATCGTCTAAGTTTTTTTAAATGGCGAAGTCTTCTCCCACTTTAAGCAGGGTCAGCTACATGGATTCTTGCTCAAATCCATGTTGAAAAATCCGAGTATTTTTTACGTTGGTTGTTGGCTACCTAACACAATCCTCACGAGGAGGGATTCGAACCCTTGTCTTTTGGGTGATAGGTACACTACACTACCACCAAACCATTGAAGTGGATACCCTTCAATGGCTAGACCCCTATAAGTTTTTTTTAGAACCGGTGATATTAGGAGTCCATATATGAGGTTAATGATCGACTTGAACTATTGGTGAGGTTAATTAGAGAAACTTTCAAGGAATTAAGGGCTGTAAATAATTCAATGTTTTGGAAGAATAATATTTTTATAACTATTTACTGTATTGGAAGGATCTGAGACTCAAGAACAAGTTAGATGCCGTGTACATTGAAAAGAACATGGTTGACAAAATACTAGACATGTTAAATTTAACAGACTTTCCAACAACCTGAAAGGTGCATAGACGTCAAGGAGTTGGGCGTATGATATGAGCTTTAGAGTATGACAAAGGAAATACAATACCCGACTCGATTGACGCATAGTACATAGTTACATATGAACAACATACAAAGATACTAGAGCAACGTCTACGACCAACTCCAGGATGTCCAAGTTAGGACCGATTTTTTCCCTATTTGGAAGTGGTTGTTATGTCTACGACCTCTCTTGCAAACAAATATTGAAGGGATAATCCCCATGTTCTCTTGGCTCCCTAAAGCAGCGGGGTACTCCTCTCGATTGACATTTGATATGGTATACTGCAAAGCATCGGTGGTAGGCTGGTGGAAAGAAGCCTGATGTAGCAAAGCAACCCCAAAGCACTCTTGCTGCTTTTATACAGAAATGCGAGGCAAGCTCCCTACTAGGGATCGATTGATTGGACATGGTATTACTCTGACCGGTGAATGTCTCCTTTGTGAGCCCCCTTGGAGTCTTTTGATCATATTTTTTGGGAGTGCCCTTATACTTATTGGGTCTGGTCAGGGGTGTGCGACTCGCTTGGGCTACTCGTCCACCAATTGATCATCATTTGCTGGATTCTCTTGGGTGGGTACAAAGATTACATGGTAACAATATTTCTAAAGGGAAGAGATTGAGGACATCACTCTTTGTGACTATTTGGTGGATTGTGAAGGAGAGGAACCAAAGGTGGACGAGCTTTAGAGCCAACAATATAGAACGTAACATCTCGTTCATCTCGTGGGATGTATCTACACTAACCACTTAAATCTCAACTCAAGTTGTTGCTAGACACTTTTTTTTGTTTTGTTTATATATATATATATATCAAAGAATGATTTACTGAAAACTATGGATTTGCACCGGTGTAATGTCTCACACAAGGCGGAGACACTGTCGTCGAGACGACCGAATACGCCCCTAGAAATTCAACAACTAACCTACAATTAAGAATCAAGCAATGAAAATAAATGTGTGGAGTTATGTGTAGAGTGTCGAACATAGGGAGCTAACAGGAGATCGGGCAAATAAATGCAAAATTTGTGTGCTTCTTGTTGTCTATGTGTCTTTCTGTGGGAATTTTTATTTTAATTTTTTATGGAGTTTAGTTTTTATATTTTTTTTAATTATTTTTAATTTTATATTTTTATTAATTTTAGTATTTTAGTTCCCTTTTCTTCTTAATATATATAATATAAGACTATATAAGGTTATATATACAATATAGGCTAATATAATTATAAAAGCAACTAAAAATAAATAAAAATTGTATAATCGAATATTTTTGGGTTTTAAATAATTTTTACTATTTTTAGATAATTTTGTTAATTTTTATATATTTTTAAAGTAAAAATATCCCAAATCAGGGATTTAATAAATAGGTCAGATTGAAATGAAGAGGAAAAATAGCAATGTCTAAAATTCTTCAAATCAATTTTAATTTATAAAAAAATTATATAATAAAAATTCAAAGATAAAAATAAATATTTTTGGGATTTTTGGGGATTTTTTATCTTTTTATATTGGATTTTGGAGCTTCTAAATTTTTATGTATTTTCTTTTTTATTTTTAGGCTTTTAGGGGTCTGGAGTTGTAAAATTAATAGAAAACAAAATAAATATTTTTTTTAGAATTTTTCAAAAGGTTTTATATTTTTGTTATTTTTAAAGCCAAATAGCGAGTTTTATGCTATTTTTTATTTTTATAAAATAGAAAAAGTCCTACAATTTAAAATTAAAAATATGGCATGAATAAGTTAACATAAGCTTAATCCTATTTTTTGAGATTTTTTAGAGCACATACTGTTTATAAAAATGGAGATGCAAGCACAATAATTAATGAACTAGCAGGGGTATAAATGTAAATAAAAATAAACTTGAGGTGCTTCCTGCAAAAAATTTCAAAATATTACAACTACAGTTCAAAAATTCTGGACTAAACGTAAATAACAAAACCCGCAAGGGTTTTTTTGCCAAATGCCCACCTCACGTAGGACAACATGTGAGGTGCGTTGGCAATGGACCAAAATACAAATAAGAAAATTGCAAGGGTCTATCTGCAAATGTTACAAAAATATTAAAATGATATATAAATGTTTAAAAATTAAATAATAAAGTACAGGGGGGGGGGGTGGAAAGTGCAAACTACATGGGTCTATTTGTAAATGTTACAAAAATATTAAAATGATAGATGGATGTTTAAAAATTAAATAATCAAGTACAAAAATAGGGGGTAGAAAGTGCAAAATACCCCCTAAGTGCAGAGATGGACGGACGAGATCTACCCACTTATACACATGGCGTACTCTCCTTGTGCGATGACACTTCGCACAGATGGCTGGGATTAAATCCCAACGGCTGATCTGAGGGCTATGATGAAGCACATCCAATGGTTACTGCTCTCCTGGGCGAGGGAAGATGATCGAATGGCTCTAGAAGGGCTTGGAAGAACAAGGAAGAACTCTTGTTCCTTCGAGCTTCGATTGACTAGAGCGCGGGCCTCCGACCTCCTTTCTTGCTACAACGATGCTCAAACTGCTCCTAGCGGCATCCTGTATCAGTTGAAAGGCACAAAAATCTTTGGGGATGTCCGGAGTGTTCACAAGAGGTCGGAGGAGAAAACTAGCTCCAAAATTGCCCCAGCAAGGCTTTTGGCTCAAGATACCAGTACAGGAAGCATGCTGGGTCGAGGGCAAATTGCCTTGACCCGTTAGGCAGTGGAAAGAAGCGTGGTGGTGCATGGCGGAGGTGCTCCGATGAGGTGAAGAGATTGAGCACCTGGATCTTGCTCCAGGAAGAGGCAAGTTGAGTGGAGTGCAGTGGGGCATAGGGGAAGCAATAGGAAATGAAGTGGTGGCGTGCAACGGGGCGGAGAACAAGCGATGCACGGTGGAGGGGTTCGCCGGAGTCGAGCTCCGACGAACTATGAAGGTGGTGATTAACACTAATACAAGCAGAGAAAAATGAATCTAAAGGTGAGAAATTAAACTTAATGCTAATGGCTATCTAACATTGTAAAGAAAACGTACCTCAACTGGCCGAAGCCAAGAGATCAAGAATCTCACAGCCAAGGTGGCTGGAGATGGTGGAATCGGCTTAAGACCACGCCTGACTTCACTACAAATGGGTTGAAGAGGTCCCTGTCACAAACCACGATCCAGAGTGCACCAGAGGGGAGCCAAAGTAGGGCCAAAGGAGATTCAAAATTGAATGGAGGAGGAGGGTGGAGTTTTATACAAATGGTTGGAAGGCTGGGAAGATCGAGGTCCAACAGGCGCAACAACGTTGCACTCCTCGAGGAATCACACCCACATGATGGAGGGTGGATCGAGGATAAAAAACGGTGAAGGAATCAACCCAAAAGGATGAATGGATCCTTGGGAAAAATCGAGGAAAGTGGGTCAAGGTTAGGTCCGACAAGATTGTAGGGCTAGGTCAGCTAGTTGACCGAGGTCAACCAACGAAGCCACCTGGTTGGTCTACATGGACCAACCAGGGAAAACCAACCCCAAAATCATTATAAAATAAATAATAAATATTAAATGATTATTAATTTTACATTATAAAAATAAAAAGGTTATTATTTTCTGTAGTATTTTAATATGAATTTTATTTATTTTTTTGAGTTTATTTATTACAAATTAATTTTTAGGGTTTTATTTATAGGTATATTCATCTACGTTTTGGGTATTTTGTTTTTATTTTGTATTTTTGATTTTATTATATTATTTTATATATTTATAACTTTTTTATATACATAAATATAATTTTATTTTATTTTTCTGATATATTATATACACTTGATTACATATAAGTATATAATATATAAGTATAAGTATTGTATATTCATCTATGTATTTTTCTATATTATTTTATTTTTATATTTTATTTATAGATTTTATTCTATTTTAATCATGTACATTTATTATAAATAACATTTACAAAATTATAAAAATATAAAATTATAAAAATAATAAATAATAAATAAAATGAATAATTTATATAGGTAAACTATACAATAGATGTCCAAAACCTAACTTTCACATCTTAAGTCCAAAAGTATGAAACCACCTTCATTAAATAACTTATTAAAAGTTATATACAATTAAATGTGATTCGATACAATTTGAGTTTTTATTTCGGAGATATGGGTTTGAGAACTTGGGATTTTGCATTTTATTTAGAGTATAAAATGTACACTGTATAGTATTTTTGTATGGAACCAATTTTGTATTTTTATTTGTATTTTTATCTACAAATTTCATGTACAAAGTTTATTTATTTGATATATAAATCAAAGAAAATAAAATAGGTGTCTCGAAAACGGAATATTGATGAATAAAAGAAGGGAATTTTATTGAATTATTCACCCTTATCTCCCCCTACTTTATTTCTTGTCGACCCAGTCATCAAGATGCCTAGGTCTCAGGGTTTAGGATCATAAAATACTTTTGGCATTTTATTCCTTTTCTTTTCTTTATTCTATAATTTTGGCATTAAAAACTATATTTTATAGACAACAAATGGAACAAATAATGAATGTTAATTTGTACAAAATAATGATATTTACATGCATTAGATAGGATTTTTAAATCCAAAATGATAGAATAATGCTATTTACATGCATTAGAAAGCTGTCACTAGAACTCTAGCTGATCATGAATATCTGGTGAAGACGACCCTACTGGTGTATCTATACTTGGTGCTGGCTCACTCTCCACCCTAGTTGTTGGCTCTGTGGGAATCAGATAAGGCAAGTAATCATCGAAATCATCCAGGTCTATGTTTGAATCCGAGAGATCTGAATTAGAAGCACAAGAAACGAAATCTTCTTTGCTATCCTGAACATGGTCGTCAGCCTCAGAAGTGTCCTCGGCCAAGAGTGTGCTCTCCAAACTCTCCTCTGCTATAAGCTGTAAATCTGTAGTGTCTGAAGGTGAGAGAAGGGCTCTTGAAACGGAGTCAGACCAAGCGGCTTCATCATCAGTGATCACAAAGTCGCTCCTGGTGGACGTCTCGCTCTGCCTCTATCGTCTGCTCTGCATCGTCGAACTGCTCTGAGCAAGCTGAATCTCGCACTCTAGTCTCATCGACCATCTCTATACTCTCTCCTTCGATGTGAAAGTACATCTTCCCGCTATCATGGTCAGACACCGTCTTGGCTGTGGCCAAGAATGGACGTCCTAGAATGATGGGGGTATCGGTAACAGCCTCAGGGATCTCCATGTCCAACACAACGAAGTCCACGGGGAATTCAGGCCCTGAATTGTGACGACGACATCCTTCAACAACCCCTTCGGCCTCTTGATAGAACGATCAACAAACTGAAGGACTGTCCTACTCTGTCTAAGAGGGCCAAACTCGAATCGGTCGAGTAATGCTGTCAGATGAAGGTTGATGGAAGAGACGCTGTCTAGTAGAGTACGATCAAGTCTCTACTCATGAACATGGCATCTGACCTAGGGAGCTCCTGCATCTGGCCTCTTGGCTGGCAAATGTTTCTGGATGGCGAAGTAGGTGGCACGGGTGAACACATGGATTTTTGCCTAATGGTTCCTCTTTTTCCTACGGATGGTGGTCTTCTCTCTCAACTTCTTTTGGAAGAGAGGGATGCGATCAAGTACCTCCCATAGAGTCAACTGAATGTGAAATATGTCTATCATCTGATGTCTGAACTCTAATTGTTGGTTATTTTTTGGATTTTCTTTTTTATTCCCTTTTGCCAAATGGAGTGCTTGAGGGAAGGGGATAATTGAGCCCTCCTCAGATAGAGGTCTAGGAACATGTTCCTGCTGTTGTGAGGGAATGCAATCCATACAAGTATCATCATGCATCACATATGAACTCGAAGATGAAGAAACCTTTCCTTTATTAATTTTTTTGTTCTTTTTTATATGGTTTTGAGATACAGAATTGAGAGAAAACACAACTAGAGTAGAAATGGTGGCATCAGTACCACCCACGGCATCGTGCTTCGCGGCATCAGCACCGCGCTCTGGCTTAACATCATCTAGTATGGTGGCATCAGTACCACATGCTGCATATGGGGAAACGACAGCCTCAGTACCGTCAGTTGGATCAACGTCCTTGGTGGCTTCAGCACCACTGTCATCAACACCATCATCAGCGGCATCAACACCGTTGTCCTCCTCATCTGGCGCTCCTAGATCATCATGGTGTCGTCACTCAGACGAGGCACCGCCGACTGGCATCCTACCGCTCCTAAGTGTAATAAAGTCAACATCAAATATGTATGAAGAAATATCGCCCAATGAATCATTACGAGTGGTGGTCTCTATGAACTGTACCTGCTCAAACTTCCTCTTGAGGTTGTTCAGGTTGGGCTCGATCTGAGCGGGTATGACGGCCTTGCCCTTTATAATCTCCCTCATCTCCTGGCAAAACTCATCCATCTCCGCTTAAAGGATGCCTGCTGGTCTGAGAGTAGGCGGGTTAGATCGTCAAGAGTCGTGTTCTCATAGGCTGGCTCATGAGAATCGGATGGGTTGCCTCGCTGCAAATGAGGCTGCTGCTGGAACTGGTGAGGGGGAGGTTGAGTGAACTGCTGCTGAGGCTACTGCTGCTGCCTCCACTGTCATTCCTGCTGGTAGGGACGGGGACCTGACTGGTAATACTGGTGTTAGTGGGAGTACTGGGTCTGCTGTTGAGGCTGGCTGCTTGATCTGCCCTGAGCTGGAGGCTGCTGCTGGGATGAGGTGCCTCCGTTAGATCACCTGAATCCAAGGTGATCTCGACGGATCCCAGGCCGTTGCCGGTTATACCAAATCCCGTTGACTTCTATCAATGGCTCCTGCTCATAAGGGTGGGGGGACTGCTAGTGGTTGATCCTGCTGATACACCACCATCTGAGTGTCCTGAGATGGCGGTGGCTGAGAGTACTGCTGCTGCAACGGATGAACCGGCTCCGCCTGAATGTGATGAACCTATCAGTACTAGGCGGAGTGCTGAGAAGAGCTGCTGCTGCTAGGGTCAGCCCGTGACCTGAGACGGGGTCGAGACGCCGTCTGTGCTTCATGGAGACACATGATCTAGGTCTTCAGGTCACTCAAAGTCTGTGCCAACCGGTCGATCTGCGTCATGCCGTGGCACAGCTTCTTCTCGATGATCTCAATGCGATCCAACTTCTCACTGATGATGCCCATGTTAGCTGCTGATGACTTTTCCTGTGCTGCTACTAACGCAAAAGTGGATGGACACACAATCAACCCATGCTATCCTCTGATAGGAAACGGCCTGTGGAAGGGACTTCCCATTAGTGTAGACTCATGTTTGGGACATCACGGTGTAGTTTTCGACCATCTTCTCATAGATGGACCAGACCTGATCCTCATCCTTGGTGAAGTAGGAGCCCCCACAAGAAGCATTAACAAGCCATACAACTCTGATGTCAACCCACAAAAGAAGCTCTGCACTAAGTTGGGCTTGGATATGTCATGGTGTGGACACCGGTCAATGAGCTCACGAAATCGATCCCACACCTCATGGAACTGCTCGTTAGGGATCATGGTGAAGTTGTTGATCAGATCCCTAACTGCATTGGTTCGGCCGAGTGCATAGTACTTGTTGAAGTACTCGGTTTGGAGCTGCTCCCAAGTAGTCATCTTACTCCCTAAATGCTTCAGCCAGTAGGCTGCTCTGTCGACGAGGGATAACGAAAATGCTATCATCTTTATGGTATCCTCATCCACAAATCTGTCATGGACTGTGCTGCAGATCATCTCAAGCTCCTGCAGGTGCAGATGCGGCTCCTCGGTGGCAAGCCCATGGAATTTGGGCAAGAGATGAATGGTCTGGTGGCCGAGCTTGAAGTCGCCCAGAATTTCCGGACCTGGATCTAGCGATGTATAAGGGTTGCACCAGGGTTGTATAACTCCCTCATCAGCCTGGCAAGTCTAACTGACTCCTGCGGCTCTTCTGGTTGTCCTCCATCTCCTCCTCCAGCTGCTCCTGCGGGGATCTCTCCACCGGCTGCTATCGGTTGCTCCTCTCTATCAGCTCGCATATGTGCTAGTTCCCAATGCACTTCATCCATAAATGCTCCCTGATCCCGGATCTGTCTCTGCATCACCTCCAGGGATGCTAGGAGTGTGTTGTTGATGGTGCCTGATCCAAAACATACGTAGAACTCTGGGGCTGCTCATCGATGCGTCCGTCACTGTTAGCCATCTCGCGGGTCTCTACAAAGGCAAAAGACCCGAACTCAGGCGTTGTTATATGAACAAATAGTTGTGCTGCTGGTCTCTGCTCGAGCACCTCAGGACTAGAAGAAGGGTGGTCGAGGGGGAACAGGGTGGAAGTGAACTCAGGTTCGGAGAGCAGGTCTAAGCTCACCGGAACCTCCCTAGATGAGTGGGTCGGAGTGCTCGAGAGTGGTGCTATCAAAGGCAGCCTAAGGGACCTCCGACCCATCATCATTATCTGGAAATGGTGTGAATGAGATCAGGATGCAAACGAGATTAGCAGTCAAACCCCCAATTCACCTACTCAATGATGAGCTGATGACCGTGAAGAATCAGTCGATCATCTTGTCAATTTTATTTTAGGTGATAAGTCAGTCTTGCAGAGCGATTAAGCGAGCTGGTAGGAACCTGATCCTCCCAAGAGACTGGTTGATCCCAGAGCTAGATCTTTCCCAGCTAGTATGAATTGCAGACCATTTACCGGCTACCTGATCAATTCAGTCTGTTAAGGATATCGCGACCTGCTTTACCGGAGACAAGAGAAATCCTCATTGGAGAACGACTAACCCTAAGAACAGTAGTCTAACGAGAGTTCAGGTGCGGCTCTAGCCTAGTGTGCGGGTCGCTCTCTTGCTCAAGCAAACCAAACAAGGAGGGGATGACTCTCCAAAACAATTTGTTAGGTGAGATGTATTTTAAGATCAAGTTTGCATTAACATTCCCAATTTTATGATTTTCTCTTTTGTTGGTATTTTTCAAAAAAAAAAACAACGCCTAACGATTTTTTCAAGCTCCTGATTTTTTTAAGTCCAAAACAGGGGGAGAAGTCGAAAAAGCCGATGCGCGATTCAAACATTATGATGCATGCAAAGTAAAGATGCGTACCTGTCGTCAGCACTCTACATGCAGGGTGATCTGCGCATAAATTTAAATGTAGAATTTAAATTAATCTAAATGATGCAAGAAGAAAACATCCTTAAACAAGCAATTTCTAAATATCGTGAAGCACATTAGTTAACTGATTAGAGAGAGAGAGAGGTCGATGTCCAGTCTTGGATGCCGATAGGTGTCCGCCACAACGGATCCTGCACGCGTTGAATACAACCTCTAGCGGTACGTGACCTCTCAATCAATCAATTTAACTTTTTATTTTGAGTTATTAATAAGGTCTAATTACGAATCTACAGGTGCAAGTAGTCTATTAGGGATTGGGCCTTAAAAAATTTATGTCACTGTCAAGGAAATTCATAAGTCTAGAGGCCAAATTCTTCGAGAATCAAAGAGAAAAGATGGTGGTCAAAACAAAATCGGCGAAAACTACAGTGAGGTCCCCCGAGCACACCGGTGCTCGACGAAACAGACCCCGATAAGATTAAGTCCAAGAAGAAATGTCCAAGGGTCCAAGATTTATTACAATAATAAGTGATATGAAATAAACCTAACTACCCTACTCTACTCTATCTAATGTAACTAATCCCTGCTCTTCTCATGCTCCTCTTCGGGTGCGGTTACTCCAACCGAAAGCCGCAACATCCTCGGGTAGTCCCTCCCACAAAAAGACAAGCAAGAAGAATGTCGGAAAATTAGTTATATAAGATAGAGATAAAAAGATATAAAAATCTAAAAAGACTACTAAGCCGTGCTCCCCGGCAATGGTGCCATTTTGATGACACGCTTTGCAACTCGGGTTAAGGAATCAGATAAATCTCAAAAGGTCATTGGGACCCCAGTCACAAAGCTGAATCAACAAGAAAAAATTGAGAACCACTCAAACAACAAATATAAATCAATCAAATCAATGTCAGTGATCTCCTCTTTTTTATTTTAACCCGGTATAGAGACCATGGTCGAACTCAAGGAGCACGAGTAAAACCTACGAAGTAGTCATGATCAGACAAATAAGGCATATTTTTGTTAAAGTTTAATTTTGCATTTTTTTATAGTTTTTAATTAAGGAAACAAACATGCAAACAAGGAACCTAAGGCTTACAAACAAGCTTCCATAATTTTTATTAAAGTAAAAAATGCTAAAAAATCAGATTTTTTATATTTTTTTAAATATTCAGATGTTTTTGGTGATTTTATGGGGTTTTTCCAATTTTTATATGATTTTATAAAAATCAAACAAAGTCAAACATGGAAAATAGTGTACAACCTAGACTAAAAGGCAAATCTAAAATACTAAAAGTGCCCTAATGTCTTGCTTGTGATTTTTATGAAAAAGTAAATAAAAATATCTACCAACAAAAACTGAAATCCTAATTTTTTTGATTTTTTTAGAATTTCTAGCGATTTTTATAAGTTTTTAAGTGTTTTTAGATTTTAGGATTTTTATAGGAGTTTTTAGATTTTAGGATTTTATAGAATTTCTAGCGATTTTCTAAAAGTGCACATTTGGATTTTTTTATAAGTTTGAGATAATTTTTATATTTTTATGTATTTTATAAAATAGACAGAACACTTCTTTAGCGTTTTTGATTTTTAGAAAATATCAAATAAAACTAAATTAATTAACAAAAATCACCATAAATATTACGTGTTAGCAGGAGCTAATAATATTTTTTATGGAATTTTTGGAGTTAATAGGTATTTATTTATTAAAAAAACACACACAGCTTATAGGGACCTAATTGCAATTATACTAAAGCTTACGAGCCAAATATTAACTCCCATAAAAATTTCAGGGCCAATAATGCAAGAAGTTCAATTGATAAAAGTACATGCTGAATAACCCACGCACAAGGGTATAACTGTAAATACCAGAAAACTTCTATTCAAAGCATAATAGTAAAAAGTTCAGGGGTATATCATGCAAATACACCAGCTATGCATGTGAGATAACACGTGTTTCCGGTCAAACAAGACTGGAGTGCAAACACACAAAATAATAAGGGTCCGCATACAAAATACCCAAACTAATTTAAACTATGACAAACAGTACTAAACAATAAAAAGCAAAGCAGAAAGGGCCTAAGTGAAATTTACCCTTTATTACACGCGATCCAATGACCGAGAACGTCCCACTTACGACCGGATGGTTGTGCTTCACGGATGACGCTTCAACGATGAAGGGTGCAGATAGGATCTTCAGATCGATCTAACGTCCGAGGTTCTCCCGTGGATGGATGGTAGAGATTAGAACTGGAGGAACCTTCGATTGGACGACGGGGAGGTCGTTTGGAAGATTGGGGAAGAACTCGCTGATAACTAAGAATTTCGGCAATCTTAAGTTCCACACAAAGCAGGAACTCAGTCGAAGTATCGACCACTCAGAAATCCCTAATTAATCAACAATTAACCCACACTCACTCAATCAAACAATGACAAGCAAATGTGAAGTTAAAATTTATTTTTAACTCTACATAAATGATGTATAGAAGCAAGTACGTAGAGAGTTCGAACACAGGGAGCAAGGCAGGATAGATCCACAAGTGTATGTGTGTGTGTGTGAAAGTGATGTGGTTGTCTACACTATGCAAATGAAAATATTTTTGTGGGTTTTTAATTTTTAATATATTTTTTTAATTTTTAATTTTGTATTTTGATTTTTAATTTTTCTGATTCTATATTTTCTGTTTATATTTTATATTTTTTAATTTTCTTTTTCAATATTGGAATATATAAACTATATAATAAAATGGGTGCTAGAATATTTATAGAAATATGTAAAAATACTTAAAAATTCAGAAATAAAATCTTTTTGGTCTTTTTGTATTTTTTTACTATTTTTGTGATTTTTGGGGTTTTTCAAAATGTTTTTGAAATTTTTATAAGGAAAAATAAAGGAAAACAGGGAATAACTCACTGGTCGAACTTAAAATGGGATGGAAAAATATCAAATAATCTCAAAATTTTCCTAAATTAGTTTCAAAATAAAGAGAATAAAATATAGAACCTACAGGACCTGAGTTTGCATTTTTTGAGTTTTCTATGATTTTTTAGATTTTTTGGAAGATTTTGGGTATTTTCTGATTTTTAGGGTTTTTCTTTTGAAATTTTTAGTGATTTTTGGACTGACACTAAAATAGGATAAAATAGATAGTAGGTAATTTTTTTTGGAATTTTTCTAGGTGTTTTAATATTTTTTTGGTATTTTCTAATCTAGAAAGTAGCTAAAATCATGTTTTTGATTTTTAATAAATATAAAAATGCAATAAAATGCAAATACAAAAATATAGCATGAAAGTGCAAGTTAACAGAGCCTATGTGATTTTTTTGGTGATTTTTGGAATTAATATGATGCGTGAAATAAATAGAACAAGCATATAAAAATAACTAAGCCTGACAGGGGTATAAGTGCAAATATCAGAACATCCAGGGGAAAACATGCAAATTTTCCACAAAATATAACACTAAATATTCACTTTAATGGACCAAATACAAATTTAAGTACCCGCGGGGGTACGCCTGCAAAATGTCCACCAGGGCGCGTGACTAGCACGCGCTTGGGTAGGACCTAGCGATTTCCAAAATGCTTGTGGGCTTACATGCAATTGTCCCTAAAATATAACACTTAATATTTAATTCCCTGGACTGAAACGAAATACAAAAATGATCAAGGGCCTCGCTGCAAAAAGGCCAACACCTCACGTGAACAGGTCACATGAGGTGACGTGGCCGATGACCTACTTACAAATATGGAGAGTTCAAGGGCCTACTTGTAAATTTTACAAAAGTTTTTAAACAACATATGAAAGTTTAAGAGTCTCAAAATAAATTACAAAAATGCCAGGGGTTGAGTTGCAAAATACCCAAGGCTAAGGCGAGAACGGACGGCGGAAGAAGCTTCACTTGTCCACGTGTCCTCGCCTCCTTGCACGATGACGCTTCGAAACGCACGACTGAGATTAGATGCGGCGGTTCTGATCGAACGACTGGAGAAGATCTGATCCGACAGTGCTGGGAAGACCTGGAGGCAAAGCTCGATCGGACGGTCGTGGACTCCCCTTCAAGAACAGGGAAGAACACGGCCTCCGACGAGCTTGGATCGACGTTGGGGCTTTGCTCCGGCCTCCTCCCTCGTCGCAGAAGACCTCCTTCGACTCCTGGGAGGTTCCTGAGTCCATCGGCGGAGCCAAAAAGGCTCGAGGAGCTCCGATGCTCCATGGCGAAGCCCAGGAAAAATGGCGGCCCAGGTACCTGTTGTTTTTCCTAAATCGACCCTTTGCGGGGGTCTTTTCAGCTCCTGCAACTGCCAAAATGGTCAATGGAGGCGAGGGCAAAATGCCTCGACCTCCAGGGGTTCTCACAAGGGGTGAACATTGATTTCGATGCTCGCCGGAGCTTGCTCCGGTGAGGGAACTCGATTGAGCGAATCGATGGGGGATTGGAAGCGAAAAGAGGACCTAAGTGATTCTAAGACTACACGGAATGAAACGAGAACAAAAATGAAGGGAATAAACACCTCAAGGGGGGTACCCAAGGTTGAAGTACCTCGACGGGAAGGTCACCGGAGGTGGGGGTGGAACACGCCCAGATCGTGTCGATCCTCCGCCTTGAAGAAGGAGACTTGGAGCTGTCACCTCCAAGAAGCTCGAGCGAGTCCAGGGGGGAAATCTGGATGAATTGCGGTTCAAATTTTCAAAAGAAAATCGGAGGAGGTTATAAGGGGTTTGACTCTGGGGCGCTCCAAAGGACAAGGTCTATCGGGCGACATGATGCTCCAATCCTTGAGCTAATCACTGGGCGTGAAAGAGCAAAGATCGAGGGTCAAAAGCTGTGAAGATTGCGACACAAAAAAATGCAAGGAGCGGCCTGGAAAAATCGACAAAAATGGCGAAAACCGAGGCTCTGACAATGGCTAAGGGAGTAGGTCAGACAGTTGACCGGGGTCAACTGCCAGACCAACCTGGTTGGTCCACGTGGACCAACCAGGAAAAATCCCTTGTAAAATCAATAAAAAATAGTAAATGATATTATTTTATTTAGGTTATTAAAAAATATTTATTATTTTATGTAGTGTTTTATTCTGATTTCTAATTATTTTTATGGGATATATTTTTACAAGTTTACTTTTATACCCCTTATAGGTATGTTACCTATATATTTTATTCTTTTATTTTTATTTTATGAATTTTAATTTTATTATTTTTATTTATTATTTTATAAAATTATAAAATACTTTCATACACTTATTTTTATTTTTATTTTATTTTTCTGAAGTATTATATGTATTTAATAAAATAGAAGTAGTAATTATACATGTATGTATATGTCTGATACCTATGTATTAGATATAGAAGTATTTTATTTAGAGTTTTATTTGAGTTTTTCTTCTGATTTTAATATACAAACTTATTATAAGTAATATTTACAAAATTATAAAAATATAAAAATACAAAAAATAATGAATAAATAATAAATTGAATATTTTAATCTGTATAAGTATACAATGTGGGTCCAAAACTCAACTTTCAAACTGTAGCTCGACCAAATCCGAAACCACCGCCATTAGATAGCTTATTTTATTCTATATACAATTAAAGGTGAGTTTGCTGCATTTGGAGTTTTCATCTGTGAGATAAGGGTCTGGGAAGTTGGGATTCTGGATTTTTATTCAGACCATAACTTTTTATCTGTACATTATTTTTAAATGAAATCAATTTTGTATTTTTCTTTATAAAATTATCTACAACTTTTATGTACAAAGTTTCTTTATTTGATGTATAAAAAGTGGAACCAAAAATAGGTCCCAAAATGAATTGAAAAGTATAGGTATTTGGCCCTTATCTCCCCCTACTTTATTCCTTGTCGACCTATTCATCAAGATGCCTAGGTCTCAGGGTTTTGGGTCATAAAATATTTACAATATTTTATTCTTTTTCTTTTCTTTTATTTATTCTATAATTTTGGCTTTAATTACACTATTTTATACACTATTTAAATGCACATGTATGGATGCTAAGATTATGTATTTAATGCTATTTACACGCATTTACTAGGGTTTTTGAGGCCAAAATGATAGAATAAAGATGATGAAATGTGGATTCATAATCCCCCTATACTTTACCTTTGCTAGTCCCTAGCAAACACTTATGCAATAAGTGCAAAAAGAAAAAGAAAGAAAAGAAAAAGAAGAACTTGGATTTGGTTTAATTATCAAACTTGTCTTCACAAAATCAAAGTTTGGAGCTCAAGTAGGACCTTTGGAATTTCAGTGCAGGCAGAACCTTAATGAGAACCGGATTTGAAATTCAACAGTCCCTGAGAATCCCAAAAACTCTGTTCAAGTCTCCTCAATAGCCAGGTCAGAAATATTTCAATCCATACGCAAACCCTTACGACTATGAATCTGACTCGTACAGTGTAAGTGATGGTGGCTCTCCCCAACTAGAATAACAAAGAAACTGACTTCTCTAGGACGACAACCCAATGATTCCCCAATCCAACAACTCCATCCTCGAGGAGCGGGGTATTCCCTTCTAAGTTCAAGTGGCAACCAACTCAAGAGGAGGGGGTGAAGAGAAGAATGGACGATAGCCAGTGTAGCTACCTATCCTGGGATGCAAGACCAGTGTAGTCAAGTCATCCAGCTGCAGGCTCACATATTTGACTTTGGAACTCAAGCTTGCTTATTGGCTTTACAACATTTGTACATACGTTGCAGGCCTTTTTTATTTTTGTACATGTCTGAACTTTTTTTTGAATACTATTCACATCAGCATTTACATAAGGAGTTTTTCCTCTTGAGCCAGTAGACTATCCCTCTTTTGAAGCTTTATCGCAACCCAAAACCTCCTGTCTTTAGACTTCCTAATCACTGGATGGGTTGGGGTGCACTTCCCTCCCTAGAGGAGGACAAATGTTTCCACTTGTGTGCGTCTCATACCGGCAAATCCAATCCCCTCACCACTCCAACTGAGTTGAGCCATGTGAAAGGTGCAGGTGTCCAAGTTAGGTCATTATCAACAAGAGTCGTGCGTGTGCTCCGAAATACTCTACTTAGGCAGTCAAGAATCCATTGAACCGAGTCTCGTGATCCTCAAAGAATTAAGTCAACTAGACCTGAAGTACCTCAAACCCAGTTCCTATAAGGTTCCTGTTATTAGGTAGATTTTAAGGTCCAATCAAGCTCCAATCTCCGGATTTTACTTAGACTCGCTCAACTATCAAACTCAATCCGAAAAATGCACATGCTATGCAATGCAGAAAATATTTTTGTGATGCAATTTTCAAGATTTTGAACTTTTTATGGATTTTTGAAAAGATGATGATGATGCATATGCAGATGCAATTTTTTATCTTTTTCAAAAAGATTTTTCAAATGTTTTTGGATTTTAATTTTGCAAATATTTTTGAGATTTTTGAAAACAAAAAGATTTTGGTTGAAAACTAGGTGAAAATATGTACACGGGAGTGCTTCTTATATTTACAAGAAGTGGGTTTAAGAGTTTACAAGGGTAAGTGATCAGTTTTATACATATATGTATATAATGGATTTTAGTGAGATGTATGTATTCCTCAAACTTACGTGGCACATGTTTTTCAAAGAATTTTTGAAAACTCTAGTCCGAAATAATTTTTACAAACAGTTTTACAAACATGTACACACATTTGAAAATCATTTTGCAAAGGTTTTCAAACAGTATAGATAGATTTTTCAAAACATTTTTGCAACCATTTTTCAAACCATTTGCAAATCATTTTTCAAACATTTTCTTTCACACAAAGAAAATAAATTTTTACAAACCATACATTTTACACAGGTTGAAAACATGTAACAAAATATTTTCAAAATAGCTTTAATAGATGTTCACAAAGATTTTCAAACTATTTTTCAAACATTTTGCAAAAAAATAATTTCACCTGATTTATTAATCAGTAAATACAAAAGGAATTTTGAGGAACAAAACACCTTTTTATTAAGGTTTTTAATGAAATTTAAAGAATTATTAGCCTTATTATTCAGAAAATACGAAAGTATGAGTTATGGCTAAAGTATATATACAGTATATACGACCCCATATACTTAGCTTGAGCTATGTCCTCATAGATCGGAGAGAAAAGAGAAGACATAACTTGTACTAAGTATTTTTTTTAATACTATTCACAGCAGCATTTACATAAGGAGTTTTTCCTCTTGAGCCAGTAGACTATCCCTCTTTTGAAGCTTTATCGCAACCTACAGCCTCCTGTCTTTAGACTTCCTAATCACTGGACGGGTTGGGGTGCACTTACCTCCCTAGAGGAGGACAAATATTTCCACTTGTGTGCGTCTCATACCGGCAAATCCAATCCCCTCACCACTCCAACTGAGTTGAGCCATGTGAAAGGTGCAGGTGTCCAAGTTAGGTCATTATCAACAAAAGTCGTGCGTGTGCTCTGAAATACTCTACTTAGGCAGTCAATAATCCATTGAACCGAGTCTCGTGATCCTTAAAGAATTAAGTCAACTAGACCTGAAGTACCTCAAACCCAGTTCCTATGAGGTTCCTATTATTAGGTAGATTTTAAGGTCCAATCAAGCTCCAATCTCCGGATTTTACTTAGACTCGTTCAACTATCAAACTCAATACGAAAAATGCTCATGCTATGCAATGCAGAAAATATTTTTGTGATGCAATTTTCAAGATTTTGATCTTTTTATGGATTTTTGAAAAGATGATGATGATGATGCATATGCAGATGCAATTTTTTTGTCTTTTACACAGGTTGAAAACATGTAACAAAATATTTTCAAAATAGCTTTCAATAGATGTTCACAAAGATTTTCAAACTATTTTTCAAACATTTTGCAAAAAAACATTTTCACCTGATTTATTAATCAGTAAATACAAAAGGAATTTTGAGGAACAAAACACCTTTTTATTAAGGTTTTTAATGAATTTTAAAGAATTATTAGCCTTATTATTCAGAAAATACGAAAGTATGAATTATGGCTAAAGTATATACATAGTAAATACGACCCCCTATACTTAGCTTGAGCTATGTCCTCATAGATCGGAGAGAAAAGAGAAGACATAACTTGTACTAAGTATATGCAAGTCTAAAGAATGAATAAATGAATCAATGAGAAGTTGACCGTCCCCCCTATACGTAGGATCAAATAATCCTAAGTATAGCAGACTATACACAATGCAGGAAGGGTCAAGGGCGGGAATGAACAGATCGTACTCAGACTGTCTCCCCCTATACTTAGGATCAAATAATCCTAAGTATAGACAAGAAGAGGAGACAATGGAGAGGATCGAAGAGAATGAAAGATCTTGGGGTGCACACCCCCTATACTTAGGACAAAGTACGCCCTAAGTGTGGAAAACTGTCTACAAGGGCGGCACCTTTTTGATAGATAAAGACGATAGAAAAGGAAAAGAAGAAAATAAGAAAAGAGATGAGATTGGAAATGAGATCAGCGGATGTACACACCACTCCCCCTATACTTAGGGTAAAAGAGGCCCTAAGTATAGGCAACGACAGGAGTGATGACACGGAACAATGAAGGAACACTCAGCTCGTCCACCCCCCATACTTAGGACAAAGTGCGTCCTAAGCAAGGCAAACACGAGAATGGGTGGACGAGAAAAAATGGGAGATAGAGCAGAGGTATACACAAAAGAATATACAACAGAGATGGATATATATATGATCAAGAAGGTAGAAAGCAGACCTTCTTGCGAGACCGCTGAGGGATAGATCTGGTGTGGTGTATGTCGACATCGGGGTCCACAGTGGACGGAAGCTGATCAGGGTCGACAGCGGGAAGGCCCTCAGTTGAATCGAATCGAAAAGGGACGAACTGGTCAATGGAAGTAGTCTGGCTGGGTTCGCCCTTGGTGGTCTTATGATGTGAAGGAGCAGACGGACGAGTGGAAGAAGTACATCTAGGTCCGGCCTTCGAAGTCTCGCAGATGTCAAAGTGGATTGGGACAAACTCATCATCCTCGTAAGAAGTGTAATCGGAGTCGTCCTGCGAGGTCTCGTCCAGGTCAAAATCAAAAGGAACGAAGTCATCAGTGGAAGTATACGAACTCTGTTCGTCCTCAAGACTCTCACCTGAATCCTTGTCTTCAACAAGAGGCCTGCATTTATCAAAATAAATGGCAGCATCATAACCGACCTCAATCATCTTTACTTGTGAGTGACCAGGAACAGACTTATCAGTGGAAGTAGTCAAACGAGGTCCGTCCTGTCTAGTCTTGGTATCTGCCCTCCGCTCAATGGGATCAATCATGTAGATACTTTGGATTTCATCAACACATCACCACACACCAGGAGGAGGAACTGCGAGGTCTATGCTTTCCGATTTCCTCCCCTTTCGGGGGATTCGTCGGGTCTCATCAGTGGTCGCTAAGCAAACATCTCTAGTAGCATCAGATCGGTCACAGGCCTCGGAGTCAGCTAGAATCAGTGAAGGTGCAGGTCTCTGATCAACTGTGGGTGCGGTGATCGATACTTTGCTCTCGTTAACAAGACGGAAGCGAATCTCCCCTGATCCATAGTCGATAACGACCCTCGCAGAGGCGAGGAATGGTCGTCCCAGGATGATTGGAGAGGGCTTCCCTGTGGAGGTCTCCATGGGCAACACGACAAAGTCAACATGATGGCTCGTGCCCTGAATCGAAATGACGACGTTTTCAAGGATACCCTGCGGCCTCTTGATAGATCCATCAGCAAACTGAACGATCATCCTGGTTTTCTTTAGAGGCCCTAAGTGAAGAGACTGTACCATCGAGAAGGGTAATATGCTAATAGATTCACCGCCGTCCAGGAGAGTGCGATCACAAGTGTAGTCAGAGATGGTGCAAGTGATGAAAGGTGTAGCTGCGTTCTTCTTTTTGGGAATGAGATGGTGTGTGATGGCGTGGGCAGTGGCCATGGTCAGAATGTGACGCTCAGATCTGCTCCTCCACTTTCTCTTCTTGGGAAGAGGAGCATATAATTGGGTCATGGCCTGCTGAAGTGGGGCATAAATAATCTCATGAATGGTGGCCACCACTTCGGGTTCAATCAACATTTTTTTGAATTTTTGGACTTCCTCCATACAAGGGAGGAAGTCGGAATCAACATCTACACGAGGCATGCCAAGAGCAGTCTGTACAGCGGCATCCTCGGGGTTAAAGGTGGGATTAGATGTGAATGGATGTGTGGTCAAGGGTTCTAGCAAGTGGACTCTCTCCTCACAATATGAATCAACCAAGTGTCTCCCCAACTCTTTTTGTGTTTTTAAAATTTTCTCATTTTTTTGTATTTTGGGCGATTGCAAGCTCCCATGATCACCGACAAGTAAATCCGTATCCCCGACGAAAGGAGCATTAATCTGATTATTCCTCAAGATAGCAAGATTATCATTCATCAAATCAATGCGCACCATCATCCGGTTCAAGATATCACTCATAGAGATCGAGGGAGGTGACTACAACAGGTCAGACTCGGGTGGATGTGAAGGTGGAGGTGGATAGTATACAGATAAGGGTGGAGGTGGGTAGAAGTCCGAGGTCTGATACTGTGGATGAGGCGGGTATATACAAAAATCAGAAAAAGTAGGAGGAGGATCCTCCTGATAAAAGGGAGGTGGACCGGCTGGAGCGAGCGAGAAATCCGCAAAGTCCGGATAAAAAGTACTCAAGGGGTCCATCTCAAAAACAAAAGAAAATGATTCAGGGGAGCACGACAGTCAAGTCAAGAGAGCGAAGAAGAAGGCGCAAATGCGCAGAAGCGATCTAGGACACACACCAAACAATCACAGACAAAAATGAAAGTAAATCAAACCCTCAATTCACCTACTCGACTCGGTAGAGACCGCAAAGAGCGGTCTTTTTATCTTGTCTGTTTTAGAGTTAGGTGAGAAGTCCAAAATTGCGCAAACACTTAGGGGGCTGAACGTGGGATTTGGGCACTAACCTTAGTGTGTGCGCGAGCAAGTAAAAACGAAGATAATGAGGAGATTACTCGCCCCAATACAAGATTTTCTTTTTGGTGGATTTTAGGGCCAAGTAATATTAGCAATCCCAATTTTATTGATTATCACTTTTTTTGGATTTTTAGTGAGAAATGCACGCGCCTAACGAGGATTCAATTTTACTTAGCACCTAGGTTGGAAAAATCAGAGGGAGAGTCGGAAAAGCAATGCAAGCGGTAAATAAATGATGAATGCTAAAGCGTAAATGCTCACCTTGCCTCCAGCACTCTACATGCAAAGATGCTCAGCAGAATTGAAACCTATCTATATGCAAATGCAACTGATGAAATCGCCCTAAGTTTCAGAAATTGCTATTAGCGGGAAGCACCACAAGCTGACCACCAATCCTTAACCCTAGAGTCCAGTCTAGGCTCACCCCTCCTCCTCTCGACAAATCGAGTTCAGGAGAAGCGCTTTGCGGGGAGAGCTCGCGGCGCGGCATATCAAAGACAGTGAATCAACTGTTTAATGATTTGACTAAGTCCAAACGATACTATAGGCACATGCAAGGGTGATTAATGTGTTTGGCCCTAATCTATCGTAAGAAATACCTAAAACTAAAGGCTCAATCACACAAAATAAATAAAAATAAAACCGAGAAAATAAAATAAAAAATGCGATGAAAAATCCGTAAAAACCGCGGCGAGCCCCCAGGTGTACAAACACCTAGAAATTAGGCTCGGGAGTCTAAATGTCTGGGGGTACCTGTATTTTTGCAATAAAAGAGTCTCTCTCTCACTTAAAATTACAAAAATAGATACAACACAAAAATGCTCAAAAATACGACTGTCTTCTCAAGTCCTCCCTGCCTTCTTTGATGCTATGTCAGAAGTCTCCTGCCGCCTTCACGTGGGTGCACCGACGCCCAAGGTAGAGCATCTCCCTCGATCCGCGGTTCCTCGCATAAAGTCAACAAGGAAGAGTGATTAGACAAGTCAAGCAATGATATCAAATAAGTGAACAAATAAAGAAAGCAGAAATGTAGACAAGTATCACAAGCACGAGAAAAATGATCTACGCGTTGTTGCTCCCCGGCAACGGCGCCATTTGATAATCAGGAATTTCCAACGGTCTTGTGATAAGCGTCCCGACCACTAGGGTATAAGGTGCTAAACGGTCGTTGTGACCCAAGCGATCAGGATGGCTCGATCAAGAAAAAATATAGACCACCAATAAAGATAAAATCAACTCGAAACACGATAGCGGTCTTGCTATTAATTTAACCTGGTATAGCGACCAGGGTCGATCACAAGGAGCACGGATTGGCCTTGCGGCCTACGAAGTAGTCAAAAAGAAAAGGAAATGAAACCAAAAGGGTATTTTTGGTGGTTTTTAATTCTTTTTATATTTTTTTTGGATTTTTAAGATATTAAAAAAATAATAAAGACAAGGAAACTACACACTTCAACAATTTATTAAATGCACTAAAAATCAACCAAAAATTCAAATAAAAATATTTTTATGTGTTTTATAATTTTTACTGTTTTTAGAGAATTTTTGGGATTTTTCTGATGTTTATTGAATTTTCTAAAAATAAAACAAAGTCAAAAACTGTAGGTACTGTCCAGCCGAGTTTAAGGGGCTTAGATAAAATATCTAAGAGCCCCTAATAAACCGGGAGGTATTTTTCCTGTATAGAGAAGAAAAAAAGGAAAAATTGGGCACCTAATTTATTATTTTTGGGTTTTTAATTTATTTACTAGAATTTTTATGAGATTTTAAGTGTTTTGCAATTTTTAGGTGTTTTAGATAATGAAAAATAGCCAAAATTGGCTAGAAAATCAAGCAAGCAAAGACAAACAATAAGTGATTTTTTTTGTAATTTTTAAATGAGTTTTAATATTTTTTTGTGGTTTTCAAATCAGACAGTGAAGAAAATACGTGTTTTTGAATTTTTAAAAATATCAAAACAAAACAAAATTGTCCCCAAAAATCCTCGAAAATTTTACACTACGGCAGGAGCCATGTGTCCAATTTTCGTTGGATTTAGAGTATATTTGCTATTTTATTTAAAATCAAAATAAAGCAACAGTACACAGGGACCTATCTGCAATTATAACAAAGTTTTGGGTCCCTGGAATAACAACCCTGGAAAGTATAGGGTAAGGAATGCAAATTACCCCTCGGGCCACGCACGATACACGTGACTCAGGCCTGGGGGGACCTAATTGTCATTCCTATTTCTATAAATGCAAATCTTAACAAGCCAAAAACGCAGGGTTAATAATGCAAATGTACCAAAATACCACGTGTCGATGCACGTGTTCACCACTGGCAGGGGTATAAATGCAAATCACATAAAAGATAAGGTCCTCAGTGCAAAATTTACAAAAGTAAAAGAACTAAACTAGGTATTTACAGTACTAAATAGTAAAAACAGGAACTAAAGGGGCCTAGGAGCTATTTACCCCTTTTATTAATGTCGACGGCTGGATAAGCGCCACGTCAATGATCTGACGGTGGAAGAAGCGGGCGCTTTGACTCTGGAACGCAAGCCTGATCGGACGACCGAGGGCATTCCGCGTGGCAGATCTGACGGCCTACGTACGCTGCGGCGAAACCCTGGTTCAATCAACGGCTGAGAGATGACGCGTGGAGATCGGATGGCTGTGAATCACGAGTGTCTCTTCATCTAATCATGCGGCTCAGATCTATCCTCGAATGATCGGACGGTTACGCAACTCCTCGGATGGACGGTTCAGATGTAAACTGGAGCACCGAGGATGATCTGACGGTGCGAGGAGGACCTGGAAGAACTATCGGCCGGCGAACTTCGCCGGCCCAAATCTCGAGCGTGGGGGCTCCTCGTCGGTCGTTGGAAGGCTGAGAAGAAACGTGGGAGCCTTCCGCGTCTGATGGCAAGCTCCGATGATGACGGGAAGCTCTGGAGAGCTCCGACGAAGCAGATGGCATGGAGCTGCTGTGCTCTGGAGTTTCGACCTCCAGATGAAGTCGAATATGCTTGATACCTGCACAGGAAGGGAGCTGGGTTGAGGGCAAACTGCCTCGACCCGTCAGAGCGGGAAATGGGTGGAAGATGAGGTGATATGGAAGCTGTCCGGTGAGCGGCGGAGGGTGAGAGCCGATACCCTGCTCCGGGGCGAGCTAGGGGGAGTGAAGGGTCGGAGAAGGTGGAGAGGGGTCTGGTGAGCGTAATGGCGGTGTCGGAAGGTGAATGGGTGGCCGGAGACGAAGGTTGGAGGCGGCGGAGCTACGGCTACCTGAATCTAAAAATCCTATTCTACGCTAAACTAGAGGCTAAGAAGGTTACCTGGCGAAGGCTGTCGACTGGGCTGGAGCTCAAGAAGCTCCGGGGTCATTGCCTGCAAGGGGGCGTCGTCTCCCCGAGGCTGGGCGCGCTCGCGGCGGCGTACGGCGGTGAAGACCACCGGATCAGTGGCTCCCGGCTTCCCGGGCCTCGCTGCAACTCCCACAAGCTCCGCTGTCACTCAGGCAAGGTGGAGGAGGTCACAGGCGATGAGGGGGAGATCCAAAGATGAATGAAAAGCTCGCCGGAGCTGTGACTATATACGCTCAGGGATCCGAGAAGGAAGGGATCGGGCAAGTCGCTCGTGCCTCGGATCCCTAAGATCCACCCCGGGCGAAGGTCCTGGATGTTCAACGATCAATCGGAGCCCGGGGTTAAGTGAAATGGATGCCGGATCGAGCGGGTAGAAAATGGAGAAACGGGTCGGTTGCTCTGGATCTCCGGGAAAGAGGTTCCACGGGGGAAGTTGACCGGGGTCAACAAACCCCCGTGGACCAATCAGAAGCCGCCAAGCACCAATTATTTGTTTATTTATTTTGAGATAGAAAATGATCGAATTAATAAAAACTTAAAACATGAAAATATTTATTTTATTTTTTTCTATTTTTTGTGATTTTTAATTAATTTTTCGAAATAAATATAAAGTATTTACATTATATAGCTATATATAGGTATATGTACAATATATAGGTTTTTAATTTTTATTTTTAATTTGTTATTTTTATACAATTTTATTCCCATTTTATATTTTATTTATTTATATCATAAAATGAGGAATAAAAAGATATTTTTATTTTATTTTTATTATTTATATACATAGGTGAAATAAATAGGTATGTACATATATCTACATGGTATATTTACAAAGTCTTTTTAGAATTTTAATTTTGTTATTTTTATACAATTTTATTCCCATTTTATATTTTATTTATTTATATCATAAAATGAGGAATAAAAAGATATTTTTATTTTATATTTATTATTTATATACATAGGTGAAATAAATAGGTATGTACATATATCTACATGGTATATTTACAAAGTCTTTTTAGAATTTTAATTTTGTTATTTTAATTTTGTTTTTGTTTTAATTTATTTTATTTATTTACACTATATAATATAGAGTATTTACAAAACTTTTAGAAATTAATTTTATTTATTTGTAAGGCTAAATAAATAAAGGTGTGGTGGTATGTACAAGGTGAAAGTGATGTTTTTGTTTTCTTTTTTTAATTCTTTCTATTTTTATCTTGTTTTTATCTTCATAAATATATACAAATATTTACAAGCCAATTTGAGTCTATTTTTGTGAGGAAAATACTTTTATTTTATTTACATAAATATTTACACACATGAGCCCCTATCTCCCTCTACTTTGGCTTTTATGCGGTCAGGCCCATGCTGAGCCCTCCCTCGGGTTAGGTTGCTCAATATTTATTCTAAATATTTCCCTATTTTTCTTTTTAATCTTTATTCTTTTATTTTTGCACAAAAACATGCTAATTATAGGTTTTTACACAATGCATGCTTTTGGTAATTATTTGTATTTACACATATCTACATGTATTTGCAAAGGTTTTTGTAGCTAAAATATAAGAATAAAGAGTGATGAATGAGTATTCATCACCCCCCTATACTTAACTTTGCTAGTTCCTTAGCAAACACTTATTTGAAAAAGATGTGAAAAAGAAAGAAAAAGAAAAAGAAAAAGAGAATGTACATGGATCAAGGTTGATTATTAAACTTGCCTTCATTAAATTAAGGTATGGAGCTCGATCAGATCTTTGGATTATTAATGTGTCGGAACCTTATTTGGACTTAAGTCTAAAACTCAACAGCCTCTAAGTTCCACTAATCTATAACCAAGACTCCTCAATGCTCCAGGTCAGAACAAGTCATCAATCACAAACCCCGAAGACCATGAATCTTTTCTTGTCCTGTGAATTTGAGGTCTAAGTTCTCCACCTCAGAAATGGCAACTTGACAACCCTCCCCAACAAGGTAACTCTATGACCTCAATCTAGCCACTCTTTCCTCGAGGAGCGGGGCATTCCCTTCTAAGTTCAAGTTCAACCGGCTCAAGAAGAGGAGGAAGAAGAGAATGGGTCAAGGCCAGTGTAGCCATGTACCCTTGGGAGCTTGACCAGTGTAGCCAAGTCTCCCTGCTGCAAGCTACATCAGGTGGATCATGAAACTCAAGCTTTTCTTATTGCACTCTATATACATACTCCAGTGGGATTATCATTTTCTTTTAGACCCACCACTTTTTTGGAGTTATTTTCTTTTTGCATTTTTTTTCAAGTGCATCTATATAACATATACATGTGCAGCATATATACAAGGAGTTTTTCCTCTTGAGCCAGTAGACTATCCCTCTTTTGAAGCTTTATTGCAACCCACAACTCCCGTCGTTAGACCTCATGGCAACCAGACCAAGTTGAGACGCACTTCCTTCACTAAAAGAAGAAGAGAGGTTCCGCCTAGAAGTACTACCCTCATATGCTACCCCAAGTCAAGGAAGACTGCCTCCTCACCACCTCATCCGTAGAGAGCTCGGTGCATAGTGCTGGTGTCCAAGTAAAGCCATAATCTATATGAGTCATGTGTTGTTGTTAAATGCTCTACTTAGGCTCATTGAGATGACATGTGATCATAGCCTAGTGGACTCAAAGAATTAAGTCACCATGGACCTGAAAAGCCTTAAACCTAAGCCCTATAAGGTTCCTCTTAGAAGTTAGGTGGATTAAGATCTTAATCAAGCTCCATTCCTCAATTTGATTCCAGGCTAGTTTAAGTGTCAACTATCATCCAGAAAAACTATATACATATGTACACAAGATGCTATTTACACAAAGTTTTACAAACATGCAAATTTGAAAAATGTTTTGAAATCATGAATGGATGATGCATGAAGTGCAAGTTTTGCAAAAAGTATTTACACACATTTACACAAGATTTTTGCAAACTTTTGATTTTCAAAACATTTTGGAAAAATTTTGTACTATATACATAATTTTGATAAGAAAATATTTACACAAACTTTACACAAAAGATTTTTGAAAACATTTTTACAAAAATAATTTGTACACTAGCTATTTATGTGCAAATAAAAGAAGTTTATGTACATGAAAAAATTTTTAATTTTTGTGATTTTTAGGGATTTTAGCCATTTATTTTATTTATTAACACACTCACACAAAGTACGAGTTATGGCTAAAGTATATATGAAATATATATACACCCCCCTATACTTAGCTCGAACGATGTCCTCAGAGTCAAGAGCGATGAAGAAGACATAACTCGTGCTAGATATAGGGAAGTGAAAAGAAAGTCTATATACAAAGATGAAATATAAAAGTCAAGAGGGTCTCGGGTCTTCCCCCCTATACTTAGGATCAAGTAATCCTAAGTATAGCAGGCTGTACACAAAGGGAAAACCGAGTGGAGAATGTACAGGGTCTACTCCCCCTATACTTAGGGTAAAATATCCCTAAGTATAGGCAGCAAAACAGGGGTAGCAAAACATGAGGAAAATCAACGAATACGTACAAGAAAGAGGGGACATCACTCCCCCTATACTTAAGGTGAAGAACATTAAGTATAGGCAACACAACAGAAGTGATGAAACAGAACGAATGAATAACCCGGTGTTTTCACCCCCCTATACTTAGGATGAGCAATATCCTAAGTATAGAAAAGATATTCCTAAGCGAGACCTGGGGTGAAAACAAGAACGGAAGAAAGAAAGATCAAAGCAAGACGAAACACATATATACAAAAGAGTACAGTGTTGAGGTGCCTCTCAACAAGCGCTAGTTTTTACGCCCCTAGCTGGGCGCAAAGGCTAGGACAATGCAATATCAAGGTTCAGTACGGCATCGGTAAGGCGAATGCCGTACTGTCATCGCAGTCTCGATATGAGAACAACGACGAAGTCAACAGTGTAAACAAAGACACCCAGGTATGCAGTCAAGCGGGTGTCTGCTACCGGCCAGTGATATGGAAAGAAGTGATCGGAATCCGGTAGCACAAAAGAAATCATCGGCTCTGGATCAGACTGGAGTGAGAGTATAGAGCCGAAGAAATCAAACGTGGAGAAGGTTTGATCAGTAATAGAATCCTCTACGTAAATCGGTGTCTCAAGCAGGTGTGGACAATCAAGATCAGGAGACTCTCTAAGCAGACTGATATCCGATGTATGAAATAGAATCAGATCAGGCAAATCATCGAATATCTCCAGAATGGGCTCGTCCTCGCGAGGGTCGTCGAGGTGAGAAGACTCAGAATCAGAATGATCTAAAGACTCGGTTTCGTGTTCCGCCAGATCGGAAACACTCTGAGAAAGTGAAACCGAGTACTCATCGAGTGCGGCATCCTCCCGCAGATAACCCTCGGGGAGAGATGCATGATCAAAAATGAGAAGAAGAGGATCAGGATCTAGATGGGAATCTGCACTGCTATCAAGTATCCACTCAGTGCACCAGGCTGCATCATCATCGGAAGTGTAAGTCTTGGCAATCTGGAAATAGGAGAAGGTACCAGTCAACACCGCGGAAGCTGGCAAAGTGTCTGCGGCTGATCCTCGCTTTGCGGCTATGCTGGCTGTCAGCTGGTCCTCAGGAAGTGTATCTGTCTCAACAAAGTGGAGGACAAAAGGCTCGAAGACGGGACTCTCGGTGTCTGTTCTCTCAAAGTGCTGTCCCTCCTCAAGCTGTGGCTGCTGGGCTGAGTCCTGGTGACTGTCTGCATCCGAGAAGTGTCTCTGTAGGAAGGAAACTGACTCCTCCGGGACTGGAAACTGAAGTAGCTGAGTCAATGGCTGCAAAAGCTGGGGCTCCTCCGGCTCCTGGAGTATCAGAAGATCTGATATCCAAGACTCGTCGACTAGGAACTCTGGGGCTGACTCGAATTCCAGCTGGAAATCCAACGGGAACTCAAGTAAACTCTGGGTCCGAACCTCTGCTATGGAAGTCATATCCTCTGTCAATGGTGCTGCATCATCCAAGTCCTCGGGCTGGTGTGTAGAAACTGTCTCATCATGTAAAGTGACACACTACACTGGTACTGCATCGTCCGCATGTGCTGTCCCGACTACTGCATCTCGTGAAGAAAATCCCTGTGAAAGTAAACTCGAGATGATGTCCAGTAAGTGAATGTCGGAACTGCGGTGTGAACTGCCACATGTGGTAATCACCAGTGCTATCTGCTCTGCGGTCATCCCCCGCATGGAGATCTCTATCAAGTCTGTAAGTGGAAGTCCGTGCTCAGGAAATCTCATCAAGAGGTCAAGAAACCTCGGCCATGCCTCGTGCAATGGCTCCAGGGGGTCAACTGAAAAGTCCATGACTAAAGACCGCATAAACTCTGCTCTACGTGGGGGGAAGTATCTCTGTAGAAACTCTCGACGTAGCTCTCCCCACGTTTCGAATGTCCTCCCCAATCGTCGGTGCCATCTCATGGCTCTGTCGTGAAGCGTGAAGGGGAAGGTCCTGCTCATCAGCTCCTCTGCAGTGATGTCTGAATATCTCTATGCTCTACAAAACTCCTCGAAAGCGGACAGATGAAGATAAGGCTCCTCGTGCGGCTCTCCTGAAAACGTCGGCAGTCGCTGAATGTAATCCAAATCCAAGATGAATGGACCTAGTGTAGAAGCTGACTGAGCTCCATGTGCTATCTGCTCCTCCATCCCTCCGGAATAGGATATGTCTGCTGATGTCCACTGCTCTCTTTGATCACTAACGGAGTACGCTCTCAACTCAGCATCAGCATCGTTCGGGCCACGCATCTGCTCTATCTGGTATCTTCGGACGTCTCGCACAGCATGCCCAGAGTGGTGAGATGAAAGGGAGGGAGGGAGCGGGAGGTTGGTCGGAGATCCGACCTCCCTAGAAGGTGGACTGGACTGATGGTCAGATAGCGAAGAAAAGGCCGCAAGAGTCGGCTCACAGTGAGGGGGATCCATCATCCAGGGGAAAAGGAGAAGAGAAGAGGAAGACTGAAGGGAGGTGAGGGTGGGAAAGCAGATGGATAGAGAAGAGGATGGGGAAGATCGAAGGGATCTGGCAATCACACAAGATGAACAAGCAAACCCCCAATTCACCTACGCACACAAAGCTGAAGACCCGAAGGGATCGGTCAATTATCTTGTCGATTTTATTTTAGGTGATCATCCAGTCTATCAGAGCGAATACGTGAGGTAAATAGGTATCCATATCTTTCTCAACCGACTGTCTCGTACTGAAAGCCGGTAATCAGTCAAGAAAGATTGGAGGCTCTATCCTAATGTGTGGATCACTCTCTCGCTCATCCAAACCAGACAAGGAGGGGGTTACTCTCCCTAAGACAGATTTTTAGTGAAGTGTCTTTTAGGTCAAGTGTGATTAGCAGTCCCGATTTTATGGTTTTTGTTTTTAGATATTTTTCAAATAAAAACAAAGGCCTAACGAATTTTTCGGTTCTCCTGGTTATTTAGTCCAAAACAAGGGGGAGAAGATGAAAAAGCCGATGCGCGATGAAATCAATGATGCATGCAGAGATAGAAATGCGTACCTTTCCTCCAGCACTCTACATGCAAGTGATCCGCGCAGAAATTTAAAGACAGAAAATAAACTACCCTATATGATGCAGCGGTGAAAACCGAGTCCTAGATGAGCAAGTCTACTCGAAGAACCGTCTAACTGGTCACCGACCTCCAAGCCAAAGGTCCGGTCTCGGTCTACTCCTCCTCTGCCCGACACATCGGGGGTAGGAGAAAGCGCTTTGTGGGGTACGCTACGGCACGTAGGCTATGAAGGAGATGAGTCAGTTATTTTTATTAATCAATTATTAGTAGGTCCAATTAATCGCACTATAGGAACATGCAGATAATTAGGTGTGGGGATCCTACTAATTACGGCATAAGCAAGCAGAAAATCCTAAGTCTAGGGGCTCGACGAAAAACCGCTGAAAACCGTCAAAGGCAGTAAAAAGAAAACCAAAACCGCGAGAAAAACCGCGAAAAACCTAAGGGTCCCCCGAGCACACCGGCGCTCGGCGAAACAAACCCGCTAGTCAACCAAGCAAAGTCCAAGAGTCTCTGAGTCCCTGTATTATTACAATAATAATCAAATGAAAGAAAAATAAAACCTAAACTAAACCTCTCCCACTCGGCTCTCCTCTCACGCTCTCCTACGGCTCCGTGCAGAAGGGAGCCGCCTCCGAGTCTCGCGGTTGCGTCGGCTTCTCGAAATCGGCCGCCTCGGTCCTCGGGCCCTCACAAGAAAAGAGACAAGTGGTCAGACCAATAAAAATAATCAAATAATAATAAGAAAAATAAATGAGAATAAAATGAGGGTATATATGCAAAAATGCAAAATAAAATAAATACTCAAAATCAAACAAAAGCAAAAATAAAAGAAAATAAAATAAAACAAAATAAAGCAAAAATAAAATATGAACAAAAAGCCGCGAAAAGCCGCGGGCTCTAAAAGAGCCGCGAAAAGCCGCGAAAACAAAAATGAAAATAAAAGGAAAACTACTAAGCCGTGCTCCCCGGCAACGGCGCCATTCTGATAAGCGTCCCGACCACTAGGGTATAAGGTGCTAAACGGTCGTTGCGACCCAAGCGATCAGGATGGCTCGATCAAGAAAAATATAGACCACCAATAAAGATAAAATCAACTCGAAACACGATAGCGGTCTTGCTATTAATTTAACCTGGTATAGCGACCAGGGTCGATCACAAGGAGCACGGATTGGCCTTGCGGCCTACGAAGTAGTCAAAAAGAAAAGGAAATGAAACCAAAAGGGTATTTTTGGTGGTTTTTAATTCTTTTTATATTTTTTGGATTTTAAAGATATTAAGAAAATAATAAAGACAAGGAAACTACACACTTCAACAATTTATTAAATGCACTAAAAATCAACCAAAAATTCAAATAAAAATATTTTTATGTGTTATATAATTTTTACTGTTTTTAGTGAATTTTTGGGATTTTTCTGATGTTTATTGAATTTTCTAAAAATAAAACAAAGTCAAAAACTGTAGGTACTGTCCAGCCGAGCTTAAGGGGCTTAGATAAAATATCAAAGAGCCCCTAATAAATCGGGAGGTATTTTTCCTTTATAGAGAAGAAAACAAGGAAAAAGTGGGCACCTAATTTATTATTTTTGGGTTTTTAATTTATTTACTAGAATTTTTATGAGATTTTAACTGTTTTGCAATTTTTAGGTGTTTTAAATAATGAAAAATAGCCAAAATTGGCTAGAAAATCAAGCAAGCAAAGACAAACAGTAAGTGATTTTTTTGTAATTTTTAAATGAGTTTTAATATTTTTTTGTGGTTTTTCAAATTAGACAGTGAAGAAAATATGTGTTTTTGAATTTTTAAAAATATCAAAACAAAACAAAATTGTCCCAAAAAATCCTCGAAAATTTTACACTATGGCAGGAGCCATGTGTCCAATTTTCGTTGGATTTGGAGTATATTTGCTATTTTATTTAAAATCAAAATAAAGCAACAGTGCACATGGACCTATCTGCAATTATAACAAAGTTTTGGGTCCCTGGAATAATAACCCTAGAAAGTATAGGGTAAGGAACGCAAATTACCCCCTGGGCCACGCACGATACACGTAACTCATGCCTGGGGGGACCTAATTGTCATTCCTATTTCTATAAATGCAAATCTTAACAAGCCAAAAAACGCAGGGTTAATAATGCAAATGTACCAAAATACCACGTGTCGATGCACGTGTTCACCACTGGCAGGGGTATAAATGCAAATCACATAAAAGATAAGGTCCTCAGTGCAAAATTTACAAAAGTAAAAGAACTAAACTAGGTATTTACAGTACTAAATAGTAAAAACAGGAACTAAAGGGGCCTAAGAGCTATTTACCCCTTTTATTAATGTCGACGGTTGGATAAGCGCCCCGTCAATGATCTGACGGTGGAAGAAGCGTGCGCTTTGACTCTGGAACGCAAGCCTGATCGGACGGCCGAGGGCACTCCGCGTGGCAGATCTGACGGCCTACATACGCTGCGGCGAAACCCTGGTTCAATCAACGGCTGAGAAGATGACGCGTGGAGATCGGATGGCTGTGAATCACGATCATCTCTTCATCTAATCATGCGGCTCAGATCTATCCTCGAATGATCGGACGGTGATGCAACTCCTCGGATGGACGGTTCGGATGTAAACTGGAGCGCCGAGGATGATCTGACGGTGCGAGGAGGACCTGGAAGAACTATCGGCCGACGAACTTCGCCGGCCCAAAACTCGAGCGTGGGGGCTCCTCGTCGGTCACTGGAAGGCTGAGAAGAAACGTGGGAGCCTTCCGCGTCTGATGGCAAGCTCCGATGATGACGGGAAGCTCTGGAGAGCTCCGACGAAGCAGATGGCCTGAAGCTGTTGTGCTCTGGAGTTTCGACCTCCAGATGAAGTCGAATAAGCTTGATACCTGCACAGGAAGGGAGCTGGGTCGAGGGCAAACTGCCTCGACCCGTCATAGCGGGAAATGGGTGGAAGATGAGGCGCTATGGAATCTCTCCGGCGAGCGGCGGAGGGTGAGAGCCGATACCCTGCTCCGGGGCGAGCTAGGGGAAGTGAAGGGTCGAAGAAGGTGGAGAGGGGTCTGGTGAACGTGATGGCGGTGTCGGAAGTGTGAATGGGTGGCCGGAGACGAAGGATGGAGGCGGCGGAGCAACGGCTACCTGAATCTAAAAATCCTATTCTATGCTAAACTAGAGGCTAAGAAGGTTACCTGGCGAAGGCTGTCGACTGGGCTGGAGCTCAAGAAGCTCCGGGGTCATTGCCTGCAAGGGGGCTTCGTCTCCCCGAGGCTGGGCGCGCTCGCAGCGGCGCACGGCGGTGAAGACCACCGGATCAGTGGCTCCCGGCTTCCCGGGCCTCGCTGCAACTCCCACAAGCACCGCTGTCACTCAGGCAAGGTGGAGGAGGTCACAGGCGACGAGGGGGAGATCCAAAGATGAATGAAAAGCTCGCCGGAGCTGTGACTATATACGCTCAGGGATCCGAGAAGGAAGGGATCGGGCAAGTCGCTCGTGCCTCGGATCCCTAAGATCCACCCCGGGCGAAGGTCCTGGATGTTCAACGATCAATCGAAGCCCGGGGTTAAGTGAAATGGATGCCGTATCGAGCGGGTAGAAAATGGAGAAACGGGTCGGTTGCTCTGGATCCGCGGGAAAGAGGGTCCGCGGGGGAAGTTGACCGGGGTCAACAAACCCCCGTGGACCAATCAGAAGCCGCCAAGCACCAATTATTTGTTTATTTATTTTGAGATAGAAAATGATCGAATTAATACAAACTTAAAACATGAAAAATATTTATTTTATTTTTTTTCTATTTTTTTATGATTTTTAATTAATTTTTCGAAATAAAAATAAAGTATTTACATTATATAGCTATTTATAGGTATATGCACAATATATAGGTTTTTAATTTTGATTTTTAATTTGTTATTTTTATACAATTTTATTCCCATTTTATATTTTATTTTTTTATATCACAAAATGAGGAATAAAAAGATATTTTTATTTTATTTTTATTATTTATATACATAGGTGAAATAAATAGGTATGTACATATATCTACATGGTATATTTACAAAGTCTTTTTAGAATTTTAATTTTGTTATTTTTATACAATTTTATTCCCATTTTATATTTTATTTATTTATATCATAAAATGAGGAATAAAAATATATTTTTATTTTATTTTTATTATTTATATACATAGGTGAAATAAATAGGTATGTACATATATCTACATGGTATATTTACAAAGTCTTTTTTGAATTTTAATCTTGTTATTTTTATTTTGTTTTTGTTTTAATTTATTTTATTTATTTACACCATATAATATAGAGTATTTACAAAACTTTTAGAAATTATTTTTATTTATTTATAAGGCTAAATAAATAAAGGTGTGGTGGTATGTACAAGGTGAAAGTGATGTTTTTGTTTTCTTTTTTTAATTCTTTCTATTTTTATCTTGTTTTTATCTTCATAAATATATACAAATATTTACAAGCCAATTTGAGTCTATTTTTGTGAGGAAAATACTTTTATTTTATTTACATAAATATTTACACACATGAGCCCCTATCTCCCTCTACTTTGGCTTTTATGCGGTCAGGCCCATGCTGAGCCCTCCCTTGGGTTAGGTTGCTGAATATTTATTCTAAATATTTCCCTCTTTTTCTTTTTAATCTTTGTTCTTTTATTTTTGCACAAAAACATGCTAATTATAGATTTTTACACAATGCATGCTTTTGGTAATTATTTGTATTTACACATATCTACATGTATTTGCAAAGGTTTTTGTAGCTAAAATGTATGAATAAAGAGTGATGAATGAGTATTCATCATCTTGTGATCCACACAAGGCGGGAACACTAAGGTCGCTGCGGTGACCGCTAAAAATCCCTAATTAATCAACAATTAATCCACACTCAATCAATCAAACAATGACAAGTAGATGTGAAGTTAAAATTTATTTTTAACTCTACATAAATGATGTATAGAAGCAAGTACGTAGAGAGTTCGAACACAGGGAGCAAGGCAGGATAGATCCACAAGTGTATGTGTGTGTGTGTGAAAGTGATGTGGTTGTCTACACTATGCAAATGAAAATATTTTTGTGGGTTTTTAATTTTTAATATATTTTTTTAATTTTTAATTTTGTATTTTGATTTTTATTTTTTCTGATTTTATATTTTATTTTTATATTTTATATTTTTATATTTTCTTTTTCAATATTGGAATATATAAACTATATAATAAAATGGGTGCTTGAATATTTATAGAAATATGTAAAAATACTCAAAAATTCAGAAAAAAATCTTTTTAGTCTTTTTGTATTTTTTATTATTTTTGTGATTTTTGGGGTTTTTTCAAAATGTTTTTGAAATTTTTATAAGGCAAAATAAAGGAAAACAGGGAATAACTCACTGGTCGAACTTAAAATGGGATGGAAAAATATCAAATAATCTCAAAAGTTTCCTAAATTAGTTTCAAAATAAAGAGAATAAAATATAGAACCTACATGACCCGAGTTTGCATTTTTTGGAGTTTTTTATGATTTTTTAGATTTTTTGGAAGATTTTGGGTAATTTCTAATTTTTAGGGTTTTTCTTTTGAAAGTTTTAGTGATTTTTGGACTGACACTAAAATAGGATAAAATAGACAGTAGGTAAATTTTTTGGAATAATTCTAGGTATTTTAATATTTTTTGGTATAATCTAATCTAGAAAGTAGCTAAAATCATGTTTTTGATTTTTAATAAATATAAAAATGCAATAAAATGCAAATACAAAAATATAGTGTGAAAGCGCAAGTTAACAGGAGCCTATGTGATTTTTTTGGTGATTTTTGGAAATAACATGATGCGTGGAATAAATAGAACAAGCAAGCAAAAATAACTAAGCATGGCAGGGGTATAAGTGCAAATATCAGAACATCCAGGGGCAAACATGCAAATTTTCCATAAAATATAACACTGAATATTCACTTTAATGGACTAAATACAAATTTAAGTACCCGCAGGGGTACGCCTGCAAAATGTCCACCAGGGCGTGACTAGCACGCGCTTGGGAAGGACCTAGCGATTTTCAAAATGCCCGAGGGCTTACATGCAATTATCTCTAAAATATAACACTTAATATTTAATTCCCTGGACTGAAAAAAATACAAAAATGATCAAGGGCCTCGCTGCAAAAAGGCCAGCACCTCACGTGAACAGGTCACGTGAGGTGACGTGGCCGAGGACCTACTTGCAAATATGGAGAGTTCAAGGGCCTACTTGTAAATTTTACAAAAGTTTTTAAACAGTATATGAAAGTTTAAGTGTCTCAAAATAAATTACAAAAATGCCAGGGGTTGAGTCGCAAAATACCCAAGGCTAAGGCGGGAACGGACGACGGATGAAGCTTCACTTGTCCACGTGTCCTCGCCTCCTTGCGCGATGACGCTTCGAAACGCACGGCTGCAATTAGATGCAGCGGTTCTGATCGAACGGCTGGAGGAGATCTGATCCGACGGCGCTGGGAAGACCTGGAGGTAAAGCTTGATCGGATGGTCGTGGACTCCCCTTCAAGAACAGGGAAGAACACGGCCTCTGACAAGCTTGGATCGACGCTGGGGCTCTGCTCCGGACTCCTCCCTCGTCGCGGAAGACCTCCTTCAACTCCTGGGAGGTTCTTGAGTCCACCGGCGGAGCCAAAAAGGCTCGTGGAGCTCCGATGCTCCGTGGCGAAGCCCAGGAAAAATGGCGGCCCAGGTACCTGTTGTTCTTCCAAAATCGACCCTTCGGGGGGGTCTTTTGAGCTCCTGCAACTGCCAAAATGGTCAATGGAGGCGAGGGCAAAATGCCTCGACCTCCAGGGGGTTCTCACAAGGGGTGAACAGTGATTTCGATGCTTGCCGGAGCTTGCTCCGGCGAGGGAACTCGATTGAGCGAATCAATGGGGGATTGGAAGCGAAAAGAGGACCTAAGTGATCCTAAGACTACACGGAATGAAACGAGAACGAAAATGAAGGGAATAAACACGTCAAGGGGGGTACCAGAGGTTGAAGTACCTCGACGGGAAGGTCACCGGAGGTGGGGGTGGAACACGCCCAGATCGTGTCGATCCTCCGCCTTGAAGAAGGAGACTTGGAGCTGTCACCTCCAAGAAGCTCGAGCGAGTCCAAGGGGGGGAAAATCTGGATGAATTGCGGTTAAAATTTTCAAAAGAAAATCGGAGGAGGTTATAAGGGGTTTGACTCTATGACTGGGGCGCTCCAAAGGACAAGGTCTATTGGGCGACACGATGCTCCAATCCTTGAGCTAATCACTGGGCGTGAAAGAGCAAAGATCGAGGGTCAAAAGCTATGAAGATTGCAACATGAAAAAAAATGCAAGGAGCGGCCTAGAAAAATCGACAAAAATGGCGAAAACCGAGGCTCTGACAATGGCTAAGGGAGTAGGTCAGACAGTTGACCGGGTCAACTGTCAGACCAACCTGGTTGGTCCACATGGACCAACCAGGAAAAATCCCTTGTAAAATCAATAAAAAATAATAAATGATATTATTTTATTTAGGTTATTAAATAAAAAATATTTATTATTTTATGTAGTGTTTTATTCTGATTTTTAATTATTTTTATGGGATATATTTTTACAAGTTTACTTTTATACCCCTTATAGGTATGTTACCTATATATTTGTTTCTTTTATTTTTATTTTGTGTATTTTAATTCTATTATTTTAATTTATTATTTTATAAAATTATAAAATACTTTTATACACTTATTTTTATTTTATTTTTCTGAAGTATTTTATGTATTTAATAAAATAGAAGTAGTAATTATATAGGTATATATATAGGTCTGATACCTATGTATTAGATATAGAAGTATTTTATTTAGAGTTTTATTTGGGTTTTTCTTCTGATTTTAATATACAAACTTATTATAAGTAATATTTACACAATTATAAAAATATAACAATACAAAAAATAATGAATAAATAATAAATTGAATATTTTAATCTGTACAAGTATACAATGTGGGTCCAAAACTCAACTTTCAAACCGTAGCTCCGCCAAATGCGAAACCACCGCCATTAAATAGATTATTTTATTCTATATACAATTAAAGGTGAGTTTGCTGCATTTGGAGTTTTCATCTGTGAGATACGGGTCTGGGAATTTGGGATTTTGGATTTTTATTCAGACCATAACTTTTTATCTGCACATTATTTTTGAATGAAATCAATTTTGTATTTTTCTTTATAAAATTATCTAAAATTTCATGTACAAAGTTTCTTTATTTTATGTATAAAAAGTGGAACCAAAAATAGGTCCCAAAATGAATTGAAAAGTATAGGTATTTGGCCCTTATCTCCCCCTACTTTATTCCTTGTCGACCTATTCATCAAGATGCCTAGGTCTCGGGGTTTCGGGTCATAAAATATTTACAATATTTTATTCTTTTTCTTTTCTTTTATTTATTCTATAATTTTGGCTTTAATTACACTATTTTATACACTATTTAAATGCACATGCATGGATGCTAAGATGATGTATTTAATGCTATTTACACGCATTTACTAGGGTTTTTGAGGCCAAAATGATAGAATAAAGATGATGAAATGTGGATTCATCACTCGCCTCCGGCGAATTTCCACCATCGATTACGCGTGTCTCCGACGTTCTCACGAGCTACTGAGATGAGGGATCAGTCGACGATGGAGCTCCGCAACTGTAAGAAGGCTCAAAGGGGCCCAGGTCCGTGAAGTAGGGGCCTGGGGGTTCAAGTTTGAGCTGGAGCACTCCTGAACTAACCGAGACCTCCAAATGAGGCCTGGATGTGCTCTACTCCTGCAGAGGAGGAAAAGATCTTGCTCGGAGGGTGGCTCCGACACGAGTTAGAGCATCACTAATACCTAAGAACAAAAGGTGGGGGTGAACGGGAAGGTTGCCGACGAGTGGAAGATTCGACCTAAGCGGGGCTCCAAACCAATAGCTGGAGCGGCGTGGGCACAACCCTTTGGCTGGCCCTGAGAACAACCCCATCAATATATAGGGCCCTTCCAATGAGGCAGGTCTTTCCCGAAATTCAGTAAGCTACTGCCAAATTTATAAATTGTGTAATAATTTTGTAAATTTAAACCGCACATTGTAAAATAATGATGATCATACAATTTTTTAAAATATATCATCCATATTGTAACAAACATTTTTTTTCAAATCTACTAATATTTTCATAAATCTTTTGTGATATACATATTATGTTAATATTTAGTATTAACTTTATGGAGTTAGAAATTATAAAATAAATAGAAAAAAATACCTAAATTGATGTGGCTTTCCATACATCCAGGAAAGGTCCATCTTATTGGAAGCTTCCTATATATATATATATATATATATATATATATAGAGAGAGAGAGAGAGAGAGAGAGGAGTGATCCTGTGAGAGCAAAAAACTGTGAGAGGAGAGCAAAAAACAGGCGATGAATCATAGATTCGTCAAAAAGACAGATTCCAGTGGTCCAGAATATTCACTAATTCTCACAAATTAACATTTTAACCACATTTATTAGTATTATATATTTAACACTTATTTTATCCAAAATAAAATAATAAAGAGAAAAATAAAAAATAAAAAATAAAAGAAAAAGAAGGATGTATATAAAATATACAAACTGATCCTAACCCCGAGACTGGGTCAATATTGACTTGGTCGACAAGATAAATAACTAGGGGGAGATAAGGAACATAATGTATAAAATTGTCAAAAAATCTGGGAAAATAAAAATACCTTTATTCATTTTTCACCTTGTAAATATTTCACCTATTTTATTTATCACTAAGAAAATCTCAAATCAAATTCTTTCCTTCACAAAAATTGTATATAAAAATATATATTATTTTATTAAATATCGTAAAAATTATTCATTATAAAAAATATTACAATGAACCGAAAAAGCCATAAAAGCCGACTTCCGAGGTTCATAACTATTTATAGAAAACTTCAAATCGATGAAACTCACTTTTAAACTTCGTTTTATTACTAATACTATTTATTACAAATATAAAAAAATATTAGAATAAAAGAGCGAGTTTTAACATTTGGACCCGTTGTCTATATGTACTATATGTATAAACTTCCTGTTTTTCGAATTAATTATTCCTAAGAGCATTTAACCTAATTTCTTGTTCAATAAGTTTCTAAAAATCAATAGAAAAATATAAAAATATAACTTAAGTCAAAATGTCAATAAATCTCGAAGCCACGAAGCTGTGACCTAAATTTTCCGGACCTCATAACTCGGCCATATGAATCCAAATTAGGTGTAGTCACTTTTAAAATTCATTTCATAGAATTATCTACCAAAAGACACTGATTTCGCTAAAATCAGAGTTAATATGCAAAAGGTGGAGGAAAAGGAGAGGGGAGGCGCTAGATATATATATACATACGCTTCGGGGTCCGACATGGAGGAGGCGTGGCACACGAACCGAGGTTCGAATCGAAGAGAAGAGCACTGGGCAAAGATTAGGGATCCGACCTCTATACTCGGAGTAAAGATTTGGGTGAAAAGGGTATCGGATCTGGTCTAGAGAATATGACAAAGTTTGGGTGAAACCCGATCTGATGAGGTGGGCCACCTGGGAGGACCAGTTGACCAGAGTCAACGATCTGAGGTGGCCCAATCAGGGGCCACCTAGAATAAAGACAAAATACGCTACAAGAAAAAATAGAAAAGAAAAATAAAATAATTAAATTAAAAATAATAAATGAATTTAAATGAAAAATAAATAAAATGAAAAATGTTTTATTTTTCAAGGACCTTTCTATGATTTTTAATTATTTTTATGAAAAATAAATTAATGTATATACAGTACATAGTGTTGTATACATGCATAATTTGCCTATGTATTTTGTACAATTAATTTTATTTTTACTTAAATACCCAAACTTTTATTTTATTTATTTTCAACATAATTTTAGGAGTATAAAATAATTTTTATTTTATTTTTACAAATTATTTATAATTATAAAATAAATAGTGGTTGTTATATATATACATGCACTTTATACAATGAAAGAGGATTTTTATTTAAATTTTCTAATTTTTATTTTATTTTTGTTTTATTTCTAGGAATATATACAAGGAGGTAAAAATAATATTTTAATTTTATTTTGTCAAAAATTATAATTTACATGTATATGTAATATGTTTAACATAGACTAAGCCTGATCTCTGTCTACTTATTTTATTTATCGATTCGGTCAAGGCTTGACCTTCTCTTGGGGTTCGGGTCACTCTGTATTTATTCTAGATACCTCCTTCCTTTTTTCCCCTTTATTCTTTCATTTTGCGCAAATACATGCTAATTATGTAATATTAAAAGATGCATGCATAATGCTATGTTATTGTATTTACATGTATTTACATGTTATTTTACCAAGATAAATAGCTAATATAAAAGAATAAAGAGTGAGAATCAAGGATTCATCAGTCGTGTCCCTGTGCGAGCCTCTGGAGCCCCACCGCTGTCACCTCCTCTCATGCATTGCCGTCGTACTTGTAGGATTACGAGAGAGATTTATGAGATATTTTAGGTATGCGTATGTGATTTTTGGAAAGAGTAGGAAAGAGATTAATGAGGAGATATTTTCGGATGCTACATACTATATTTAGATAATGCATAATGACCAAATTGGATTTTTGATTAATTAAATAATAATATTAACATGCCTTTAATAAAATCATCTGATTAATTATGGATGCACAGGAAAGCTGGCCTTCCTTAGAGATGGAAGGACCATGTCTCATTTGAAAGATATCATATATATATATATATATATATATGAGTTCAATAGGGCTACCCCATGGGGCAATCAACATGGCTTCTCCCGCCCCATTTTCACACAAATTTTTTTATTTTTTTAAAAATATCACCATGTATATTCATCTATAAATCTTTCATATATGTCATTCAAATTTTATCAGAAACAGAGACTCATATGCCCTCCAACTAAAAGAAGTCGATTACATCAATGTTTAGACAGTTAAAATTACTTGTTCTACAAAGAGGGCATAAGAGTCTATGTTTCTAACGAAATTCGAATGAAATATTAGAGGGATATATATATATATATGAATATACATGGTAAATTATTTCAAAAAAAAGCGGAAAAATAAGAGTGGGACAACCCCAATTTTTCCATATATAGGAAAAAATGGGACTGCCCCCGACAGCCAAGGAGCTGCCCTACCCCATTTTTCAGTCAATTTTTTTTATTTTTTCTGAAAAATATCACCAAGTGCATTCATCTATATATCCCCCCAATATGTCCTCCGAATTTCTTCGGAAACAGAGACTCTTATGCCATCTATCTAGAATAGGTAACTTTAACGGTCTAAACGTTATTGTAATAGACCTGTTCTAAATGGAGGGCATAGGAATCCCTTTTTTGATGAAATTCGAATGACATATTAGAGACATATATAGATGAATATATATAGTGATATTTAAAAAAATAAAAAAATGGCATAAAAATAGAGTAGGCACAACCCTTTGGCTGGCCCTGAGGACAACCCCATCAATATATAGGGCCCTTCCAATGAGGCAGGTCTTTCCTGAAATTCAGTAAGCCACTGCCAAATTTATAAATTGTGTAACAATTTTGTAAATTTAAACTGCACATTGTAAAATAACGATGATCATACAATTTTGTAAAATATATCATCCATAGTGTAACAAACATTTTTTGTCAAATATACTAATATTTTCATGAATCTTTCCTGGTATACATATTGTGTTAATATTTAGTATTGAAATTTATGGAGTTAGAAATTATAAAATAAATAGAAAAAACACCTAAATTGACGTGGCTTTCCATACATCCAGGAAAGGTCCACCTTATTGGAAGTTTCCTATATATATAAATAGAGAGAGAGAGGATTGATCCTGTGAGAGCAAAAAACTGTGAGAGGAGAGTAAACAACATGCGATAAATCATAGATTCGTTAAAAAGACAGAATCCAATGGTCCAGAATATTCACTAATTCCCACTAATTAACATTTTAACCACATTTACTAGTATTATATATTTAACACTTATTTTATCCAAAATAAAATAATAAAGAGAAAAAAAATAAAAAATAAAAGAAAAAGAAGGATGTATGTAAAATATACAAACTGATCCTAACCCAGAGACTTGGTCAATTTTGACTTGGTCAACAAAATAAATAACTTGGGGGAGATAAGGAACATGATGTATAAAATTGTCAAAAAACTGGGAAAATAAAAATACATTTATTCATTTTTCAACTTGTAAATATTTCACCTATTTTATTTATCACTAAGAAAATCTCAAATCAAATTCTTTCCTTCAAAAATTGTATATAAAAATATATATTATTTTATTAAAATATCTGAAAAATTATTCGTTATAAAAATAAAATATTACAATGAACCGAAAAAGCCATAAAAGTCGACTTCTGAGGTTCATAACTATTTATAGAAAACTTCAAATTGACGAAACTCACTTTTAAACTTCGTTTTATAACTAATACTATTTATTACAAATATCAAAAAATATTAGAATAAAAGAGAGAGTTTTGACATTTGGACCCGTTGTCTATATGCACCATATGTATAAACTTCCTGATTTTCTAATTAATTATTCCTAAGAGCATTTAACCTAATTTCTTTTCCAGTAAGTTTCTAATAATCAATAGAAAAATATAAAAATATAACTTAAGTCAAAATGTCAATAAATCTCGAAGCCACGGAGGTGTGACCTAAATTTCCCGGACCTCATAACTCGGCCATATGAATCCAAATTACGTGTAGTCACTTTTAAAATTCATTTTATAGAATTATCTACCCAAAGATACTGATTTCTCTAAAATAAGAGTTAATATGCAAAAGGTGGAGGAAAAGGAGAGGGGAGGCGCAATATATACAGGCTTGGGGGTCCGATATGGCAGAGGCGTGGCCCGCGAACCGAGGCTCGAATCGAAGAGAAGAGCGCTTGGCGAAGATTAGGGATCTGACCTCTATACTCGGAGCAAAGATTTGGGTGAAAAGGGTATCGGATCAGGTCTGGAGAAAATGGCAAAGTTTGGGCGAAACCCGATCTGACGAGGTGGGCCACCCAGGAGGACCAGTTGACCAGAGTCAACAATCTGAGGTGGCCCAATGAGGGACCACCTAGAATAAAGACAAAATACGCTAGAAGACAAAATAGAAAAGAAAAAAGAATTAAATTAAAAATAATAAATGAATTTAAATGAAAAATAAAGAAAATGGAAAATGTTTATTATTTTTCAAGGACCTTTATATGATTTTTAATTATTTTTATGAAAAATAAATGAATGTATATACAGTATATGGTGTTAATTGTATACGGGTATAACATACCTGTGTATTTTGTATAGTTTTTTTATTTTGTTATTTTTACATAAATACCCAAACTTTTATTTTATTTATTTTCAACATAATTTTAGGAGTATAAAATAATTTTTATTTTATTTTTACAAATTACTTACAAGTATAAAATAAATGGTGATTGATATATATACATGTGCTTTGTACAATGAAAGACGATTTTTATTTTTATTTTTATTTAAATTTTCTAATTTTTATTTTATTTTTGTTTTACTTCTAGGAATATATACAAGGAGGTAAAAATAATATTTTAATTTTATTTTATCAAAAATAATAATTTACACGTATAAGTAATATGTTTAACATAGAGTAGGCCCTATATCTCTCTACTTATTTTATTTATCGATTCGGTCAAGGCTTGACCTTCTCTTGGGGTTCGGATCACTCTGTATTTATTCTAAATACCTCCTTCCTTTTTCTTTTCTTTTATTCTTTTATTTTGCACAAATACATGCTAGTTATGCAATATTAACAGATGCATGCATAATGCTATGTTATTGTATTTACAGGTATTTACATGTTTTGCCAAGATAAATAGCTAAAATAAAAGAATAAATAGTGAGAATCAGTGAGTCATCAGCCGTGTCCCTGCACGAGCCTCTGGAGCCCCACCGTTGTCACCTCCTCTCTTGTGTTGCCGTCGTGCTTGTAGGATTAAGAGAGAGATTTATGAGATATTTTAGGTATGCGTATGTGATTTTTGGAAAGAGTAGGAAAGAGATTAATGAGGAGATATTTTCGGATGCTACATACTATATTTAAATAATGCATAATGACCAAAATGGATTTTTGATTAATTAAATAATAATATTAACATGCCTTTAATAACAATCATCTGATTAATTATGGATGCACAGGATCGCCAACTTTCCTTAGAGATGGAAGGACCACGTCTCATTTGAAAGATATCCTATATATATGTGTGTGTGTGTGTGTGTGTGTGTGTGTGTGTGTGTGTGTGTGTGTTCAATAGGGCTACCCCATGGGGCAATCAACATGGCTGCTCCGCCTCATTTTCACACAAATATTTTTATTTTTTTAAAATATCACCATGTATATTCATTTATATATCTTTCATATATGTCATACAAATTTTATCAGAAACAGAGACTCATATGCCCTCCAACTAAAAGAAGTCGATTACATCAATGTTTAGATCGTTAAAATTACTTGTTCTACATGGAGGGCATAAGAGTCTCTGTTTCTGACGAAATTCGAATGAAATATCAGAGGGAGATATATATATATATATATATATGAATATACATGGTGAATTTTTTCAAAAAAATAAAAAAATGCGGAAAAATAGGAGTGGGACATCCCTAATTTTTTCCATATATAGGAAAAAATGGGACTGCCCCATACAGCCAAGGAGCTGCCCTACCCCATTTTTCCGTCAAATTTTTTATTTTTATGAAAAATATCACCAAATGCATTCATCTATATATTCCCCCAATATGTCATATGAATTTCTTCAGAAACAGAGACTTATGCCATCTATCTAGAATAGGTAACTTTAACGGTCTAAATGTTATTGTAATAGACCTGTTCTAAATGGAGGGCATAGGAATCCCTTTTTGATGAAATTCGAATGACATATTAGAGGGATATATAGATGAATATATATAGTGATATTTTAAAAAAAAATAAAAAAAATGGCATAAAAATAGAGTAGGCACAACCCTTTAGCTGGCCCTGAGGACAACCCCATCAATATATAGGGCCCTTCCAGCGAGGCAGGTCTTTCCTGAAATTCAGTAAGCCACTGCCAAATTTATAAATTGTGTAACAATTTTGTAAATTTAAACTGCACGTTTTAAAATAATGATGATCATACAGTTTTGTAAAATATATCATTCATATTGTAACAAACATTTTTTGTCAAATATACTAATATTTTCACAAATCTTTCGTGATAAACATATTGTGTTAATATTTAGTATTAAATTTATAGAGTTAGACATTATAAAATAAATAGAAAAAAATACCTAAATTCACGTGGCTTTCCATAAATCCAGGAAAGGTCCACCTTATTGGAAGTTTCTTATATATAGATATATATAGAGAGAGGAGTGATCCTATGAGAGCAAAAACTGTGAGAGGAGAGCAAAAAACATGTGATTAATCATAGATTCATCAAAAAGACATAATCCAGTGGTCCAGAATATTCACTAATTCCCACTAATTAACACTTTAACCACATTTATTAGTATTATATATTTAACACTTATTTTATCCAAAATTAAAATAAAGAAAAAAATAACAAACAAAAGAAAAAGAAGGATGTATATAAAATATACAAATTGATCCTAACCCCGAGACTAGATCAATACTGACTTGGTCGATAAAATAAATAACTAGGGGGAGATAAGGAACATAATGTATAAAATTGTCAAAAAACTGGGAAAATAAAAATACCTTTATTCATTTTTCACCTTGTAGATATTTCACCTATTTTATTTATCATTAAGAAAATCTCAAATCAAATTCTTTCCTTCACAAAAATTGTATATAAAAATATATATTATTTTATTAAAATATCGGAAAAATTATTCATTATAAAAATAAAATATTACAATGAGCGGGGAGGCGCAATATATATAGGCTTGGGGGTCCGACATGGAGAAGGCGTGGCCCACGAACCAAGGCTCGAATCGAAGAGAAGAGCATTGGGCAAAGATTAGGGATCCGACCTATATACTCGGAGCAAAGATTTTTGGTGAAAAGTGTATCAGATCAGGTCTGGATAATATGGAAAAGATTGGGCGAAACCCGATCTGACGAGGTGGGCCACCCGGGAGGACCAGTTGACCAGAGTCAACAATCTGAGGTGGCCCAATCAGGGGCCACCTAGAATAAAGACAAAATACGCTACAAGACAAAATAGAAAAGAAAAAGAAAAATAATTAAATTATAATTAATAAATGAATTTAAATGAAAAATAAATAAAATGAAAAATGTTTATTATTTTTCAAGGAATTTTCTATGATTTTTAGTTATTTTTATAAAAAATAAATTAATGTATATACAATATATGTTGTTGTATACAGATATAATATACCTATGTATTTTGTACAGTTATTTTTATTTTGCTATTTTTACATAAATACCCAAACTTTTATTTTATTTATTTTCAACATAATTTTAGGAGTATAAAATAATTTCTATTTTATTTTTATAAATTATTTACAAGTATAAAATAAATGGTGATTGTTATATATATACATGTGCTTTGTACAATGAAAGAGGATTTTTATTTTTATTTAAATTTTCTAATTTTTATTTTATTTTTGTTTTATTTCTAGGAATATATACAAGGAGGTAAAAATAATATTTTAATTTTATTTTGTCAAAAATAATAATTTACACGTATAGGTAATATGTTTAACATAGAGTAGGCCCTATCTCTCTCTACTTATTTTATTTATCGATTCGGTCAAGGCTTGACCTTCTCTTGGGGTTCGGGTCACTCTGTATTTATTCTAAATACATCATTCCTTTTTCTTTTCCTTTATTCTTTTATTTTGCACAAATACATGCTAATTATGCAATATTAACAGATGCATGCATAATGCTATGTTATTGTATTTACATGTATTTACATGTTGTTTTGCCAAGATAAATAGCTAAAATAAAAGAATAAAGAGTGAGAATAAGGGATTCATCAGCCGTGTCCCTACGCGAGGCTCTGGAGCCCCACCGCTGTCACCTCCTCTCATGCGTTGCCGTCGTGCTTGTAGGATTAGGAGAAAGATTTACGAGATATTTTAGGTATGCGTATGTGATTTTTGGAAAGAGTAGGAAAGAGATAAATGAGGAGATATTTTCGGATGCTGCATACTATATTTAGATAATGCATACTGCCCAAAATGGATTTTTCATTAATTAAATAATAATATTAACATGCCTTTAATAACAATCATCTGATTAATTATGGATGCACAGGATCGCTGGCCTTCCTTAGAGATGGAAGGGCCATGTCTCATTTGAAAGATATCCTATATATATGGGTTCAATAGGGCTACCCCATGGGGCAGTCAACATGGCTGCTCTTGCCCCATTTTCACATAATTTTTTTACTTTTTTTTAAATATCATAATGTATATTCATCTATATATCTTTCATTCAAATTTTATCAGAAATAGAGACTCATATGCCCTCCAACTTAAAGAAGTCGATTACATCAATGTTTAGACCGTTAAAATTACTTGTTCTACATGGAGGGCATAAGAGTCTCTGTTTCTGAAGAAATTCAAATGAAATATCAGAGGAATATATATATATATATGAATATACATTGTGATTTTTTTCAAAAAAATAAAAAATGCAAAAAAATAGGAATGGGGCAACTACATTTTTTCCATATATATAGGGAAAAATGGGACTGCCCCCGATAGCCAAGGAGCTGCCCTACCCCATTTTTCCGTCAATTTTTTTTATTTTTTTGAAAATATCACCAAGTGCATTCATCTATATATCCCCCAATATGTCATCCGAATTTCTTCAGAAATAGAGACTCTTATGCCATCTATCTAGAATAGGTAACTTTAACGGTTTAAACATTATTGTAATAGACCTGTTCGAAATGGAGGGCATAGGAATCCCTTTTTTTGACAAAATTCGAATACATATTATAGGGATATATAGATGAATATATATAGTTATATTTAAAAAAAACAAAAAAATGGCATAAAAATAGAGTAGACGCAACCCTTTGCCTGGCCCTGAGGACAACCCCATCAATATACAGGGCCCTTCCAATGAGGCAGGTCTTTCCTGAAATTCAATAAGCCACTGCCAAATTTATAAATTGTGTAACAATTTTGTAAATTTAAACTGCACATTGTAAAATAATGATGATCATACAGTTTTGTAAAATATATCATCCATATTGTAGCAAACATTTTTTTGTCAAATATACTAATATTTTCATAAATCTTTCATGATATACATTTTGTGTTAATATTTAGTATTAAATTTATCGAGTTAGAAATTATAAAATAAATAGAAAAAATACCTAAATCGATGTGGCTTTCTATGCATCCAGGAAAGGTCCACCTTATTGGAAGTTTCCTCTCTCTCTCTATATATAGAGATAGAGAGAGAGGAGTGATCATGTGAGAGCAAAAAACTGTGAGAGGAGAGCAAAAAACAGGCGATGAATCATAGATTCGTCGAAAAGACAGAATCTAGTGGTCCAGAATATTCACTAGTTCCTACTAATTAACATTTTAACCACATTTTATTTGTATTATATATTTAACACTTATTTTATCCAAAATAAAATAATGAAGAGAAAAATAAAAAGTAAAAGAAAAAGAAGGATGTATGAAAAATATACAAACGGATCCTAACCCCGAGACTGGGTCAATATTGACTTGGTCGACAAAATAAATAACTAGGGGGAGATAAGGAACATAATATATAAAATTGTCAAAAACCGAGAAAATTAAAATATCTTTATTCATTTTTCACCTTGTAAATATTTCACCTATTTTATTTATCACTAAGAAAATCTCAAATCAAATTTTTTACTTCACAAAAATTGTATATAAAAATATATATTATTTTACTAAAATATCAGAATAATTATTCATTTTAAAAATAATATATTACAATGAACCGAAAAAACCATAAAAGCTTACTTCCGAGGTTCATAACTATTTATAGAAAACTTCAAACCGACGAAACTCATTTTTAACATTCGTTTTATTACTAATGCTATTTATTACAAATATCAAAAAAATATTAGAATAAAAGAGCGAGTTTTGACATTTGGACCCGTTGTCCATATATACTATATGTATAAACTTCCCGATTTTCTAATTAATTATTCCTAAGAGCATTTAACCTAATTTCTTTTCTAGTAAGTTTCTAAAAATCAATAGAAAAATATAAAAATATAACTTAAGTCAAAATGCCAATAAATCTCGAAGCCACGAAGCTATGACCTAAATTTTTTAGACCTCATAACTCGACCATATGAATCCAAATTAGGTATAGTCACTTCTAAAATTCATTTTATAGAATTATCTAACAAAAGACACTGATTTCGCTAAAATCAAAGTTAATATGCAAAAGGTGGAGGAAAAGGAGAGGGGAGGCACAATATATATAGGCTTGGGGGTCCGACATGGAGGAGGCGTGGCCAGCGAACCGAGGCTCGAATCGAAGAGAAGAGCGTTGGGCGAAGATTAGGGATCCGACCTCTATACTCAGAGCAAAGATTTGGGTGAAAAAGGTATCAGATCAGGTCTAGAGAAATTGTCAAAGTTTGGGCGAAACCCGATCTGACGAGGTGGGCCACCCGGGAGGACCAGTTGACCAGAGTCAACAATCTGAGGTGTCCCAATCAGGGGCCACCTAGAATAAAGACAAAATACGCTACAAGACAAAATAGAAAAGAAAAAGAAAAATAATTAAATTAGAAATAATAAATGAATTCGAATGAAAAATAAATAAAATGAAAAATGTTTATTATTTTTCAAGGAGTTTTCTATGATTTTTAATTATTTTTATGAAAAATAAATTAATGTATATACATTATATGGTGTTAATTGTATACATGTATAATATACCTATGTATTTTGTACAATTATTTTTATTTTGTTATTTTTATATAAATACCCAAACTTTTATTTTATTTATTTTCAACCTAACTTTAGGAGTATAAAATAATTTTTATTATATTTTTATAAACTTTTTACAAGTATAAAATAAATGTTGATTGTTATATATATATATACATGTGCTTTGTATAATGAAAGAGGATTTTTATTTTTACTTAAATTTTCTAATTTTTATTTTATTTTTTTTATTTATAGGAATATATACAAGGAGGTAAAAATAATATTTTTATTTATCGATTCAGTCAAGGCTTGACCTTCTCTTGGGTTCGGGTCACTCTATATTTATTCTAAATACCTCCTTCCATTTTCTTTTCCTCTATTCTTTTATTTTGCACAAATACATGCTAATTATGCAATATTAACAGATGCATGCATAATGCTATGTTATTGTATTTACAGGTATTTACTTGTTGTTTTGCCAAGATAAATAGCTAAAATAAAAGAATAAAGAGTGAGAATTAGGGATTCATCAACCGCCCAGCGTGAGCCTCTCGAGCCCCACCGCTGTCACCTCCTCTCATGCGTTGCCATCGTGCTTGTAGGATTAGGAGAGAGATTTAAGAGATATTTTAGGTATGCGTATGTGATTTTTGGAAAGAGTAGGAAAGAGATTAGTGAGGAGATATTTTCGGATGCTACATACTATATTTAGATAATGCATAATGACCAAAATGGATTTTTGATTAATTAAATAATAATATTAACATACCTTTAATAACAATCGTTTGATTAATTATGGATGCACAGGATCGCTGGCCTTCCTTAGAGATGGCACGACCATGTCTCATTTGAAAGATATCCTATATATATGGGTTCAATAGGGCTACCCCATGGGACAGTCAACATAGTTGCTCCCGCCCCATTTTCATACATTTTTTTTTATTTTTTAAATATCACCATGTATATTCATCTATATATATTTCATATATGTCATTCAAATTTTATCAGAAACAGAGAGTCATATGCTCTCCAACTAAAAGAAGTCGATTACACCAATGTTTAGACCGTTAAAATTATTTGTTTTATATGGAGGGCATAAGAGTCTCTGTTTTTGACAAAATTCGAATGAAATATCAGAGGGATATATATCTATGAATATACATGGTGATTTTTTTCAAAAAAAATAAAAAATGTGGAAAAATAGGAGTGGGGCAGCCCCATTTTTTCCATATATAGGAAAAAATGGGACTGCCCCCGACGGCCAAGGAGCTGCCCAACCCCATTTTTCCGTCAAATTTTTTTATTTTTTTGAAAAATATCACCAAGTGCATTCATCTATATATCCCCCCAATATGTCATCCGAATTTCTTCAGAAATAGAGACTCTTATGCCATCTATCTAGAATAGGTAACTTTAACGGTCTACACGTTATTGTAATAGACATGTTCTAAATGGAGGGCATAGGAATCCCTTTTTTGACGAAATTCGAATGACATATTAGAGGGATATATAGATGAATATATATAGTGATATTTTTAAAAAATAAAAATGGCATAAAAATAGAGTAGGCACAACACTTTGGCTGGCCCTGAGGACAACCCCATCAATATATAGGACCCTTCCAATGAGACAGGTCTTTCCTGAAATTTAGTAAGCCACTGCCAAATTTATAAATTGTGTAACAATTTTGTAAATTTTAAACTGCACATTGTAAAATAATGATGATCATGCAGTTTTGTAAAATATATCATCCATATTATAACAAACATTTTTGTCAAATATACTAATATTTTCATAAATCTTTCGTGATATACATATTGTGTTAATATTTAATATTAAATTTATTGAGTTAGAAATTATAAAATAAATAGGAAAAAATACCTAAATTGACGTGGCTTTCCATGCATCCAAGAAAGGTCCACCTTATTGGAAGTTTCCTATATATATATATATATATAGAGAGAGAGAGAGAGAGAGAGAGGAGTGATCCTGTGAGAGCAAAAAACTGTAAGAGGAGAGCAAAAAATAGGCGATGAATCATAGATTCATTAAAAAGACAGAATCAAGTGGTCCAGAATATTCACTAATTCCCACTAATTAACATTTTAACCACATTTATTAGTATTATATAATTAACACTTATTTTGTCCAAAATAAAATAATAAAGAGAAAAATAAAAAAATAAAAGAAAAAGAAGGATGTATATAAAATATACAAACTGATGCTAACCCCGAGACTGGGTCAATATTGACTTGGTCGACAAAATAAATAACTAGGGGGAGATAAGGAACATAATGTTTAAAATTTTCAAAAAATCGGGAAAATAAAAATACCTTTATTCATTTTTCAACTTGTAAATATTTCACCTATTTTATTTCTCACTAAGAAGATCTCAAATCAAATTCTTCCCCTCACAAAAATTGTATATAAAAATATATATTATTTTATTAAAATATCAGAAAAATAATTCATTATAAAAATAAAATATTACAATGAACCGAAAAAGCCATAAAAGCTGACTTCTGAGGTTCATAATTTTTATAGAAAACTTTAAATTGACGATACTCACTTTTAAACTTCGTTTTATTACTAATACTATTTATTAAAAATATCAAAAAATATTAGAATAAAAGAGCGAGTTTTGACATTTGGACATGTTGTCTATATGTACTATATGTATAAACTTCTCGATTTTCTAATTAATTATTCCTAAGAGAATTTAACCTAATTTCTTTTCCAGTAAGTTTCTAAAAATCAATAGAAAAATATAAAAATATAACTTAAGTTAAAATGCCAATAAATCTCAAAGCCACGAAGCTGTGACCTAAATTTTCCGGACCTCATAACTCGGCCATATTAATCCAAATTAGGTGTAGTCACTTTTAAAATTCGTTTTATAGAATTATATACCAAAAGACACTGATTTCGCTAAAATCAGAGTTAATATGCAAAATGTGAATTTTGGGACCATATTGGCATTAAATTTATCGAGTTAGAAATTATAAAAAATAGAAAAAATTTCTAAATTGACGTAGCTTTCCATGCATCTAGGAAAGATCCACCTTATTGGAAGTTTCCTCTCTCTCTCTCTATATATATATATATATATATATAGAGAGAGAGAGAGAGAGAGAGAAAGGAGTGATCTTGTGGGAGAAAAACTATGAGAGAATGAGAATAATGATTCTAGACCACTAGATTCTATCTTCTTGTTGAATCTATGATTCATCGCTTTTATTATTTCATTTTGGCTAAAATCCTTGATAAAATATATGTAAATATTCACTAATTCCCACTAATTAACATTTTAACCATATTTATTAGTATTATATATTTAATACTTATTTTATCGAAAATAAAATAATAAAGAGAGAAATCAAAAATAAAAGAAAAAGAAGGATGTATATAAAATATACAAATTGATCCTAACCGCGAGACCGGGTCAATATTGACTTGGTCGACAAAATAAATAACTAGGAGAAATAAAGATCATAATTTATAAAAATGTCAGAAAACTGAGAACATAAAAATACCTTTATTCATTTTTCACCTTGTAAATATTTTACCTATTTTATTTATCACCACAAAATCTCAAATCAAATTCTTTCCTTCACAAAAGTTGTATATAAAAATATAAATTATTTTATTAAAATGTCAGAAAAATTATTCATTATAAAAATAAAATATTACAATGAACTGAAAAAGCCGTAAAAGCCGACTTCCAGGTTCATAATATTTATAGAAAACTTCAAATCGACCAAACTCATTTTCAAACTTCGTTTTATTATTAATACTATTTAAAAAATATCAAAAAATATTACAATAAAACATGTGAGTTTTGGCTTTTGGGCCCCGTTGTCTATATGTACTATATGTATAAACTTCCTGATTTTCTAATTAGTTATTCCTAACATCATTTAACCTAATTTCTTTTTTAATAAGTTTCTACAAATCAATAGAAAATATAAAAATATAACTTAAGTCAAAATGCTAATAAATCCCAAAGCCACGAAGCCGTGACCTAAATTTTCCTGACCTCATAACTCGTCCATATGAATCCGATTAGGCGTAGCCACTTTTAACGTTTTATATAATTATCTACCAAAAGACACTGATTTCGCTAAAATCAGAGTTAATATTCAATTTGTAGGTTTTGGGACCATATTGGTATATAATTTACAATGTACTTTATTTCTTATTATTTAATATATATCATTAAATACTTTTTTAGTATTATACTAATAAAATAAGTAAAATTTTATTTATTTATTTATTAAGTTATTTAATTATTTAAATAATGATGCATTTAATTATATATAAAATTTTTTATTTGCTTAATTACTTATCTAATTATATAATTATCTATTTAATTATTTCTTGTTTAATAATTTAATTTAATTAATTATTCATTCGAATTAATTAATTAATTATTGAATTTATTATTTTTATCATTTTCTTTATTTTCTCTCTCTACATTTCCTTCTCTCTCTTCCTCTTCCTTCCCTCTTCCCTGTTCCCCCTTTCTTCCTCACGCTTGCGCCCGCCGCCCTTCCAGTTCTCCGCCAACTGCCCAACGGCCGGCCGTTGGCCAGTCGTTCGCCCAACGATCCGATCCACTCCTCCGATGGCCGGTGGTCAGACTCTTTCCTTGGCCTCCACGCCAGCTCCTCCTATATATACCCATACCTCCCCGTCGCTGGAGACCATCCACCATTGTCCAATCCTCTTCCCAAGTGAGCTCCGGAGTCGATATGGTAATAATGGTCTTCACCTCCATTGAAGTGAGGAGAGCGAGGAGGGAGTTCAGTGAGATCACTGCTTCCCTTGGCGGAGCTTTGTGCTACCGTCGTGCATCCGAGCCTCCGCCTCCACCGGGCGTCGATGCAAGGATCTGGAGCATCGAGCTCCAAACTCCCAGGCGACATCCTCCGTTCACCTTCCAGGTTAGTATTCCCCTAATTTCATCTCTTCTCTGATCTCTTCCTCCGTCCTATTTCCCTCATTTTCCTCTACTACTTCTCCTCCATTTTTCGTCGATTGATGCTACATCCACATCCTTTCATCTCCACACCCATTAAAGCTTCCCATTCACCTTCTCTATTTGCATCTGGACCGAGGCATCTACCTCGAGTCGGTGAACAACGTGCAGGTCTTTGATATCTGAAGCATGACCTCAGTGAAGCACCTATGAAGCATCAGGACTTGATTAAGCTTGAGTATAAGACCTGGAGATCTATGAAATTTCACCACGAATAATAACCTGATCGGACCTCCTTCTGGAACCATCACAACCCATCATCTAAAGACGCACACATCTGAGCTTCACCACCAACGGAGATCAGATCTTTGAGGGCTCCGCTGCCTTCAATAAAAAGAGGGAAGAGCAACTTGTATTACAGATCGAAGAGAAGCCGTTCGATTGGCTTTAATCGGACGAACCTGATAAGGACACGCGTCAGCATTTAAAACCACGTCGCCCTACCGCTTACTCGCCTCACATATGAGGCACGTGAGGTCAAGATATCTTTTGGGAAATTTTTTATCGTACCCTTGGCATTTATTTTATTTGCTAGCGGGTCCTGCTCCAGATCAAGTCACATTCATACCACGTGTTTAACCGGCATTTTTGCGCATTACACACCTTAATTTTCTGCTTTTTTCTTATACCCTGTAATTTCCAGAAAGTATGTCTATAACCCTTACACTATATATAAATCCTATACTTTTATAATACATAATAAATAAAAATACCAATAATAAAATATAATAAAAATACACAAAAATACTTAATATCATACTATATACAATATAAAATCAATTTTGAAAAGTAAAAATATTTACTTTTTAATAAATCTTTAAAAATAATAAAAAATATAACAAATATCAAAAAACATAAAAAATAAAAACAATTTTCAGAATACTAAAAAACTACCTACAATATATTTTAATATATTTTTCATAAAAAATCATAAAAAAATAAATTTTGGATATTAAAATCAGTAAAAAATACAAAATACATAGAAGTTTTGAAAAATCATAACTAAATAAATAAAAATAAAAAATACACAACATATCATTTTGAAGATATTTCCACATACTTTTAAATAAAAATAAAACAAGAAAAATTTTCTCACTATTTTACATTTTTAAATTCATCAATAAAAATCTATTTTCAATAAAAATATTATTTTCAACATTAAAAATAAAAAATTAACAAATCATTTTCAAAAATTAAATAAAAATCACAAAACTTTTAAAACTCATAAAAAATTCAAAATTAAAAACAAAATATAAGTTTACAAATTTTATACCTAAATTCTTAAATAGATATATTAAAATAAAAAAAATTAATATAAAATTCATAAAAATTAAATAAAAATGCAGAAAATTACCTAAAATAAATAAAAATAGGAAATCCATTTGACATTAATTTCCTATAGTTTTACCTTAGTTTCAAAAAAATTGCCTCCCTCGGTTCGACACTCCTGTACTTAACACTATACACATCAAGTTTAGGAGTATAAATAAAAAAGGGATTTTTATACCCCCAACCCTGAGTAATTTCACAATTACAATCATAATCCTGTATAATCGTGAATTACACCTAAGACTCCGAATAAATGCTTTGTTTTACACCCATAACCTTCCGTTAGTTGGGTTCATTAACTCAACCAGATGATTGAGTTAATCTAACCCGTCCACGATCTAACTGTTGGAATTAATCAAAAGAAAAAAAAGGAAAATATTTTTCTGATGGATTTAAGGACTTGTAGGGGAAAGAAGGATGGCAAGCAGTGGGGGAAGAGATGCATCTGGCGGACAGGAGGAGGGGCTTCTGGCGTACGGCTACAGGAGGAGGGGCTTCTGGCGTACGGCTACAGGAGCTGGATGGGGTCGGGGGCTCGCGATTGGGAGGAGGAGCTGGGCCCAGGACTCTTCTGTAGTGGGGGGGGGGGGGGGCTACGGGAGTTGGAGGGGGGTCGCAGACGCGGAGCCTCGAGGAGGAGCTGTGCAAAGCTTTGGGGGGGATCTTCGAGCAGGGGATGAGGAGTTGGGCGGGGGGTTCCTCGTCGGCGGGGCTCGGGGGGGGGGGGGGCTTCGACGTATGCCTGCTCGGAGTCTTTGAAGCAGGGGAGGAGGAGGTGGTGCTCAACAGGAGAGGGAAGCCCCATCCCCCCGACCACCTTCGCCTCCCAGCCCCTCTCTGATGAAGGAGAGAACGATGGCATTTTTTGCAAATAAGAATGTGTTTTAGGGGCAGTTTTATCTTTTTCAATGAAAACCTCAAATATAACGGGTATCCCGAAAGGATTATAACAAGGGGTTATATCATGTAAGAGTTAAGCATTTCTCAGGGTTTCTCATGTAATTCATGATTATGCAGGGTTATGATTGTAATTGTGAATTCACTCAGAATTATGGGTGTAAAAATCCCTAAAAAATAATTTTTCGTCTAAAATTCGACTGATCATTATAACGATAGTTGTCTACTCCTAGACAACTTGGTCGGTTGTGTTTTTCACTTCTCTCTCATGATATTCTCTCTCCTGATTGAATCTAGTGGTCCAGAATCACTGCTCTCACGCTCTCACAAGTTTTGGCTTTCACAGGATCTGATCCTGTGAGAGCCAGAACATGTGAGATCTTGAGAGTAGTGATTCTAGACCACTAGATTCTATCTTCTCTCTCCTGGTTGAATTAGATTCAACCAGGAGAGAGAAGATAGAATCTAATGGTCTACAAATGCTACTCTCATGCTCTCACAGTTTTTTGTTCTCACATAATCACTCTTCTATATGTATGTATGTTTGTATTTATGTCAAGCGATCGATTTATTCATGCGGTTTATGTATGTTAGATGTTTTGAGATGATATTAATGGAGGAATGAGGTGCCTGCGAGGATGATGGAGTGGAATGTGTGTCTTGTGTTTTTATACTTTAGATCGTGTTTGTTAATTTTGCAGGGCAGTGATTACGAGCAAATTGCGATATATTATTTTATAAAAGCTTCCTAAATTAATCCTCTATAGTTAAGGATACATAACCTAACCTAAAGTTGTCAGACATTAGAAGAAAACTCTTTTTTTAACGGTTGACAAAATATTAAGAAGGGAGTTGAATGAGTATTGACTGTTGTTTAAACTTTCCCTAACATATTGAATGTTTTCTTACCCAAACAAGTTGGGCGAAACGGTTAGGGAAAGTATTCCATGTCACCTCTATATTTGATAGACTATCCTAATGATGGATTGATCTTTCAAAACGGATTGAATTCTTAGGAAATGTCATCTTTCTTGTAGTGATAGTATTTCTATTTGTTCCTCCATTTACGTGATTACAAATAAATAATATAAAGCTGTTGTTTTAAAATGATCTTAAATGAGTATAGAAAATATTTTTTTAAGATTCCTTGGGCATTGTATTCCTTCATGCTTATTTATTACGATTATTTTGCCCATTTTATAACTTCATGTTTGTTTATTATGATCATATATTATTGATTTCATGTTTCCTTATATGGAGAAGTTTATAACTTAGGATGTGTATACGAACGAGGAGATGCATGTTTCCTTATACCAATGTTTCCTTAGAAGGCCAACCTAGTCGAGGTCTATGAAGTCAATGCATATGTGACATTGTTATTTATTTTCTTGGCCTTTATAACATTCCTGATTCACTAATAGGTGATGAACCAATGTTTATCTACTGTAACTTTTAGAGATTTTTTCATTAGTTAATATCATTACCATTTAAAGCGTGGAGGTAATTTTACATCAATTAGATTTGATATGAATTGATTAAAATAGGGATATTTACTCCCATAACCCTGAGTAATTTCGTAATTACCCTAGAAACCCTCGATAATCATGAATTACATCAAGGACCCTAAATAAATGCTCTGTTTTACGTCCATAACCCTCCATTAGTTTAGTCATTTAACTCAACCAGATGGTTGAGTTTATCTAACCAATCAATGATCTAACGGTCGTGATTAATCAAAAACAAAAAATCCCACCCCTTCTCGATTGTCCAGCACCTGCAGCTGCCATGGCTCTCAGTTTGGAGTGGAGGACTTTGATGATGGTGAAGGGCGGTGCCTGGCGCAGACTTGCAGGACGGGGAGGCTTTGACGATGGAGGGCGGCTGCATGTGATGGGGTGCGGGGCTTGACGGGTGGAGGGCAGCTGTGGTGTGGGGTGGGGGGTCAACAGGAGGAGGGGGAGCCTGCTGGTGGAGGCCGCAAGGGTCGGTTTTCATGAGGGAGGCGACGAAGGCTTGCGGTGTGTGGGGAGTCGCCGGAGCTGCAACAGGTGCAGTAGATGGTGGAGAAGGTGGGGGTGGTCTATGGAGGAAGGGGGCACCATTCTCCTACGGAAGATGGTCTTGGGGGCCATGATGAATCTCCATTTCATCACATTTATTCTATCATTTTGGCCTTAAAAACCACAGCAAATGCATGTAAATATCATCAATTTTTGCATAATAGCATTCATTATTTATTGTATTATTTGTGTACAAATTAAGGTTTTTAATGCCAAAATTATAAATAAAGAGCAGAAAAGAAAAAAGTATTAAAATATTGAAAATATTTTATGACCCTAACCCCGAGATCAAGTCCAGAATGGAGTTGGTCGACAAGGAATAAAGTAGGGGGAGATAAGGGCCAAAAATACAATAAATACCTCATTTATCTGTTCATTATTTGTGCATGTTTGACCTATTTTATTCTTTATTATTTATTTATCTAATAAAGAAACTTTGAACATAAAAGTTGTAGATACTAATGTAAATAAAAATACAAAATTGGGTTTGTACAAAAATAATACACAGTGTGCATTTTATACACAGAATAAAAAGGCAAAAACCAAACTTCACAGACCCATATATTTTCAATAAAAACTCAAAACATAGCAAAATCACTCTAATTTATATAACTTTTCGCGAGCTATTTAATGGTGGTGGTTTTATATTTTTTGGAGCTACTGTGTAGAAGTTAGGTTTTGGGCCCCTATTGTACATTCTACTGATTAAAATATTCAATTTATAATTATTCATTATTTTTGTAAATTCTTTTTTTATAATTTTGTAAATATTATTTATAACACATGTACATATTAAAATTAGAATAAAATCAAAAAGAAAATTAAAAAAATAAGTCTATATAATTATATAGGCAAAATACCTATGTATATAAATAAAAGGGGAATATATTCTTTTATTATTTAATTCTTTTATATTTTCCTAATATTGTAAATAATATACATATTCTGTTAAAAATATAAAACTAAAATAAAACTCAATAAAATACATTAAAATAAAATAGTATACATAAAACATAGGTAAAATACCTATAAATATACCTACATAATATACATATCTAATTATTAAAGTTTACAAATAACATCCAAAAATCAAACAAAAAAATATTTATATTAAAAAAAATAAGTTATAAATATATAAAATAATAGAATAAAAATAAAATAAAATGTACAAAAAAAATAAAAATGTACAAAAGACATGTAAATATACTTATAAATAAGCCATTAAAAGTAAACTTGTAATAATATACATCAAAAAAATAAATAAAAATCATAATAAAATACCAGATAAAATAATAAACATTTTTTTTTAATTTTATAATCAAAAAATAATAAAATTATTTACTATTTTTAATTAATTATCTTTAATAAAATACTCCGTTTTGTCCTATAGTGGCCTAGGTGGCCCCATCGGGACGCGTCAACTGTTGTCCGCGTCAACTTTGCCCTCTGCCGTCTGAAGTGACTGATGAATCTCCATTTTATCACCTTTATTATATCATTTTGGCCTTAAAACCCCAGCAAATGCAGGTAAATAGCATCAAATTGTACATAATAGCATTCATTATTTATTGTATTAAATGTACATAGAATAAGGTTTTCAATGCCAAAATTATAGAATAAAGAGAAGAAAAGAAAAAGGAATAAAATATTGCAAATATTTTATGACCGGAACCCCGAGACCAAGGCCATCATGGAATTGGTCGACAAGGAATAAAGTAGGGGGAGATAAGGGCCAGTGTATAATAAATACCTCATTTATTTATTCATTTATTTATTTATGTATTTTGACACCTATTTTGTATATAATTATTTATTCATCAAATAAAGAAACTTTGTACATAAAAGTTGTAGATAATAATGTAAATAAAAATACAAAATTGAGTTTGTGTAAAAATAACACTCAATGTACATTTTATATACAAAATAAAAAGCCAGAGTCTCAACTTCACAGACCCATATCTTGCAAATAAAAACTCCAAATCACCCAAACTCATCTTTAATTGTATAAAGCTTTCCATGAACTATTTAATAAAATTGGTTTCATAATTTCTGGAGTTCATCTATAGAAGTTAGGTTTTTGTCCCACTTTGTATATAAGACTGATTAAAATATTCATTTTATTCAATATTCATTATTTTTATAAATTCATATTTTTATAATTTTGTAAACAATATATAGAATACATGTACATATTAAAATTAAAAGAAAACTAAAAAGAATTTGTAAAATAAAATAAGCCTATGTAATACATAAGCAAAATACCTATGTTAAGAATGTATATAAATAAAAAGGTATTTAATTCTTTTATTCTTTCTTCATATATATTTTTATAATAATGTATATATTATATATGTCTTATTAAAAATACAAATCCAAAATAAAAACAAATAAAATTCATTAAATAAATAAAATGTATATAATATATAGGTAAAATACCTATAAGTATACTTACATATACATATACACATTTATCTAAAAATGTAAATAAATTCATAAAAACTAAATAAAAATATATTTATACTCAAAAAAATAAGTTATAAATTTATAAAATAAGAAAATAAAGTAATTAAAATAAAATAAACAAAATAAAAATAAATATATATAAATATACTTATAAATACATTATTTTAATAAAAATATAATAAAATATATCAAAAAAATAAATAAAAATCAGAAATAATCACTACATTAATTTATAAACATTTTTTATTTTATAAGTAAATTCTAATTAATTCATTTAATACGTGTAATAAATGGGTCAAGATCAGTCTGACGTGGACCAATCAGGGGCCAGGGAAAGTTGACCTCCGGTCAACTCCCCCTGCGCCTCTGACTCCCGTCAGACGTGTCTTTTCCCCCGATTTTCGCCATTTTTTCCGCTCGATTGGTTGCTCCTTCGACAACCATCTCTTCACGAAAGTTATTCCCTGATCATCCTAGATTCCCGCCGTGATCCTGGATCCCTTGTACATAGCATAGACTCGTTGATTTTAGCCAGTCAATAAAGGTCTCCAGGGATGTCTATAAATAATTTTTTCTTCCTCCTTGGCCGAATTTGGCCAATTTCTCTTCCCCAAAAGGCTTGAATCGATCCCTGGACGAGCCCTTGTGACAGGAGGCGCTTCCCAGCACCTCGGTTCGGCGCAAGGAGGAGGAAAGTTTTGTCACGGCGGCGCTCCGGCGGCCACCCTGCTCCCTGGAGGCCCCCAGGTATAAGAGCTGCGCTTTTACTATTTTTAGGTAGGTTTTCGTTCCTGCATTTCATTTTCGTAGTTTATTTCGCATTTAGATTCTTAGATTAGCTTAGTTAAGGTAATTTGAAGTTCGCCGGAGCTCAGCTACGGCGACTTCTCCACAGTACCCTCGTTGTTTTCCGACCGCCCTTCCACCGTCATCTCGTTCCTCACCGTTTTCTCCACCTTCCAGCCACCTTTGTCCAACCAGATCTGTTCCAGATCTGTGAATCAAAGCCTCATCTCCGCCGTGCGCTGGAGGCTTCGCCATTTCACCCATCCTAGCGCTAACAGCTTCAAACCCCAGGTCGAGGGTGACGCCCTCGAGTCTCTCTACCTTCCTGTGCAGGTTAGGTGCGCCACAAGGCACCAGGAGACGTTTCCAAGGCCGGCGGAGGTAATGGAGCTCCGTTCCTTCTCCGAGCTCGTGGCGACGCTCCAGCGTGCCTCCGGCCGATCTACCACCTCCAGCAGATAGAGCAGCCCTCCAGGAAGCTTCTGGGGCCCTCAGGTGCAGCGATGAACGGCGGAGGAGCGAGATCCAGGCGGAAGAAGCTCGCCCCGGCGAGCTTTCTTCCCTGTTCTTCCACGCCAGCTCCCAGCCGTTGGATGAAGACGAAGGCCCCAGGTCGAAGATCAGCCGTCCGATCCCCCAGCACTCAGACCGTCAGATCATCTGGGATGATCTAATCCTAGCCGTGGATCGCGAACCATCATCGACCCACGTGGAAGCGCCACGTGGATGAGTGAATGAAGACCAGCCGTCAGATGAGGCACCTTTGGGGGTAAATTTCACACGTACCCCCGCCTTTTGTTTTATTTAATTTTTAATATTGTAAATTATATAGCACGTTGTAAATAAATTGGGATTTTTGCTGAAAGAACCCTGTATTCCTTAGAATTACAATTAGGTCCTTCCGCGCCTCACGTGTAGTCCCACGTTAGGCACGTGAAAATTGCATAAATACCCTGGCGGTTTTTGTATATTGTAAATTAGTCTCAAAAATATAAATAAAGGTTTATTTCTGTAGAATTTTTGCACTGATGCCCCTGGAATGTATTTTATTTGCAAAAATGCCCCTGCTAGGCTGTTTATTTTTGTGTCTTTTATCCATTTATTAAAAATACCTAGGATGCTTCTAAAATTCCCCAAAAATTAGGTTAAATGCTTCATGCCCTGTATTTTCACGCCCATATTTTATTTTGCATTTTTTTTTGCATTTTTCCTAATTATTAAAAATGAAAAAGAAGCCCTTTTTTGTAATGTTTAGATTAAAAAATACAAAAAAATTGTAAAATGTTTTTGAAAAATTCTAAAAAAATTATATATGGTATAATTATATCTATATTGAGTCCAGAAATTGAAAAACCATAAAGATATAAAAAGAAAAATATAAAAATCAGAAAGCTCTAAAATCCAACAAAAAAATAGAAAAATCCTTAAAAAATATCAAAAATACATTTTTCTCTTTTATAATTAGCTATATGTTATCATTAATATATTAAAATTAATTTGGGTAATTTTCGAGTTTATTTTATATTTTTAAAACCAAAATTATATTCGGTTATTTAATTAGTCCTATATTATGGACATTTTTGAAATTAAAAATTTATAAAAATTAGCAATATTCCAGAGAAATAACAAAAAAATTAGAAAAATATTAAAAAGCTAAAAAATTATATATACATATATTTTTAGTATTTATGTCTATATATATATTTGTGATAGTATTCCTCTCTCTCTCTCTTCTTATATTTATATATATATCTCTTTATATATGTATATATGTATACATATCTATATATTATATAATTAAAAATATAAAAAAAATAAAAAAATTATAAAATATAAAAAATAAAAATTAAATAATAATAATAATAAAATATATAAAATTAAAACCCACAAAAACCATAAATGGACATGAACAATGGATTGAATAAATTATACATCACATACATTCCCTTTGCCTCCCAGTGTTCGACCTCTACCTGTACTTACACCTATACACATTTACATGTAGAGGTATAATAAATTTTAACTCCACATTTTTGGATATTTATTGCATATATTTATTGTGGGTTAATTGTTGATTGATTTGAGGATTATTGAGCGGTCACCGCATCGACTATTGATCCGCCTTGTGGATTAATACGACCCTTAATTTTCCTCTTTCATCAGATGGCGCCATTGTCGGGGAGGCAACGGATTTTGTATGATTTTGTGAGCTTATTTGTTCATTTATTCGATTATTTGCTCATGTCCATCATGCACTTATTTATTTGTTTGGTTTTTATTTCTATTTGATATTATTTGAGTGACTGCTCTGACCACCTCTTTTCTTTGTCTTTGATGCGAGGGACCGCCAAGCGAAGGAGGACCTCCTAGGAGGGCCTATGCACCCAAGCAAGGCGGAGTTGGCTCCTCTATGCCAGCCAACAGGAGAGGGCATCCAGGACAGAAGAAAGAGAATTTTTGAAGACAGTCTTCATTTTTTATGCATTTTAATTTCTTTTCATATTTATATTTATGTGAGAGAGTGACACTTGAATTTTGTAATAATACAGGACTCTCACAGGTACACTTCGACTCCCGAGGTCCAGTGCCCGAGGGATTGTTCCCTTGGGGGCCTCGATGATTTTGACGCTTTTTCTTTTTCTTTATTTTATTTTTATTATTTTGTGTGAATGAGCCTTAGCTTAGGAGTTGCTTGCTCGTAGAGTTAGGTCCAAACACCCTAATATATATTTGCATGTACCTATAGTTTGCTTTGGACCTAGACCAAACTCTAAACAGTCGTTCATTTATCTCTTAGCCTTTGTGCCACAGCGAGCCCCACAAAGCGCTTTCTCCTACCCTCAAGTGTGTTGAGCAGAGGAGGGGTGAGCCAAGACCAGACTTTTTGAGGCTAAAGATGAATGAGCGACTTGTGGTGCTTCACGATAATAGCAATTTCTGTACTAGGGCGATTTCTTCGGTTTGCATTTGCATATAGCATAGGTTTCAAATTCTGTTATGCATCCCGCATGGAGAGAGCTGGGAGGCACTGTAAGTCTTCTTACTTAGCATGCATCATCATTTTCCGACTTGCATGGCTTTTCCGATCTTCTCCCTCTGTTTTTGCCAACCTAGGATGCTTAATGGAAATTGGAACCTCGATAGGCACGCGCATTGAAAATACCCAAAAAAGTGATAACTTAAATAAAATCAGGACTGTTAACTCTATTTGACCTAAAAATAGACATAATGGACTTCCTTGTCTTGGGGAAAGGAACCCCCTGATTGTACGCGTTTTAAATTGCTCCCGTACACACTAAGGAGTAGAGCCCAAATCCTATCAAGCCTCCTAAGTGATTGTACAATTTTTGGTTCTCACCTAACTCTAAAATTGAAAAGATAAATGACCGTCACCTGATGGTCTTCACTGTGTTTAGTAGGTGAATTGGGGGTTTTGCCTTGTGTATTGATTGTGACTTGGAGTTCGTTGTGTTTTCATTCATTCCTAGAGTAGTCAGTCCCGCCCGTGTGAGTCATGCATTTCTCCTCTTTGAGTCTCTCTACCTCTCTTATACATATCTCTCTTCATCTGCATTGAGTCGTGATATTGGCGCTTGAGCTCAATCATTCTTCTCCAAGCCCTTCGTTTCCTTCTTCATCACTTTCCTCATATTCTCCGTACCATCTTCATCTTCTATGGTTCGGGGAGAGCCCGCTCTTCGGACCGCTATTTTGACGGTGTTCCCGCCTTGTGTGGAACACCCAATTTTTTTCTATGTCCCTATTTCTCACCCGCCCTCCTCGTACCCTCTGTATCACTCTTCTCCCACCCACGATATTGGCACGCACGCTCAATCAGCTTCTCCACCCCATTGTGTACCCTTCTTATCCATCTTCCTCGTGCACCCCGTATCCTCTCTCCCCTTACCCGGGAATGCTGGGCATATTGATGAGGCCCGCATCGAGGATTATTTATACAGATTATTGGTGTAAGTCGGGCATGATGTTGAGGTTGCTGAGCTTGATGTGATGGATTTGTCTTTGATACATGCATACGAGCTTCTTGAGGATTTTTGCTGATGCATAGAGCATAGGTGTGATGCATTGTTGAGGAATTTTGTTCTCTCTCACCGGATTAAGGATGTGATATGATGCGATGATTTGATGATGATTTCATGAGTATTGATTGATCTATCTTGAGGTTCCTGCCATCTTGATTCTGAGGTTTGAATGATTATTCTGATCTGGAGTGCCTGATAGAGGTGTGCGGATCCTGCATGATCTCTCATCTTCCTATTTGACCCATCCTTGATCTTCGGACTCTCAAATCCACCCTGGAACTTAGAGGATTCCTGACTATTTTTGTGCCATCTCAGCTGACTGGATTGACCCAAGGGATGTTTGGTGAATGACATGATTATTTGCTCCCTTGCTTGATCTTATGCCCTCCGGATGATTGAATGATTGAACACTTTTGAGGACCTGAGATGACTTGCCAGCATTCCCAAGACCTACATTTATATAGCTCGCATTCCTCCCCGAGGACTATCTGCGGGAGAATGCGATAATTTCTAGGACTGCGGTTTCATTCACTGCTTGGGTCGCCATTGTGATGGGACCCGAAACCGAGTCGGATGATATGTTTGATTGGCCTCTCCCTATGATTGTGTACCTGACCTGTCAGTACACGAGGCCAATGTTCTAGACTCCTTTGAGTCTGCTCTCCTTGACAATCCTCGCAAGGCAGAGCTCCACTTTTCTGATTATTCCCTGCCTAGCTCGTAGCTCCCCGAGGGTTATCTGCGGGAGACTATGACATATTTCCGATCTGATTGGTCTCTTCTGTTGGTAGCCGCCTTGTCGACTACTGAGACCACTATGTGGATCCGTCTGATGGATCCGGCTCCTTTGAGCCATCTCTCTCCTTGACGACCCTCGCAAGGTAGAGGCACTTTCTGACTATTCCTTGCCTAGATCGCAGTACTCTCCGAGGACTATCTGCGGGAGACTGCGACACTCTCTTTACGCTCAGTTCCCACTGCAGACTGTGTCTCCAATCTGTGGAGCATGGAATTGAGTCGTCTGATATAGATGATTTTGGTCCCATTCTGAGTCACCTATCCGATCTGCGGATCATGGGACCCATCTGATTAGACTCCTTTGTGTATGCTCGCCTTGACGGTCCTCGCAAGGTTGAGCTTCTGATATCTGCTATTTTCATGCCTAGCTGGCAGCACGTTCCCCGAGGGTTATCTACGGGACGCTGCCACACTTTCCTGATTTGACGGTCTCTTCTGCTGGTAACCGATCTGTCGCCTACCGAGACCGTTCCTTTGATCCGTCTGATGGATCAGGCTCCTTTGAGCCCGCTCATCTTGAAGACCCTCGCAAGGGTGAGCTTCTATTCTGATTATTCATTGCTTAGCATGTACTACTCCCCGAGGGTTATCTGCGAGAGGGTACATCACCTTGTAGGTACTCGGCTTCATTTCTAGTGTCTCCCAGTTGGTGGAGCACGAAGCCGGGTCTTCTGACTTGTGTACTCGGTCTCTTCCCTGGTTGTGTCTCCTATCTGTTGGAGCACAGAGCCGAGTACTCTGATTATTCTATGATTTTGCTCACCTTGAGGACCATTGAAGGAGTGAGCCACATATTGTGTTGTTCGGTGTATTCTTGTGACTTTCGGATTATATCACCACCGTGCATCACACCGTCTCATATGCTTTATTTCTGATCTGTCTGAGACCATGATTGACTAGGAGGAGTCTGTACTGCTCTTTCTTCCTCCCGATCTTACGGTATCGGCTATATTCCCTCATGTTGACCATATAAGCCGATTGACTGCTTCACGCTACCGGTCCCTGCTTTACTCTCCGATCTAATTATCCCCGGTAGCCGACACCCACCTGACTGTTTATCAGGGTGTCTTTTCACCTTCTGACTGCGTCCTCATTCTCACAGGGAAACGACGACGAGAGCACGGTAGTCGACTACCAAATACCGTCCTGTACTTAACCATGTTCTTCACCTGTTGTATATATGTGTTTTGTCTATTCCTTCTTTCTCCCGCATGTTATGTGTGCCCCAGATCTATCGCCATATCTTTGTGTCTATACTTCGGACGTACCTTGTCCTAAGTATAGGGGGAACACACCGCGTTGTTCTTTCGTTGTTCAGTTTTCGTCACTCCTGTTGTTGCCTATACTTAGGGATATCTCATCCTATGTATAGGGGGAGTGATGCGTATATTCTCCACGACCTTTTCATCTATCTGTATATATCTATCTTTTCTTCTTTTCTTCTTTTCCTTTTCATATTTCTGTATCTAAATAAAAGGTGTCACCCCTTTTTGTCAGTTTTTTGTACTAAGGACGTATTTTGTCCTAAGTATAGGGGGGGTGCATCCCTGATTTGTTCATCTGTTTATTCCCACCCTTGACCCTGATTTGTGTACAGTCTGCTATACTTAGGATTACTTGATCCCAAGTATAGGGGGGACGGTCGATTTCTATTTTCTTCATCTCTGATTCCTATAGACTTGTCTATACTCAGTACGAGTTATGTCTTCTCTTTCTCTTTTCCGATCTATGAGGTCATAGCTCAAGCTAAGTATAGGGGGGTCGTATATACTATGTATATACCATATCCATAACTCGTACTTTTGTAATAATATGGCTAATAATTCATTAAAAATCTTAATAAAAAGATGTGATTATTCCTCAAATTCTTTTTGTATATACTGATTAATAAATCAGGTGAAAATATTTTTTGCAAAATGTTTAACAAAATAGTTCGAAAATCTTTGTGAACATTTATTGAAAACTATTTTGAAAATATTTTGTTACATGTTTTCAACCTGTGTAAAAATGTGTGGATTGTAAAATTTATTTTCTTTGTGTGAAATAAAAGGTTCGAAAAATTATTTGCAAATGGTTTGAAAAATGGTTGCAAAAATATGTTGAAAATCTATATATACTGTTTTGAAAAAACCTTTGCAAAATGATTTTCAAATGTGTGTACATGTTTGTAAAAATGATTGTAAAAATTATTTTGGACTATAGTTTTCAAAAATTATTTGAAAAATTTGTGTCAAAAAAGAGGAATAGTCACATATACCTAAAATAATATATATTATAATTATTATAAATAAAAATAGAATTCTTTAATAAGTGTACATATATACTAATAAAAACTATATTGTAAAATCTTAATTCTTGTAAAATAAAGCGGCACGCCCGTGTAAATAGTTGTACGTATTTTATACTGTGAATGCCCAAATTATTTTATGTGCCAAAATTCTTTGTGTGAAAGTTCTTCTCTTTGTTTTCAAATTCTTTGAAAAATTGCATTATTCTTTGCATATTTGTAAATAGCATTTGCATATCATTCTTTCATTGAGATTGATGATTGAACTAGTCCAATAAAGTCGAAGATTGGAGCTTGGTTGGACCTTACTGCACCTAACTGCACTGGAACCTTATGGGAACTGGGTTTAAGGTACTTCAGGTCTATTCAGACTTAATTCTTTGAGAAATCAGGGCTGGGTTCAAGTCACCTCAGTGGACTAACTAGAACTTTTTGAAACACACGTATGACTCTTGCCGACCGTGACCTAACTTGGACACTTGCACCTTTCACCTGGCTCAACTCAGTTGGAGTGGTGAGGGGGTTGGATTTGCCAGTCTGAGACGCACACGGGTGGAAACATTCGTCCTCCTCTAGGGAGGGAAGTGCACCCCAACCTGATCCAGTAGCCATGAGGTCTAACGACAGGAGAGTGTGGGTTGCAATAAAGCTTCAAAAGAGGGATAGTCTTTTGGCTCAAGAGGAAAAACTCCTTATGTAAATGCTGCTGTGAATAGTATGTGAAAAAAAAGGTCAGGCCTGTACAAAAATAAAATGCCTGCAAAGTATGTATATAGAAAATAAGCAAGCTTGAGCATCAAAGTTATACCATGTGAGCGTGCAGTTGGATGACTTGACTACACTAGTCTTGCATCCCAGGATAGGTAGCTACACTGGCTACCGTCCATTCTTTTCTCTACCTCCTACTCTTGAGCTGGTTTCCACTTGAACTTAGAAGGGAATACCCTGCTCCTCGAGGAAAGAGCTGTTGGATTAGGGAATCATTGGGTTGTCATTCTGGAGAAGTCAGTCTCTTTGTCATTTCAGTTGGGTAGAGCCACTATCACTTACACTGTACAAGTCAGCTTCATAGTCGTAAGGGTTTGCGTATGATGTAGGCTAGTTCTGACCTGGCTATTGAGGTGATTTGAACCAAGTTCTGTGACTCTCGAAGGCTGTTGCGTTTTAAATTTGGTTCCCGACTAGGTTCCACACACATTCTCACACCAAGGTCTAACATGAGCTCCAAACTTTGATTTTGTACAGATGAGTTTAATAATCATGATCAATTCAATTTATTCTTTGAATCCTTTATTTTTGCCTTTTCTTTTCTTCTTATTCTTTGTTCTTTTTGTACTTATTGCATAAGTATTTGCTAGGGACTAGCAAAGGCAAGTATAGGGGGGTGATGAATCTCCATTTCATCACCTTTATTCTATCATTTTGGCCTTAAAAACCCCAGCAAATGCAGGTAAATAGCATCAAATTGTACATAATAGCATTCATTATTTATTGTATTAAATGTACATAGAATAAGGTTTTTAATGCCAAAATTATAGAATAAAGAGAAGAAAAGAAAAAGGAATAAAATATTGCAAATATTTTATGACCCGAACCCCGAGACCAAGGCCAGCATGGAATTGGTCGACAAGGAATAAAGTAGGGGGAGATAAGGGCCAGTGTACAATAAATACCTCATTTATTTATTCATTTATTCATTTATTTATGTATTTTTGACACCTATTTTGTATATAATTATTTATTAATCAAATAAAGAAACTTTGTACATAAAAGTTGTAGATAATAATGTAAATAATAATACAAAATTGAGTTTGTGTAAAAATAACACTCAGTGTACATTTTATATACAAAATAAAAAGCCAAAGTCTCAACTTCACAGACCCATATCTTGCAAATAAAAACTCCAAATCATCCAAACTCACTTTAATTGTATATAGCTTTCCATGAACTATTTAACAAAATTGGTTTCATAATTTTTGGAGTTCATCTGTAGAAGTTAGGTTTTTGGCCCACTTTGTATATAGGACTGATTAAAATATTCATTTTATTCAATATTCATTATTTTTATAAATTCATATTTTTATAATTTTTTAAACAATATATAGAATACATGTACATATTAAAATTAAAAGAAAACTAAAAAGAATTTGTAAAATAAAATAAGCCTATGTAATACATAAGCAAAATACCTATGTTAAGAATGTATATAAATAAAAAGGTATTTAATTCTTTTATTCTTTCTTCATCTATATTTTTATAATAATGTATATATTATATATATCTTATTAAAAATACAAATCCAAAATAAAAACAAATAAAAATCATTAAATAAATAACATGTATATAATATATAGGTAAAATACCTATAAGTATACTTACATATACATATACACATTTAGTTAAAAATGTAAATAAATTCATAAAAACTAAATAAAAATATATTTATACTCACAAAAATAAATTATAAATTTATAAAATAAGAAAATAAAGTAATTAAAATAAAATTAACAAAATAAAAATAAATATATATAAATATACTTATAAATACATTATTTTAATAAAACCGTAATAAAATATATCAAAAAAATAAATAAAAATCAGAAATAAATACTACATTAATTTATAAACATTTTTTATTTTATAAGTAAATTCTAATTAATTCATTTAATACGTGTAATAAATGGGTCAAGATCAGCCTAACGTAGACCAATCAGGGGCCAGGGAAAGTTGACCTCCGGTCAACTCCCCCTACGCCTCTGACTCCCGTCAGACGTGTCTTTTCCCCCGATTTTCGCCATTTTTTCCGCTCGATTGGTTGCTCCTTCGACAACCATCTCTTCACGAAAGTTATTCCCGGATCATCCTAGATTCCCGCCGTGATCCTGGATCCCTTGTACATAGCATAGACTCGTTGATTTTAGCCAGTCAATAAAGGTCTCCAGGGATGTCTATAAATAATTTCTTCTTCCTCCTTGGCCGAATTTGGCCAATTTATCTTCCCCAAAAGGCTTGAATCGATCCCTGGACGAGCCCTTGTGACAGGAGGCGCTTCCCAGCACCTAGGTTCGACCCAAGGAGGAGGAAAGTTTTGTCGCGGCGACGCTCCGGCGGCCGCCCTGCTCCCTGGAGGCCCCCAATTATAAGAGCTGCGCTTTTATTATTTTTAGGTAGGTTTTCGTTCCTGCATTTCATTTTCGTAGTTTATTTCGCATTTAGATTCTTAGATTAGCTTAGTTAAGGTAATTCGAAGTTCGCTGGAGCTCAGCTCCGGCGGCTTCTCCACAGTACCCTCGTTGTTTTCCGACCGCCCTTCCACCGTCATCTCGTTCCTCACTGTTTTCTCCACCTTCCAGCCACCTTTGTCCAACCAGATTTGTTCCAGATCTGCGAATCGAAGCCTCAGCTCCGCCGCGCGTCGGAGGCTTCGCCATTTCACCCATCCTAGCGCTAATAACTTCAAACCCCAGGTCGAGGGTGACGCCCTCGAGCCTCTCTACCTTCCTGTGCAGGTTAGGTGCGCCACAAGCCACCAGGAGACGTTTCCAAGGTCGGCGGAGGTAACTGGAGCTCCTTTCTTTCTCCGAGCTCGTGGCGGCTCTCCAGCGTGCCTCCGGCCGATCTACTACCTCCAGCAGATAGATCATCCCTCCAGGAAGCTTCTGGGGCCCTCAGGTGCAGCGATGAACGGCGGAGGAGCGAGATCCAGGCGGAAGAAGCTCACCCCGGCGAGCTTTCTTCCCTGTTCTTCCACGCCAGCTCCCAGCCATTGGATGAAGACGAAGGCCCCTGGTTGAAGATCAGTCGTCCGATCCCCCAGCACTCAGACCATCAGATCATCAGGGATGATCTAATCCTAGCCGTGGATTGCGAACCATCATCGGCCCACGTGGAGGCGCTACATGGATGAGTGAATGAAGACCAGCCGTCGGAGGAGGCGCCTTTGGGGGTAAATTTCACACGTACCCCCGCCTTTTGTTTTATTTAATTTATAATATTGTAAATTATATAGCACGTTGTAAATAAATTGGGATTTTTGCTGAAAGGACCCTGTATTCCTTAGAATGACAATTAGGTCCTTCCGCGCCTCACATGCAGACCCTGGCGGTTTTTGTATATTGTAAATTAGTCTTAAAAATATAAATAAAGATTTATTTCTGTAGAATTTTTGCACTGATGCCCCTGGAATGTATTTTATTTGCAAAAATGCCCCTACCAGGCTGTTTATTTTTGTGTCTTTTATCCATTTATTAAAAATACCTAGGATGCTTCTAAAATTCCCCAAAAATTAGGTTAAATGCTTCATGCCCTGTATTTTCACGTCCATATTTTATTTTGCATTTTTTCACATTTTTCCTAATTATTAAAAATGTAAAAGAAGCCCTTTTTTGTAATGTTTAGATTAAAAAATACAAAAAAATTATAAAATGTTTTTGAAAAATTCTAAAAAAATTATATATGGTATAATTATATCTATATTGAGTCCAGAAATTGAAAACCCCTAAAAATATGAAAAATCCTTAAAAAATACCAAAAATACATTTTTCTCTTTTATAATTAGCTATATGTTATCATTAATATATTAAAATTAATTTGGGTAATTTTGGAGTTTATTTTATATTTTTAAAACCCAAATTATATTCGACTATTTAATTAGTCCTATATTATGGACATTTTTGAAATTAAAAATTTATAAAAATTAGCAATATTCCAGAAAAATAACAAAAAATTAGAAAAATATTAAAAAGCTAAAAAATTATATATACATATATTTTTAGTATTTATGTCTATATATATATATTTGTGATAGTATTCCTCTCTCTCTCTCTCTTCTTATATTTATATATATATATCTTTATATATATATATATATGTAAACATATCTATATATTATATAATTAAAAATATAAAAAGAAAATAAAAAATTATAAAATATAAAAACAAAATAAAAAGTAAAAAAATAAATAATAAAAAATATATAAAATTAAAACCCGCAAAAACCATAAATGGACATGAACAATGGATTGAATAAATTATACATCACATACATTCCCTTCGCCTCCCAGTGTTCGACCTCTACCTGTACTTAAACCTATACACATTTACATGTAGAGTTATAATAAATTTTAACTCCACATTTTTGGATATTCATTGCATATATTTATTGTGGGTTAATTGTTGATTGATTTGAGGATTATTGAGCGGTCACCGCATCAACTATTGATCCGCCTTGTGGATTAATACGATCCTTAATTTTCCTCTTTCATCAGTGACACAACTTGTTTAATCCTCGGTTTTCTGCCTTTTTTCCAGGACATCTCGTCCATCAATCAACCTCTCTTCCTGAAGATAAAGTGATCATTGATCATCAGAGATCCACGCCACCTTCTTGGATCACCCAGATATACGATTGATTCTTCGATTGGCCCCGATCAATAAGGGTTATACGTCTTGTGTATAATTAACAAGCTTTGCCTCCTCTTCCAAATTTGGTCATTCCTAGAACCCTTAAGCCACTCCATTCCGGCCTAGTGTGCATCCTTGTGACAGGGGGAGGTCCCCTGGAGCTTGGAGACGACTGATGGAGGAAGGGGATGCACCCACGACCACCGTTGCCGGTGGTCTGCTCCTTGGCTAATACCCAAGTTTGAGCTGCGCGATTTTGTATTCCCTATGTAGTTGTAGCTTTTAGGATTGTTTTTACGCTTTTTCTTTAGTTGTTTAATTAGTTAATTTCACTAGGTTAGCAAATTCGTAGTTCGCCGGAGCGGATGTGTCCCGCTATCGACCAACCTCCATTTCCACCTCATTTCATTCCCCTTCCATTTCCCCACATCACAGGCACCCTCGCATCCCCTAGATACATTGTGGATCTGGAAATCGGGTCTCCACTTCTGCCACCTTCGCCGGATACCTCCGTCGCGCCCATTTCCCATCCATTTCACCCAATAAGAGCTCCTAGGCCCCTCATTTTCTATCGTGTATTTTCCTTGCAGGTCTGGTGGGACAAAGGACCCCCAAGTGGTCGATTTTTGTAGAAGTCTTGGTACCTAGAGACGCCCACTGACCTTGACCTCGTGGCAACGCTCCCTGCCCTCCAAGCCTTTGTGTCTATGCCATGTGGTTGAGGAACCTTCCAGGAACGATTTGCACCTCGAAGACACGTTGAAGAATGCTGGAGATGCGAGGGGGAGGGGATCGAAGTTCACCAGTAATGGTGTTGTTCCCTATTCTTCCTCCTCCGCTCTCTACCGTCAGATCTACGGGGAGCGCCCAGATCGCAATAGAGCTGTCGGATCACGCCAAGCCATCACCGTCGGATCGCCATCAACGATCTAATCTACGCCGTCAATCCGCGAATCGTCATTCGCCGTTCAGCGCACGCCACGTGGATAAGTGGCAAACATCAAACCGTCCATTCGCGCATGTTTAGGGGTAAATTGCATATATACCCCTGCCCTTTTTTGTATTCAATAATTAGTTCTGTAAAAATATATTAAGTGTAAATAAAATAGGGTATTTTGCATGTTGGCCCTTGAACTTTTTATATTTGCATTTTGGTCTATAAAAGCCCCTGGCATTTTTATATATTGTAAAATAGTTCCAGAAAATTAAATAAATATTTTATTCTGTTGGGAAAATTGCAATGTGTCCCTGAACTTTTATTTATTTGCAGTTATACCCCTGCTAGGATATTTATTTTTGTGACTTTTATCTAATTATTAAAAATACCTACATAGCTCCGAAAAATCCACAAAATAGGATTAGGTGCTCTATGCATTGTACTTACACGCCACGTGTCAACTTTGCATTTTATGCATTTAATCTATTTATTAAAAATTAAAAGGAGCCTAAATAATCCCTGTCTAAATTATAAAATACCAAAAAATATAAAAACATTTTGAAAAATTCCAAAAAAATATATCTAGTATATTTTTATATTTATTGAGTCTAGAAAACAAAAACCCCTAAAAATAGTAAAATAAAATTAAAAAAAATCAAAAAGCTCCAAAGTCCAACAAAAAATATAAAAATTCCACAAAAATACCTAGAATATGTTTTTTCTATTTTATAATTATCTATATATTAATATTTATAGATTAAAATTAATTTGGGTAATTTTGGGACTTAATTATTATTTTTAACCCAAATTAATCTGGGATTTTTTATTAACCCCATATTTGGGATATTCTTGACTTTACAAATATATAAAAATTAGCAAAAATTTCTAGAAAAATACAAAAACATTAGAAAAATATTATAAACCCAAAAACAAATTATTTTTTGAATTTTGATTATATTTAGTAGCATTTATAAATATATATCTATGTATTGTGTAAATAAATCCTTATAAAGGCTATATTGTTTTTATAAAAAGATAAAAAATATATATAAAAAATATAAAAATCAGAAAATTAAAAATCAAATAAATATATATAAAATAAAATAAATATATAATAAATTTTTAATTAAAAAACCCACAAAAACAATAACATGGACAAGAAAGGGATTGAATAATTTTGTGCATCTATTTCTGCCCCCAACCGTTTGCTCCTAGTGTTCGACCTGTATACATGCTTACACGCTATATATATTTGCATGTATAGTTATAATAAATTTTAACTCCACATTTTTGAGATTTCGTTGCTTTATTCATATTGTTGGTTAATTGTTGATTGATTGGGATTTTTCGTTGGTCGCCTCAGCGACTGTGTTTCCACCTTATGTGGAATACACAGTCGATGGAAGTCCTCAGTAATCAAATGGCGCCATTGCTGGGGAGCAACGTCGTTTGGGATATGTATTATTTATTTGATTCTTCACTCTTGTCCATATATATTGATTTGCATTATTTATTGATATTATTGTGACTGTTCTGACCTCTTCTCTACATGTCTTTGATGTGAGGGACCGCTGCGTGACAGAGAATCTCCTTGGAGGACCTGTGCACCCAAGCAAGGCAGAGCCAACTTTCGGACTAAGTTGAAAGGAGAGAGCATCCAAGGCAGACGAAGAAGAAATTTTTGAGACAGTTAATTAGCTTTATTTCATTTTGCATTTCAAAATATTTTTGTAAATTTATGTGAGAGAGCGACTCTATAATTGTAATAATACATGACTCTCACACTTCAACTCCCGAGGTCCACTGCACGAGGGATTGTTCCCTCGGGGGCCTCGATGACATTTTCTGCTTTTTTTATTTTTATTATTTTGTGTGCCCTATCTTAGGATTGCTTGACGATAGACTAAAGTCCAAACACCTAATATCTACATATACCCATAGATCCGATTTGGACTTAGTCAATTTTGTAATACGTGCTTCACGATAATAGCATCATGTATGTAGGGCGATTTCCTTGAATTGCATCTATTATAGCATAGGTTTCAATTCTATTCTGCATCCCGCATGGAGAGAGCTGGGAAGCACTGTAAGTCTTCTTACTTGGCATGCATCATGGATTTCCGACTTGCATGGCTTTTCCGATCCTCTCCCTCTGTTTTTGCTCACCTAGGATGTAAATGGAATTGGTACCCTGTTAAACATGTACATTGAAAAATAACCAAAAACGTGATAACAAAAATAAAATCGGGACTGCTAACTCTATTGGACCTAAAATAAAACGTAATGGATCCCTTGTCTTGGGGAGAGCAACCCTCTCATTGTCTGAGCATTTTATTCATACGCACACACTAAGGATTAGTGCCCCAATCCCAAAGCCTAATTCCGGTGTGTACAACTTTTGATGATCACCTAACTCTAAAATCAACAAGATAAAAAGACCACATCCCGGTCTTCACGGTGTTGAGTAGGTGAATCAGGGATTTGCTTTGTGTATTGATTGTGACTTGGAGTCCATTTGCATTTTCATATTCCTTTGAGTTTGCGGCCTCCATTTTTTTTATCTTTGAGTCTCTCTACCTCTCTTATACATATATCTCCTCATTTGCATTGAGTCATGATATTGGCGTGAGCTCAATCATCTTCGCCGGATATTTCATCTCGCTTTTTGCCCACCCTCCTCATGTCCCTTGTATCATCTCTTCTCTCATCCGGGATCGCTGTGCTTTCAGATACTGCCTGCATTGAGGATTTTGACTTACAATGATTATTGGAGTAAGTCGGGCATGTTTGAGGTCGCTGAGATTGATATCTTCATTTTGGTGGATCTGAGTTGAAATTTGTGCTCGGAGCTCATTGAGGACTTTGATGGTGCACGATTATTAGGTATGATTCTTATTGGACTATTTTGATCCCGCACACCGGATTGAGGATGTGATTTGTTTCGATGATTTGAGGATGATATCATGACGCTTCTACTGATCTATCTATTTTGAGGTTCCGTCCGTCTTGATCTCTGAGCTTGATATACTATCTTCATATATGTTTTATTGTGACAGTGACCAAACCCACATGATCTCTCATCTTCTTGATTAATCCATCCCTGATCTCTTGCCTATTTTATCCACCCTGGGCACCCAGAGGATTTCTAATCATTTTTTGGGTGCCATCTCAGCTGATTAGATTATTCTGAGGGAGGTTTTGTGATTGACCTGATTATTTTCTCCCTCAATTGATCTTATGCCCTTCGGGTGATTGATTGATTGATTGCTTTTGAGGACCTTAGATTTTATGCCAGCATTCCCAAGACTTGATTGACCTATTTCGCATTGCTCCTCGAGGACTATCTACGGGAGGGTGTGAAACATTTTTTACGATCGGTTTCATACACTGACTATGTCTCCACCCTGTTGGAGCTTGAAACCGCATCATCTAATTTGACTATTCGGCCTCACTGCTGATTGTGCGACCGATTTGTAGGTGCATGAGGCCAATCTTCTCAGACTCCTTTGAGTCCGCTCTCCTTGACGATCCTCGCAAGGCTGAGCTTCACTATTTCTGATTATTCCTTGTCTAGTTCATAGTGCTCTCCGAGGGTTATCTGCGAGACACTATGACACCTTGGTAGACCTACAGTCTCTTCTACGGATAGACGATCATTCGTCTACCGAGACCATTCTGATTGACTCCTTTGAGTCCTCTCTCATTGATGGCCCTCGCAAGGATGAGATCCGATCTGACTATTCCATGATTAGCTTGTATTGTTCCCCGGGATTATCTGTGGGAAATGCAACACTTTCTTTACGCTCAGTTCCCCTTTCTGACTGTATCTCCTATTGATGGGAGCATGGAGCCGAGTCGTCTGATATGCTTGCGGTCCCCATTGCTTTGATGCTTACCCGATCTGCTGGATCTTGGGACCCATCTGACTTGACTCCTGTGACTCTGCTCTCCTTGACGGTCCTCGCAAGGATGAGTCATCTTCCTCTGACTATTCATTGCTTAGTCGGTAGTATGCTGCCCGAGGGTTTTCTGCGGGACGCTGCCACACTTTCTTGAATTGTCGGTCTCTTTCGCTGGTAACCGATTTGTCACCTACTGAGACCACTTCTGTGATCTGTCTGATGGATCAGGCTCCTTTGAGCCCTCTCTCCTTGACGACCCTCGCAAGGATGAGCTCTTGTTCTGATTATTCATTGACTATCATGAACTACTCTCTGAGGGTTATCTGCGAGAGGGTACATCATTTTCTTGGTACTCGGTCTCCTCCCTGGTTGTGTCTCCTTTCTGTTGGAGAACGAAGCCGAGTCTTCTGATTATTCTCTGATGCTGCTCACCTTGAGGACCCTCGTAGGGTTGAGCCATGTCTGGTGTGGTTCGTGTATTCTTGTGACCTTTCTGACTCCATGACTGCTGGACATCACGCCGCTACATTGAGAGTCTCCTATTTTTTACTGATTATACATCTTTGAGATAATGATTGACTCAGAGGTTCTGTATGTTCCTTCTCCCTCCAGGTCTTACAGTATCGGCTCCGCTCACCCATTTCACACTTATGAGCCAATGTTCTGTTTTCGCTACTGGTCCTTCATTAAGTTTTCTATCTCTTTCCCCGGGTAGCTGACACCCACATGATTGCCCATCAGGATGTCTTTTCACCTTCTGACTACATCCTCGTTCTCACAGGGAGATGATGACATGAGCACGGTACTCGCTTACCAGACACCGTCCTATACTCCACCAGTCCGTTTTGTTGTATATATGTGTTTTGTCTTCTATTCCTTCTTTCTCTCGAATGTTACGTGCGCCCCAGATCTATCCCCATATATTTGTGACTATACTTAGGACGTACCTTGTCCTAAGTATGGGGGGGGTACACACCGTGTTGTTCTTTATCCGTTCTGTTTCATCATTCCTGTCGTTGCTTATACTTAGGGATCTTTCACCCTAAGTACAGGGGGAGTGATGTGTACATTCATCCATGATCGTTTCGTACATCTGTATATCTATCTTTTCTTCTTTTCCTTCTCATTTTTCTTTTTCTGCAAAAAAGGTGTCTCCCTTGGTATCAGCTTTTTGTACTTAGACATACTTTATCCTAAGTATAGGGGGTGTACACCTGATTCGTTCATTCTTTGATCCCCTCCATTGTCTCCTCTCTTGTTGATCTGCTCTGCTATACTTAGGATATTTCAACCTAAGTATAGGGGGAAGACAGTACGAGCTGTGATCTGTTTTATTTTAATTTTTCATTTATTCCCACCCGTGACGCTCCCTGCGTTGTGTACAATCTGATATACTTAGGATTATTTGATCCTAAGTATAGGGGGATCGGTCACCTTCTTATTCATTTATCTTCATTCTTTCATTCCTTATTCTCTCAGTCGTTGTAGTATAGGCTTTTCTATACTCAGTACGAGTTAATGTCTTCTCTTTCTCTTTTTCGATATATGAGGACATAGCTCATGCTAATTATAGGGGGGTCGTATATACTATGTATATATACTTTAGCCATAACTCGTACTTTCGTATAATTGATAATAAATATGGCTAAATATACTATATATATACATAAATAATTCATTCAATAACAACAATCATTCCTCAAATTAATTTTGTATTTACTGATAAATAAAACAGTTAAAAAATATTTTTGCAAAATGATTTGAAAAATGGTGTGAACTATTTGGAGAACTTTTTTGTGAAATTTTTCAACATTTATAAAAATATTTTTATTTCCAATTTTTTCTTTATGTGAAATAAAGGATTTGAAAACTCATTTGCAAATGATTTTGAAAATGTTTGTAATATTATGTTGAAAATTGTATATACATTGTTTGAAAAATCTTTGCAAAATGGCGTTCAAATGTTTGTAAATATTTGCAAAAATATTTGTGCTATAGTTTTGAAAATGGTTTTCAAATAAATTTAAGGAATGAATGTATCACTGAAATAGGAATAGAATGTGTATATACTTCAAAATAAAAATCATTATCAATTATATATATGCACCTATAATAATAACTGTGTAAAACTCTAAATCCTTTAAATTCTTAAACTCTTGTAAAATAAAGAAGTACGCTCATGTAAATAGATGTAAATACTCTATACTTTGTGTGCCAAAAAGATTCTTTATTTTTGCCAAAATTCTTTTTGTAAAAATTCTTTTTGTTTTCAAAAATTCTTTGAAAAATTGCATCATTTTCTGCATTGTGCATAACATTTGCATATTCTTCTTGATTTAGCTTGATGATTGAACTAGTCCAATAAAGTCTAAGATTGGAGCTTGGTTGGACCTTACTGCAACTAATTGCACTAGAACCTTATGGGAACTAGGTTTAAGGTACTTCAGGTCTAATAGGACTTAATTCTTTAAGACTCAGGTCTGGGTTCAAGACACCTCAATTGACTAACTAGACCTTTTCGATACGTACCATGACTCTTGTTGGCCGTGACCTAACTTGGACACTTGCGTCTTTCACTTGGCTCAACTCAGTTGGAGTGGTGAGGGGGTTGGATTTGCCAGTCTGAGATGCACAAGGGTGGAAACATTCGTCCTCGTCTAGGGAGGGAAGTGTACCCCAACCTGGTCCAGTTCCAATGAAGTCTAAAGACAGGAGAGTGTGGGTTGCAATAAAGCTTCAAAAGAGGGATAGTCTTCTGGCTCAAGAGGAAAAAGTCCTTATGTAAATGCCGCCGTGAATAGTATGTTAAAAAAAACTCCAAAAAAAGTGGATAGGCTTGAAAATTAAAATAAAATGCCTACCGGAGTATGTATATATGTTGTATAGAAAACAAGAAAGATTGAGGATCAATGTTATACCATGTGAGCTGCAGCTGGATGACTTGACTACACTGGTCATGCATCCCAAGATAGGTAGCTATACTGGTTACCGTCCATTCTTTTCTTCACCTCCTCCTCTTGAGTTGGATGCCACTTAAACTTAGAAGGTAATACCCCGCTCCTCGAGGGCAGAGTGCTAGACTGGGGAATCATTGGGTTGTCATTCTGGAGAAGTCAGTCTCTTTGTCATTTCAGTTGGGGAGGGACACTATCACTTACACTGTACAAGTCAGCTTCATAGTCATAAGGGTTTGTGTATGATGAAGGCTAGTTCTGACCTGGCTATTGAGGAGATTTGAATCGAGTTCTGTGACTCTCGAACGCTTCCGTGTTTTAAATTTGGTTCCCAACAAGGCTCCACACACATCCTCACACTAGGTCTAACCTGAGATCCAAAGTTTGGCTTTGTACAGATAAGTTTAATAATCATGATCAATTCCATTTATTCGCTGATTCTTTCTTTTTCTTTTCTTCTTATTCTTTATTCTTTTTATACTTATTGCATAAGTATTTGCTAGGGACTAGCAAAGGCAAGTATAGGGGGGTGATGAATCTCTATTTAATCACCTTTATTCTATCATTTTGGCCTTAAAAACCCCAACAAATGCATGTAAATAGCATCAATTTGTGCATAATAGCATTCAATATTTATTGTATTATTTGTTTATAAAATAAGGTTTTAATGCTAAAATTATAGAATAAAGAGAAGAAAAGAAAAAACGAATAAAATATTAAAAATATTTTATGACCTAACCTCAAGACCAAGTCCAGACTGGAGTTGGTCGACAAGGAATAAAGTAGGGGGAGATAAGGGCCAAAAATACAATAAATACCTCATTTATCTATTCATTAATTGTGCAAGTTTGACACCTATTTTATTCTTTATTATTTATTCATCAAATAAAGAAACTGTGAACATAAAAGTTGCATTACTAATGTAAATAAAAATACAAAATTGTGTTTGTACAAAAATAATACACAATGTGCATTTTATACACAGAATAAAAAGCTAGAAACCAAAATCACAGACCCATATCTTTTCAATAAAGACTGAAAACATAGCAAAATCACTCTAATTTATATAACTTTTCACGAGCTATTTAGTGGTTGTGGTTTTATATTTTTTGGAGCTACTGTGTAGAAGTTAGGTTTTGGGCCCTATTGTACATTCTACCGATTAAAATATTTAATTTATTCATTATTCATTATTTTTACAAATTCATATTTTTATAATTTTGTAAATATTATTTATAACACATGTACATATTAAAATTAGAATAAAATCAAAAAGAAAAATAAAAAATAAAATAAGTCTATATAATTATATAGGCAAAATACCTATGTATATAAATAAAAGGGGAATATATTCTTTTATTCTTTAATTCTTTTATATTTTCCTAATATTGTAACTAATATACATATTCTGTTAAAAATATAAAACTCTAATAAAACTCAATAAAATACATTAAAATAAAATAGTATACATAAAACATAGGTAAAATACGTATAAATATACCTACATAATATACATATCTATTTATTAAAGTATAAAATAACATCATAAAAATCAAATAAAAATATATTTATACTCAAAAAAATAAGTTATAAATATGTAAAATAATAGAATAAAATAATAACATAAAATATACCAAATATAAATATTTATAATGGCTTTTCGTCGCGGTCGTTTCCCATCCATTTCTCCCAATAAGAGCCCCCAGACCCCTCGTTTTCTTTCGCGTACTTTCCTTGCAAGTCTGGTGGGCCAAAGGACCCCCAAGGGGTCAATTTTTGCAGAAGTCTTGGTACCTGGAGCCGCCCACTGACCTTGACCTCGCGGCGGCGCTCCGCTGCCCTCCAAGCCTTTTTGTCTCCATCGTGTGGTTGAGGAACCTTTCAGGAATGATTTGCAACTTGAAGACACGCTGAAGAACGCCAGAGATGAGAGGGGGAGGGGATCGAAGTTCACCAGCAATGGTGTTCTTCCCTGTTCTTCCTCCTCCACTCTCCACCGTCTGATCTATGAGGAGCGCCCATATCGTAGTAGAGCCGTCGGATCACGCCAAGCCATCACCGTCGGATCTCCATCAACGATCTAATCCACGCCGTCAATCCGCAAATCGTCATCTGTCGTTCAACGCACGCCATGTGGATAAGTGGCGCACATCGAACAGTCCATCCGCGCACCTTAAGGGTAAATTGCATATATACCCCTGCCCTTTTTCGTATCTAATAGTTAGTTCTGTAAATAAAATATTATGTGTAAATAAAATAGGACATTTTGCATGTAGGCCCTTAAGCTTTTTATATTTGCACTTTGGTCCCTGCCAACGTCACATGCAGTCCTCACGTGACGCTAGAAATTTTGCATAGAACCCCCTAGCATTTTTGTATATTGTAAAATAGTTCTAGAAAATTAAATAAATATTTTATTCTGTTGGGGAAATTGCAATGTGCCCCCTAAACTTTTATTTATTTATAGTTATGCCCCTGTTCGGACATTTATTTTTGTGACTTTTATCTAATTATTAAAAATAGCTACATGGCTCTGAAAAATCCACAAAATAGGATTAGGTGCTCCATGCATTGTACTTACATGCCACATGTCAACTTTGCATTTTTGCATTTAATCTATCTATTAAAAATTAAAAGGAGCCTAAATAATCCCTGTCTAATTTATAAAATATCAAACAGATATAAAAACATTTTGAAAAAAATCCAACAAATTACATATGGTATATTTTGATATTTATTTAATATAGAAAACAAAACCCCCTAAAATAGTAAATGAAAATTAAAAAAATAAGAAAGCTCCAAAATCCAACAAATAAATGTAAAAATTCCACAAAATGCCAAAAATATGTTTCTATATTTTATAATTATCTATATATTAGTATTTATATACTAAAATTACTTTGGGTAATTTTGGGACTTAATTATTATTTTTAAACCCGAATTAATCTGGGATTATTTATTAACCCCATATTTGGGATATTCTTGACTTTAAAAATATGTAAAAATTAGCAAAAATTTCTGGAAAAATACAAAAACATTAGAAAAATATTATGAACCCCAAAACAAATTATTTTCTGAATTTTGATTATGTTTAGTAGCATTTATAAATATATTTCTATGTATTGTGTAAATAAAGCCTTATAAAGTTTATATTGTTTTTATAAAAATATAAAAAATACTTAAAAATAAAATATAAAAATTAGAAAATTAAAAAAAATATATATATAATCAAAAAAAATAAAATAAAAAATTTTTAATTAAAAAACCCACAAAAACAATAACATGGTCAAGAAAAGGATTGAATAATTTTGTGCATCTATTTCTGCCCCCAACCGTTTGCTCCCAGTGTTCGACCTCTACACATGCTTACACGCTTTACACATTTGCATGTAGAGTTATAACAAATTTTAACTCCACTTTTTTGAGATTTCGTTGCTTTATTCATATTGTGGGTTAATTGTTGATTGATTGGGCTTTTTCGCCGGTCACCTCAGCGACTATGTTCCCTCCTTGTGTGGAATGCACGACCGATGGAAAGTTCTCAGTTATCAGGCCATGAGATAGACAGATCGATAGCTAAGATGGACAAGAAGGGCCCTGAAAAGAGGGGATAAGATGCCAATTTTATGCTGCGAGCTGATGACACGCTTTTGCTATTCGGGTTAAGGAATTATTATGGTCGTTGCGACCCAAACCACAAGGCACAATAAACAAGAAAATTAGACCACCAATTAAGAAATCAAGCAATCAAACAAAGCAAGAGGTCTCGCTAATTTATTTTACCTAGTATAGCTACCAGAGTGGATCACAAGGAGCACGGGATGGAAAACATACGAAGTAGTCGGGAAACCAAGAAAAATAAAGAAAAGGTGGTTTTTAATTTTTCATTTTTTTATGATTTTTAAAATGATAAAAGAATAAATGCAAAGCTAAAATCAATACTCCAACAATTATTTAAAGAACAAAAAATACTCAAAAATTCAAAACAAAAATATTTTTGCGTTTTTAAAATATTCAAATGTTTTTTGTGGATTTTACAGGGGGTTTTCTGATTTTTAATTAATTTTATAAAAAACAAATGAAGTCAAAAATAAGAAACAATGTACAACTGGAATCTAAAGGCACATTAAAATTAATTAAAATGCCTATAAAATTCGAACAACAATTTTATATAAAACTAGAAAATAAAATCTACCTACAGAAGAAGAAAAGCCATTTTTTGAATTTTTAGGATTCTTAATGATTTTTCTAAGGTTTTTAATCTTTTTTAATTTTTATGAGTTTCTATAAATGAGAATAAAATGAAAATTGAAAAGAAATTAAAACAACATAAAACACATAATTACGATTTTTTTAGAATTTTTTAAAGTTTTTTAATATTTTTTGTTGGTTTTATAAAAGAAACAGGAACAATTTTTAGCATTTTTGATTTTTAAAAATAATGAACGAAATCGAAATAAAATCCAAAAATTACTAAAATTCCTACACCTTGGCAGGAGCCACATGTCAAAATTTCGAAATTTTTGGAGTAAAAATACTATTTATTTAATAAAAAATAAAAGGCACAGCTCATAGGGACCAAAATGCAAATAACTTAAGTCCTCAGACCAAAGAATAACATGCACAAAAAGCTTAGGGTTCCTTCTGTAATTTTCTCATCAAATTCAGCACATATTGTAAAACAACACGCACAGGGGTATATTTGCAAATAAGAAAGGTAAAACTTCAATTCACAAAAGATTATAAGTTCAAGGTAAACTATGCAAATAACCCAGATAAACATGTGACGAAGCACGTAGGTCCACACCGGCAGGACTAAAGCGTAAATATGGAAAACTATAGGTATCAAAGTGTAAAATGGTCTACTGTATACTTTATTTTACAGACTAAAAGATAAACTAAATAAAAGCAGGGTAAAATGAGCAATTTGCCCATGCAGACACGTGAGCTGCGTGTGGGGTGCCAGGTGTCGTCCTCTGGTTGGGCGTGAACGGTCGGCTCTGGAACTGTCAGTGTCAGATCCAACAGCCGTCAGGGTGTCGGTGACGTGGCTGGTACGGGACCATTAGATCTGACATCAAATGGTCTGACACCTGCTTTGGACGAACGACTAGGATGGCGTCTAGATGATGGGTACGATCCAACGGCGGAGAGGTCCTCTGGATGAACCGAGCTGAGGCGAACTTCGCCGGAGCATTGGGGGTGATCGATGGCTCCAGTAAAGGATCTGGATGCACCAAAAGGACTGAAGGGCCCATCCACGTTGGGTGGTCGGCTCCGATGGAGTAGTTGACGATCTGATGATCGTGACGACGACTGGGACCTGGGCGAACTACAGCGAGAGTAGTCGAAGGGGAGCTAGGGTTTCTCCACGTGCGTTAAGGATTGCAAGAGAAAGCTCAGACTCGGAGCAATGCTTCGGTCGGGGTTATTGGGTCTGAAACATCAAGAAGTGACGGTGGATGGGGGGTGGGTCTTCGGCGAAGGCGATAGGGGAGACCTATCTCCTAATCTTGGCAATCCGAGCTAAGGTCAGGGTGATCAGGCTGCGTGGGAAGATGGAGGGTGAGAGGGAGCATCGATCTGATTGGGTGGATGACGATGACTAGGCTCCGACTGATTGATCAGAGCTGGCAGAGCGACAACGATGGGCGGATGAAAGATTAGGCGAAATAATGGAGCTAGGAATGATCGGAATGCTACCTAAAGGTCCTAAGATGATCCTAAGCTCCAGGGGAGTTGGACGGCGGGGTCTTTGCCTTGACTACGCTGCGGCTGGCGGAGGAGGCTCTTCGCAGCGGTGCTCCAGTCACGATAGGCGAGCTACGGCTACACATCACCTCTTCGATGATCAAAGGTGGTCTCCGGCTGCTGTCACCAAGGCGGAGGTATCTAGGGTATCAGAAAGGGGTGCGACGTGAGCTAGTGAGCTGGGGAGGCGATGGAATGGATTTATAGGGTGTCCCAGGTAGCTCGATAGGTTGGGTCGGAGCACGCGAACCAAGGACGATCTGTGACTCCCTAGGGATCCGTGAGGATAACAGATCCACTGGGGAGATGCGGGCAGAAAATCGGAGCAAGAGGGCGTAGGATCCAGTCAATGTAATTGGGTGAAAATCGAGTAAAAACCGGATCCGCGCAAGGGGGAAGTCCGGGAGGGGTAGTTGACCGGGGTAACAATCCTCCTGGACCAATCAGAAAATAGAATTACAAAAATATTTATAAAATGAATTAAAAATAGTAAAATGATTTTAAATCAAAAAGTGTATAACAAGAAAAAAATTTATTATTTTCCAAACTATTTTTCTGTGATTTTTATTTAGTTTTAAGAAAATAAATTATGGTATATACAATATAATGTATTATATACAGGTATAAAATGCTTATGTATTTTGTACAATTATTTTTATTTTATTATTTTTACAAAAATACTCCAATTTTAGATTTTATTTATTTACAACATAATTTTTAAAGTATAAAATTATATTTATTGTATTTTTATTATTTATTTACAAGTATAAAATAAACAAGGAAAAATACATATTTACATGTATTATATACAAAGTGAGAGAGAGAGTTTTATTTTATTTTGTTTTATTGTATTAATTTTTGTTTTATTTTTAGAATATATACAAGGAAATAAAAATAACTTTTTTATTTTTAATTTTGTAAAAATAAATTATATACATAAAGGGTATATATGTACAAGGTAGAGTGGCCCTATCTCTCTCTACTTATTTTATTTGGCAATCAAGCCCATGCTGGACCGTCTCCTGGGTTTAGGTCACTCAATATTTATTCTAAAGATTTCCTTCTTTTTCTTTTATTACTTATTCTTTTATTTTTGCATAAAAACATGCTAATTATGAAATATTAACAAATGCATGCTTATTGCTAATTTATTATATTTACAACTATTTACATGATGCCCTGCCAAGATATTTAGCTAAAATAAAAGAATAAATAGTGATGAATGAGGCTTCATCACGCGCCTATACTTTACTTTTGCTAGTCACTTAGCAAACACTTATTTGAAAAATAAGTGAAAAGGATAAAAAAAGAAGAGAAATCAAGGTTGATTATTAAACTTGCCTTCATTAAATTGAAGTATGGAGCTCAGTCAGACCTTTGGATTATTAGTTTGTCGGAACCTTATTTGGACCTAGGTTTAAAACTTAACAGCCTCTAAGTTCCACCAATCTATGGTCAAGATTCCTCAATAATCTAGATCAGAACAAGTCTACATACACAAACTCTAATGACTATGAATCGTTTCTTATACTGTGTAAGTGATATGCAGCTCCCCACCTCAGAAATGGCAAAGTGACACCCCCTTCAACAAGGTAACTCTAATGCCCTAGTCTGGCAACTCTTTCCTCGAGGAGTGGGGTATTCCCTTCTAAGTTCAAGTACAACCGGCTCAAGAAGAGGAGGAAGAAGAGAATGGACCATGGCTAGTGTAGCCATGTATCCTAGGGAGCCCAACCAATGTTTCTAAGTTTCCCTGCTGCAAGCTTCATGAGATGGGAATGGGTAACATAAGCTTTGCTTTATTTGGCTATATACACTCCGGTGGGTATTTCATTTTCTATCAGACCCACCACTTTTTTGGAGTTATTCTTTCTTTTGCACATTTTTTTTGATGTGCATATGTACAACATATTTACATGGTGAAGCATATATACACAAGGAGTTTTTCCTCTTGAGTAAGTAGACTATCCCTCTTTTGAAGCCTTATTGCAACCCACAACTCCTGTCTTTAGACCTCAATGCCACCAGACCAAGTTGAGACGCACTTCCTTCACTAAAAGAAGATGAGAGGTTCCGCTTAGAAGTACTACCCTCGTATGCTACCCTAAGCCAAAGAAGACTACCTCCTCACCACCTCATCCGTAGAGAGCTATGTGTAAGGTGTTGGTGCAAGTAAAGCCATTGTCTGTGAGAGCCATGTGTGTGTTGTTAAGTGTTTTGCTTAGTGATAATCTCAGAAATCAATGCGGTTGTATCGACTCACAAGGCGAGTCAACAGTCGGTGTTTGACCACACAAAATCTGAAATTAATCAACAATTAACCCACACTAAAGATCAATAAATTAGAAATAATGTGGAGTTAAAATTTATTTTTAACTCTGCACAAATGATGTATAGTGACAAGTATGCAGAGAGTTCGAACACAGGGAGCAAACAGGGTAGTTCAAACAAGTGTGCACAAGTGAGTGTGTGTGTGTGAAGTGTCTACACTAAGCAAGCAAACAATGAAATTTTTGTGGGTTTTTAATTTTTAATTTTTTATTTCAATTTAATTTTTAATTTTGTATTTTTTTTTTAATTTTCTGATTTTTATAATTTTATATTTTATATTTTTTTCTTTCTTTTTCAATATTGGAAAATAAGGACAATGTAATAAAAGACAGGACAAAATATGTATAAAAATATGCAAAAATATCCAAAAATTCAGAAATAAAATCTTTTTGATATTTTTAGGATTTTTTTACTGTTTTTGTGATTTTTGGGGATTTTTCAAGGTGTTTTTGGTATTTTTAAATACTGAAATAAGAGAAAACAGTGACAAAGTTGCTGGCTTGGGGTAAAATTGGAATAAAAAATAACAAACAGCAACCAAAAATTTTCAAACTAATTTTAAAATAAATAGGATAAAATCTAGAACAAACAGGAACTTAGTTTTTATTTTTTGGAGTTTTCTTTGATTTTATATATTTTTTTGAATTTTTTGAGTGTTTTTAAATTTTTAGTGTTTTTCTTTTGAGATTTTTAATGATTTTTGGACTGACACTAAAATATGGTAAAATAGACACTAGTGAATTTTTGTGGAATTTTTCGAGAGGTTTTAATATTTTTTTTGGCATTTTCTAAACTAGACAGTGAATAAAAAGCAAGTTTTTGATTTTTAATAAATATAAAAATAAAACAAAATCAAAAACTGAATTGATAGCGTGGAAGCACAAGTTAACAGGAGCGAAACCCTATTTTTGTGGAATTTTTGGACTTAAAATGATAGGTTAAATAATTACAACAAACATCCAAACAATTAACAGGCCTGGTAGGGGCATACATGCAATTTCCAAAACATCCAGGGGCTACTTGCAAAATTTCCACAAAAATATAAACTAAATATTCAATTTTAAGGGCCAAGCAGCAATTACAATACCCACCTGGTTATCGGTGTAAATTGCCCCCCAGGGCGCGTGATTCGCACGCACCATGCAGGGACCAAAATGCAATATTTGAAACTATCAAGGGGGTCGATGCAAAATATACCAAAGTTTTACACTGTAATACAAAATCTTGGGACTAAACTGAAATAACTAAACCCCAGGGGGGGTCCTTGCAAAAAGCCCACCACCTCACGTGTACAGGTCACGTGAGGTGACGTGGCGGAGGACCTAGGTGCAAATAAAAATAAGTGCACGGGGCTTGCATGCAAATAACCCAAAGTTTTTCAACTACAGATGAAAGTTTAAATACTAAACAGTAAATACAAAATGCGTGAGGGTTGATATGCAAAATACCCTCGACGCGTGATCCGACGGCGGAGCGGGTGCTGATGACACGTGGCGGCGATCCAACGGCTGGGGACGAGGCTCGATCCAGCGGCGAGGGGCGCTTCACTTAAACACGTGTCAGCTTCTCCGGGCTCGATGACGCTTCGCCTGCGGACGTCTGGGATCAGATCTCGGCTGAGATCGACGGTGGCTGGGTCCTCAAGATCGGACGGTCCACGATACACCTGGGGGTTCTCCTTGATCGAACGGCAGCGAGGCCAGGAGGAAGAACGCGGAAGAAGGCCGGCGACGGCGACCTTCCGCGACCTCCCCTGCCTCGAGTCGTTGTCGTTACGGCCTCAAAATGGGTCCAGGCGATGGCTGCAAGTCTCCTCTGTCGTCTGGAAGCGACGGAGTGGCACGGGGAGCGGCGGAGCTCTTCCACGGCGAGGAGGAAGATGCGCAGCTCCAGGTGCTCCGGCGAGGTCCCAGAAACGCTTCAGACGTGTTGGTGTGCTCCAATACCTGCGCAAGAAGGTTATGGAGGTCGAGGGCAAAATGCCTCGACCTCAGGTGGCTCTCGATGGGGGGAGACAGGCAATATGGGGGCTCGCCAGAGTTGCGCTCCGGCGAGGTGAGAGATGAAGTGATCAGATGAGCGAATCGACGAGGGAAAATGCTCGGAGTGATCTTAGGGATACGATGAACGCTAAGGGGATAAAAAGAAGAAAAGAACGGCCTCGATGGCCTGGGGCCAGAGGGTAGATACCTCGACGGCGGCGTTTCGCCGGAGGTGTGGAACGCGTGACGGTCAGGCGCTCTCCCTTCGCCTGGAAGCTTGGGGCTCGAAGCTATCACCTCCGGGCTCCTTTTGCTCGACCAAGGGGGGCGGATCAGTGGGTATTCGCGGTTCAAGTTTTCAAATCAGGTCAAGGGGTAGGTTTTAAGGAGTTGACGAAGGTGGCTCCTTGATCGAGGAAGAACGGGCGATTCAACGATCCTCTGCCCGAGATAATCACTGGGCGAGGTAGGTGGATGGTAGGGGCGCAACTTTGCAGAAGATCTCGAACTCAAAGGATGAAAGGGGAGCCCGCAAAAAAACCAAGAAAAAGGGCACTCGCACATGTCCAGCAGTCTCAGACCTGGGTCATAGAGTTGACCCAGGGTCAACGAATGGCGTGGCCTGATTGGGCCACGTCATCCGCAAAAAGACAAAAATTAAATAAATACCTTGTAAATTTAATTAAAAATAGTAAATGATTAAATTAATTTTAGGTTATTTAATGAAAATTGTTTCTTATTTTATATAGTATTTTATTCCGATTTTTAATTATTTTTATGAGTTATAATTTTACAAGTTTGCATTTATACCCCTATATAGGTATATTATTCTATATATTGTATTCTCTTATTTTTATTTTGTATTTATTTTTATTATTTTTATTTAGTATTTTCTAAAATTATAAAATACTTTTTATATACACAAATATATTTTTATTTTATTTTTCTGATATTTTTTGTATATTTAATAAAATAGAAGTATATCTAATATAGGTATAAGTATAGGTGTAAAACCTATGTATCAAATATGTATGTATTTTATTTTGAGTTTTATTTAGGTTTTTATTCCAATTTTAATATACATAATTATTATAAGTAATATTTACAACATTATAAAAATATAAAATTATAAAAATAATAAAAAATTAATAAATTGAATATTTTAATATGTACAAGTATACAATGAGGGTCCAAAACTCAACTTTCAAACCGTAGCTCCGCCAAATGCGAAACCACCACCATTGAATAGCTTATTTTCTTCTATATACAATTAAAGGTGAGTATGCTGCATTTGGAGTTGTCAGTTGTGAGATACGTGTCTGGGAAGTTGGGATTCTAGATTCTTATTCAGACCATAACTTTTCATCTGTACATTCTTTTTCTGTGAAATCAATTTTGTATTTTTCTTTATAAAATTATCTACAACTTTCATGTACAAAGTTTCTTTATTTAGTGTATAAAAAGTGGAACCAAAAATAGGTCCCAAAATGAATAAAGAATGAATAAAATGTATAGGTATTTTATCTGTATTTCTGACCTTATCTCCCCCTACTTTATTCCTTGTCGACCTATTCATCAAGATGCCTAGGTCTCGGGGTTTCGGGTCATAAAATATTTACAATATTTTATTCTTTTTCTTTTCTTTATTTATTCTATAATTTTGGCTTTAATTACAGTATTTTATACACTATTTGAATGTACATGCATGGATGCTAATATGATGAAATTAAAGGTATTTACAGGCATTTGCTAGGGTTTTTGGTGCCAAAATGATAGAATAAAGATGATGAAATGTGGATTCATCATCCCCCTATACTTTACCTTTGCTAGTCCCTAGCAAACACTTATGCAATAAGTGCAAAAAGAAAAGAAAGAAAAGAAAAAGAAGAACTTGGATTTTATTTGATTATCAAACTTGTCTTCACAAAATCAAAGTTTGGAGCTTAAGTCGGACCTTTGGAATTTTAGTGCGTGCGGAACCTTAGTGAGAACCGTGTTTGAAATCCAACAGTCCTTGAGAATCCCAAAACTCTGTCCAAGTTTCCTCAATAGCCAGGTCAGAGATACTTCAACTCATACGCAAACTCTTACGACTATGAATCTGACTTGTACAGTGTAAGTGATAGTGGCTCTCCCCAACTAGAATGGCAAAGAAACTGACTTCTCCAGTATGACAACCCAGTGATTCCCCAATCCAATGACTCCATCCTCGAGGAGCGGGGTATTCCCTTCTAAGTTCAAGTGGCAACCAGCTCAAGAGGAGGGGGTGAAGAGAAGAATGGACGGTAGCCAGTGTAGCTACCTATCCTGGGATGCAAGACTAGTGTAGTCAAGTCATCCTGCTGCAGGCTCACATATTTGACTTTGGAACTCAAGCTTGCTTATTGACTTTGTACATACTTGTAGGCTTTTTATTTTTGTACATGCCTGAATTTTTTTTTTTGAAATACTATATTCAACAGCATTTACATAAGGAGTTTTTCCTCTTGAGCCAGTAGACTATCCCTCTTTTGAAGCTTTTTCGCAACCCACAGCCTCCTGTCTTTAGACTTCCTAATCACTGGACGGGTTGGGGTGCACTTCCCTCCCTAGAGGAGGACAAGTGTTTCCACTTGTGTGCGTCTCATACCGGCAAATCCAATCCCCTCACCACTCCAACTGAGTTGAGCCATGTGAAAGGTGCAGGTGTCCAAGTTAGGTCATTATCAACAAGAGTCGTGCGTGTGCTCCGAAATACTCTACTTAGGCAGTCAAGAATCCATTGAACTAAGTCCCGTGATCCTCAAAGCATTAAGTCAACTAGACCTGAAGTACCTCAAACCCAGTTCCTATAAGGTTCCTGTTATTAGGTAGATTTTAAGGTCCACTCAAGCTCCAATCTCCGGATTTTTACTTAGACTTGTTCAACTATCAAACTCAATCCGAAAATTGCTAATGATATGCAATGCAATGCAGAAAATATTTTTATGATGCAATTTTCAAAGATTTTGAACTTTTTATGGATTTTTGAAAATATGATGATGAATGCATTTTTTTGTCTTTTTTAGAAAGGTTTTTCAGATGTTTTTGGATTTTAGTTTTGCAAATGTTTTTGGGAATTTTTGAAAACAAAAAGATTTTGGTTGAAAGCAAGGTGAAAAATATGTACACGGGAGTGCTTCTTATATATACAAGAAGTGGATTTTAAGAATTTACAAGGGTGGTCAATTTTATACATATATATAGGTAGTGGATTTTGATGAGATGTATGTATTCCTCAAACTTATTTGACACAAGCTTTTCACACAATTTTTTAAAACTATAGTCCAAAATAGTTTTTACAAACATTTTCACAAACATGTACACACATTTGAAAATCATTTTGCAAAGGTTTTCAAAACAGTATATATAGGTTTTTCAAACATTTTTGCAACCATTTTTCAAACCATTTGCAAATCATTTTTCAAACATTTTATTTCACACAAAGAAAAGAAATTTTACAAAACACATATTTTTTACAGGTTGAAAACATGTAACAAAATATTTTCAAAATAGTTTTCAATAGATGTTCACAAAGATTTTCAAACTATTTTTCAAACATTTTGCAAAAAAACATTTTCACCTGATTTATTAATAATTAAATACAAAAAGAATTTGAGGAATAAAACACCTTTTTATTAAGACTTTTAATGAATTTTAAAGAATTATTAGCCATATTATTAAGAAAATACGAAAGTACGAGTTATGGTTAAAGTATATACACAGTATATACGACCCCCCTATACTTATCTTGAGCTATGTCCTCATAGATCGGAGAGAAAAGAGAAGACATAACTCGGACTAAGTATAGACAAGTCTAAAGAATAAATAAAGGAATGGATGAACAAACGAATGAGAAGTTGACCGTCCCCCCTATACTTAGGATCAAATAATCCTAAGTATAGCAGACTGTACACAACACAGGGAGGGTCAAGGGTGGGAATGAACAGATCGTACTCAGATTGTATCCCCCTATACTTAGGGTAAAATATCCCTAAGTATAGACAAGAAGAGGAGACAATGGAGAGGATCGAAAAGAATGGAGAGACTCGGGGTGCACACCCCCCTATACTTAGGACAAAGTACGTCCTAAGTATAGAAAACTGTCTACAAGGGCGACACCTTTTTGATAGATAAAGAAGATAGAAATGGAAAAGAAGAAAAGAAGAAAAGAAGAAAATGCATCAACAGATTAAATTGTGATATGAACAGATGGATCTGTACAGCGGAAGATGGAATTGATCACCGTGTATGAGATGCAGATGATGAGAGTCAAAGGACACATCTCATACCAGAAGAATGGGGGCAACGTCAATGGTCGGCGGATCGTGATCTAGATATAGCTTCAGGCGTTGACCATTGACGCGGAAGGTAGAGGAAGATGACGGTTCGGATATGTCGATGCTGCCATTGTCATGTACCTTCCTGACCACATACGGACCTTTCCACTTGCTCTGCAACTTCCCTGGGAATAATTTCAGCCTGGAATCAAACAACCATACTCTCTGATCTGGCTCAAACTGTTTATGGCTGATATGCGAATCGTGCCATGTTTTCACTTTCTCTTTGTACTGTAGGCTGTTGGCAAAGGCTGTGTCTCTAAGTTCTTCCAGGGCTGCCAATTCTGCTCTTCTCTGGTCTCCTATACTCTCTGGATGTAAAAGCAACTCAGTGACTGCCCAAAAAGATTTGTGCTTGATCTCCACTGGTAAATGGCACGGCTTGCCATAGACGAGACGAAAGGGAGACGTCCCCAATGGATTCTTGAAAGAAGTCCGATAAGCCCACAAGACCGAGTCCAAAAGCTGTGACCAATCCTTTCGGTCTGGGCGGACAACTTTTTGCAATATTGTCTTTATCTTCCGATTCGATACTTCGGCAAGACCATTAGTCTGAGGGTGATATGGAGTGGCAACCCGATGGTCAATGCCGAACTCGTCTGCAAGGGTCCTAACCTTGTCATTGATGAAGTGAGACCCCCCGTCTGAAATCAAGACTCTAGGTACCACGAACCATGAAATGATATTTTTCCTCAAGAACTTGCAAAAGGTTTTAGCATCTGCGGCTCGGGTGGGGATGGACTCAACCCATCGGCTGACATAATCAACAGCGAGCAGGATATGCTCGAATCCCTGACTCTTAGAAAATGGGCCCATGAAATCAATCCCCCATGCATCAAAAACCTCACAAAAGTGAATGGGTTGCATGGGCATCATGTCTCTCTGTCCGCAGGTTCCCATTTTCTGACAGTCAGTACATCTCTTCACGAACTCATCAGAATTCTTGAAGAGAGTAGGCCACCATAGGCCGGATTGAAGCACCTTCTGTGCTGTCCTTTTTCCATAATGATGTCCTCCTGCCTCAAGCTTGTGGCAGTATGTGAGGACGCTATGATGCTCTTCTTGAGGAATGCACCTCCTCCAGATACTGTCCCCTCCTTCATGATAAAGGACGGGATCCTCCCAATGATAAAACTTGGCCTTCGCCAGGAAGGTCTCGAGTTTCTGCCTGGGCCAACCTTGTGGAACCGTCTTGGCAACAAGATAGTTCATAATGTCAGCGTACCACGGGAGCGAGGTGATAGCCAAGATCGCCTCATCTGGAAATGTCTCTGTGATAGGTGCGCTGGGCTCAGATTCCTCAAGATTCTCCAATCTGGAGAGATGATCCGCCACCACATTCTTGACTCCAGGCTTGTCCTTAATCTCAATATCAAATTCCTGGAGTAGAAGGATCCATCTAGTGAGACGTGCTTTGGCATCCTTCATAGCCATTAAGTACCGGATGGCGGTATGATCAGTGTAGATGGTTACTCTAGATCCAAGAATGTAAGATCGATACTTATCAAGAGCAAAAACTACGGCCAGCATCTCTTTCTCAGTCACAGTGTAATTCCGCTGAGCGGCATCCAAGGTCCGGCTGGCGTAGTGAATGGCAAACGGTAATCCATCCCTCCTCTGTCCAAGCACAGCTCCAACGGCAAAATCTGAAGCATCCGTCATGATCTCGAATGGGAGAGACCAATCGGGTGGCTGAAGGACAGGAGCTGAAACAACCATATTTTTGAGAGTTTCAAAAGATTCAAGACACTTATCATTGACAATAAACTCGATGTCTTTCGTCAGCAAGTCAGTGAGCGGTCGGGCAATTCGACTGAAGTCCTGAATGAACCGTCGGTAGAAACCGACATGCCCCAGAAAAGACCGTAACTGACGCAGGTTGGACGGCAGATTGAGTTTTCTGATGATATCCACCTTGGCCGGATCAACCTCCATGCCCCTGTTGGAGACGATATGACCAAGGACCGTCCCTTGAGTCATCATGAAATGACTCTTCTCCCAGGATAAGACAAGATTGACCTCTATGCAGCGCTGAAGCACACGGTCTAGGCAGTCAAGACAAGCATCAAACCCGTCGCCATAGACCGAGAAGTCATCCATGAAGACCTCTAAACAGTCACCCACCATGTCCGAGAAGATGGACAACATGCACCTTTGGAATGTCACCGGAGCGTTACATAGACCAAAGGGCATCCGTCTGAAAGCATATGTCCCAAACAGACAGGTGAATGTCATTTTCTCCTGGTCTTCGGGCGCAATGGCCACTTGATTATATCCAGAGTACCCGTCAAGAAAACAATAATGACTCTTCCCGGCAAACCGCTCGATAATCTGATCAATGAATGGTAGCGGGAAGTGATCCTTCTTGGTGGCCTCATTCAATCGTCTGTAGTCCACACAGACCCTCCAAGAAGTTGGTACTCTGGTAGCGATCTCCTCTCTAGACTCGTTGACAACTGTAGTGATACCCTTCTTCTTGGGTACCACATGTAGCGGACTTACCCATTTGGAGTCGGAGATGGGATAGATGAAATCGGCGCTCCACCACCTTGAAATTTCTTTCATGACTACGTCTCGAAGATTCGGGTTTAGCCGTCGTTGGAACTCACGCGACGGCTTAGCGTTATCCTCAAGATAAATGTGGTGGGAGCAAAGATTTGGGCTCAGCCCCTGGAGATCAGCTATACTCCAACCGATTGCCTTGCGGTTTCTTTCAAGAACCTCCATCAGACGAGATTCTTGTTCTCCAGTAAATCTGCTGAGATAATGACTGGGTACATTTCTGGCTCACCCGCAAGGAATCTGTATGTCATCAACTGCGACAGAGGTTTCCGTTCTGGCCAACTGGGAGGTGGCATATCTGGCTTCTGATATGTATGTGTAAATGCTACCAGGTCTGCATGGGAGAACTCTCGCTCTGCATGAATTTCTGACGAAGGGCAGCCTGCTGAATCATCTATAAACAGCACTGGCTCGCACTCTGTCATGGTTTTGGCTCAGAAGGAATCAGACAAGGTAAATAATCATCAAAGTCATCCCAGTCAATGTCTGAATCTGAGGGATCAGAAGAAGATGAATATGATTGAAATTCCTCAGCACCACTCATCACAACACTGTCAGCTTCAGATATATCCTCATCCAGGGATGTGCTCTCCCGTTTCTCGACTGCCATGAGCTTGAGATATAGTGAATCTGTAGGCAAGGCGAGAGTCGGTGCTACGGGGTCTTTCCAATTGGATTCATCATCAGTCATCTCAAAATCACAAACCTGGTGGATGTCTAGCTCTTCCTCTGTCATCTGCTCGGCTTTGCTGGATTGCTCTGAGCATGCCAACTCTCTGGCTCTGGTTTCCTCGATCGTCTCTATTTGTATGGTTTCGCCCTCTATGCAAAAGCATACCTTCCCACTATCATGGTCGGTCACCGCCTTGACTGTGGTCAAGAATGGACGTCCGAGAATGATGGGGGCATCAGTTACCGACTCAGGGATCTCCATGTCCAACACAACGAAGTCCACGGGGAATTTCAGGCCCTGAATGGTAACGACCACGTCTTTCAATAACCCCTTCGGCCTCTTAGTCGACCTATCAGCAAACTGAAGGACTGTCCTGCTCCTAAGAAGAGGACCAAACTCGAATCGGTCGAGTAAGGCTGCCGGAAGAAGGTTAATTGAAGAGCTGCTGTCTAATAGAGTACGATCAAATTGATGCTCCTGAATCTCGCATCTGACATAGGGAGCTCCTGCATCTGGTCGCTTAGCTGGCAGCGTGTTCTGGATGGTGCAGCAAGTGGACTGAGTGAGCACATGGATTTGATCTCTGTGATTCCTCCTCTTCCTGCGGACGGTAGTCTTCTATTTCAGGTTCTTCTTGAAGAGGGGGATGTGCTCAAGTGCTTCTTGTAGAGTCAGCTGAATGTGAAATCTGTCAATCATTTGGTTGCCGAACTCTACCTGTTGGTTCTTTTTTGGATTTTCTTTTTTATTCCCCTTCGCTCGGCGGAGTGCCTCAGGGAAGGGGATGGTAGGGGCCTCCACAGATGGAGGTCTAGGAATCGGTCCCTGTATCTGTGAAGAAGGAGAATCCATACAATAATCATCATTCACCACATACGGATCCGCAATTTGAACAGAAACCTTTCCTTTATTCATATTTTTGTTTTTCTTTTTGTTCCCACAGTCGTTAGGTACAAAATGTGGCAACATCACAGATGGTGGCTCAACAAAAGTAGATGTGGTGGCCTTAGCACCACCACCAGCACCGGTCTTCGCGGCATCAGCACCGCACTCTGGTTCATCATCCAAAATGGTGGCTTCAGCACCACCGTCTGCATCTGGTCTCACGACGGCATCAACACCGTCGTCTGGATCTCCATCATTGGTGGCATCAGCACCACCGTCTTCAACATCATCATTAGCGGCATCAGCATCACTATTCTGCTCCTCTGACGCTCCTGGTTCAGCATCTGGTTGTCGCTCAGAAGAGGCGCCGCCGGCTGGCATCCTACCGCTCCTAGTAGTAACAAAATCAGCATCATAATAGGAATAAGACATATCACTCAAATCATCACTAGGAGACGTATCCTCTGTAAACTCTACCTGCTCAGACTTCCTTTTCAGATTGTTCGGATTAGGTTCAATCTGAGCGGGTATGGAGGCCTTGCCTTTGATTATTTCTCTCATTTCTTGCCGGAATTCATCCATTTCTTGCCTGAAAGATGCTCGCTGTTCAGATAGCAAGCGGGCAAGATCATCGAGCGCTGGGTTCTCAAAGGTGGGACCCTGAGAACCGGATGGTTGTCCCTGCTGGAAATGGGGCTGCTGCTGCTGATGCTGCTGGTACGGATAATTCGAGGTCGGCTGGGCATATGATTGCTGAGGCTGCTGTCGCTGCCTCCACTGCTGTCCCTGATAGGAGGGACGAGGACCACTCTGATATTGCTGTTGATGGGCATACTGGGGCTGCTGGTGCTGCTGTTGTGGCTGGCTGTTCTGCTGTCCTTGGGCAGGGTTCTGCTGCTGGGAGGAGGATCCACCATTGCCCCAACGGAATCCGGGGTGATCATGACGAATCCCGGGATGAGGGTACCGGTCGTACCAAATCCCATTGACTTCCATCAATGGTTCCTGCTCAAAGGAGGGTGGAGGAAGAACTGCCAGCGGCTGCTCCGGCTGATAGACCACCATCTGCGTGTCTGAAGATGGCGGTCGCTCTGGGTAGTACTGTAGCAGTGGAACCGGCTCTTCCTGGATATGGTTCACCTGACGGTATGAGGTAGAGGGCTGGTTGGCATTGCTACTGCTCGGATCAGCACGTGATCTGGGAGGCTGTTGTGACTGAGTTTGTGCCTCCTGAACACACAAGATCTGCGTCTTCAGATCACTCATGGTCTTGGCAATTTGGTCCATCTGGGCCATGCCTTGCATCTGCTTTTTCTTGAGGATCTCGAGGCGGTCCAGCTTCTCACTGATGATGCCCATGTCGGCTGCGGTTGATTCAGCTTGGGCTGCGGCAGCTGACACTGTGTTGGGACCGGCATCGATGCGGACGATCCTCTGAAATGATCCCGCTCCTTGCGGGGGCTTTTGTTGTGTGTAGACTCGGGCTTGGGCCATCACTGTGGAGTTTTCTGTCATGCCTTCGTAGATGGCCCAGACGTCATCTTCACCCTTGGAAAAATAAGACCCACCGCAAGAGGCGTTCACTAGCCCCTGCAGCTCCGGTGTCCGCCCACAGAAGAAACTCTGCACGAGATTGGGCTTGGAGATGTCATGATGTGGGCACCGGTCGATGAGCTCTCTGAATCGATCCCAGGCTTCATGGAATTGTTCATTTGGGATCATGACGAAGTTACTGATCATGGCTCTAGCTGCGTTGGTCCGGTCGAGAGGATAGTACTTCTTCAGGTACGCGGTCCGGAGATCTGCCCATGTGTCGACGAATCGCCCAAGGTGTTTGAGACAGTAGGCGGCTCTATCAACCAAAGAGAATGGAAATGCGATCATCTTTATGGGGTCCTCGGTCATCAACCGATCATGGATGGTGCTGCATATCATCTCGAATTCCTGGAGGTGGAGGTGCGGCTCTTCGGTCGGCAACCCATGAAACTTGGGTAGAAGCTCGATAGTGTGGGGCCGAAGCTCGAAATCTCCGTGAATGGGCGGGAGTCTGATCTAACAGTGAGTGAGGGATGCAGCTGGGTTATGCAATTCCCTCATGATGGTCTATGGTGGTCTCTCAGCGTCGGGATCGCCTCCTCCTGCATCTGGTCCTCCTCCTCCTCCACCGCCACCGCCCCCAGGTCGGTTCTCTCTCATCTGTGCTATCTCTCTCATCAGGTCACCCATGAATGTTCCCTGGTCATGGATCTGTCTCTGCATGGTCTCCAGGGACGCTAATAAGGAGTTGTTGATGGCCACCTGATTAATTATGAACGGAGGGTGATCATGGTCATCTGGGTGCTCGCCTCTGTCTGCCATCACTGGATTTTCTGAAAAAGCAAAAGAGGCCATCTCAGGTGCTGTCGAATGAGCTGAACTCTGTGATGCACTGAATTCTGAAACAATTGGACTGAGAGAAGGAGAATGGGAAAGGTGGTCGAGGGGGAACAGGGTGGATGTAAACTCAGGCTCGGAGAGCGGACTCTCCGAGGTGTTCCTAGATGAATGAGGAGGAGTGCTGGATAGCGGTGCTGACAAGGTCGGCCTAAGAGATCTCCGTCCCATCATCTTGATTATTTGGGAAGATCAGGGAAAATGCAAGAGAAGAAGAAAGGAATGAAATGAGATGCAACAAAATCGCGCACAATTGTGCTGTATTTTTGATCTTGACCTACACAAATCTAGCAATCAAACACAAAGCAGAGGTAAGTTCACCAACTCAACACGTGAAGCCGTGAGGGTTCGGCTTTTATCTTGTCAATTTTATCTTGATTCAGGAAGTTATCTTTTCACGAGTCCTTAGAACGCTACGCCTAAAGGAGAGAGAGTACTGCCGGGAAAGTATCCCCGTACTTGTCCTCCTCCTGTGTAACCTGTAACTTGCGCTTTTTGAGGTCCTTGTAACCCTTCCTGGATCCCTACTCAGCCAAAGAAATAGAGGGAGGAAGCCGATAGGCGAAACCGATACTTCGGACCTCGCTCGCAACGGAATCACCCGTGAGCGTACAAGGTCCTACTCGGACGCAGCCGGTGAGACTGACACACCCGTGAAGGCGTGGCCTAAGCTCAGTACTTCGAACAAGGTCGGCGCTCACAATAGTGAGTCACCAATGGCGACCAAGTCCTACTCGACTACGTACGATAGTAGCGCCAATACTTCGGAAATCCAGGCGATACACAAGGCAGCCAGTTGGGTTTTTGGCTCTAATCCTTACGAAGCGCTCACCTCACTTGGAAGGAGACCTTCCCATGCAACCTGAATACAAGTGAGGGTGTTACTCTCCCCAAGTAATGAATCCAATTACCGATTTTATTTTTGGTCAAGTTTTCTTAGCAGTCCCTTTTTTTAATTTTTTTGGTGTTATCGCTTCTTTTGAGTGAATTCAAACAAGCGTCTAATGGTTTTTGTATTTTCTTTATCCTACTTTGTTCCAAAAACAGAGGGAGAATAGAGTCGGAAAAGCCGTGCAAGTCGACACCAAGGTGGAAATCTTACCTTTGTGCCTAAATGATGCATGCAAAGTAAGAAGACTTACAGCGAATCCCAGCTCTCTCCATGCGGGATGCAAAGCAGAATTTGTAAACCTAATCTATATGACGATATGCAAAAACGGAAATCGTCCTAGAATAGGCAACTGCTAGCGTGAAGAACCACAAGCTATCCACTAACTCTCAATCTGAGTGTTCGGTCTAGGCTCACCCCTCCTCTGCTCAACACATTTGAGTTAGGAGAAAGCGCTTGTTCGGGAATGAGCTCGCGGCGCGTGGATCGAAAGCTAATAGCTAACTATTTAATTAATCTAAGTCCAACAACGAACTATAGGAGCATGCATATATAATTAGTGTGTTTGGACCTATTCTAATCGAATCAAGCAGGACCTATAATCTAAGGGCTCAATCCACAAAAGAAAGGAAAAAGGAAAACAAAACCGGAAAATGACAAGCGATAAAAACGTGATAAAAACCGCGGTGTGCCCCCGGGTGAACAAACACCCAGAAATTAGGCCCGGTAGTCTGAGTGTCCAAGAGTCCAAGTGTCCAGTGTACCTGTATTATTACAAAGTAATAGGCCACTCTCTCACAAAAATAAAAAGCAACTAAACTAATCACTCTCTCTCTCAATCCTCTTGCTCTCTCCTGCCGGCCTGGCTAAAGAAAGGCCGGCTCCGCTTCCCAAGGATGCTCTGGGTCACCTAAGCGATCCGCCTCGCTCCGTGGTCCCTCGTAAGAAGACAAGAATGGGTGGTCAGATAGCTCAAGCAATATATATATATCAAAAATGTAAGAGAGATGAAATGAAGCTATGGTAAACACTAAACACAAGTAAACAAAAATGAGCTACTCGCTGTTGCTCCCCGGCAACGGCGCCATTTGATAATCTCAGAAATCGATGTGGTTGTATCGACTCACAAGGCGAGTCAACAGTCGGTGTTTGACCACACAAAATCTGAAATTAATCAACAATTAACCCACACTAAAGATCAATAAATTAGAAATAATGCGGAGTTAAAATTTATTTTTAACTCTGCACAAATGATGTATAGTGACAAGTATGCAGAGTTCGAACACAGGGAGCAAACAGGGTAGTTCAAACAAGTGTGCACAAGTGAGTGTGTGTGTGAAGTGTCTACACTAAGCAAGCAAACAATGAAATTTTTGTGGGTTTTAATTTTTAACTTTTTTTTATTTTAATTTAATATTTAATTTTGTATTTTGATTTTTTTTAATTTTCTGATTTTTATAATTTTTATATTTTATATTTTTTTTCTTTCTTTTTCAATATTGGAAAATAAGGACAATGTAATAAAAGACAGGACAAAATATGTATAAAAATATCCAAACATTCAGAAATAAAATATTTTTGATATTTTTAGGATTTTTTTTACTGTTTTTGTGATTTTTTGGGATTTTTCAAGGTGTTTTTGGTATTTTTAAATACTGAAATAAGAGAAAACAGTGACAAAGTTGCTGGCTGGGGGTAAAACTGGAATCAAAAATAACAAACAGCAACCAAAAAATTTCAAACTAATTTTAAAATAAATAGGATAAAACATAGAACAAACAAGAAGTTAGTTTGTATTTTTTGAAGTTTTCTTTGATTTTATATATTTTTTTGAAGTTTTTGAGTTTTTTTAAATTTTTAGTGTTTTTCTTTTGAGATTTTTAATGAGACACTAGGGAATTTTTGTGGAATTTTTCGAGAGGTTTTAATATTTTTTTTGCATTTTCTAAACTAGACAGTGAATAAAAAGCAAGTTTTTGATTTTTAATAAATATAAAAATAAAACAAAATCAAAAACTGAATTGATAGCGTGGAAGCACAAGTTAACAGGAGGGAAACCCTATTTTTGTGGAATTTTTGGACTTAAAATGATAGGTTAAATAATTACAACAAGCATCCAAACAATTAACAGGCCTCGCAGGGGCATACATGCAATTTCCAAAACATCCAGGGGCTACTTGCAAAATTTCCACAAAAATATAAACTAAATATTCAATTTTAAGGGCCAAACAGCAATTACAATACCCGCCTGGTTATCGGTGTAAATTACCCCCCAGGGTACGTGACTCGCACGCACCTGGCAGGGACCAAAATGCAATATTTGAAACTATCAGGGGGGTCGATGCAAAATATCCCAAAGTTTTACACTGTAATACAAAATCTTGGGACTACACTGAAATAACTAAACCCCAGGGGGGTCCTTGCAAAAAGCCCACCACCTCACGTGTACAGGTCACGTGAGGTGACGTGGCGGAGGACCTAGGTGCAAATAAAAATAAGTGCAGGGGCTTACATGCAAATAACCCAAAGTTTTTCAACTACAGATGAAAGTTTAAATACTAAACAGTAAATACAAAATACGTGAGGGTTGATATGCAAAATACCCTCGACGTGTGATCCGACGGCGGAGTGGGTGCTGATGACACGTGGCGGCGATCCAACGGCTGGGGACGAGGCTCGATCCAGCGGCGAGGGGCGCTTCACTTAAACACGTGTCGGCTTCTCCGGGCTCGATGACGCTTCGCCCGTGGATGTCTGGGATCAGATCTCGGCTGAGATCGACGGTGGCTGGGTCCTCAAGATCGGACGGTCCACGATACACCTGGGGGTTCTCCTTGATCGAACGACAGCGAGGCCAGGAGGAAGAACGCGGAAGAAGGTCGGCGACGGTGACCTTCCGCGACCTCCCCTGCCTCGAGTCGTTGTCGCTACGGCCTCAAAATGGGTCCAGGCGATGGCTGCAGGTCTCCTCTGTCGTCTGGAAGCTACGGAGTGGCACGGGGAGCGGCGGATGTCTTCCACGGCGAGGAGGAAGATGCGCAGCTCTAGGTGCTCCGGCGAGGTCCCAGAAACGCTCCAGACGTGTTGGTGTGCTCCAGTACCTGCGCAAGAAGGTTATGGAGGTCGAGGGCAAAATGCCTCGACCTCAGGTGGCTCTCGACGGGGGGCGACAGGCGATATGGGGGCTCGCCGGAGTTGCGCTCCGGCGAGGTGAGAGATGAAGTGATCAGATGAGCGAATCGACGAGGGAAAATGCTCGGAGTGATCTTAGGGATACGATGAACGCTAAGGGGATAAAAAGAAGAAAAGAACGGCCTCGATGGCATGGGGCCAGAGGGTAGATACCTCGACGGCGGTGTTTCGCCGGAGGTGTGGAACGCGCGACGGTCAGGCGCTCTCCCTTCGCCTGGAAGCTTGGGGCTCGAAGCTGTCACCTCCGGGCTCCTTTTGCTCGACCAAGGGGGGCGGATCAGTGGGTATTCGCGGTTCAAGTTTTCAAATCAGGTCAAGGGGTAGGTTTTAAGGGGTTGACGAAGGTGGCTCCTTGATCGAGGAAGAACGGGCGATTCAACGATCCTCTGCCCGAGATAATCACTGGGCGAGGTAGGTGGATGGTAGGGGCGCAACTTTGCAGAAGATCTCGAACTCAAAGGATGAAAGGGGAGCCCGCGAAAAAACCAAAAAAAAGGGCACTCGCACATGTCCAGCGGTCTCAGACCTGGGTCATAGAGTTGACCCAGGGTCAACGGATGGCGTGGCCTGATTGGGCCACGTCATCCGCAAAAAGACAAAAATTAAATAAATACCTTGTAAATTTAATTAAAAATAGTAAATGATTAAATTAAATTTAGGTTATTTAATGAAAATTGTTTATTATTTTATATAGTATTTTATTCCGATTTTTAATTATTTTTATGATTTATAATTTTACAAGTTTGCATTTATACCCCTATATAGGTATATTATTCTATATATTGTATTCTCTTATTTTTATTTTGTATTTTTTTTATTTTTTTTAGTATTTTCTAAAATTATAAAATACTTTTTATATACATAAATATATTTTTATTTTATTTTTCTGATATGTTTTGTATATTTAATAAAATAGAAGTATATCTAATATAGGTATAAGTATAGGTGTAATACCTATTTATCAAATATGTATGTATTTTATTTTGAGTTTTATTTAGGTTTTTATTCTAATTTTAATGTACATAATTATTATAAATAATATTTACAACATTATAAAAATATAAAATTATAAAAATAATAAATAATTAATAAATTGAATATTTTAATATGTACAAGTATACAATGAGGGTCCAAAACTCAACATTCAAACCGTAGCTCCGCCAAATGCGAAACCACCGCCATTGAATAGCTTATTTTTTTCTATATACAATTAAAGGTGAATATGCTGCATTTGGAGTTGTCAGTTGTGAGATACGGGTCTGGGAAGTTGGGATTCTGGATTCTTATTCAGACCATAACTTTTCATCTGTACATTCTTTTTCTGTGAAATCAATTTTGTATTTTTCTTTATTAAATTATCTAGAACTTTCATGTACAAAGTTTCTTTATTTGGTGTATAAAAAGTGGAACCAAAAATAGGTCCCAAAATGAATAAAGAATGAATAAAATGTATAGGTATTTTATCTGTATTTCTGACCTTATCTCCCCCTACTTTATTCCTTGTCGACCTATTCATCCAGATGCCTAGGTCTCAGGGTTTCAGGTCATAAAATATTTACAATATTTTATTCTTTTTCTTTTCTTTATTTATTCTATAATTTTGGCTTTACTTGCAGTATTTTATACACTATTTGAATGTACATGCATAGATGCTAATATGATGAAATTAAAGGTATTTACAGGCATTTGCTAGGGTTTTTGGTGCCAAAATGATAGAATAAAGATGACGAAATGTGGATTCATCACTTAGGCTCATCAAGATGTCATATAATCATAGCCCAGTAGACTCAAAGAATTAAGTCCCTGATGGACCTGAAAAGTCTTAACCCTAAGTCCTATAAGGTTCCTCTTAGAATTAGGTGGATTAAGGTCTTAACCAAACTCCATTTTCCAATTAAATTCTTGGCTAGTTTTAATGTCAACTATGATTCAGAAAAAGTGTACAAATATATACAAAAATATTTTTATGCAAGTTTTGAAAATGTGCACAATTTTTGAAAAATGTTTGAATGAATGAATGCATGCATGAATGCAAAAGTTTTGCAAAGTATTTACACACATTTACACAAGGGTTTTTGCAAACTTTTTGTTTTTCAAACATTTTACAAAAAATTTGTACTATATGCAATATTTTGATATCAAAATATTTACAAACTCTTTACACACAAAACATTTTTATAAAAATTTGCACAAAAATAATTTTATAAATAGCTATGTATGTGCAAGAAAGAATTTTTAAATTTTATGATTTTTAAGATAATGGATTTTAGCCATTTTATTTATTAACATACTCACGCAAAGTACGAGTTATGGCTAAAGTATATATGAAATATATACGACACCCCCTATACTTAACTCGAAGGATGTCCTCAGAGTGAATCAAGAGAGATGAAGAAGACATAACTCGTGCTTAGTATACAGAAGTGAAAAGGAATGGTATACTACAACGACGAATGAAAGAATAGAATGAAAATGGATCTCAGTGTTTTCCCCTATACTTAGGATCAAGTAGTCCTAAGTATAGCAGACTGTACACAAAGGGAAATCCGAGTGGAAGAATGTACAGGGTCTACCTCCCCTATACTTAGGGTAAAATATCCTTAAGTATAGGCAACAAAACAGAGGTAAAAAGAATCAAAAGAAAATCAAAAGTCTGACACCTCCCCTATACTTAGGGTAAAGTACACCCTAAGTATAGCATAATCAAAGATGCAAATGGGGTGTTGGACTGAGAATGGTATGATATGGACATCTGGATCTATACAAGGCGGAAGATAGTGATAATCAGGCATGAGATGCAATAGATGTGAGTCAAAGACCACATCTCACGCAAAATGAATAGGGGCGACGTCAACGACTAGTGGCTCATGATCTAGATATGGTTTGAGCCATTGTCCGTTAACACGAAAGGTAGAATTAGATGACATTTCAGATATGTCAATACTTCCATTGTCATGTACCTTTCGGACCAAGTACGTTCCCTTCCATTTGCTCTGCAACTTCCCTAGAAATAATCAAAGCCTAGCATCGAACAACCATACTCTCTGATCTGGCTCAAACTGTTTGTGGCTGATATGATAATCAAGCCACTCCTTCACTCTCTCTTTGTATTGTAGGGCTGCTCGAAAAGGCTACATCTCTAAGCTCCTCCAGGGCTGTCAATTCTGCCCTCCTTTGATCTCCTACACTCACTGGATCCAAAAGTATGTCTGTGATAACCCAAAGTGACTTATGCCTAAATCTCAACAGGTAAATGGTAGGGCTTGCCATAAACGAGGAGAAAGGGAGATGTATCCAAAGGAGTCTTGAAGGAAGTCCGATATGCCTACAAGACCGAGTCCAAAAGCTGTGACCAATCCTTTCGGTCAGGGCGGACTATCTTCTGCAATATAGTCTTGATCTCCCTGTTCGACACTTCAGCAAGACCATTGGTCTGAGGATGATATGGAGTGGCTACTCGATGGTCTATGCTGCACTCGCTAGCAAGGGCCTTTACCTTGCCATTGACGAAATGAGACCCCCCATCAGATATCAACACTCTAGGTACCCTGAACCGTGAAATGATATTCTTCCTCAAAAATCTGCATATAGTCCTAGCATTTCCGGTTAGGGCGGGGATGGCCTCAACCCACCGACTAACATAATCATCAACCAACAAAATGTACTCAAATCCCTGACTCTTAGGGAATGAACCCATGAAATCGATGCCCCATGTGTCAAAAACCTCACAGAAGTGAATGGGCTGCATCAGCATCATATCATGTTGTCCACAAGTGCCCATCCTCTGACAGTCAGTACACCTCTTCACGAATTCATCAGAATCCTTGAAGAGGGTAGGCCACCATAGGCCGGATTGGAGCACTTTTTGTGTCGTTCTCCTCCCAGAGTGATGTCCCCCTGCCTCAAGCTTGTGGCAGTAAGTGAGGATGCTATGGTGTTCCTCCAGAGGAATGCACCGATGTCAGATGCTATCCCCTCCTTCATGATAAAGGATGGGATCCTCCCAATTTTAGAACTTGGCCTTCGCAAGGAAGGTCTCAAGTCGCCGCCTCGGCCAACCTTGTGGAACTTTCTTGGCAACAAGATAGTTTACAATGTCGGTGTACCACGTGAGAGAGGCAATAGCAAGGATTGCCTCATCTGGGAAGGTCTCAAAAATAGGATCAATCTGCTCAGAATCCTCAAGATGCTCTAATCGGGAGAGATGATCCGCCACCACATTCTTGACTCCAGGCTTATCCTTAATCTCAATATCAAACTCTTGGAGTAGAAGGATCCATCTAGTCTGTCTCGCTTTGGCATCCTTCTTTGCCATGAGGTACCTGATGGCGGTGTGATATGTGAAGATAGTCACCTTCGATCCAATGATGTAAGATCTGAACTTATCTAGGGCAAAGACTACGGCTAGCATTTCCTTCTCAGTGACAGTATAGTTCTGTTGCACGGCATCCAATGTATGGCTACCGTAGTGAATGGAAAATGACACTCCATCCCTCCTCTATCCCAGCATGGCCCCTACAGCAAAATCAGAGGCATCCATCATGATCTCGAATGGGAGAGACCGATCAGACGACTGAATGACAGGAGCCTCAACAACTAGACTCTTGAGAGTTTCAAATGATGCAAGACACCTATCATCCACAATGAACTCGGTGTCTTTGGTCAGCAAATCAGTCAACGGTCGGGCAATCATGCTGAAATCATGAATGAAGTGTCGGTAGAAACCGATGTGCCCCAGAAAATACCGTAACTGTCGCAAGTTGGACGGTGGACTGAGTTTCCTAATGATATCCACCTTGGTCGGATCAACCTCCATGCCCCTGTTGGAGATGATATGACCAAGCACCGTCCCTTGAGTCACCATGAAGTGACTCTTCTCCCAAGATAACACAAGATGGACCTCGATGCATCACTGAAGGATGTGGTCTAGGCAGTCAAGACAAGCATCAAACCCATCGCTATAGACCGAAAAGTCATCCATGAGGACCTCCAAGCACTTACCCACCATGTCCGAAAAGATGGATAACAATGCACATTTGGAATGTCGCCAGAGTGTTACATAGATCAAAGGGCATCCGTCTGAAAGCATATGTCCCAAAGGGACAGATGAATGTGGTCTTGTCCTGGTCTTCGGGTGCAATGGCCACCTGGTTGTAAACGGAGTACCCGTCAAAAAAGTAGTAGTGACTCTTCCCAGCTAACTTCTCTATAATATGATCAATAAAAGACAGCGGCAAATGGTCCTTCTTGGTGGCCTGGTTCAATCGTTTATAGTACACACAGACCCTCCAAGAAGTGGGTACTCGGGTAGCAATCTCCTCTCCAGACTCACTCACAACTTTAGTGATGCCCGTCTTCTTGGGCACCACATGTAATGGACTAACCCACTTGGAGTCGAAGATGGGGTTGATAAAATTGACGCTCCACCATTTCGAGATTTCCTTCATGACAACCTCTCGAAGGTTCAGGTTCAGTTGCCGCTGGAACTCACGCGACGGCTTGGCATCCTCTTCGAGATAGATATGGTGGGAGTACAGGGCCATACTTATCCCTTGGAGATCAGCTACACTCCATCCTATCGCCTTGCGGTTCTTTTCAATAACCTCCATCGAATGAGATTCTTGCTCTCCAGTCAAATCCGCTGAGATAATGACCGGGTGCATCTCATGCTTGCCCATAAGGAACCTATACTTCAGTGACTACGGTAAAGGCTTCAGCTCTGGACAATTGGGAGCCGGCGGATCTGGCCTCTGAAAGGTCTGAGTGAAAGCAACCAAATCTTCATGGGAGAACTCTTGCTGATCATGACAAGCTGGTGAAGACTGCTTTACTGGTGTGTATGTGCTCTGAATAGGATCAATCTCCACCCTAGTTGCTGGCTCTATAGGAATCAGACATGGAATCAACTCATCAAACTCTACCAAATCAATATCTGACTCCGAGGGATCTGAATCCGAATCAAAAGAAATATCTACTGCCTTGCTCTCCTGAACGCGATCTGCTGCCTGAAATGTGTCCTCTGCCAAGAATGCGCTCTCCAAGCTCTCCTCTACTGGAATCTGTTCATCAACGGGATCTGAAGGTGAGAGGATTGCTTGTGAAAAGGGGTCTGACCAAGCTGTTTCATCATCTGTGATCACAAAATCGCACTCCTGGTGGACGTCTCGCTCTGCCTCTGTCATCTGCTCTGAATCACTAAGCGGCTCTGAGCAAGCTGAATCTCACGCTCTAGTCTCATCGATCGTCTCTATTTGTATACTCTCGTCCTCGAAGCGAAAGTATACCTTCCCGCTATCATGATCGGACACTGCTTTGGTTGTGGCCAAGAACGAGCGTCCTAGAATGATGGGGTATCGGTCACAGACTCAGGGATCTCCATGTCCAACACAACAAAGTCCACGGAGAATTTCAGGCCCTGAATTGTGACGACCACGTCCTTAAGCAACCCCTTCGACCTCTTAACAGATCGATCAGCAAACTGAAGGATCGTCTTGCTCTGTCGAAGAGGGCCAAACTCAAATCGATCGAGTATGGCTGCCGGATGTAGGTTGATAGAAGAGACACTGTCTAATAGAGTTTGATCGAACCTTTGCTCATGTATGTGACATCTGACATAGGGAGCTCCTGCATCTGGCCTCTTGGCTGGCAGACCGTTTTGGATGGCAAAGCAGGTGGCTTGAGTGAGCACATGGATCTCTGAATGGTGGTACCTCCTCTTCCTACGAATAGTGGTCTTCTCTCTAAGGTTCCTCTGGAAGAGAGGGATGTGCTCCAAGGCCTCCTGTAGAGTCAGCTGAATTTGGAATCTGTCGATCATCTGCTGGCTGAACTCTAGTTGCTGAGATTTTTTGGATTTTCTTTTTTAGTCCCCTTAGCCAAACGTAGTGCTTGAGGAAAGGGGATAGATGTGCCCTCCTCAGATGGAGGGCTAGGATCGAGTCCCTACTGCTGTGGCAAAGTAGAATTCATACATTTATCTCCATGCATCACAGATGGACTCACAAATGAAGAACCCTTTCCTTTATTACATTTTCCAGAATAGTCCTGAGATACAGTAACATAAGGAAATGCAACAGGAAGAGAATGGGTGGCCTCAGTACCACCCGCGGCATCTGGACTTGCGGCATCAGCACCGCACTCTAGCTCAGCATCATATCTGATGGCATCAGCACCACCTCCTGCATCTGGTGAAGTGACGGCCTCAATACCATCAGCTGGATCTACATCCTTGGTGGCATCAGCACCACCGTCATCAACATCATCATAAGCGGCATCAACACCGCTCTCCTCCTCATCTGGCGCTCCTGAGTCCTCATGTGGTCGTCGCTCAGATGAGGCACCACCGGCTGGCATCCTACCGCTCCTAAGTGTAACAAAGTCAGCATCAAAAGTGTATGCAGAAATATCACCAAGTGAATCACTAGGAGTGGCAACCTCTGTCAACTCTACCTGCTCAGATTTCCTCTTCAGGTTGTTCGGATTCGGTCAATCTGAGCGGGTATGGCAGCCTTGCCCTTCACTTTCTCCCTCATCTCCTAATGATACTCGTCCATCTCCCATCTGAATGTAGCCTGCTACTTGGAGATAAGGAGGGCTAGATCATCTAAAGCTGGGTTCTCATAGGCGGGCCCATGAGAACGGGATGGGTGGCCTCTCTGAAAGTGAGGCTGCTGTTGTGATGGATGAGAGGGATACCGGGGATGAAACTGTTGAGGCTGCTGCTGCTGCCTCCATGATTGTCCCTGCTGATAGGGACGAGGACCCTACTGCCGGTAAGGTGGATGTGGCTGTGGGAACTGGGGTTGAACTGGCCACCCTGAACTGGAGGTTGCTGTTGGGAAGAGGTACCTCCGATCGACCAATGAAATCAGGGATTGTCTCGTCGGATCCCAGGCCGAGGTCGGTTATACCAAATCTCGTTGACTTCCATCAACGACTCCTGCTCGTAAGGGGGTGAGGGAAGAACTGCCAAGGATTGATTCGGCTAGTAGACCATCATCTGAGTATCTGGAGATGGTGGTGGTTGGACATACTACTGCTGCTACTGAAATAGCTCTGCCTGAATGTGATGCACCTGTCGGTAGTGGGAGGAGGGCTGGGTCAAGCTGCTGCTGATGAGATCTGCTCGTGACCTGAGACGGGGCTGAGAAGCCGTCTGTTCCTCCTGGAGACACATGATCTGGGTCTTCAGGTCACTCAACGTCTGTGCCATCTGATCTATCTGAGACATTCCCTGGCACTGCTTCTTCTCAATAAGATCGATGCAGTCCAATTTCTCGCTAATGATCCCCATATCAGCGGTCGTCGACTCTACCTGTGCTACGGCTGCTGATGATGTAGATGGACCGGCATCGACCCGTGCTATCCTTTGATAGGACAAGACCTGTGGTATGGACTTCCCCTGTGCATATAGTCGGGTCTGGGACATAACTGTGTAGTTCTCCATCATCTCCTCGTAGATGGCCCAGACCTGATGCTCATCCTTGGCAAAGTATGAGCCCCCACAGGATGCATTCACTAGCCCCTGCAACTCCGGTGTAAGCCCGCAGAAGAAACTCTAGACAAGGTTGGCCTTGGATATGTCATGATGAGGGCACCGATCAGTGAGCTCTTTGAATCTGTCCCATGCCTCGTGGAACTTCTCGTTAGGAAGCATGGCGAAGTTGTTGATCAGGGCTTTGGCTGCATTCGTCCGACCGAGTGGATAGTACTTATTCTAGTACTCGTTCCGGAGTTGTTCTGATGATGTGACGTATCTCCCTAGGTGCTTCAGCCAGTTGGCTGCTCTATCTACGAGGGAGAATGGAAAATCCATCATGCTGATGGTATCCTCATCAACAAGGCGATTGTGGATCGTGCTTTAGATCATCTCGAATTCTTGGAGATGGAGGTGTGGCTCCTCGGTGGCGAGTCTGTGGAATCGGGGTAGAAGCTGGATGGTCTGAGTTGGGAGCTTGAAATCTCCCAGAATGGTTGGCAGCTGAATCCATCTGTGGGTCAGAGTTGCACCAGGGTTGTGCAACTCTCTCATCGGTCGTGCAGGTGCTACTGGCTGTGCTGGCTCATCTGGATCTCCCTCAAGGTTTTTCCTCCTCCACCGGCTCTGCGCTGCTCTCTGTCAGCTAGCATCTGCTCCATCTCTCAGTGCATATCCACCATGAAAGCCCCCCGGTCTCTAATCTGACTCTGCATGGTCTCTAGGGAGGCTAACAAGGTGTTGTTGATGGCACCCTGATCCAATACGTAGGATTGGTTCCCGTTGGGTCCATCGGTGCGCCCCTCACTGCTGGCCATGGTCTCTGCAAAGGAAAAAGACCCAAACTCAGGTGCCGTCAAATCATCAAATGTTTGTTGTTGTCTCTGCTCGGGCACCTTAGGACTAGTAGAAGGGCGGTCGAGGGGGAACAAGGTGGAGTCAAACTCAGGTTCGGAGAGCATATCTCGGCTCTCGCGAACCAACCTAGATGAGTGGACCGGAGTGCTCGAAAGCGGTGCAGCCAAAGGCTGCCTAAGGGACCTCCGGCCCATCGTCGTGATGTTACGAGTGAAGGCGGATGAGATCTGGAAAAACGCATAAGATCGGTCAAGCAACCCCCATTCACCTACTCACGCAGAGCTGATGACTGTAAAGGTTCGATCTTTTATCTTATCAATTTAATAGGTGATCAGACAGTCTTTCAGAGCGATTAAGCAAGCTGTTGGGAATCCAACACTCCTAGGAGACTATCCCGATCCCAAGGCTAGATCTTTCCCAACCAGTACAAGTCGCAGACCGTTTACCGGCTACCTGATCGACTCGCTCTGTTAAGGATATCACGACTCGCTTTACTGGAAACCAGAGCGATCCTCACTGGAGAACGACTAACCTGAAATCAGTAGTCTGAGGAGAGGTCTAATGTTGCTCTAGCCTAGTGTGTGGATCACTCTCTCGCTCATCCAAACCAGACAATGAGGGGATTTCTCTCCCAAGACAAATTTTTAAGTGAGGTGTCTTTTAGGGTCAAGTGTGTTTTAGCAGTCTCAATTTTATAGTTTTTCCTTTTTAGGTATTTTTAAAGCAAACAACGCCGAAAGAATTTTCCGATTCTCCTGATTATTTTAAGTCCAAAAATATGGAGAGAAGTCAAAAAAACTGATGCACGATCAAACACTATGATGCATGCAGAGTAAGAAATGCGTACCGACTCCAGCTCTCTACATGTAGAGTGATCCACACATAAAATAAAAGACTGAAATAAAACTACCTATATGATGCAAGAAGAAATCGGCCTTAGACAAATAATTTCTACTTGACAAGAACAAAAGCTAACGGGCCAACAAGAGGGGTCGGGTTCCGGTCTCTGATGTCAATCGGTGTCCGCCACAACAGATCCTGCCAGCGCTGTATACGGCCTCTAGCGGCATGTGACCCCTTGGTGACCGAGTTAACTTTTTCATTTGTGATTTAATTATTAAGGTCCAGTTATCGATCTATAGAAACATGCAATTAATTAGGGTTGGGGCCTTAAATAATTACGTCACAATCAAGCTAGAAATCCTAAGTCTAAGGGCTAAAACCTTCGAGAATCCAAAATAAAAGAAAAATGCGATAGGAATCAAAATCGACGAAAAATCTGCGGTGAGGTCCCTCGAGCACACCGGTGCTCGGCGAAACAGACCCCGAGATCAAGCCAAGTCTGAGTCCTGAGTCTGTCCTGTATTATTACAATAATAATAACATAAATAAACTAAAGCTAAACTATGCTCCCAGAGTTCTGATCCTCCTCTCCTACGCTCTCCTATGGCTCAATGCAGAAGCGAGCTGCCTCCAAGTCACTCAGGTGCCTCAGCGCTCCGAAGATCGCCGCCCTCGCTCGTTGGGCCCACGCAAGAAAGGGAAACAGAAAATATGTCAGACCATAGTTATTAAAGATAAAATAAAATGAAATAAAATAAAACAAAATGAAATAAATGAAAACAAAAACAAAGAAAAAGAAATAAAAATAAAAAATAAAGAAAATAAAAATAAAGAAAAAGAAAATCAAAACAAAAACCACAAACGGAAAACCGACTACTAAGCCATGCTCCCTAGTAACGACGCCATTCTGATGACACACTTTTGCTATTTGAGTTAAGGAATTATTATGGTCGTTGCGACGTAAGGCGCTATCAACAAGAAAATTAGACCACCAATAAAGAAATCAAGCAATCAAACAAAGCAGGCGGTCTCGCTAATTTATTTTACATGGTATAGATACCATGGTCGATCACAAAGAGCACGGGATGGAAAACCTACGAAATAGTCGAGAAACCAAGAAAAATAAAGAAAAGGTGGTTTTTAATTTTTTTTTAATTTTTTTATGATTTTTAAAATGAGAAAAGAATAAAAGTAAAGAAAAAATCAACACCCCAATAATTATTTAAATATCAAAAAAACTCAAAAATTCAAAATAAAATTATTTTTGTGTTTTTAAAATATTCAAATGTTTTTATGGATTTTATGAGGATTTTCTAATTTTTAATTAATTTTCTAAAAATCAAATGAAGTCAAAAACAAGAAACAATGTATAGTTGGAATCTAAAGGCACATTAAAATTAATTAAAATACCTATAAAATTCGAGCAGCAAGTTTATATAAAACTAGAACATAAAATCTACCTACAAAAGAAGAAAACACATTTTTTTGAATTTTTAGGAATTTTTAATGATTTTTCTAAGGTTTTTACTCTTTTTTATTTTTTATGAGTTTTACAAAGGCAAATAAAACGAAAATTTGATAGAATTAAAACAACATAAAACACACAATCAAGATTTTTTTTTAGAATTTTTAAGGTTTTTTTATATTTTTAGTTGATTTTATAAAACAAACAGGAATAATTTTTAGCGTTTTTGGATTTTTAAAAATAATGAACAAAATCAAAATAAAGCCCCAAAATTACCAAAATTCCTACACCGTGGCAGGAGCCATGTATCAAAATTTCGTAATTTTTGGAGCAAAAATGCTATTTATTTAATAAAAAATAAAAGGCACAACTCACAGGAACCAGAATGCAAATAACTTAAATCCTCGGACCAAAGAATAACACGCACAAAAAGTTTAGGGTCCGTTCTGTAATTTTCCCATCAAATTCAGCACATGTTGTAAAACAACACGCACAGGGGTATATTTGCAAATAAGAAAGGTAAAACTTCAATTCATAACAGATGATATGTTCAGGGTAAACAATACAAATAACCTAGATAAACACGTGACGAAGCACATGGGTCCACACAGGCATGACTCAAGAGCAAATATGGAAAACTACAGGTATCAAAGTTCAAAATGGTCTACCGTATACTTTATTTTACAGACTAAAATATAAACTAAAATAAAAGTAGGGTAAAATAAGCAATTTACCCATACATACACGTGAGCTGCGCGTGGGGTGCCAGGTGTCGTCCTCTGGTTGGGCATGAACGGTCGGCTCTGGAACTGTCAGGTGTCAGATCCAACGATCGTCAGGGTATTGGTGACGTGGTTGGTACGGGACTGTTAGATCTGACATCTAATGGTCTGACACCTGCTGTGGATGAACGACTAGGATGGCGTCTAAATGATGGGTGCGATCCAACGCTAGAGAGGTCCTCTGGATGAACTGAGCTGAGGCAAACTTCGCTGGAGCACCGGGGGTGATCGGTGGCTAAAATGAAGGATCTGGATGCACCAAAAGGGCTGGAGGGCCCTTCCGTGTTGGGTGGTCGGCTCCGATAGAGTGGTTGATGGTCTGATGATCGTGACGACGACTGTGACCTGGGCGAACTCCGACGAGAGTAGTCGAAGGGGAACTGGGGTTTCTTCACGTGCGTTAAGGCCTGCAATAGAAAGCTCGGACTCAGAGCAATGCTCCAGTCGGGGTTATTGGGCCTGAAACATCAAAAAGCGACGGTGGATGGGGGTGGGTCTCCGACGAAGGCCATAGGGGAGACCTATATCCTAATCTTGGCAATCCGAGCTAAGGTCAGGGTGATCAGGCTGCGTGGGAAGATGGAGGGTGAGCGGGAGCGTCGATCTAAACGGGTGGATGATGATGACTAGGCTCCGACCAGCTGGTCGGAGCTGGCGAAGCGACGACGATGGGCAGATGAAAGATTAAGGGAAATAATGGAGCTAGGAATGATCAGGATGCTAACTGAAGGTCCTAAGATGATCCTAAGCTTCAGGGGAGTTGGATGGCATGGTCTTTGCCTTGACTACGCTGCGGCTAGCGGAGGAGGCTCTTCGCAGCGGTGCTCCGGCCACGATAGGTGAGCTACGGCTACACATCACCTCTCCGATGACCAAAGGTGGTCTCTGGTTGCTGTCACCAAGGCGGAGGTATCTAGGGTATCAGAAAGGGGTGTGACGCGAGCTAGTGAGCTGGGGAGGCGATGGAATGGATTTATAGGGTGTCCCAGGTAGCTGGATAGGTTGGATCAGAGCACGCGAACTAAGGACGATCCGCGACTCCCTAGGGATCCGCGAGGATCACAGATCCACTGGGGAGATGCGGGTAGAAAATCGGAGCAAGAGGGCGTAGGATCTGGTCAAGGTAATTGGGTGACAATCGAGTAAAAATCGGATCCGCGCAAGGGGGAAGTCCGGGAGGGGTAGTTGACCGGGGTAAACAATCCTCCTGGACCAATATAAAAATAAAATGTATAAAAATATTTATAAAATCAATTAAAAATAGTAAATGATTTTAAATCAAAAAGTGTACAACATGAAAAATATTTATTATTTTCCAAACTATTTTTTTGTGATTTTTATTTTTTTATGAAAAATAAATTATGGTATATACAATATAATGTAATATATACATGTATAAAATGCCTATGTATTTTGTACAATTATTTTTATTTTATTATTTTTACAAAAATTCTATAATTTTGGATTTTATTTATGTAAAACCTAATTTTTGGAGTATAAAATTATTTTTGTTTTATTTTTATTATTTATTTACAAGTATAAAATAAATAAGGAAAGATACATATTTACATGTATTATATATAAAGTGAGAGAGAGAGAGTTTTATTTTATTTTGTTTTATTTTATTAATTTTTGTTTTATTTTTAGAAATATATACAAGGAAATAAAAAAATTTATTTTAATTTTGTAAAAATAAATTATATACATAAAGGGTATATGTGTACAAGGTTGAGTGGCCCTATCTCTCTCTACTTATTTTATTTGGCGATCATGCCCATGCTGGACCCTCTCTTGGGTTTAGGTTACTCAATATTTATTCTAAATATTTCCTTATTTTTCTTTTATTATTTATTCTTTTATTTTTGCACAAAAACATGCTAGTTATGAAATATTAACAAATGCATGCTTATTGCTAATTTATTGTATTTACAACTATTTACATGATGCTTTGCCAAGATATTTAGATGCAATAAAGGAATAAAGAGTGATAAATGAGGCTTCATCACGCGCCTCACGCGTTGTTGTGTTGTTTTAGCGGGAGAGGGAAATGGGAATGAGTATTTTGGCGTCAGAGGGAGGGAACTGTGCCACCACCCTCCCTTTTTTCGAGTTTGATTGAATTAGAACGAGTTGGCGCTACGGGCAGCGGATTGAAAATCTTTGTAGAGGCGGCTTCGTGGGAGAGCCTACAGAGACGACGTCGGGGGCAAGGAGGGATCTTGTAGAGGCAGCACCATGGGTCAGGAGGGAGCTTGCAGAGGCAACGCTAGGGGCAGGGGCTGAAAAGCTTGCAAAGTCGGTGCCAGGGGATGGGGGTGAGCTTGCAGAGACGGTGTCAGGGTGATAAATCCGCGATTCATCATCGCAATATCTTGATCTTAGCAAAATCCCCGAGTAAAATCCCAAATAAATGTCCATAAAATCAATAAATTAACAAAATAACTCTTGTAAATAAAACACACTAATTATTGTATATTGGATTGTATAGAATAAATTAACACTAAAAAGCCGCAAAAATAAAGGAGTTTTATACTTGTAAATAGCCCAAAACTTCATGTATTTTTAATAACTTCATTTCAACTCCTTTTTGCCTAATTCTTTCTCTAACTTGTTTATAAAAATGTATATAAAAATATAAAAATACAAACAAATTTCACCTCAAATAAATGCTCCTAGATCCCAAAGAGAAAAGGTCGTAAAGTCCAACTTCCAAGCTAAATTACCACTTCGTATGCACTCCAAATTCACAAAACTCACTTTTAAAGTTCAAGTTAGAAAATTATCTATCCAACGGAAGTGGTTTCATTAAAATCGGAGCTCGTTTGCAAAAGTTGGGTTTTGGGACCTAGATGTACATCGTATACCATGTATATATTCATTTTTTCTTTAATTTTTATTGTATCTTTCTTAATTACTAAAAATACAAAAAAGTCATACTTGTGTTGTATTTTAATTATACTATTTTATTGTATTTTTTCGTTTTAAATATCTCTTATTAAAAAGATAAAAAAAATACATATTAGAAAAGTAAAAAAATATATTTGGTGTTTTGTCTTCTTTTGTAAATTCTCCACTATTTCTCTTCTCTTTTTATTTTATTGTATTTAAAGTAGCCTACTTTATTTATTTGGTTTTTATTATTTAATTTACATTCTCTACAATAACCACCAATTCAACTCCATTATTCCACCATTTTTTCCCAACTTCCCATTCAACTCCATTAATAATACAACCTCACATTCAACTCCACCACTTTAATAACCTCTCATTCCATCATCTTTATATACATGTCATTCTCCTTAATTTTGCCTTTCATCCATCTTTGTGTGAGGAGAGCCTAGTTCCTAGAGTTGAATCGGTGACAGCGACGCAACCGCGGTCGAGCGACGATGACCCTCTCTCTGGTGAGATCCGTTGGTTTTTTGGCCAACATCGCAGCCGCAACCGCGCGCTGCTCGAGCTCATCGCACGCTGGCAATTCGAGCGAAGACCGTGCTCTCACGAGCACATCATAGGCGACCGTCTCCACCGTAGGTAATTTTCGTCTCATTTTATCATCTTGTTATTTTTGCAATTTTTTTTAGCACACCACATATTATCCTTTCTACCACCACCATCATACCATCATTTTTTTCTATTTGTTTAGTTCACCATCATCATCACCACCAACCCATCTTACTTTTTCTTTAATCATATTCCTTGTCTAATCAAAATTAAAAAAATAAAAAAAATTAAAACAAAAAAAAGTCTCTGTCTTTTTATTAAAGCAGTAAAAAGAATAAAAAAATCAAAAAAATTAAAAAAAAAAACGGGGCAGCAGCAAGGTCACCGCTGCCCCCTCCATCCACGGGCAGCGGCCACCCGCCGCCCCCCCATCTCCATAGCCATCATCGCCGTACGCGGTCGGCGCTCCCGTAGCCGCCGCACGGCTCCACAACGGCCGCGCCGCCGACCTCACGGCGCAGCCGCCCCCAGCCGACCAAGCCCCCGCCGTCCAAGGATCAACTCCGCCGCACCTTCCCCGCGCGCCCTCTCCACCTTTCGCCGACGCTGCCCTCCTCCGCCTCGCCTGTGCGCACGAGCCGCGCCCCCGTGCCTCACCACCCCTCGTGACCGCGCACCGCCGGCGCCGCCCTCTTCCCCCCATTTGGGTTCATCTTCCCAAGCGCATCCTGTGAAGAAGAAGATGAAGGTCTGAATTTTCTCTTTATTTTTATTTTTTAAAATTTGTATTTTGTCCCCTTGTAAGTTTCTATAAATACAAAAATGTCCCCGTGCACAGTTTGTGATTGTTTAAGTTTAATTTCAGAATTGCAAAGACACCCCTGTGTTCACACTTTAATTTAGATCTTGTTTATGCATCTTTTATTCAATGAAAAATATTTTAATGCTGAGAAACTAATTCTCTACCTTTTGGATATTTATTTATATTTTTGTGAGTTGTGGGTAATTAATTAAAAATTTTTAGTTGAAACTTTTCATATTTTACCCATTCCGTGCTCTTAAAATTATATCTCACACACGGTTGCTCTAAAAATTTCACAAAAATTATATATGATGCATTGATATGTGATGAACTTACTTTCCAAATTTCATATAAAATGGAGTTGTCATGTGCCCAAAATAAATTGTAGAGTGTTTTTAGTATTTGATTTTTAATTAAATCTACATAAAACATTTTTATGAAATTTCAAATCTACTGGATTCTATATGAAAATTTCTTTTTGGAATAATTCGCATTCTAGTTAATTTGACAATGTGGATTTACTAGAAATTATTTACTCACTGTCACTCTATTTTCACTAAAAAATCCATAAAAAAGTCATATCTTGTCAAAAAATTCCAAAAAGATTACCGTAGCTTCCTTGCATCATGTTTATATTTCAGTAAATTTTTCATAATTTTTGCTTTCTGTTTATGTGAGAAATTGCGAAAAAAAACCCATAAAAAATGTGTATTTTTCATTGTTGCATTTTAACCCATAAAATTCCAAAACAAGTATCTTGCATTCATCTCTGGATTAGGACTCTAGGGAAAATATAATTTGGCTAAATTGGACTAATTTGACATTAAAATTAATTTGGTCTTGTTGTGTGTTTTCTTAGTGTTGTAATTCACTTGCATTTGCATTCTATTTGCATAAAAAAATTATAAAAAAACCGCATTGGATATCTATATCTACTTTTTTTAAATTAAACCTAAGGTGTTCCTTTGCCTCCCTGTGTTCGACCCCGGACTTGCCCGGGATATAAATTAAGCCGAGACACTCTTCACGGAGATCTCCTCTCGGTTTTGACTAAATTGCTAGGTACACGTATTACAACGTACACGAATTAAATATTGTATTTAGCGACTCGTCAGATGGCGCCGTTGTCGGGGAGGCAAACGGCTTAGGGATTAGTTTAAAAATTTGGATTTAGAATTTCATTGACTCGGATAGTCTGATCCCCGAGCCACTTGTAATTAATCCATTTTCCTCTCAATTTTTCTCTTCATATTTTTGTATATATTTTGTTTTTATCTCTCTAACATAAATCTTATTTTCCTTGCGAGGGCCTGGTGGACTTGGAGTGCATCGGAGGTCGACGGACGCGACGCGAGTTGACTGCTGAAGTGCGAGGAGAACTATTTATTTTTTAGAGAACTTTTTGTAATAATTGTTGTAATTATTTAGGTAGTTGCTCATTTATAGCAGCTCTTGTTTGAGATCTCACGCGTGTAAAAAGACTTGGACATTATTTGTGGTGTGTCGAGCCTGTTTCACTCTCCGGTGAGGGTGGGGCTCGACTTGAGTGGCGAACTTAAGGATTAGGCACACAATAGTATAGAATCAAATTTATTTGTGCCCATCGTAAATTAGGCCACACATATCTTAGAAGATTCACTTATCTGATAAGATTCATAATGAGACGCACATAGACACGTACTACTTAGCTCAAAATCAAATCAATTCTTCCCCGCTAATAGTATACTGTTTAGGTGTGGTTTCTCGATCTGCATGCATTTAGTGTAATATTTATATATTCTGTTCTGCATAACGCATGAAGAGTGATGGGATTCACTATAAGTATACCTTCTTCTGAGCATGCATCATAGTTTCTCGTTTGCATTCTGATTTCCGATCCCCCTCTTGTTTTACAACTTAAGGTCAAAAGGAAATTGGGACTGAACGGTAGACGTGCTTGTGTGTTCACATAAATTTCAAGTGATAACCTAACTCTAAAATTGGGACTGAATTGAGCAGGTCGATTAAAATAATTGGAATAAAAAGAACCCTTGTTCTCGGGTGCATAAAGCCCTCATTGTTTGTTTTACCTGCAAGTGAGAGAGAGACGACCCTAGGATAGAGCCAAGTCTAGATTTCTTACTTACTACTGGTTCTTTATTTTTAGGCGATTAGCTACTTTTCAGTGAGGATTTACGGGTAGCCGGTAAACGGTCCGGACTTCCTTAGTAGAGTGGGAGGTTTAGAGGACGTTAGTCCTCAAGGAACAGGTAGCCGTATTTATACGGTCCGTACTTACTCCTATACTGGCTGAAAGTAGGTCAAACTAGTCGTAAGAACCGGGCCAGTCTGTAGGAAAATACGGGCACCTAACAGCTCGTTAATCTTTCCAAGATTGTATTCTCACCAACTAAAATTGACCAGATAATTCGATCGAACTCTTACGACCATCATGTGTTGAGTTGGTGAAATTGAGGGTTTAAATTGTGTTTCTATTGTGTGAGTTCACTCCGCACATTTACGTGCACTGTAGAACTAGTGCCTCATTGACTATCGTGATCTAATCGGTTCTTTTTACATCGAAGATGACTGATTGGGGGGATATTTATTCGGACTTTGCGAATCTCTCGTTGAACCCTTCAAGAAGTACATCTTCAAAGGTCCAAGCGCAACTTGGACCAACCTGGACTCATGACCCTCTTGAGCCCAAGATCACTCACTCTCGGGATGGTTACCCTCAAACCATTCCATTTCTCTCTTCCCACCTCACCGAGGAAGACCATCGCCTTGGTGAGAATATCATGATTCATAAATCCTCTTCTAATCAAGAAAACATTGCTGATGCAGGACATAAAGAAGATTCGAGTAAAATGCCAAAGAAGAAAGAAGAGGAAGAAGAGAACCATGAAGACCCGATGAGAATGATACTAGCCCGATTAGCTGCATCTGAGCAGCAACATGCATTACTGAGAGCTCGGTTAGGACAGTTAAATGTTGGGGTCCAACTACCAATGGATGCGGCGTATAACCCCGGACAATATCAAATTCATAACTACTTGAGTCCGGCTGAATCCGCTGTTGACTTTGAATTGAAGTCGCATTTTCTGAACTTGCTGCCACATTTTAATGGGAATGCTTCTGAGGAGCCATATGCATTCCTAAGGGACTTTGAGCTCATCTGTGCTAACCTCAAACATAATAATGTCAGCTAGGATTATATTAGGCTCAAAGCCCTTCCATTTGCCTTGGGTGGAAAAGCCGATTACTGGGTGAAGAATCTTGGAATCATCATCACCACTTTTGCCCAGTTCAAGGTCCTATTCCTAAAGAAGTTCTACCCGTTGAGTAGAACTAACATGATGAGGACGCGAATTACGAGTTTTTTCCCAGTTACCCCATGAAGCCTTCTGTGATGCTTGGGAAAGATTCAAGGACATCCTGCAAAAGTGTCCTTGTCATGGATTAGATGACAACATCTTGGTCCAATCCTTCTTCACTGGTCTCAACCCTGAGATGCAGGGTTTAGTGAGCGCTGCCTGTGGAGGCAGCTATACATCACGAGGAGCGGATACCATCTGGAGGGTATTCGAGCAGATGGCTGAAACTAGCCGCTCACAGATGGCCAGCAGGGCCTATACACCATCCCCAGTTCACTCTCATTTGGAGGGGGAAAATCAGTTGTAGTCGATCTCTCTCAGGACGTGATCCCTAGCATGGGACTTCTTGCTGACAAACTTACTGTAGTCGAGAAGATCGAAAGGAGGATTGATGAGTTAGACCGGAGCGTCTCCAAACTTCCAAAACAGATGGAGGAGTTGACTGAGAAGGTATCTAAGATAAGGATACCCGTCGTGACTGCACCCTCTGCTCCTGTATACCGAGTTCACCATGTTCAGGAGCAGTTGGTGTCAGGGCAACCCCAGCCGTGGGAGCAGGACCAATCCTACACCCATTCTTTCCAGCAGCCACCTCCAGTAGCAGAGACAGTCCAGGAGGAGCCTCCACCAGTTTGGGAGGTGAATGGGATATGGTATACTCAGGACCCTGCCAGGCAAGGAAGTATGGGAGACCGACAGACCTATCAGCGTCCCCCGACCTTTCACAACACCGCATTCACTCCGCACCACCTCCTTCACAACAGAGCCCTGGATTCCATCCACCCCAGCAGCAGAGGCAGCAGTACCAGCAGTATGGCCGACAGGGCCATTACCAGATGGGCCAGCAGGGCCCGCAACCCCAGCAGCAGCAGCAGAGGCAGTACACTAGCCAGCAGGGCCAGTCTTCCCGTTCTTCTTCCCAGTCTTATCCACTTCCTTCATCGTCTAGTCCCGTGGATATTCAACAATAGATACTCGACGAGCTACGTTCCTATAGGAACGAGATTCAAGACTTACGGGTGGATGTCAACCGCCTGTCCAGATGGCGAGATGAGCAGACTGCACCCTCTACCTCTATCCTAGCCCAAGTTCAGGCTAACCCAAATAGCCTGAATCGTTCTAGTTCTCAGCAGCACTTTGGTCAGGTATACTATTCAGCATCTCCTAAATCTGAACATGAGATTCTTTCGTGTGACGAGGCTAACCACATGTCACTCAGGAGCGGAAGGACCGTGGTCGTACCTGACCGGGCGAGGGACACGAGGAGGGGCATCTCTGGATCTCTACCTGAAGAGTCTTCAGAGGACGAGGAGGAGAGGCATCATATTTCAGAGCCCCATCAGCACCATTCGAGGATTTCCACTCAGGGAGACGAGAGGAGGAGGAGAGCACGTATGCAGCATCGTCAGCATGGATATTCTTCTGAGTCTATGGAGGACCTTGCATCTCCGGTTGTGGTGGATACCACTCCAGCTTCTATTCCACAACCTTTAGTAGATAGTTTTGATTTCGATTCCATGTTGCATCAAAAAGATTCTTATATGAAGAACTCTGTTCCCGTTAAGTCAAAGAATGATCTTTCAGTTCATGATTCAGACTCTTCATCATCTGTTTCCCTAGCTTCAATCCCTTTCCCCCATGCTCTTACGGCAGGAAAGCACATCAAAAAGATTCAGAAAGATGACCCTGATATGGCACGGTTTTGTAAAGAGAACATCACTGTAAAGGTGTCATTTGATGAATATGTGGCTAACCATCCTGCATTCCAAAAATACCTTAAGGTGAGATGCACACCTACAAGGGTTAGCAGGAAGAAAGATAATCGAAATATAAAGACACATTAATATCAGTAGCCACAACCTATTGTCTCAAGAATCAGACTTTGCCAAAGAAAAAGAGAGACATGGGTGCTCACTATGTGGAGAGTCGTATTGACGACATTGCGTTTGCATGCACACTCTTAGATAATGGTTCTTCGATCAGCGTACTCCCCTTAGCATTATATCAGAAATTGGAGTTGGGACCACTTCGCAAATCTAGAGCTTTACTCCAATTCACAGATCGTTCAGTGAAGAGACCTAAGGGAGAAGTGAAGAACGTCGTTATCTCGATTGAGGGTCAGAACTATCAGGTGGACTTCACAGTCTTGGACATGGAGACCCCCAATCATTGGAGAGAATCTCAGATCATTCTCGGGCGACCCTTCCTTAGGACCGCAGGCGCAACTTTCGATTATGGTACGGGAATGATGAAGTTCTGTTCTCCAGGTGGAGAAGTGAACCTTGAGATGAAGCAAACCAAGTGTCAGCGACCTGATTCAGAGAGTAGTACATAGTACTCATCTTCAGAGGCAGATTGCATTATGATTAGCACAGTTGGGATTTGGGGACAGATTCCTTCAGGACTGAGCGAGACCCTCTCATCTGGAGAGGATATAGTGCATGATGCAGTTTGCCAGGTGTTGTCTGATCTTGTGAGAGATGCATCTACCTATTCTCATGATGACATAGCGATCCATTAGGATCTGTCAGTTCCATCCTCTTCGGAACAATCATGGGACATAGATGACGAGTCGGACGTGGCTTTTGCCGATTGTTTGGATATTTTTGACGATCCGACTCCCGATACTTCTGATTTGGTGGTGAGTACTACTCAGCTTAGCCGACCTTCATGCAGCACAGAACCAGATTCAGATTCAGTTCAGCCAGATCTGCTTGATGATACCACATTGCCAGAATTGAAATCACTACCTCCTACACTTAAGTATGCCTTTCTTGCGGGACCCAAAGAGAGATATCCTGTCATCATTAGCTCAGACTTGACTTTAGAATAGGAGTCTAGGTTGTTAGAGGTCTTAGAGAGGAACCGCAAATCAATAGGCTGGACAGTGTCGGATCTCGTGGGCATCAACCCCGCTCTCTGCTCGCACCACATTTTTACTGAGGATAATGTGAGACCTTCCCGTGAGTTCCAAAGGAGACTTAACCCCAATCTACGGGAAGTAGTAAAGAAAGAAATTGAAAAATAATGCAAGGCAGGGTTTATATACCCTATTTCTTACTCCAAGTGGGTGGCCCCACTTCATGTTGTCCCGAAAAAGTCAGGAATTCATATGGTCACCAACGAGGAGGGGGTAGAGATCGCGACACGAGTACCCACGTCGTGGCGCGTCTGTGTTGACTACAGGCGCCTGAATGATGCGACCAAGAAAGATCACTTTCCCTTGCCTTTTATTGATCAGATCTTGGAGAGACTCGCAGGGAAAGAGTTCTTCTATTTTCTTGACGGGTACTTAGGCTACAACCAGGTGTCCATAGCCCCTGAGGACCAGGAAAAGACCACATTCACATGTCCATTCGGTACCTATGCTTTCAGACGCATGCCATTCGGGCTCTGCAATGCCCCGGGCACATTTCAGCGGTGCATGATAGCCATATTTTCCGAGATGGTGGGAGATTTCCTGGAAGTATTCATGGATGACTTCTCGGTCCATGGTGATTCTTTTGATACATGTTTAGCGCACTTGGATCGAGTCCTCACAAGGTGTAAAGAGGTGAATCTGGTACTCTCCTGGGAGAAGAGTCACTTTATGGTGACGGACGGAATCGTGTTGGGGCATGTCATCTCCAAAAGGGGAATGGAGGTTGACCCTGCCAAGGTGGAGGTGATCAAGAAACTCGATCCACCTACCAACGTAAAGTCAGTGCGGTCATTTTTAGGGCATGTCGGATTCTATAGGAGATTCATTCAGGATTTTTCAAAGATCGCCCGCCCACTGACTGAGCTCTTAGGGAAAGACACAGAGTTCGTTGTAGATCACAGGTGTCTGGAGGCCTTTGAGCTCTTGAAGAGGAAGATTTGTGCCTCGCCTATCCTACAAGCTCCTGACTGGTCTATCCCCTTTGAGATCATGACCGATGCTTCAGATTTCGCTATAGGAGCTGTGTTAGGACAACGACGAGAGGGGATTCCGTTTGTTATTCACTATGCGAGCAAAGTATTAGATCCTACACAGAAAAATTATACAGTGACTGAAAAGGAAATGCTCGCAGTAGTATGGGCCCTCGAGAAGTTCAGATCATATATTTTGGGCTCTAAGGTGACAATTTATACTGATCACACAGCCATTCGATATTTAATGGAAAAGAAGGACGTGAAGGCACGTCTTCTTAGGTGGATTTTACTACTCCAGGAATTTGATTTGGAGATAAAAGATAAACCTAGAGTGAAGAATGTTGTGGCTGATCACCTTTCTCGGATTGAACTTAAGGATTCTCCTGATCATGAGCGGATTAGAGAGACCTTCTCAGATGAGTCAATTTGTGTTATTGACTAACTCCCGTGGTATGCCAACATGGTGAACTATCTTTGTCTCCAAGCAGGTTCCCCATGGTTGGAATAGGAGCAGCATTGATCGACTGAAGTCGGATTCGAGGAGATACCACTGGGACGATCCTTTCCTTTTCTTCGAAGGACCGAATTGTGTTTGGAGAAGGTGTATTCCTCAGGAGGAATACCATAGTGTCCTCACATATTGTCATTCACTTGAGGCTAGAGGACACCATTCGGGAAAGAGAACCGCTCACAAAGTACTTCAATGTGGATTGTATTAGCCGACCTTGTTTAGAGATGCCATTGATTTTGTACAGTCGTGCCTGATTTATCAAAGGATGGGAGGGACAGTTGGACAGAGAGATGAAATGCCCATGCAACCGATGATTATTTGTGATGTTTTTGATGCATGGGGCATAGATTTTATGGGTCCCTTTCCCAACAGCCAAGGACATGAGTACATATTGTTGGCGGTTGACTATTTATCTAGGTGGGTGGAGGCTATCCCAACCCGAACCGTGGACAGCAAGACTGTTTGTAAGTTTGTGAGAGACCATATTATTGCTAGGTTCGGGGTGCCAAAAGTTTTGATATCTGATGGGGGTAGCCATTTTGTGAACCGAGATATGAGATCTTTAGCTAAGGACTATGGATTTGAGCATAGAGTTACTAGTCCTTACCACCCACAGTCCAACGGTATGGCAGAGGTTTCGACCAGAGAGATGAAGAATATTTTGCAGAAATTGGTTCGTCCCGATAGGAAGAACTGGTCTCAACTCTTGGATCAAGTTCTGTGGGCCTATAGGACAGCCTACAAGACACCATTAGGTACTTCACCATTTAGAATGATCTATGGCAAGCCATGCCATTTTCCCGCAGAATTGATTCATAAATACAAATGGGCAATTAAGAAGATTAATTGGAGTTGTCACCTAGGGAAGCTTTGCCGTACTTGAACTTGAACGAGCTCGTGGAAATCCGAAACAGGGCATATGAAAATAGTTTGATTTATAAGGACAAAGTAAAGAGATGGCATGATCAGCACATTAGGTGCAAAGACTTTGTCCCTGGGCAAAAGGTATGGTTGTTCAATGCCAGGTTGAAGATGTTTCATGGGAATCTCAAATCGAAATGGACGGGTCCCTTTGTGGTTAAGAAAGTGCACGAGAATGGAAGTGTAGAGATAGCTGATCTCACAGATGGTGCACAATCTCATGTGGTGAATGGACAACTGTTGAAGCATTTTGTTGATTCAAAAGAGCTTTTAGTCCAAGTCGAGGTCATCAACTTCATACAGAGTGAGCACAGAGCAGATACATCTTATTACTCTTAATGAAGATGCAGCATCAAGATTCAACATCTTAGAAGATTCAATCACTCTTGTACATATTCTCCCTTCTTTGTATATTCTCGAGAGCACATCGGTTCTTACACTTACTCTTGTCCTATACTTAGGCTGACCAAAGCCTAAGTATAGGGGGAATCGATGCCTGCCATGTGTATTTACTCATCATTTCTCCTCGTCTTCTACACTTAGGCTGTCCAGAGCCTAAGTATAGGGGGGGCGGATCGACTTTTATACTATTTATTATTTTAGCTTTCCTACGCTTAGTACGAGCTATGTATTTTTGTCATCTAGTGCCGTGAGGACATAGCACATGCTAAGTATAGGGGGCGTGTATATTACATATATACTTTACCCATAGCTCGTACATTCACGTATTTTCATATATATTATACAATAATTATGGGGTGGGTAAAAAAATAAAAAAAACAACACAAAAAAACAACAAAAAAACAAACAAAAAAACTTTTTCCTAAAAAGGAAAACTCTTTTTCCTTATTTGCTAAAAAAAACTTTCAAAAAATCCTTAAAAAAACTTTTTCACAAAAAAAAAAGTCTTTTCTTATTTACCTATGTTTTTCAAAAAAAACTCTTGAAAAAAAAGCAAAACTTTTCTAAAAAAAACTTCTTTGCCTTTGTTTGTCAAAAAAAAGGTCTAAAAAAATCAATCATAAAAAAAACTAACGAATAAGTTGGTTTAATCCCTGACACAGTTCACTTTCACACAAGACTAGTGATGTTCAAGAACACTTGGATTATGAGGTCTTGAGATTTTGAGTTAACCAGCCTTAGTCATTAGGGTCCTTGACTTAATTATTCACATTTCCCTAGTTTGAAAGATTTGTATGCTATATTGCATGCTTAGTCTCTACCTTAAGAATATGATCAGCACCTCACGTACACGACTGCAGTTATGATGAGATGAGTTGAAATTTCACTTGAGGAACTGGGATGACGAATTTGAGTTTGGACTTGATTTAATGATGCTCGAGGATGGGATAAAATCAATGAAGGCTTCATGAAACCTGAGTGTCAGCACATTTAGCCATTATGAGAACATGGTTCTTGTACTATCTCTTGACATTTACCTATGTGCCAGGGTGTGATAAAATAAAAAAAATATTGATCAGTGTGCGCCAACTCTTGGTAAAAGCAGTGGAGCTAGCCAAAAATACTACAAAGCAATGAAATGTCAAAGAAAAGCTCTCATTCCACAAAGTCAATTATCAAAAGAGCTTCCACCAAAGGCGAGCGCTCCCAACCATTTCAAAGTATCCACTTGGACGACCGCTATTAGGACCAGGAGTCGGGCTTGCACCAAAAAAGGGCTCTGCATCGTAAAAGCTACAAGTCTGGGTGTAGAAGGTACGATAGGTACTCAAAAAAGGCACATCCCGGTGTACTCCCAGGAAAACAAGTGCAGACGGCTCCAACTTCTCTTGACGGACGCACCGATCAACACCAAAAAAATATGCGTTGAGTAATAAAGCCCTCGAGAGGATCCTTGTTCCAATGAGAGGGAGAGAAGAAATGATACAATCCTATGCCCTCCATCAACTGGCCTTCCATCTACACTTTTAAGTCTGACAACTAAAGAGACGGTGAATTGGATGCAATAAATGGTTTATTCCCTAGTGTTGAGGATCGGGTTCTTAGGAGAGTCCCTTAGACTGGAACCTTGGGTGACGTTGCGACTCTACTCTTATAACTGCAGTCCACACTTAAAGTCATATCCCTTATATATACGTATACAAAGAGAGTCTGATGATTAGGGGAATTGGGTACCTTTTTACTAGAGCTTGGTTCAGCTTAGAATTTTAGGATCTCTAAAATCGAGAGTTCTTGAATGGATCAAGTCTTGTATTCACATGCACAGTCTGGAGTTAACCCAACTTGTTCATTCTTTATTTGCTCGAGGACTAGCAAAGTTTAAGTATAGGGGGGTGATAAATCCGCGATTCATCATCGCAATATCTTGATCTTAGCAAAATCCCCGAGTAAAATCCCAAAGAAATGTCCATAAAATCAATAAATTAACAAAATAACTCTTGTAAATAAAACACACTAATTATTGTATATTGGATTGTATAAAATAAATTAACACTAAAAAGCCGCAAAAATAAAGGAGTTTTATACTTGTAAATAGCCCAAAACTTCATGTATTTTTAATATCTTCATTTCAACTCCTTTTTGCCTAATTCTTTCTCTAACTTGTTTATAAAAATGTATATAAAAATATAAAAATACAAAACAAATTTCACCTCAAATAAATGCTCCTAGATCCAAAAGAGAAAAAGCTGTAAAGTCCAACTTTCAAGCTAAATTCCCACTCCGTATGAACTCCAAATTCACCAAACTCACTTTTAAAGTTCAAGTTAGAAAATTATCTATCCAACGGAAGTGGTTTCATTAAAATCGGAGCTCGTTTGCAAAAGTTGGGTTTTGGGACCTAGATGTACATTGTATACCATGTATATATTCACACTTTCTTTAATTTTTATTGTATCTTTTTTAATTACAAAAAATACAAAAAAATCATACTTGTGTTGTATTTTAATTATAATTTTTATTGTATTTTTTTGTTTAAATATCTCTTATTAAAAAGATAAAAAAAATTACATATTAGAAAAGTAAAATATATATATATATATATGGTGTTTTGTCTTCTTTTGTAAATTCTCCACTATTTCTCTTCTCTTTTGATTTTATTGTATTTAAAGTAGCCTACTTTATTTATTTGTTTATTTATTATTTAATTTCCATTCTCTACAATAACCACCAATTCAACTCCATTATTCCACCATTTTTTCCCAACTTCCCATTCAACTCCATTAATAATACAACCTCCCATTCAACTCCACCACTTTAATAACCTCTCATTCCATCATCTTTATATACATGTCATTCTCCTCAATTTTGCCTTTGATCCATCTTTATGTGAGGAGAGCCTAGTTCCTAGAGTTGAATCGGTGACAGCGATGCAATCACGGTCGAGCGACGACGACCCTCTCTCCGGTGAGATCCATTGGTTTTTTGGCCATCATCGCAGCCGCAACCGCGCGCTGCTCAAGCTCATCGCACGCCGGTGATTCGAGCGAAGACCGTGCTCTCACGAGCACATCATAGGCGACTGTCTCCACCCTAGGTAATTTTCATCTCATTTTATCATCTTGTTATTTTTGCAATTTTTTTAGCACACCACATATTATCCTTTCCACCACCACCATCATACCATCATTTTTTTTCTATTTGTTTAGTTCATCATCATCATCACCACCAACCCATCTTACTTTTTCTTTAATCATATTCCTTGTCTAATCAAAATTAAAAAAATAAAAAAAATTAAAACAAAAAAAAGTCTCTGTCTTTTTATTACAGCAGTAAAAAGAATAAAAAAATAAAAAAAAAACGGGGCAGCAGCAAGGTCACCGCCGCCCCCTCCATCCACTGGCAGCGGCCACCCGCCGCCCCCCATCTCCATAGCCATCGCCGCCTACGCGGCCGGCGCTCCCGTAGCCGCAACGCGACTCCACAACGGTCGCGCCGCCGACCTCGCGGCGCCGCCGCCCCCAGCCGACCAAGCCCCCGCCGTCCAAGGATCAACTCCGCCGCGCCTTCCCTGCGCGCCCTCTCCGCCTTCCGCCGACGCTGCCCTCCTCCGCCTCGCCTGTGCGCACGAGCCGCGCCCCCGCGCCTCACCACCCCTCGCGATCGTGCACTGCCGGCGCCGCCCTCTTCCCCCCATTTGGGTTCATCTTCCCAAGCGCATCCTGTGAAGAAGAAGATGAAGGCCCGAATTTTCTCTTTATTTTTATTTTTGTAAAATTTGTATTTTGTCCCCCTGTAAGTTTCTGTAAATACAAAAATGTCCCCGTGCACAGTTTGTGATTGTTTAAGTTTAATTTCAGAATTGCAAAGACACCCCTATGTTCACACTTTAATTTGGACATTGTTTATGCATCGTTTTATTCAATGAAAAATATTTTAATGTTGAGCAACTAATTCTCTACCTTTTGGATATTTATTTATATTTTTGTGAGTTGTGGGTAATTAATTAAAATTGTTTAGTTGAAACTTTTCATATTTTACCCATTCTATGCTCTTAAAATTATATCTCACACACGGTTGCTCTAAAAATTCCACAAAAATTATATATGAACTTAGTGTCCAAATTTCATCTAAAATGGAGTTGTCATGTGCCCAAAATAAATTGTAGAGTGTTTTTAGTATTTGATTTTTAATTAAATCTACATAAAACATTTTTACAAAATTTCAAATCTCCTGGATTCTATTTGAAAATTTCTTTTTGGGATAATTTGCATTCTGGTTAATTTGACAATGTGGATTTAGTAGAAATTATTTATTCACTGTCACTCTATTTTCACTAAAAAATCCATAAAAAATTCATAACTTGTCGAAAAATTCCAAAAAAATTACTGTAGCTTCCTTGCACCATGTTTATATTTCATTAAATTTTTCATAATTTTTGCTTTCTGTTTATATGAGAAATTGCGAAAAAAACCCATAAAAAGTGTGTATTTTTCATTGTTGCATTTTAACCCATAAAATTCCAAAAAAAGTATCTTACATTCATCTCTGAATTAGGACTCTAGAAAAAATATAATTTGGCTAAATTGGACTAATTTGATATTAAAATTAATTTGGTCTTGTTGTGCGTTTTCTTAGTGTTGTAATTCACTTGCATTTGCATTCTATTTGCATAAAAAAATTATAAAAAAAACCGCATTGGATATCTAGATCTACTTTTTTTAAATTAAACCTAAGTTATTCCTTTGCCTCCCTGTGTTCAACCCCGGACTTGCCTGGGATATAAATTAAGCCGAGACACTCTTTACGGAGATCTCCTCTCGGTTCTGACTAAATCGCTAGGTACACGTATTACAACGTACACGAATTAAATATCGTATTTAACGACTCGTCACGGGGACCGGGGGAGCTTGCAAAGGCAGTGCCGGGGGCCAGAGGAGAGCTTGCAGAGGCGGCACCGGGGGTCGGGAGGAGCTTGTAGAGGCGGTGCCGGGGGCCGAGGGGAGCTTGTAGAGGCGACGCTAGGGGAGGGGGACTGAAAAGCTTGCAGGAAGCGTCGTAGGGTGGGGGGAGAGCTTGCAGAGGCGGAGCTAGGGGCGGAGGGCTGAACGCTTACAGAGGCAGCACCGGGGGGCGGTGGGAGGGAGAGCTTGTAGAGGTATCTCCTGGGGCCAGGGGGAGGGAGAGCTTGTAGAGGAGGATGAGCTGCAGCTGACACGGTGGGGGATGAAGGGGAGTGGTCCCACTTGTAAATAATGGGAATCTAAAAGGTATAAAATGTAAAATATTTGACGGATATCGTTAGAGTTAACAGAGAAATAAGACAGAACTTGACACAGGGTTATGCCATGTAAAGGTTAAGCATTATTCGGGGTTCTGGATGTAATTCGTGATTATCGAGGGTTTCTGGGGTAATTACGAAATTACTGAGGGTTATAGGTGTAAATATCCCATTAAAATACTAGTGAAGTTTGTACAATAGATGATTACACACATGTGAAGAGTTTTTATTTTTTTTATTTCTTTAGTATTTTTTGCTCATTTTTAATATTACATGAATTTTTAATGTCTCTTTTTTCAGGTATGTATTTACAAGAATGTTATATTAATGGATGCATGTAATTATCTATTAAGGTTTCTAGCTCAATTTTCATGTATTAGACGAGTAAAACCTGAGTTCACCAGTCCTTAACAAGAAAACAATATAAAAAGTGCAAAAGTTTAAAATTCAAGTATTTTATACCTACAAAATACAGTCAAAGAAGTTCTTAAATTTTTGTTTAAACCCATTTTGTATTTTTGCCTATCATAAAACTTTAGAGATTTCATTGAGATATGCAATTTTTATATTGAGAAAAATTGGTTTGAATCTTTCTTCTATTTATTTTCTATTTTATTTCATTTTTTCTTACCTTGAGTTTTTACTTGGGCAACAAATGTCCTTGGCAAGCCCCCCCTCCCCCCCCCCCACACACCATCTTTGATCCACATGCTTGGTCAGCCCCATTCTCTCCTTTCCCAGTGGCCGACCTCATTGACCCTCGGTCAACATGCTTGCAAACAACCATTCTGATGCAAACATCGATCACCTTCACTCCAACCACCACCCTTTCTCTGCCTGAGCACCCTTTTCCTTGTCCCGGAATGCTTTCCGCACTAGTCCTTCCCTCAAATTCATCTGACTACAAAAGCCTACTCACTCCTTGTCGTTCAATCCACTTACCATTAGCCGACTTCACCTCTCCAACTCTAGTCCACTGGAGAAGTGTGTGACTACAAAGCGACGATGAGGCGAGGAGGGAGGCAAGGCATGATCAGTGGACCACCCTCCATGTAGCAACTTCTTGTAGCTGCCAATCATCCTAGATATTACTTGTCAGATCAAGCTGACGACCTGGAGATCTGTCTCCAACCACGAGCATGCCATTCATTCATCTTTCATAAGGTATTGGCCTTTTCTTCCTCATTTTATTTCCTCTTCATTTTCTTAGTTTCTTCTTCATTGCATATCCCTTATTTGACACACCTATTCCCTCATGTCCTCCATCCTACCCGCTTATCCAATTGATTACACGGCTCACCACACCCATTCTATTACCACTTCTTCACTTTTCAATCTTACAATCTTCCACTCTCAGATCAGAATCATGATCAGAGGGTAAGTCCTTATCCATCACCACTGTGGGGGATTTTTTACCCAGTTCCCCATTGCCATTGCAACCATTATTTTGACCACGAATCAGACTCTAAGCGAGTCAAGATACAATTTGACTAGTAGGTCTATGATGATCTACGGTTCTCATTCTTTATTCTTTTTTTTTAACTTTATCTTTTATCAAGAATCACCTGTAATTATATGTAAATACAATAACTTAACATTGTACTTGCCCTTGTTAATATTGCATAATTAACACATATTTTCCAAAATAAAAGAATAAAGAGAAAAGAAAAAGAAAGATGTATTTAGAATAAATATAGATTGACCTAAACTCCAAAGAGAAGGTCAAGCATTGACCTGATCGATAAGAAATAAGTAGGGAGAGATAATGTGCCTTGTAGATATTACCTATAATTGTAAATATAATTATTTATATTACATTTGCGAAAATCATATTATTTTGAACACATGTATACAGTCCTAATAATAATATAAATAAAAAAATCAGAAAATACAAAATAAAATAAAAATAAAATCCAACAATTCATTATACAAAAGACACTTGTGTGGATATTTTACCTATTTATTTAATACCCTTATATGAATTATAAAAATAAAATAAAAATTATTTTATACTCCTCAAATTATCTTGAAAATAAATAGCATATAAAAATAAAATATATTTTGTAAAAATAATAAAATAAAAATACATGTATACAATATATAAGGATATTATACCTGTACATAATACCACATATTGTATATATCATAATAAATTAATTTATAAAAATAATTAAAAATCATAGGAAAAAATCTTATAAAATAATAAACAATTTATTTTATACATTTTTTATTTTAAGATCATATAATATTTTTGTTTAATATTCTTTTATTTTGTAAATACTGAATTTTGATTGGTCCACGTTTGATTGTTGACTTCGGTCAGCCGTCTCTCCTAGCCGGGTCCGGTCTACATTCACCTCGCCGGGGCTTCTTCTACCATTTTTAGCACCCGACTCTGATGCCCCTTCGCCTTGATTTCACTGCTCGCCTGTGCTCCTAGGATCCGTGATCCTCACGGATCCCTAGGCGCAACCGGATCTACATAGGGTTTCGTAGTGGCCTCTGATCTTTCTAGACCCTCTGGCACCTATATAAAACCTCTCTTCCTCCTCTCGAGCATGGCAGCTCGTTCCTCGCGCCACCACAGACCCCTAGACACCTTCAGGAGAGTAACAACTCCTCGGAGGGCCCTTCAGAGCATCGTGTGGTGGTCTGATTAAGCACAGCTCATCGCGTCGCCGGAGAGCCGCCGCTAGAAGCCTCTTCTTCCTGTCACAGTAGGATTGAGGCCATAACCACTATGTTCACCTCGCCTGGAGTTCCTGAGTTTGTCAGCACCTTCAAGTATCACTCACCACCTTCACACTTTCCATTTTATATCAATCTTTCCCTTTCTACCAACGCCCGTTCTTCTGCTCCGACCACCGGGTTGGGAGCCCTGCCATTCACATCTCGCTGCACAGATCGATACCTCGACTCATCATCTATCCTCCTACGTAGCATGACCCCCCTTAGCCTCGCTCGTTGGAGTGAGATTAAGGTTGGACTTCCTCCTTCCATGATACTGGAAGTCGACACCCATCCCCCCATAGCTTCTTTTATGTATTCCATGCAATAATCGGACCGAGCAACGCCCCCGAGTCCTGCTATCCTCTGCAGGTACTGGTTCGCACGAGAAGTCCCATTTGGTACCTGTTGAGAAGCACTCTACCCATAAACCGTAGGGGTAGATTAGTCATCTCATGTACAATTATAGTGTAACCCTAGCCCTAACCCTATGCCTCTCTACCTATATAAAGAGCCCTAGGGATTCCTTTCTCAATAAGAAAAAGTGATTATCTAGGTTCAATAAGAAAACGTCTGGGTCATCCTTCTGTTCACAAGCTTCGACGAGTTCTTCCCCAGCTCCCTCCCACTGTTAACCTAGAGTGTGAGGCCTGCCAACTGGGGAAACATCACCGGAGTTCTTTTCCTTCGTCGGGTACCATTCATTCTAGCAGTCTATTTGAACTTGTTCATCTTGACATATGGGAACCCAGCCATTATCCTAATCGACTGGGGATTAGATATTATTTGATTATTATATATGATTTTTCTCGTGTGTCTTGGTATTTCTTAATGAAAAATAAGTTTGATGTCATTCAAATCATTGTTCATTTCATACATGAAATAAAGAATCAGTTCGGTACCACCATAAAAACCCTAAGATCTGACAATGCTAAGGAGTTGGTCTTACATGACATGCATCAAGGCATTTTGCATCAAACCACCTGTCCTCATACATCCCAGCAGAATGGAGTGGCGGAGCATAAACATAGACATATTCTTGATTCGCTCGCACAATAATTATTGACTATCATGTGCCATCTACATATTGGAGTGATGCTGTACTAACTGCCACATATCTTATTAACCACATGCCTTCTACTCCCATTGACGAGCAGATACCTATTGAGGTTCTTTTCCCAGGAAAAGCCATATTTCATGTCCCTCCAAAAGTCTTTGGTTGCGTCGCCTTCGTTCATCTTCTTGATCCTGGTCGGGATAAACTATTGGCCAGAGCAGTCAAATGTATTTTCCTGGGATATGCTCAAAATCAGAAAGGTTATAGGTGCTATGACCCACATTCCAAGAGACACTACATACGTGCTGTTGTTACTTTCTTTGAATCTCTCCCTTACTACTCCCGATCTGGCACACATGTATCACCTCCCCAGTTATCACTTCTCCTCTTCCTATTCCTCTTCCTCAGGTTGATTACACCCCTTCTGCGCATGCACCATCTCCTCGGGTATGTCCCTCGACTGAGTTATTACAAACTGAAGACACAGATGCAGATACAGGTATCTCCGCCAACCCAAGGGAAGCTCCAAGTGACATGCATGTCGCTCTTCGGAAGGGGACCAGACAATGCCCATCGCGATACATTACGGAGTATCTAATCTCCGCTATTGTAACCTTCTCTGGACTCGGCCCTACATACATACAGATTGCCCAAGCCATCTCGAGTACCATTATTCCTCGTAATCATACAGAGGCCATTCGGGACTCGAAATGGTGCCTAGCAATGGAAGAAGAGATGTCTGTCCTGATCTCTTAAAACACCTGGACACTTGTAGATCCACCAGGTGATAATAAAATTGTTGGGTCCAAATGGGTCTTCACGGTAAAGTACAATCCGGATGGGTCTATTTCTCGTTACAAAGCCCGGCCTGTAGCAAAAGGGTTTACACAAACTTATGGTGTTGATTTCTTTGATACCTTCTCGCCAGTTGTTCGTCTATCCACCATAAGAATTCTCATGGCAGTAGCAGTACAACTTGATTGGCCCTTGCATCAACTAGATGTGAAAAATGCGTTCCTTTATGGGGACCTCCAAGAAATTGTGTATATGCAGCAACCACCCAGGTTCAAGATTCAAGGGGAGTGTTAGAAAGTTTGTTTACTACGCAAGGCCATATAACAGAGTCCTCGCGTATGGTTTCAACAATTATCAGAAGTATTAGAGAATTTGGGCCTCATCTGATTTTCAGCAGATCATTCTTTATTTATACGGAAGAATGGAAAAGGAACTGTGGATATGATGGTATATGTGGATGACATTATCCTCACAGGAGATGACCACGATGGTATTATAGAAGTGAAGAAACAACTGGCAGTACAATTTGTGATCAAGGACTTGGGACCTCTAAGATATTTCCTAGGGATTGAAATAGCAAGATCCAAGAGAGGAATTGTCATGTTTCAACGAAAGTATGCTACTGACCTCCTCCAAAAAACAGGGATGCTAAGATCCAAGCCAGCTCAGATACCCATGGATCCTAAGGGACACATCTACGAAGCAGACGATGTTGAGGATAGTGGTCTATACATACGTCTAGTGGGTAAGCTACTATATCTTACCATCACCCGACCAGATATCTCTCTTGCTGTCGGAAAACTTAGACATTTCATGGACTCACCTACTTCAGCCCACTATGATGCATGCATTGTGGTCTTAAGGTACATCAAATCATCTCCAGGAAGAGGACTACTATTCATCAAAGGCAATAGCTTTGACCTCATGGCGTATTCAGACACAGACTATGGAGGAAGCCTGATTGATAGAAAGTCTACTACAGGGTTCTGCACTTATCTTGCAGGAAACTTAATCACGTGGAGAAGCAAGAAACAAGCTGTGGTTTCTCACTCGAGTGCTGAAAGTGAATACCGAGCCATGGCTCAAGATGCAGCAGAACTTGTATGGGTCCGATCTATTCTTACCGATCTTCATATCACTCCTGGAAATATCATAGAACTTATATGCGACAACCAAGCAGCAATGCACATAGCCAACAATGCTATGTTCCACGAACACACCAAACATGTAGAGATTGACTGCCACTATACTAGAAATTTGATACAGAAAGGGCTACTTCATACTCAGAGCGTACCTTCCTCGGATCAAACGGCAGATATATTCACCAAGGCACTTGCACGTATACAATTTGAAAAATGTTGTAACAAGCTGAGCACGATTGATATATATGCTCCAGCTTGAAGGGGAGTGTTGAGAAGCACTCTACCCATAAACCCTAGGGGTAGATTAGTCATCTCATGTACAATTATATTGTAACCCTAGCCCTAACCCTAGGCCTATCTACCTATATAGAGAGCCCTAGGGATTCCTTTCTCAATAAGAAAAATAGTATTTCTTTCTATTGTACCCCAGCTGCTCCGGCAGAGAAACTCCAGGAGGAGTATCGCCACGACGCCAATCTAACCATCTTCCCTTTCATCGGAGTATCCCACTCAACATGGAGTGCTTCCACGACCGTGGTGGACTTCTCAACAGCTTCATCGGAGCCGGGGATAACTCTCCATGCTCAGGCGAAGTTTGCCAAACCCGAGTTCGTCCAGGACCTTCTTCTGTCGTTCGATCTGGAGCTATCTCCCCAAATCTGATCCAGGCCACCCGATACCGTCTTATTCTGACGCTTGGATCAGGTCTGGGCCCCCATCTGTGCTGCCCGATCGTTGCAGTCCGCAAGTTGTTGGATCAAACATTGTGTCAGATCTGACCGCTCATCTGCGCCACCACCTCGAACATCAGATCAGCTTTGTAGGCGAATCTGACACGCACGCTCACCTGGAATCAGAGCAGTCAGATCCACCTCAAGTGATCATCGAAGCCGTACGTCAGAGGTCCTCCATGCGCCTGCCACGTGCCCTGCTATGTATATTTCACCTTTCCCCTGCTCTTTTATGTCATTTTCATTAAGTACAATAAATGTAGTAATTATTTAAGAACATTTGTAGTTAGACATGTATACTTTTTTATATTTGCATTTCAGTCCAGTTGAGTCGAGTCCACGTGCATTCCCACATGATTATCTGGGATATTTGCAGTTTGTGTCCTGAACTTCTAGCTGGTTACGAAATGAATGTTTAGTTTGATATTTGCACTTATATCGTATCATGTATGCGTGTGAGTTTGCTGGACTATTTGTATTTTTGACCCTGAAGTTCTAATATATGTATTCATTCGGTCATAAAACTTAATTTATTTGCAAAAAGGTCCCTGTAAATTGTTTTTAATATGCTTGTTTTTTATTTGATGCAATATATGTTAAATTGACCTAAAAATTATCTAAAAATTACATGTAGCTCTTGCTAGCTTGTTTTCTTTGTGGTAATTTTTAGGTATCCATTTGCGTGAAAATTCAAAAACCCTAAAAAGTGTCATGTTTATTTTATAAAAAATTATAAAAATTTGAAAAATCTTTTAAAAATTCCACAAAAAAATCTATTGTTGTATTTTGTTGTGTTTTACCTCCAGTACCATTTTTACTTGAAAATTCTTTGTAACCCTAACAATTACAAAATACCTAAAAACTTATAAAATTATATAAAATAATAGAAAAAACCCAAAAATAGTGTTTTCTGTTTCTATTTAGATACTTATATCTTGTCATAAAATTATCATCCAGGAGTTTGGGCAATTTAAGTATTTTTAATTTACAAATTATTCCTGGCTGTGCACTGTTTAGTCTTTTTATCACTTTTTTATTTTTAGAAATTCACAAAAACATATGAAAAATCCATAAAAATGATGAGAAACCATTAAAACCTATAAAATCCAAAAATATTTTTATCACAATTTGCTGATTATTTTTGGTAATTTTGAAAAATACAAAAAGAGTGTTGTGTGTGTCTTTTATATGTGAGGTTGTTTGCCTTTATTTAAAAATTAAAAATTTGAAAAATTAAAAAACCACCAAAAATATTTGTTCTTCCAAAATCCGACTACTTAGTTTTTCAATCGTGCTCCATGTGTTCGACTCTGGTCGCTATATCAGGTAAATAAAATAGCGAAGCTGCTTACATTGATAGATTGATTTTAGGAGTGGTTGATTTTTCTTGTTGATTATTTGATTGATGAGGACAATAGCACTTGATATTTATTCCACCTTAGTCGATCGTGAAACACCGTATCATTAGTCTAGATGCTCGGTGTTGGAGTAACGAGGCTTTTGGAAATCCATAGAGGGACTAGTAACACCAACCTCGCTTGGAACCACATCCCTCTCATGTAGGAACGAGAGGAAGGAGACATAGGGTCATTGATTGACCAATACTTGTCTGAGTCCAAGCTGTGATGAACCCTGGCTGTTGATTGACCCATTATGGGTCAATCTCAACCATCTGATCTAAAGGCGTGGAAAACTTGTCTATGAGCCTTCAACAGCTTTGTCAATCACCAAAGAAGGGTTGCCTGGCCTGCCTCTACCACCATCTCATGTGCACTGTGAATGTGATGGCATTTTTACAAGGTACACCCATTAAGTTGTTGAATTACACACATCTCCCTCTCTCTACAAGCACACTCTGGCCTTTGCTTGCTAATCTATAGTATATCCAAATCGTGTACCCTTCATTCTCAAAAGGCATAGTCAAACACTCTTTAATTGTCTAGAAATTAGTCTTATAACTATCAAACTAAACAAATTGTACATCCTTCTACATAACATGAGAAGTCCCTTACAAATATCTAACAATAATCAACTAATTCCAAGAATATCATATCTCCATAACAATCTTGGCTCAAGATAGCCTCAATCTTAACTCCGTGATACTGGTTGATCTTCTTAAGTTATGGTTTGCTTCGTAGGCGACACATGACAAGTAGATTTTATACCTCATCGATATGCTTATTCACTTTAAGATTATTGTAAATGTCACTTTTTACAACCTTTTTAAATTTAAAAACTTTAAGTTTTTTAAATGTTTTTCTTACGTCCAGAGGACAAGATTTCCTCTAACACTATCACGATGTAAAATCACTCATATATGGACTCACCAAAACACTTCAAGCGAGCAAAATCTAGCTACTCCAGGTTTGTAAAAATCTCCATCCTAATGCATTAGTTACAATCGCATCAGAGAATTACAAATGATATTGTTGATGATTACACACTCGTAATACATAAACAAACATGTCAAATGTAGATCATTGCATCCTGGTTAGAGCCATTATAGAAAAGGAAAATCGAATAAAACCCTACTGGCTCACATACTGGTCAATAAAAATCTAAAATACACACTCAAAACAAGACCTTTTTCGAACACGGCAGCTCACACATGTACAAAATTTGAACACCATGGCTCACACATGTACAAAATCCTAACCGCACCAAGCCCGAACCCAACTTCTACGAAAAAAAGCAGGTTCAGTGTCTATGGATGCAAACTGGTCCGACCGGATGCTCAACCAGACCTAAGCACAGATCCCTTATCCTCTATTTAAAATAAATCACCCAACCTCGCCCCCACCAAAGATCTCAAGAACCCCCCACAGCACACACACAACACCCAAGGATAAAACACCCACCCTGAGATTTCCTCCCAGCCATAAATTTTATTCTCTGCAATTTGGATTATGGGTTATGACCACATCGCCATTCCATACCATATCATCTTCTCCCCGCGAGAGGATAAGCGCTCCCGCGTCCGAAACTATCCCTGAGCGTGCACCCACACTCCCACACCTCTCTACTCCTCCCCCGCAACCTTATCCCCTCTCAGAGGAGAACCCAACTCCCCGTCCGCCCCGATTGAGCTCGCGGCTAGAGTTGGGTTCCGTTCGCTCCAATCTCCGCTCTTTCCGGCGGCCTGATGGCGCCCAAGGCCGGCAAGGCGAGGACACACAAAGCCCGGGGGGAGAGGAAGAAGAAGGAGGAGAAAGGTGCGCCGTTCTCGAGCTCGGATTTGTTGATTTTTCTTGAGGATTGTGATTACGATGTCATTACAAATAGAGGTATTGTGTTTGGTTCGTATTGGCATCCGCAGTTCTTCCGGCGGTGGTGGATGTGGTCGTGGAGACGCCGGAGTACCTCCAGCTCACGCTTAAGGTAGCACGGGAGGGGCAGATTTTGGTTAAACTGCGCCGGGTGTAGGTTAGAGGGAGGTGGGAGCGTACACCGCTAATCGCAGCCGTTGGTTTTGGTGCAGGGCGTTTCGACGGATAGGATTCTGGATGTGCGGAGGCTCTTGGCCGTACACGTGGACACATGCCACGTCACCAGCTTTTCACTTTCGCACGAGGTATTTACCGTTGCTCTTGGTGCCAGTGCTCGTCGCGAATCGGTTATACGGATAAATGGTATATTTGTAAAATTAGCTTTCAACATTGCGTTTTGGTACTTAAGCCCTTCTAAACTTCAATATTAACACTCGCATCCTGCTTTTCTTTTATGGTTATATATAATTCCTTAAAAAAAAATCTATGTAACACTATGCTTGCCGTTAACCTTAAAGTCATGTCATTAAAGGCTATAGACAATTTTTCTACTCTTCAAAAAAAAAGGTAGAAATAGTTTCAGAAGAGCATAAGTAAATCTAATACAATATTTTAAAATTTCAATTATTTGAACGTAATTTTTAATGGTTTGACCCGTAAAGTTAGCGACTGAGAAATAAGCATTTATATAAATGCGTAGGTAAGTAGAGACACCAGCATTATATCAAAGTTTAGAATGACACAGATCCGTCCAGGATAGTTTTTGTTTTTATACAGAAGTCCTTGGCATTTCTACTTTGTTTCATCTTGTTTATGCCAGAATGCCCCTAATTAACTGCCTTTTTTCGTAATTTTTACAAGGATGTTCATAATTTGTTTCACATCCCTAACTTATATGGAATGCGAGTTCAGATTTACCGCAAAGTGATTAAGATGTTATTAGAGAATATACTGTAATTAGCTTACTTGTTAATTTGTACTTAACAGGTGCGTGGACCAAGATTGAAGGATTCCGTGGAGGTGGTTGCACTCAAACCTTGCAATCTAAAATTAATTGAAGGTATTTAGTAAAGGGGCATTTGTAACATATTCTCTTGCTTGTTTCAATTACCGGATGAGGGGCGTAGAACATAATTTCATGTGCAAAAAGGGTATCTTCGCAAAAGAACCCAAAAGAAACGGAAAGCACATGCGAGCGGGGCCGATGGGAATCGCTATTATCCACTAGATGCAGTGGCCATCTCAAGCCGTTGGATCTATCCCGTCGGATGACGATCCGAAGGCTGGGATTTAGGATTCTCTATTGAGATACAGGCCATTGGATTGTTGTCTAACGGTATCCATGCCAAACACGCTTAACCAACAAAACTAACTCCCGCCAATTTTTGCAACAGAGGAGTACACGGAGGAGCTTGCGGTTGCTCACGTCCGCCGCCTTCTCGACATTGTTGCCTGCACCTCAGCCTTCAAGCAAGCCGTCACCTCTGCCCGTGTGGCAGCAGCAGTGGAGCCCGAGAAGGTTGCCGAGGATGGGGGCAAGAAGCAGCAGAAGGAGGACGGTGCGGCGGCGCTCTATCCGCCGCCTAAGCTTGGGGAGTTTTACGAGTTCCTCTCCTTCGCCAATGTGCAGTCGCCGATCCAATGTGAGGAGTTGTCTTTCCTCCCAATTCTTTTGCTCTTTTGATATTTAATTAGAATGTGCGCATAATTTTACCTGCTTGAAAGCTGTACTGTGTTTCCTGTCCTCGAATAGATGTTGTGTCTCCACCTGCTTGCAAATAATATCTAGTTACGTAAGACAGGGAAAAACTGAACTGAAAATTGGAGCCAATAGGTTCAGTTGACTGCAAATTAATTTCCTTTCTTCTTTTGGATAATTTGTTACAAGGCAAATATGAAATGAATTCCAGAATTAGCTCAAGTAAACACATTGTTCGTCGTAAAATGGCAATGCGAAACAGTGCATTGCATGACAAATACAGATGCAACACCACTCACCACCAGATAGCACGCAACGATGTCGCTCGATCCTGAAAATACGTGCAAAAGCTAAGATATAATAACTAATCATGGAAATTGTAATGGTTATTTATCATAATGAAGAACCCATTAAACCTATTTATCTCAATTACGAGTTCACAGTAAAGAGTGAAGATCTGTTCTTGCAGACATCCGGAGGTCGACGAAGGCATTTGCCGAGGATAAAGGTGAAGATGATTTATTTCAGATTGATGTAAGTTCATATATATCATTTTTCAGTTTTTCTATCTACTTGATGTGATTTATGGAGCATAGGAGATATCTATTGGCAGGTGAAAGTATGCAATGGAAGGGTGTTTACCATTGTTGCTTCAAAATTAGGGTTCTTTCAAGCCGGAAGAAGAACTCAGCTGAGCCATTCCTTGGTGGGTTTGCTGCAACAAGCAAGCAAGGCATTTGATGGGGTAAGTATAGTTTAAAAATTAAAATTAAATTAAAATACTTTAATTAAATTTTACTTACGGGAAAAATCGTTTTTTGGGCAGGCGTACAAGTCCCTCATGAAGGCATTTACAGAACACAACAAGGTGAGTAATTTCATTCTTTCAATCTCTCCAAGTTCTAATTACTACTTAATTTACAAAAATTGCTATGCTTTCAGTTTGGTAATCTTCCTTCCGGATTCCGGGCGAATACTTGGCTGGTTCCTCCTTCTGTTGCTGATGCACCCGGTGCTTTCCCTCCTCTTCCGACCGAGGACGAGAGCTGGGGTGGAGATGGTGGCGGTCAGGGACGAGAAAGAATACATGATCATCGTGAATGGGCGAAGGAATTCGCGATCTTGGCTGCCATGCCCTGTTCAACGGGGGAGGAAAGGCAAGTCAGAGACCGCAAAGCGTTCCTCCTCCATAGTTTATTCGTCGACATTTCAGTCCTTAGGTCTGTGGCAGTGATCCAGCATTTAATCGACAACAATGTTGATCTGCATGAAGCACATGAACAACAAATTGGGGAGTTAAATATTAGAATAACGAGAGACGCATCAGATGCGAGCTCGAAGATCGAACAAAGGATTGATGGAAGCCAGACTTTAGATGCATCTCTTGATGGGATAGTTCAAAGAAACTTGCTAAAAGGCATTACCGCTGATGAGAACGCTACCATTCATGTGAGGACTTCCAAATTTTTCTTGCTCCCCCTCACAATCTTGTGCGGTCATTGCAGGATCCGTGTTTTACAAAGCTGTTGGGTGTTTTTCACAGCTGTAATAGTTTTTGCTTTGTTCTAGGACACCGCCACATTGGGCATTGTGATAGTAAGGCATTGTGGATACACGGCTGTCATCAAAGCACCGGTCTACGATGGCTCAACTGGAAGCCATCTGCCTCAGGATGTGGCGATCAATGATCAGCCTGATGGTGGTGCAAATGCACTGAATGTCAACAGGTAAATGAAACAAGTGAAAATGAGGAATCTTGAACTTTTGTTCCATAGACCGGATGCCGCTTAAAGTCGCACACCATTTGAAGTTTGAAATTCTGTTAAAAAATTGTTCTTAAAAATATTTCAGTTTGAGAATGCTGTTGCAAAGGTCACCTGCCACCCCTCAAATGCCCAATGGACTGGTACGGTCACCCGCATCAGACGTCGAGAATTCCAAATCCTCAGCAGCAATGGTTCGAAGGATTCTGCATGAGAGTCTTGAGAATCTACAGAAAGAGGGTGCGGAGCGGAGACGGTCTATACGCTGGGAGCTTGGGGCATGTTGGGTTCAGCATCTGCAGAATGTGGCATCTGGGAAAACCGAAGTGAAGAAGACGGAAGAAGCTAAGACTGAGCCTGCTGTAAAAGGTCTAGGGAAGCACTTTGGTCTTCTGAAAGAGATAAAGAAGAAGACAGATGATAAGGCGAGCAAACCAGACGCCTCCGAAAGGAAAACTGCCACAGAATCCGATACGAAGGACGGTTCTTCTCAGAGCTCGCATCAATTGGACTTGGAAAAAGAGAAAATTCTGCAGAGTTTGCTCTCAGAAGCTGCCTTTACAAGATTGAAGGAATCAGAAACTGGCCTTCATCTCAAGGTATACTGTGTGATTTCATCTACTACGAAAAATCATATCTGATTTGGATTCAGACATCAATGTGCTTATAAATATTGATTACTTATCTTACACTTTTACAGTCTCCCACTGAGCTCGTCGAGATGGCGCATAAGTACTACGATGATACAGCCTTGCCGAAGCTGGTAGCTATGCCTGTTTCAAAAATTACCATTTAAGAATCTTCATTGTATCTGCAGTTAACTGATAATTTTGCAATCTTCTCAGGTAGCGGACTTCGGTTCCCTGGAACTCTCTCCTGTCGACGGGCGAACCTTGACGGATTTTATGCACACAAGGGGCCTGCAGATGCATTCTCTTGGGCGAGTGGTAAAATCTCAGCTATACAAGAACATCACTGGAATTACCACGCCCCTGACTTTTTTCTGCTACTTATACAGGTCGAGCTGGCGGAGAAGCTCCCACACGTACAGTCACTTTGCATACATGAGATGATAATCCGTGCATTTAAACACGTATTACAGGCAGTTATAGCAGCTCTTTCCAGCATCGATGACATCGCTTCATCGATTGCCTCCTGTTTGAACATCTTGTTGGGAACACCTGCTGCAGACAACACTGATAAGGACTTAGCCAATGATTTCGACCTGAAGCAAAAATGGGTGGAAACCTTTCTCTTGAAACGATACCGCTGGGCGTGTACGAGCGAGAATTTCCAGGATCTAAGGAAGTTTGCCATTCTGAGAGGTCTTTGCCACAAGGTAAACAATTTGGTCTTACAAAGTATACCAAGAACATAGCTAACTGATGTTGCTTGCATTATTCACATCCATCAGGTGGGACTTGAACTAGTTCCTAGAGATTACGACCTGAATTCTGCATCCCCTTTCAGAAGATCGGATATTATAAGCATGGTGCCGGTATATAAAGTAAGTTGATGCTTTTACTCTCTTTCCTGAATAGAACTACGCATCAGTTCTGGATGATATAACTGTATTTGGCATTGCAGCATGTTGCTTGTTCGTCGGCGGATGGGCGTACACTTCTCGAATCATCAAAGACGTCCTTAGACAAAGGCAAACTTGATGATGCTGTAAATCATGGCACAAAGGTCAGTATTTGGACAAGAGTTTCACTGGTTCCATCAAAGAGATTAATTACCAATTAAATTTATAACCTTTTGTAATGAACAAAGGCGCTTGCGAAACTCATAGCTGTGTGCGGACCATATCACAGAATGACGGCCGGGGCGTATAGTCTTCTGGCCGTTGTGCTTTACCACACTGGTGATTTCAACCAGGTTTGTTGGGATTCTTACATTTAAGCACAGAGATACAGCATCATCTCACAATCTTAGTAATTGCTGTTCTAACTGATACCGGGAATCCTCAGGCAACTATCTACCAGCAGAAGGCTTTAGATATAAATGAAAGGGAGCTCGGTCTCGATCATCCAGATACCATGAAGAGCTATGGAGATCTGGCGGTTTTCTACTATCGACTTCAACATACCGAATTAGCACTGAAGTAAGTTGCTCACAGATTTGTAATATACACATCAAAGTATAATCGATCATCGAAGAGTGTACATCTATGAAAGTTGGAGTTTCTAAGATTCTTCAGATGATTTACTTCAGTATTTACAACGATCACTGTACTGCATCAGGTACGTCAACCGTGCGCTTTATCTTCTGCACCTAACTTGTGGACCGTCGCATCCCAATACCGCCGCAACTTATATCAATGTGGCCATGATGGAAGAAGGACTAGGAAATGTCCACATCGCGCTTAGGTACCTACATGAGGCGCTCAAGTGCAATCAGAGGCTACTAGGAGCCGATCACATACAGGTGAACTCACACATACCTCATTCCTTAAACGACGATGAATTTCCGCTGGCGTGCTCGAATCGCAATAATTGACCATGTGAAGCACGATTTTCAGACAGCTGCGAGTTATCATGCCATTGCCATCGCCCTTTCGTTGATGGAGGCATACTCGCTAAGCGTTCAGCACGAGCAGACGACGCTACAGATACTTCAGGCAAAGCTCGGAGCGGAAGATCTTCGAACACAGGTATCAATGACCCCATTTTCTCATTGTGATTTTCTCCCACCTCCTTTCTTTAACAGCAATTTTCTTGCAGGATGCTGCTGCTTGGCTGGAATATTTCGAGTCGAAGGCAGTTGAGCAACAAGAAGCTGCGCGGAACGGCACTCCAAAGCCGGATGCCTCCATTGCCAGCAAAGGACACCTAAGGTAATTCCCATATGATACTTCTGAATCTGTCTTCAGGGAAAATTTGGTACCTCCCATATGAAAAATCTTTTTTTGCGTTCTTTGTTTAGTGTATCAGATCTTCTGGATTACATAAATCCCGATGCGGATCTTAAAGCTCGAGAAAATCAGAAGAAGTTGGCACGCACAAAGGTGTGGGATTCTTCCTCGTATCCATCCAATTTCATAGTCCACGTGTGCTACACGATTGGCAGAATTTTCTAACTATGATCCACATGACTGTTTCATTGTGCAGATAAAAGGCAGGACAGGTCAAAGCCAATGGGAGACTGTCTCCGATGAAGATGGAAAGGATAGTGGCTCGCCGCCGGCTGCTGATAAAGCAAATAACATCAAGCAGCAACTCAACGAACCTAAGGAAGTGGAAAAAGCCGTTGATGTAGTACTTCAGTTATCAACAACTGATCTGAATGATGGAATTGCTCAGGATGGCATTTCCAATGAAGGGTGGCAGGAAGCTATCCCGAAGGGACGGTCAGCTGCCGGACGAAGGATATCCGGCACGAGGAGACCGGCGCTCACCCGGTTAAATGTGGACTCGAACAATTCAGAAAATGCCAGATATAAAACCAAACCTTCACCTAACTTCTCATCCCCAAGAATACCTTCAAGTGAATCTATGGCTGCATCCTCTCCCCCACCCGCCGTGAAGAAGTTACAAAAGAGCTCGAGCTTCAGTCCTAAACCCACGAAGTCCTCTCCGGCGTCATCTGCCAAGTCTGCAATTCCTGCAACACCTGTGAACGTCTCGAGCACCAGGAAGTCCTTTTCCTACAAAGAAGTAGCTCTGGCTCCACCGGGGACCATTTCGAGATCAGTAGAAGAGCAATCTCCCAAAGAAGAAGATCAACAAAATGTGTGCGATGGTGCAGAAGCACTCGTGGAGCCGAGCAATAGCGACGAGTCTGTAGTAGTCACAGTGGCGAAAGATGATAATGTGAACACAATCAAGGAAGACGTAAAAAAGTCCAGTGATGAATCGGGCACAGTTCCAATTACTGAGGTAGCAATTCCGGAACAAGAAGCGTGTGAATCCAATGTTTCTGAATCAGAAAACTCCGATTTCTCCAACGAATCGAACACCTCTTCATTAGAACCAGTGAATTCAGATCTGCATCCCCATGCTGAAGGATCGGAAATACGAGAGGCAAAAGTGGACGAGAACGGAACGGCTTTATCGGAGAAGGATGTCACTGTTGTCATACTTGAAGATGCACACGTAGAGAATGATAGCTCGGGGGCCTCACCGTGTAGCAGCGAGACAGAAAACTCTCCATCAGTTAAGTGTGAAGGAGCTGAAGTAACTGAAAGTGTCAAAGGCAGCAAGTTGTCAGCTGCTGCTCCACCTTACAATCCGTCGACACTTGTGCCCGTTTATGGTACCATTGCAGTACCGGTCTTCCGAGAACACAGTGGAATTCTGCCCCCACCTGTGAACATACCACCAATGATGCAACCGGTGAATCATGTACGCAGGTCCCCTCATCAGTCGGCAACCGCGAGAGTCCCGTATGGTCCCCGCCTCTCTGGGAGGTCGGGTAACCGTGGGCCACGCCACAAGGCAATCATTCAGACTGATGACGCCAATGTAGCAGATGTTAATTGCTATGCCATGAATCCTCATGCTGCTGTTTACGTCCCCAGTCAACCATGGATGCCAAACGGGTACCCAATGTCTCCTGGTGGATACCCGTCATCTCCAAACGGTGTTCTGGTGTCGCCCAACAGCATTCCGGAATCACCGATCAGCTCCGAGGGATCGCCACCGCCAGTTGAGGGTGCAATTTCGCAGGAGACACTTTCGGAGCTGAAAGATGAGAATGTAACTGTGGCAGTGGACATTCAGCAAGACGTCGACATTGCTGATATCGATAACTCTAAAGTTGAAAATGCTGCTGCTGCTTCCGTTGTCATCGCCACTAAACAAGGTCAAGAGACTGTCGAGGAAACCACCACAGAAGCACCTGCAAAGAATTGGGCAGATTATAGCGATAACGAAGTTGAGGTAGTTGAGGTGAAGAGCTGAGTTAATGCTTTACGAACCTGCACACGATTTAGCGAGAAAATTGTAGATTTCGATACCGGCCGGTTGCAACAGCAGTTTTTGAGGCAGAAAGGAGGATACTGTGGAGTCACAAAAGCGTGGCAAGACACCGTCTTTTGACGAGAATACTTTATTTTTATCAGAAGGTTAGTTCAGGTTCTTCTGTTCCTGTTTATGAGATCTATATATGGTCGAGTTCCCTTTCTTGGTACTGTTGATCTATGTTTTTGGGTCATTCCTGTTCCATTTTTTTTTAGAAAAATAAATAGTTTTTCCCTTGTACAGCACTGTCTTCCCTTGTTTTCCTAAATTATTGAAGATCATGATCCATTATAGTTATTAATCTTGTAAATTTGATTCCATGTACGCTGATACTGCCTTGGCGGGTTTTATTGTGATGGGTTTTGTTCTGTATTAACAGATACGTCTGTAGTGTCAAATCTATACCTTTTAATTAATCATTTGATGTTTCTGCTTTCTCTCTATATTGCTCTGTCTTAAGTTCCTCCCCTCATCGATGCAACAACAAAAGAAATATTAGATTTACATTCTCACTTCATGTAACTTTCTTCTTAACTTTATTTATATTCAGATTTATATTTTTTTATAATTGGTTAAGTCCACCATCTGGGGTGAAATGCTAATATGTAAAATTATACCTGAACTTCGAAACAAGAGCAGTTTCATGCCATATAACAGTTTCAGTTCTCTCACTTCTGGATATCACACAAATAACAAAATAAATTTCATAAGCCACTGCCTTATCCCAACCAAGTACAGTGGGAGGTAGATGTACGGTAAAATTGCACGTACACTAGAAGTGAGCTCAATGACGTGACCAACCAAGGATCAACGCTAGAAGAGCGACGAGGTTAGTCACGATATTGATATAGGGAATGTTGGTGGGTCATGTCCTCGAGCTTATGTGGGGGTCATCTTTCTCACCTGGTGGTGCCCGCATTTGAGCAAACGGGTATTATGCTCCCCGCCTTTGATGAGCGGATGTTGTGTTTCCCACCTTTAAGAAGTGTTTTCTCTCCATCTTCATGTGGATTGTGCCTTTGCATGTCTGTGAGTTATGTCTGTCTTCTGTTCATATTGATGTCCTTGGGTACTGCCCATGTACTTAATGAACAACACCCCCTTATTTTTGAACTACTGTTAGGTTCACTTTTACACCTTTTCTTGAACCCAAAATCTCTGAAGGGAATAACTATCTCAGATTGATCGTTTTGAACAATATGTAGCTCCTTTTTTCTTGAGATGCAATGATCATCTGTAAAATTATACCTGAACTTTCAAATATGTACAATTTCAATACACAAACAACTATTGATTTTCACGCAAAGATCATCCAATAAATAGCACTAGCAAATGATTCATCTTTGGTTGCATGATACATCTACACAAAAATCGGGGATCCGAGCACGGTTCCCAAAAACACTGCACCCTCCCCTCCACTCCCCTCCAAACTAACAAATGCACAAATCACCGGGCTAGCGTGCGAGAGCAGGAGTGTGGCATGCGACACCGTCACGCCAATTGAGAAGCACGTCAGTAGCAGCATAGTGTGCAAGAGCACCAAGGATGACGAATACATGAAATATCTGGTGGCTGTGCCCCGTGAGATCGAATGCCCCAGGCTTCCACCTCTCGGGCACTCGACTGACATAGAAGCCGGCACCAGAGGCGTACGCCAATGCCATGAGGATCTCCAGAGCAATTGCTAAGTGGCACTCTGGATGGTCCCAGTGGAGAATTATTGCGTGGACCGCAGGAATCACGCCGAAGAAGCCCATTGCGAGGAAGAGCAAGGCCCGGAAAGTGCGGAAGCAAGGTGAGGAGAAAGCAGGGGCAAGGAGAGTGAGGATTGCAAGTAACCCGAACAGCGAGATGATGCCAATGTATGTGGAACGGGCGAGGGGATTGCAGAAGAACGTGTAGTATATGGGAGGTACAAACGATGTGACTATCATGATTGAAATTCCCGTGTAGTCGAGGCGCCAGAAGAGGAGGTTGAGGCGACGGGAGTGGCACGCTAGGAGGTGTGAGATTGCACTGCACGCGAGGCAGCACATTGCACCCACTAAGAACACGAGACGCGGCCATCGGGGCACCTTCCCTTCTTGCAGGAATGCAGCTTCTGGTTGCAGCAGTCTTCTCATCATTGGATCCTATTCAAACACCAGTTAAAGGTAAGATAAAAGTTGGATCTGATGAAGTAAAAGTGATACCAAGAAAATGTTTGGGCATCATATTAAATGTCAATCTTCCATAAACTGATTGCATAAGAAGCAAATATCAACATCAGATATTATGTGGGTAGGTAAAAATGATGCTTGTTGCGTTCTCATTTAGCTTTGAAAATCTATTGTTAGCAGTTCAGCTAATTATAATGTCACAGTAAGTCGATCAGATTAGTTTATCAGAGATGATGCCAATTGTTGGCAGGACTCGGTGGTTAGATTCCAAAAACATAACAGGAACAACAATTATACGAAGTATGTAAGAAACGTATTTACATATGCACCTCATATCCCTTTTTTTAGTTGCTGCAGTTGCGGCATATTTATGTTCTTCAGGGTTAAGTGATTGCACCAAAGTGAATTTAGGACTCATGTGTTCCAATTCATTCTTTATACAACTTGATGCAACAAGGTGGCTAAATCAATATATGATTCAATTTATTAACATTACTTTGGTTTAAGGGATTTTTACAGTCGTGTCCTTTCTAGTTCACATTTAAACTTATGCCCCTTTTCCCTTTTGCAACAACACTTGTACCCTATTTTCTTATAAAATTCACGGGTTTTGCTTTTCTGTTAGTGTAATATAGGGGCATACGAGTAATAACAAAACAGCAGTACAATATATTTTCTATAGGGTACAAGTATACTGAGAAAAAAGTAAGGGCGTAAGTATAACTGCAAAAACACGGAAGGACAGTAGTGTAAAAATCATTAAATTACAGTCACCACTAGTTAACTTATTATGATATTAGATTTCCTGTTGTTGGTAGTTTTTCGAGAGAATATTATCAATTTGTAATAATTTGATGATTATTCAACAATTACCTTTACTCTCTAGAAAGAGTTGATGAAAATGGTACTGAAATGGTAACAAAATCGAGTATCTTTTGCTGTACTGCAGATTTTATGTATATTCTACTATTCTAGGATGCATCAACCAACAAAGAATATTGAAAACAGTTGCACCTGACTAAGGTTCCCATAAAAACACTAAAAAATGGCTGGCATAATTTAATGGGGGGAATATGGTCCCATGTTGTTTATTGCTTTTAGTTGGCCGGTGGGCATAACATACCCTATCACAGGTGGTGCGTTTCCCAAGGAGAAGCATTTTCAAAGTATGATAGCTGACAATATAAATACAAGTACCTGGTCAAGCTTTACAATATTCACATTATTTTTTAAATATTTGGAAATATTTTTTTTATGCATCGACATCCTACTGTCCTACATTTATATTTGAAAATGGATAATAAGCATTCGTGTGATCATATCCATCCATTTGCTTCCTTGGTGTAGAGGGTAAAGGAACATGAGAGGAATGTCTGGTTGATGATATCAAGAGTAACTTGATGTGATCAGTTGTATAATAAATTTGATTTCTTTATTGTTGTATGGTTGTTCTTGTAAGAAGGTTTTAAAAATCGAATTGGACATTGAACCAATAAATTTTCGATTCGGTTTGATCAGTTTGGACCTTAGCAATGTTGTCAGCATGACATCATCATACCCATCGATCCAGAAAAATCGGACCGTGCCGAATTTACCGATCGGCCCGATCAAATTGGTTTTCTGAAACGAGAAAAGTGAATATAATATACATATACGTGTACATATTAATACAATTACCATTCAAAATTTAATAAAGTGAAATGCTAGCAAAATAAACATGACAATGAAATAGTTGGAGTTTAAACTATTATCGCCATATTTATGATATGTCAAATTGGGTAAACCAACGAGTAGATCGAACCATGTCAAACTATATAGCATGTTATTTGTCCAAAGTCCAATCATGTGTAGTGTAGACGGGTTGAGCAGTTGGATGCCCGTTAAGCCATGTACACCAAGATGATACTAAAACTTCTTGTATTTTTATGCATTTTGTAAATGAAGATCAGAACTCATGTTCAAACAATTAATCGATATCTTATCTTGTGATATTCAAAATCTAGTATAATCTCATAGTCCGAAAACACTAATGATTACTGATTTTGTTATGCCAAATTGCCAACGGTCCATTATAAATCTAAAAAATCAAAATCAGTCCAACTCAGGTCAACTCGATCCAATCCAACCAATTCGACCATCGGTCTGACCCAGTTTATTAATAATAATATTATTATTATATTAAAAATATTTACGTGGAATCAGTCGAACCGACTGGTTCGGAGTCGATTCCGATCCAACCAGTCCGACCAGTCCAATTCGGTTTTATAAACCATAATTGTAAGACTTTGAGAAATATTGTCATCTTATTTTTAAAAAAGTGAAAGAATGATGCTTCATTATAATTACGAAACAAAAACAGAAACAATAAGTAATGAACTGGGGAACATGAATGCTCATCATTAATTGGAACCAAAAAGAAAAGGGAAAAAAAGGAGAATCTTTGCAGCATCTTACCTGCAGTCCCTCTCTCGATATATTCTCCCCCATGCTCGCATTTATCGACCTGTAAATACATTAAATATAATTAAAGTGGCATACAATTAATTTCAGAACTGGCAACGCTGTCAGTGTCAGTTAGCATTGCAAGTACCCAAATGCTATTCCTTCATAGTGGCGCTCACTGTGTATGCACATGCCGTAGGGTTTACTAAATTAATGATAATTCTTTAACATTTGATCTCAATGGAATTTTTTGCCAATAAATGTCATTATCTATCCATCACGATATAGTGAGAAACACCATAGTGAAACAAAGCCTGCCATGGTGAACCTTGGAAAAACAGACTCGGATGCTTCACCGGCTCCGACGCCCTCCATCGATGTTGCCACAGTTAGAGCCAAGAACAAGAGGAACCCTCCCAGGTGCCTGAAAAGTAAAAAACCCTATTTTTAGAGTTTCATTTCATGGACTAATGCCTTGATCAAGATGTCAAATTATAAATAAGGTTAGCTGCACGTCTCATTAGAAAATTTAGGGCAATCTGGCTAAAAGTCTATAAAGTTTCCAATAAATAGCTTTTTATTTTAGACCAATACAATTAGAAAAAAGTATATTTTTTGTTTAAAGATCTTTTGATGCCATGTCATGACAGGATATTGGAGAGGATTATGAGTTTTTCAAAGCTCCCATTAAGGAATAATAATAATCACAACTAATCGAAACAAACTGTAAATTCAAAAAATTTAAGACAAACTATAAATCTACAATTAAGGGCCAAATTTTTTAACATTTCACATCTCTTTAGAATATGTTTGAGCATGTTCAGTTTGTACATTTTGCAAACATATTAAAACAGGCAGTCAACCCTAAACACCAAAATAAACAGGACCAAAAAAAAGCTTTTCTTCCTCCAAGCACTTTATTCCAAATCTTACATGAAACACCTCCAGCCAGACTCCACACCAAAATCTCAATTATCAATCATTTAATATTAATTTACACAGAACAACCTCACTCACATGGAAAGCATGCAAAGGAAAGCAAAAGGACAGTGTGTTCGCTTCTCCTCCCTTAAAATCGAATATGCAAACTAGCTATTGTCTCAAAACTTTAAGCAGTGTGCTCCCTTCTCCTACCTCAAAAGAATTTATAGGGTAATTAAAAATAAACACAAAAACCAAGAAAATGGAGAATGAGGCCATGAACACATACGCTAAACCAAATAGTATTAAAAGAATTCTATAACTACACTATCAACCACCTAATGAAATCATCTTCTTTGCTTTGAATTACCAACTCCTTTATAAGGTAAAATTCCTGGAAAAATCAGAAAATTGCGGAAGAAAGTTTCAATGTAAGCTCACAAGTTTTCCATAATACCAATTAGCAAACCATTCCATCACGCTAAAGACCTAGATTTTCATAGTGATGGAGGGACCATATTTGACATGAGGTGGAGATGGGCAACTCATTTTCGTACATTGCTCGAATTGCCATAAAGCTAACACCAAAATGAGACAAACGGAAGCCAGACTACCACTTAAAGTTGGCAGCTTTTGTTCCAAATCAGACAAACTACCATGAGATCCCACAAAGCAAAACGCATTAGATGCACAAAGCACGATGAACATCAGATTAACAAGCATCTTTTCTCTGTAGATCACTCAAATCACCTTTCGCAACAGGCAGAAAAGCACACAAATGAAATAAAAAGCAAAAGAAATGCATAGCAGGATTTCCCCAACAGGACAAAGTGTTTTTTCCTACAAAAGGGCCCGAATCCTTTTTTATGGAAAACAAACAAATTACTCATTAAACACAAAGCAAATAAAAACACAAAAAAGGATTTTTGTAAATTCATAGAAACTCACGTGATCTTTGTAAATACACCGCGACCCCTGCAAATTACACCACTACCCCTGTAACCTTATTAAGTCTTGCACCACAAGTTTTGGACAGGGCATTCGTGTTAAATACAGTAAGATTACAGGCAATGTAGTGCAATTACAAAGATTATAGGATTTATACTACGGTTGGATAAGATCTTAGGCGTCACAGTGTAAAAATCCCGACCCTAAAACCTCAGCTAAGCGAGCTGGCGTTCTAAATCAAAATCGGGTCGAAAAGTTCCCAGCTTTTTTCTACTAACGACGAAAAAAACGCAAAAAAAGAGCAAAAAACCTGAACAAAATATACCAGAAACACGGAAAAATGTCGAGATGCACTCACGTCCAGACGTTGAGGGTTTCGTTGTGCCACGAGAACGCGCTGAGCAGCGCATCCTTGATCGGCCACTCCGCTCGGTAATGATCCCTTATGTACTCATTGTCCTTCAAAAACTCTGGCAGATCATCGTAGCTGATCACACGAAAGGCCGAGGGAGTCCATTACTAGAGATTTAACACATTTCACACACAAAAATTGCGTATACGAGATTGGAGGTCGTAAATACCTCACCAATTTCCGCCTCATCCTCCCGCCGCAGCCGCAGGCGCCTTCGGTGGCGGGCATTGCGTCATCGGAGGGATCATCCCCGCGATCACCTCCGTCGCTCCGGTGCCGGAGGCCCATTAGGGATTGGGGAGAGGAAGGGGCGAATTGGTGGGAATGGGAATGGTGGAGGGAAATTAGGGGATGGGAGGGGTATTTATAGGGGGAAGAGGGTGGTCGTTGGGTTGGGGGTCAGATGTGGTGCGCCCGTTGCTATTTTCCACCCATTTGATTCCGCTTACCAGGAGAGAAAGAGGTGAAAGGTAGGCACAGTTGTGTGAGTTTATGGGGTTTTTTATTAACATTACACCGCGTCTTTTGTAAATTACAGCATGACCCTTGTATTCATACTAGGGCATACGATCGAATCGAGATGGCCCATTTAGCGATATAGAAAAGCCCGTTAGGCTCAAGCCTAGACCAACTTATTATCGTGTTAGGTTTCCCTTTAGAATCACAAGCTCCGCCCATCAACAATCCATGGACTGTTCCCTGACAATGTCTAAGCTCCTGCACGTACCATAATAGTTTTATATCTTCTTATTATAATATATAACAAGTATATAGCAATCGTTATATAGTTATAGTTTTATTTGTGAAATCGAAAAATGCTAATATATACGAAAAAATGGGGCTATCTCCACCTCATTTTTCGCAAAATTATTTATTTTTTTTGGAAAAATATCATAATGTATATTCGTCCCTATATCCCTCCTATATGTCATTCGAATTTCGTACGAAACAGAGACTCCTACGACCTTCATCTAGACATTCATTTTTTAATGAACGTAGGAATTTTTAAAATCGACCATATCTGGATGGAGGCCGTAAGAGTCTCTGTTTCGGACGAATTTCGAACGACATATAGGAGAGATATAGGGATGAATATACATGACAATATTTTTCAAAAAAATAAAAAAAATTTGGTAAAAATGAAGCGAAGCAGCCATGTGGCACAAGAAACCCTGGGGGCAGCCAACATGGCTGCTCCACCAATTTTTTTAAGGAAAAGGGAGCCTACACCCATGTGTAGGTAACTTTCCTATACCCACCCTCTTGTTCCCTCAATTTTTTTATTTTTTTGAGATAATTCCTTAGGGAATTTAGATCGCAATATATCACCATATCATCATTCAAATTTCAACTTATTTCGAGGCTTCTAACTTATCCATCATGATAGACAAATTTTAACGGTCAGAGATTTGCTGAAATCAGTCCCTTCCGATGGAGCTGTTAGGAATGTTTGTTTTACATTAAATTTGAAACACATATTTCACTTAATATTCTAAGTAAATCCCTTAAAGTTCCGTTTAAAAAAATCAAAAAAATTACGAAACAAGAGGTGGGTGTAGGAAAGTTACCTACACATGGGTGTAGGCTCCCTAATCCCATATGTGTGTGTGTCTCTCTGTGTGTGTGTGTGTGTGTGTGTGTCTATATATATATATATATATATATATATATATATATATATATATATATATATATAGGAGTGATCCTATGAGATGAGATTTTGTGAGATGGTGAGATGGGACATTCTGAACCACAAGTTGCTGTATTCTCTCTCCTGCCTTTCTCTCTACTGGTTGGAGCCAACTTGGCTACTCCCACCCCTATTTTTCCCTAATTTTTTTATTTATTTGGAAAATAAAAATTTTTAAATTCATCACTATATCCCTCTAACATTCTATTAAAATTACGTCAGAAACAGAGACTCCTAGGCCCTCCATCCAGATGTCATTTTTTTAACGATTGCAGGATCTTTTAAATCGATCCCGTTTGGATGGAGGTCGTAGGAGTCTCTGTTTCTAACGAAATTTTAATAGAATGTTAGAGGGATATAATGAAGAATTTACAAATTTTTATTTTCCAAAGAAATAAAAAAATGAGGGAAAATAGGGGTGGGAGTAGCCAAGTTGGCTACTCCCTGGGGGCAGCTGAAGGATATGGTTATATCCTCAAGCGCATCACGGAAGCGTGAGCGTCGTATCGAATACGATGAGGAGCGACTAGTCGCACTAGTTGCTCGATGCAGCGGAATTTAAAAATTTTTATACGACGAAACCACATGATCCAAGAACACTTCTCGGATCGTTTCGTCTAAAACACAAACAAGTAATAGGATTACCTCTTGAAGCGTGGTTGCGATCGAGTCTCTAAACGAAGAGACCTCCTGTCTCAAGTCCGATCCGACGGAGGAGACGCTTGCGAGCGTGGGGATGAACCGCATGCTTCTCCCAATCCATGTTGATGATCCAAGCTGCGGATCTCCTGATCTCGACACACGAGATCCAACGTCTTCTTCACGAGCGAGGCGCACCGAAGGAGACGGAGATCCACGAGCAGAAGAACGGGCAGCATAACGACGATGCCGCGGCGATGGAGAACCTCTCCATGGTATCCATGGTGGACGGCCATGAGAGGGATAGAGAGGGCTGACCTCTAGAGAGAAAGAGAGAGAGAGAGATGCTTCTCAAGCATTGTGTGTAAAATAGAGAGCATGGTATGCCTCTCTATTTATAGGGTTTTGGGATCCATGGATCTCAATCCATGTGACATATAAAATCAATGGATGAGATTGATTTATGTCAATCTAATGGTCAAGATTGTTGTTGGTAAAAACCAACAACTTGTGATTTAATTTGATAAAATATATTTGATAAATCAAATAAATATTAATACCATATTAAATCAATCAAATAAGGAGAGAGGAATAAAGAGAGATCAACCTTCCTCTTTGGAAGGGGGGGACGGCCACCAATTTCACAAGGAAATTGGTGCCACCCCCCTCTTTCCAAAAGGGAGGGCAATCTCATGGCAATCCATGAGATTGCACATCTCCTTGAATTTCTCTCTACTTATTTTCCAACAATAATTTGTTGGTATTCTAATTCACCAAAATAATTCTCAATTAATTTTGGGAATATTGCAATCTTGACATTGGAATATTGTGAATCATATTCACAACCCAAAACGAAATGTAATTTACATTTTCAATTAATTAGACAATGTGTATCCAATACACATTAATAATTAATCTACTAATATAAATTATATTTAACTCTCTCTAATACATTATAAATCACATTTACAATATACTATGAATAATTGGATATTACTATCCACATTATTCTTATCCTTGATAATTAAATCATATTTAATCATCTTGGATCTCTTTATCTCATGTGTTCAAATAATATGAGTCTCATTCACATTATTCACATCTTTGATAATCAAATAACATTTAATTATCTAAGATAACTCTCTTTATAATATGAATCAAATTCATATTAATCTTGATAATTAAATCATATTTAATTATCCATTTTCTCAATGCTCGGATACATATATCAACAATAGAATTATCCATGAACTCTTTCAAGGATAATGCGCTTTCTCCGCGAATACTTGGAGATAAGGACAGGGCGATTGTATTGTTCCACGTATAGTGACATGGATATTGAGATCACATCTCAAATCCAGATTTCGGACCTCCCATAGATGCTTGATTAAATCAAGACCGCAAATCTAATCTTCTCATTGAATCTGAATCACATTCAGATCAATGTCCAACATTTGGACTAAGATCAAATTACTTCTCTACTAAGAGGAGTCACTAAAATCCAGACCTGTTTCATCACTCCCTAGGAATGGAAGCGTCATGGTTATACAACCGTTTATGATCACATCACCCTCAGGCATTCCCAATACCTGTACATCCTGCATACTGGAAGACTCAGAATAAACCACAAGTATTAGATCAACTTTACACTGTCTACTTCAGGGTTTTATCAGTAAGTTTCTCATTCGATTATTGGAAGTCGGTATCGATCATATACTTTCCAAAAGCATATATCATACCTAGGTCTTGATCATATACTTTCCAAAAGTATATATCAAACCAACAAATTCAGTCAAGCTTCCAAAGCAAGACGACCGCGCGCACGGAATTTGATTCTTCCCAATATCTCATGAGTGAGCTCATGTCTTCTGGTTCAGTAGTGAACATGTATGATCCCTTTGAGAGATCGTATTACTCATATGCCCTTATATGCACACCAGCGCGCCGGTGTATAGACCTTGATTAGGTCATCAACCTATTGGTCTGTCAAATGTACATACTCAGACATATAGTAACACATCTGTCTCCGGTCAGAGGATGTGTGCCTATATCATGACAGCATATGATATAGGACTTTGGTTATCTCGATCTCGCTAAGTCAACTCTTTGACCTAACTAATCTGACACCTCCGAATCTCTATTCCTATGCAGAGGACCTGCATCAAGAAGTCGGTCAGATATCAGCCTAACTGAGAAAGGATTGCCATCTCCTACTCAGGCTGGAGATCATCTCTTAATAATCATTTGACGGTGCTTGATGAGTCCTCAATCTAACTCATTAGATATTCATCTAAGCACCAGCCTCTATGATTCAATAATTGAATCAACAGCTGTATGATCATTAAGATGGCCATGGTACATAACCCTAATTGTACTAAGGGACCTATTATGCAAATTATGTATTCTTTATTTCAGATTAAGGAGTGAATTTCAATAACATTTATTGCATAATGGCTCGTCGTGGGCTCGCATGTCCAACAATCTCCCACTAGCCCAAAGAGCCATTAATGGGCTAATCATTTAAACCCATACTCATGTGACAATCATAGGCTATTTAGAAAATAGCTAGGTAAGCTGATCAGTCACTCTGTTCCCAAGAGACTATGCCAAGTCCTTTTACGACACTCGCATATCTCCTAGTAACAGTGCTCGCATCCAATGCGAATGTTGCATCCTATGCAACCAATACTCAATTTTTGTCGGTTATAGTGTCATTGACACTACATCTTATTAATTATCATAACCAGTATTCCCATAATCCTTTTAGAATACCTTCATTCCTGGAGATCTCCATCTCCTAAGGTATCTACAGTCAAGACTCTTATAGATCACTATCTACAAGATCTTAGACTTTTGAAGATAAGACTTTGAGATCACTATCTCTAAGTTTTATCATCTTTGAAGATATTATTATTACTGCAATCAAGTGTTTTATCTCCATAGCAGGATTAGTAACAGCTTACTACTCCCACTGCATGGCAGACATCTGGCTGTTGTATACATCTAGCATATACCCAGCTTCTCATAACTGATGCACAAGTGCAAGCAGTTCTAGCATTCACTTCCTCAACTCTTTGAGGTGCTATCCCTTTAGACAGGTCACTACCACATCTCAAGGGAAGGAAGCCTTTCTTGAAATTTTCCAGAGAATGGAATAAGTCCAAGGTGTACCACTAATGCAACAGTCTCAATACCCTCTTCTCTTTGCTTCTGAACAACTTCAGAACTAAGATCTAGGAGGTATCCTTGAGATCATATCTCGAGGTATGGGATAATCAGATTATAAAATACTTATTATTATCATCCTTAGAAAATTCCAAATGATTAGGATAATATCTACATTTAGCACGATGAACACAATGGCACTCCCACTAAGCTTCACATGGTCCATCAAGATTTTATCTGAAATCATAATATTTATAATTTCATCAAATCTTATGTTCCAACTACAGGAAGCTTATTTGAGTCCAAAGATGGAGTTCTTTAGCTTGCACACCTTGCTTTCCTCAACCATGAAGCCTTGGGGCTACTTCATATGAATATCCTCAGAGAGGTATTCATAGAGGAATGCAATCTTGACTCACACCATGAAGATGTCATAGACAAGTTGTGTAGCTATAGTTAGCAATATTCTGATGGGTTAAAGCAAGGTCACTGGAGAGCAAGTCTTATCGTAAGCGATGCCTTCTCTTTGGTGTGTAGCTCATGGCTACGAACCGTGCTTTGAAGGTCTATACCTTCTCATCAGGTTCCCTCTTTCTCTTGAAGATCCATTTACACCTTAATGGGTCTGACCCATATAGGTGGATCCTCGAGAGTCCATATACAACACTTGTATATGAAGTCTACATTAGACTTTTATTGCTAACATCCATCTTTCCATGTCATGATCCTCAGGAGCTTTATCACATGAAGTCCGATCATTTTCAGATTTAACTGACACATGGAATCCATCCTCAAACTTATTTGAAGAGGTATTAATGTTTCATCTTTAATTATCTATTTTAGTTTCCGATTTCAGGAGCCTCATTATCTTTTCAAGATTAAATAAGTTCCTTTACTTCATTTTCATCTTGATTCTCAAGAGAGTCATCCTATAAGAATCATATTCTCAAAGATGAGATCTTTTAAGAATCTCAAGGTCATAAAGTAGGTATCTGATACCATCCTTTATTTTCCTAATGAAGTAGCACTCTCTGGTGCTAGATTCCAGCTTACATGCATGGAACCTTATTAAGTATATAATGTAGTCTCTACTACATATACACCTTTGGAAACTAAGAGATAATTATGCTAGGATTAATCATTGATTAAATCATGTCACACATGATCAATTGTATCTCCCTACAACTCTATTGAGTTAAGGCTCATTAGGAGGGGTGAGATAGAAATGATATTCACATCTCCATAAGGTATTCCTTGAATTCATCTAATAGGTACAAGCTACCTTGATTAGATCAAATTCATTTCATCTTCTTTCAAACTTTGATTCTAAACCAAAATTGTGAAATCTTTGAACATTTCAAAGTTTTCTAAGTGAAGAGAAGAAATCTCATATCACAAATAATCATTAATAGATATCACATATCCATAATGTTTATTATGATATAGATGATTCATATACATCAATATGTATAAGATCTTGAATACCTTAACATCTTACACCTTTCCCAAAGAAGGGTGTATTGGACATTTTACTCTTGAATACAATATTCACAAGTATGTAAGATTTGAACATTTAGACAATCTAAAGGTTCATCCCTTATCAGTCTATTGATCACATCAACAGACAAATGTCCAAAACATTATGTCAGATCATTGTCAAATGATCTTCATTCTCCTATTGATCTTTAAAGGTTTAATTTTCAGTATTAGAAATCTTAATGAACCATTCATTAATTTTCTAATTTTAGTGGAGTCCACTAGATGTAAGATTATTATCTGAAATATCTCCATCATAACCTTTTATGATAGGTCCATTCCAGATTTCATGTTTATTCCCAACATTTAGAAATAAACAATGAGTGTATTCTAATATCTATGTCATAGAGACATTCTCTAAGACTAAGGGCTCCCACTGAAAATATGAAGTCTATTGATCTCATGGAAATTGTTGCAACATTTGCATCACTTTCAACATGAATGACCAATAAACCTTAAGATCAAATTTCTAATACATATGCAACCAATTGAAAGTGTGATTAGAAGATTGAGATACAATTATTAGACTTTATATTATCAAATAAGTAAGTTAATTTCAATGATTATATATAGATTTTTCTGATGTACTATCCGATTCCTTTTCTAAAGATTCTAGATAGATTTGATAGTCATACTATCAACACATCAACTTATTGCAGTATTGGCATTCATCCAACTCTTTGGATGGAAGCAATAGAAGTACAATCAACTCTTTGACTATACTTCTTACTTGAGTTCAACCCATGCTTCCATTGCGCTCCCTTTATCTCTAAGCAACCATTGCTCAAGACTAAAGGATCTCTTATCTTAAAATCAAAAATTTCAATATAAGAGTATTTCAACACTTATACATGCTTCATTAAATTCATATAATATGAACATTATGAAGCTTCAAGAATGACTAGAGTAAAGATAGTAGAATGATGACACTCATCACCTACATCCATCTAAACTCTTAAAGCATAGGTTCAGGTAGGTACTCAAACAATTTGAATACATTATCTCTAATAGAGCTACCATTCTACATGATGTAGAGAACCATGTCATTCATGATTAAATGTCAAGAGCACATACGTATGCCAGAATATCTTTATTGATTTTATAAGGATTAATTTGATAATTACGATCATCATCGACATGTCACTTCAAAAGTACATTCGATAAGATCAAGACTTATAGAGACATACAAACCCTAGGGTTTTTGGTCCTATTGTCTTATTTAATTATCACTTCTCATTATTATGAGGAAACTTGCACATTGCAACCACATACATTATGTGTCCAATCGCAAGTACAATATCTGGATCAAGGGTCCAATCCATGATATTCTACTGGTTATTAATGAGTATAACATTGAGTGGGTTTAATGAAGGATTATCTGAAATAAGTAATTTGCATAAGGGTATATATTTATATATATACATGTTTTACTTTGAATTAGGAATTTTATATCAAAGTTGTCTTGCCATGTCAACAATGAAAGTTCATTCCCTTAATCACTTTCAATGTAAGAGATATACTTACCATTATATCTCAAGCAAGATCTGGGATCTCCTTCCTTATCTTTGTTGCATCCCAATAATATGAGAACCTACAACTCGGATAAAAAGAAGCGGGAACACATTCCGCCTTGCAAGTCCAACTTGCATCTCCCAATTCAGTCTTTAATACCCGGGCCCACCACCCCTAAGGTGATGTTGACCCGTCATTAATTGAACCAACCGTCAACAGGAATACAACTCGCTATGCGCAATCCAATATCGCCCCAATAATATGAGGACCCGATATTGGGGTCACTACGCATACGTCCTTACTCTTTCGAGAAGCGACGAGCCCGATCCAAATGGATCATATGCAGGAGTTGTCACTTTGGACAGGCGTCTCCTACATATAATATATGGCGACGAAACTCTTCGCCTTGACGGGAGACCATGGATGTCACTAATGTGATCCTCCATATCTTATTCAAATTAAATTAATTTCGATGAATCACATTCATATAATTAATTCTTCCAAGGGAATTATCAACTCTAATCATATTAGAGTATTTTTATTGGACATAATTAACTTAATCATATTAAATTAATTATCAATCCAATTCAATCAATCAAACTTGATTGCCTTACTTGAATATATATGATATTATTCTCAAAGTACGTATTAATTCGTATTTTAATAATTAGAAAAATACATCTTAATCCCTCGGACATTATCCCGGCCCTACCCGCTGTCATGGCCAGTACCGACGGGAGTGGGACGGACCGCATATGTTGCAACCCGCTACCCCAGCGATCCCCGACTAGACACCATATCCGCCTCGGGAAAGGATAATGACAAATTGATTAATTTGTACTTGAGATGATCATCGGTTCTTCAACCAAAATTATACCATATAGTAATCAAAACAATTTTGATTATAAGGAAATTTGCTAGACAAATTCCCAATCCTATTCAAGCAAGAGTTTGATGATTGTGATTTCAATTATGATTTAGATCAAATCTAATCAATTAATTGATTGGGCCAAGTCAATTAAGGAAATAATCATCTTCTAATATTTCACAAATATTTTCCATAATTATTTCTCGAAATTAACAATTAATTTCATTAATTGACAATCACATGGTTCTTGATTAGGAAAGCAATTTCAGCAGTGACCCCTACTTACTAAAATTAGCATATATCAATCAATTTAAATCCAAATTAAGCAAAGTCAATTTCTAAAGTTTGCTAATTTGATTTAGGACAGAACCTAAGTGATGTTTCACGCATTTCGAGGCAAGTCTAAACAGTAATTAACATTTTAATCACGTTCAGATTCACAGTTTCCGCAACAGTGCATACATGTTCATTAAAACGACCATATCTCGAGCATACGAAATCCGATTTATGCAAACTCAGATCCTATGGTTTCCTTATTTAATGTGGAACAAAATCCAAGTGCTATTTTCGTGTTTAAACAATTTAAACATGGCCGAAAAATTACACTAAACAGATCTGCGAAATCAAATGCAATAAAAACTTTCGTGACCTTAACGAACCCAAGTCGTCCTCGGTTAGTGAATCATATTCGAAACCGTCAATCTGGCTCTGATACCACTTGAAGGATATGGTTAGATCCTCAAGCGCATCACGGAAGCGTGAGCGTCGTATCGAATACGACGGGGAGCGACTAGTCGCACTAGTTGCTCGATGCAGCGGAATTTAAAAATTTTTATACGACGAAACCACATGATCCAAGAAAACTTCTCGGATCGTTTCGTCTAAAACACAAACAAGTAATAGGATTAACTCTTGAAGCGTGGTTGTGATCGAGTCTCTAAACGAAGAGAGCTCCTGTCTCAAGTCCGATCCGACGGAGGAGACGCTTGCGAGCGCGGGGATGAACCGCGTGCTTCTCGCAATCCATGTTGATCATCCAAGCGGTGGATCTCCTGATCTCGACACACGAGATCCGACGTCTTCTTCACGAGCGAGGCGCACCGAAGGAGACGGAGATCCACGAGCAGAAGAACGGGCAGCATAACGACGATGCCGCGGCGATGGAGAACTTCTCCATGGTATCTATGGTGGACGGCCATGAGAGGGATAGAGAGGGCTGACCTCTAGAGAGAAAGAGAGAGAGAGAGATGCTTCTCAAGCATTGTGTGTAAAATAGAGAGCATGGTATGCCTCTCTATTTATAGGGTTTTGGGATCCATGGATCTCAATCCATGTGACATATAAAATCAATGGATGAGATTGATTTATGTCAATCTAATGGTCAAGATTGTTGTTGGTAAAAACCAACAACTTGTGATTTAATTTGATAAAATATATTTGATAAATCAAATAAATATTAATACCATATTAAATCAATCAAATAAGGAGAGAGGAATAAAGAGAGATCAACCTTCCTCTTTGGAAGGGGGGGACGGCCACCAATTTCACAAGGAAATTGGTGCCGCCCCCCTCTTTCCAAAAGGGAGGGCAATCTCATGGCAATCCATGAGATTGCACATCTCCTTGAATTTCTCTCTACTTATTTTCCAAAAATAATTTGTTGGTATTTTAATTCACCAAAATAATTCTCAATTAATTTTGGAAATATTACAATTTTGACATTGGAATATTGTGAATCATATTCACAACCCAAAACGAAATGTAATTTACATTTTCAATTAATTAGACAATGTGTATCCAATACACATTAATAATTAATCTACTAATATAAATTATATTTAACTCTCTCTAATACATTATAAATCACATTTAAAATATACTATGAATAATTGGATATTACTATCCACATTATTCTTATCCTTGATAATTAAATCATATTTAATCATCTTGGATCTCTTTATCTCATGTGTTCAAATAATATGAGTCTCATTCACATTATTCACATCTTTGATAATCAAATAACATTTAATTATCTAAGATAACTTTCTTTATAATATGAATCAAATTCATATTAATCTTGATAATTAAATCACATTTAATTATCCATTTTCTCAATGCTCGGATACATATATCAACAATAGAATTATCCATGAACTCTTTCAAGGATAATGCGCTTTCTCCGCGAATACTTGGAGATAAGGACAGGGCGATTGTATTGTTCCACGTATAGTGACATGGATATTGAGATCACATCTCAAATCCAGATATCGGGCCTCCCATAGATGCTTGATTAAATCAAGACCGCAAATCTAATCTTCTCATTGAATCTGAATCACATTCAGATCAATGTCCAACATTTGGACTAAGATCAGATTACTTCTCTACTAAGAGGAGTCACTAAAATCCAGACCCGTTTCATCACTCCCTAGGAATGGAAGCGTCATGGTTATACAACCGTTTATGATCACATCACCCTCAGGCATTCCCAATACCTGTACATCCTGCATACTGAAAGACTCAGAATAAACCAGAAGTATTAGATCAACTTTACACTGTCTACTACAGGGTTTTATCAGTAAGTTTCTCATTCGATTATTGGAAGTCGGTATCGATCATATACTTTCCAAAAGCATATATCATACCTAGGTCTTGATCATATACTTTCCAAAAGTATATATCAAACCAACAAATTCAGTCAAGCTTCCAAAGCGAGACGACCGTGCGCACGGAATTTGATTCTTCCTAATATCTCATGAGTGAGCTCATGTCTTCCGGTTCAGTAGTGAACCTGTATGATCCCTTTGAGAGATCGTATTACTCATATGCCCTTATATGCACACCAGCGCGCCAGTGTATAGACCTTGATTAGGTCATCAACCTATTGGTCTGCCAAATGTACATACTCAGACATATAGTAACACATCTGTCTCCGGTCAGAGGATGTGTGCCTATATCATGACAGCATATGATATAGGACTTTGGTTATCTCGATCTCGTTAAGTCAACTCTTTGACCTAACTAATCTGACACCTCCGAATCTCTATTCCTATACAGAGGACCTGCATCAAGAAGTCGGTCAGATATCAGCCTAACTGAGAAAGGATTGCCATCTCCTACTCAGTCTGGAGATCATCTCTTAATAATCATTTGACGGTGCTTGATGAGTCCTCAATCTAACTCATTAGATATTCATCTAAGCACCAACCTCTATGATTCAATAATTGAATCAACAGCTGTATGATCATTAAGATGGCCATGGTACATAACCCTAATTGTACTAAGAGACCTATTATGCAAATTATGTATTCTTTATTTCAGATTAAGGAGTGAATTGCAATAACATTTATTGCATAATGGCTCGCCGTGGGCTCACATGTCCAACAGCAGCCCCATTTAACCCTATATATATATATATGAGGATGGGGAGCTTGAACCAAGGTGCATGTAATTTTACATGCACAGTGGTTTATATCTTCCACATTTTTATACTTTTTTGAAAAATACCACCATGTATATTCATCTATATATCCCTAAAATATGCCATTCGAATTTCGTTAGAAACGGAGACTCTTATGACCTCCATCTAGAACATGTAATTTTAACAGTCTTAGAATTATTGTAATGGACCTGTTCTAGATGGAGGGCATAGGAGTTGTTTCTGACGAAATTCGAATGGCATATTGGATGGATATATAGATTAATATACATGATGGTACTTTTCAAAAAAATAAAAAAATGTGGAAGATATAAGCCCCGGTGCATATAAAATTACATGCACCTTGGTGCAAGCTCCCCATCCACATACACACACACACTACAAAAAAAATGAGTTGTGGCCACGGAATGTGGCTACGGAAACTTGTAGCCACGATAATTCCGTGACCACTAGTTTGTCGTAGACACAATCCGTGGTCAAAGTCTTCATATAAGAGTTGTGGCCACGATAAGTTCTGTAGCCACTTGTAGTGGTCATGGTATATTCGTGGCTAGAGAACTCTCGTGACGAGACTTGTAACCAGAGCCCAATTCTGTACTCACAAATCTCATATCAGTGGCCATAATTCTGTAGCCACAACTTGTTTTCTTTGTAGTGATATATATATATATGTATGTAATTTCCAATCAAACTCCTTCAATTCTTAGAAAGATTAGACACTAATTGACAATAAATCACAAATATAATGGTTAGCATTGGAAAGATATTATCCTTACTTTTTTTTTTGAAGTCTTCTAAAAGATATATGTTCAATATCTTACTATTTAAAATACTAAGCCTCAGGTTAAAACCCAAACCACTCTCCGTTCTCTTTTTTTCTCGGGGGCACCTAATAGATCTTTCGATGGTCCTTGTCGATTTTCATTGAGTAGTCATTATTGTGCAAATTTGCAGTATCTAACATGAACTTTAGGGATCTTTAGTACGATCTTTGTGAGGCAGATTACGACTTTCTTAATTCATGCTAAGTTTTGTTATTTGGATCTTTATTCATTTTTAGTTTTCTATCGGGAAGCTACAAACTTTATTCTTTATCCTTCATGCGTAAAGGAACGAAGAGGAACACTTAACTATTATTCCACCTTATTTCTATTCTTCCAGTCAAACATGAATAGTGGCGTATTCATGCTTATTCTCAAACCGAACGCACCATAAATGGATTCTTTGCGCAAAAAGTAATTGATAAAGGTTGAGTCATGATCATGAAAATCAGTCTAACCACCAAACCATTTTTCATTATTCGAAAGATGGAGGTCGAGCCCTAATTTTCTCAAGTGTCCTCATGTTAGAAGATAGCCGTCAACAAGCTTATATTAATGATGGAAATCACTTCGATGATTAGGGTAAATCATACCTTTAGTATGAATAAAGCTGCTAATCGAATTAAACAGTAACAATTAAACTTATGATCGAGTTTGGTTTGATAGGACGTTCAAAAAATCAAGTTCGGTTTGACATGGATTTAAAGTATATGTTCAAGTGTGGTTCTGTTTGAAAAAAGGAATATTTGAGTTTGGTGCGATAATATTATTTTTAATGATTTGACTCAAATCAAATTTATCAAATTCGACAATTCAAAATTTAGAATTCAATAACAAGGTTTCTAAGCTCCACGAGTATATATAAAAATAAACTCGCTACCACAGCTCAAGTTATAAATAAGCTTTAGAACTACTAATTAATTCATCTTACAAATATACAATTTAAATTCGAACACTAAGCATAAAACCTTTGTTTATTCATATGTAATTATATATGTGAGCGCATGTGTGTTTATTTTAAACAGTAGACAAATGTATATTGCATCATAAGAAAATGGCAAACCAATTAAATTAAAATTCGAAGTTCATGTTTAACTTATTTAAAAAATGAAAAAACAACTCTTTCGAAACTGCTTACCAAATGAACTCTAATCAAAATTTAATATATTTTATTCAGTTAGTATCCCAAAATATGAATATTGGATATCTCCAAAGTTAATAAAAAAGAATAAGGTAAAGTATAAGGGTGCAATACACCTAAGGCAGTGGCGGACCCAGAATTTTACCATAGGTGGGGCACCAGAGATGCAAAACGTCCGATACAGATACATCTATATGTAGTACAATATATCACTATCTATTCTTAAATATGAATACTGATATAGTTAGTTACAGATATTGATATTACAACTGTATTATCATATATTTAAAAATTGGAAGAGGTCGTGGCGTAACAAGGGAAGATTTCAAGAGTTGAGAGGAAATTAAACTTAGATTGTAGGGTGGTTTGATGTAAATATCTATTTCCTTTCATGCTCAAAGTTTGTATATGAAGTAAAATGAATTTTCTACAATGTAACTTCTAAAAGTTATCCAATTATATCATAATCCTTCGTGATTGCATGGCGAACCATATATTCTGAATATTTGATACATGTGGTCTAGTGGGTTGTACCATAGTGGTGTACTGATTTAGACGATCGTAATGTATTTTACAATGGTTATGGTGTAATTACAAAGATTATAAGAGCTATTGTGTGAATTTCTTTTTCAATTACATCATGGATTCATAGGTCTTTTATAATTACTTCCATCCGACCCCTATAATCTTTTGTAATATCGTCCAATTATATGCTTAGGAGAAACATAAATACATGTAATATCAACAATTTCATGCTAAAAAATTTGACAATTTGGTATGAAGATATATTCCAAATTTCTAATGCGAGGGTACCTGCACTTGGGGTTGGGATGCGCAAACAAGAGTAGAAGCCGGAGCGTGGTGCATCCGAGAGGAAGGATAGTAGTCATAGTGTATTTTTAAAGAAGCCGAAGAGGCAGGAGGTGCCATCGTGATGAGTCCATGAAGGAGCTGAAGTCATGTCCTGTCCGATATAGTGGTTGGGAAGCAACCACTTATGGTACACAAGGAAATAGAGGCCATGATACATCTGAGAGGGAGGTGAGGAAGGAGCCACAATGAGCTCGTGTAACAGAACAGGTCGGGACGACCGGCGGAAGCATGCAACATTGGGTCGCACGACCGAACTGTTACCGGAAACTTGCATGGTAATCACTGAGTAGAGAAAATAATCATTCTCAAATAAAGTCCATTACTCTATAGAGTTCCGTTATTACACTCCAACAAGGAAATTGCAAAATAGACTACGAAATAATAACATAACAATGTTCCAGTGGGCATAATGACATCCCTTCGTAACAATCCATCCATAGTCCGTACCCATTCAACTTCGCGTGACAATAGCTCTCCTTGAACTGGAAATTATATCAAGACTCGTGCTCTCCTGAAAAAAACAACATCACATGTTATGAGCTAACGCTCAGTATATGCCGAGTTGGGGTCAAGCCGGCTAGCGTGGCAAACAAGTCTCCCTATGCTAACTTTAAACCGTTATAACATAATCTCTTACATGTAATATCTTAACAAAATAATGATACAATTTATACTATTATCTTACTGCAGGTTATAGGTACCGTTCTCATATATTATCACTATGAGACTCATAATTCAAGTAAACATGCATACAATGGGAACTCCTTCCGGATTCATCCATTAAAGCCATAATTTCGTATATACTCTTAAAGTTTGCCATAATTGCATATATGTCCTAACATTTTCATAATTTTCACTTGTACCCTTAGAATTTTTCATAATTGCATATATGCCCCAGTACAATCATAACACTTGCATAATGCCATTACTTGGCCATAGTTGCACACATGTGCCTTAACAATTTCAGAAACTGTACACATACCATTGGTTTGTTTAGTGGTTAAAGTTGTCTTAATTGTTACTTCTTAATGGCTTTGGTGGCTTTACCGCTGGTACAAGCGGTCCATACTTGGCAGTGTAGCTACAACTATAGAGGACTTATCTTTCGCCTCAATCGGTTCCTTGAACCATACGCCCCTTACGGCGCTGCCCTTTGGGCTTACGATAATTGGACTCTAGAGGTGGCTCCCACCATTAGGTGTAGCACTTAGCTCCGCTTATCGTCATCATGCCATTATTCATTTCACATAAAAATTCCAATCTTTTTTATACATTTTTAATATTGTTGAGTATAACTCTTCCTACTTTAAGCCGGTGCCAATACTTAATTGTTATCCTTAAGGACATGGTACCTTTAATGACTCTTGTTGAAAAGCACGTAAACCATTGAACATTACTTAACCATTTTATAAGTAAATAATTAATTACATTCTGTTACAAGAATGGCGTATAACATTGTCGGATACAAAAGATAGTGCAATATATAATTGAGGTTACAAGGAGAACATTACTATCAACAATAACAAGTTAATATGGAAATATCTTATTAACTATTACGTTCATGAAAATTAAAGGCAGAGATTAATTGCGTGATATTAAAAGGTATGAATGTCAAATATTCATTTTCAAAGTACGTTTTTTTCTACCTTTCTAAAATGTGCAACGATAGCGTAAAGTCCAATAGAACTCTACTATTTATTGTCGTGTGTTTTTTTAGCAACATCATTTCATTCTTCTCTAATGAGATTTGTCTTTAAAAACAAATGATGCTATACCTCACAAACTTCAACGTACAATATGCACAACAGAAAAACCATTATTACGGATAACTTAACTTGTTGATTTACAAAGGGATAATTCGAGATGAGCAAATATCCTAATGTTGATTTACGGATATACCCTATTAGGTGTTTGCTAACTAGTTAATATGAGCAAATAGACTTATCATCAATATTCTTAATAATTAGATCGCACCTTAATGAAAATGCAACATGTGATCAGGCATGTACGAATCGACATACATACAGAATGACTATTAGGTGTAGGTTCGAACATAAAAGAATCAATATCTAGCATTTTTTTTGATGAGCATGAAACGAAACATAATAACATGAAGATGCATATTTTTAATGTTTACCATTTGCGATATAATGATGTTACGTTTCTCTATTTAACAACATGTTAATGTTTTTGAGAAACAAACAAATATGTGATTCCTTTAGGTTGTCGTTAGCAACATCGGCAAGGAATTCCATCTCCGCAACTTCGTGCTTATAAAAAAAACATGCACAACAACGGTTATCTTACTTATAATATATCGTTCCTATATGTTCGACACATACCTCAAGGCCAATGAAAAACCGTATCTACTAGATCTTTACGTCCTTCTCCTTGCTCCTGAGCGGACGTTCTCCTTCGCCAAAACGACGGCGATATCCCCTACGACGAGCGCAATTCTCTTGGTGAGATGTCTCCTTCTCACCCTCCCTCTCTCCTATCTCTCTCTCTTTGAAAAAAAAAAGTGACGTGTGGGTTGGGGAAAAGAGAATCCCTTGAGATTTATAACTCCAAAAAGGACAATTAAGAGCTCAATAATGCCATTAATTTTTTGAAATAATCCCATCTCTTAATTGGAAAAATAGAAGGAATGTTGGGCTGGAAGAAAAAAGGAAAGAAGGACAGCCGTTACAGCTCGAGAGGGAACTGCGGCTCTTGGGTGCATTGGAGAGATGCATCTGAGAGGGATGTTGGGCATTGGCCACTGGGAACACAACACAGCAGCAATTGATCCTGAAGTAGCTGTGAGCGCTTTGTGTTAGAGGAATTGAGAGGGAGGCGGGGTCATAACAACAATCCATGAGCCACCATGCTAGGACAAACGATGTGGAAAGGAGGAAGGCTACTTACCTTGCAGTCTGCTTGGAGGGATGATGGAGTATACTCGATAGGGTACATAGTCACGATGAAGTTCAAAATCCGAATGGTGTAAGTTCGATAGGGGAGGGGGCTCACACGGATATGGAAATATTTTGAAATGGAGAATGAGAGGAAGTTAAAGGATCTCCAAAATTTTAGAGGGGCACGTGCCCCATCTCTCAACAACATAGGTCGGCCCCTGACCTAAGGAGCACGTGTGAATCATGTGCTCTTCGGCCCTGTCCCAGCACATGCTTGATGTATGCGATTGAATCGAAGGTGAACATATAAAATGCCCAAAAACACGTGCAGATCACGTGTTCTTCTGCAGTAGGACTCCCTGCGTGTGATTCAGAATAGTTCGGAGGTAGAGTTTGCAAAATGCCCCGAAATATCTCCTCCCACGAGCACCTGCAGTGCACGTTCTTGTGCTGAAGGGTGGAGCGGCGGACGTGATCTGGGGCGCTGGGTGCTGATCGTGCGGGTCCGAATTGATTTGGAATTAGAGCTCTCAGACGATTGCTCTGAATCCAGATCTATCTCCAACGGTGGTTTGGATCTCTTGTAAAGGTTGCACCTTTAGCTTTGAATCATGGAGCTCCAAGAGCGATGCTTCATCTGCCATCGGCGCTCGATAGATCTGATCGTCACATCTGTTGGTTACTGCTCTCCAGGCGGTTGCGATACTTCTCCGACGATGCAGTTCTAGGTGGTGCTCCTTCAGATGTAGCAGAGCATGCGAAGGTCTTCTTGAAATGCTCAGGTGCTCTTCGTCCTTGGAAATCTGTTTGCTGAAGGTGCTCAACTCGAGCAAAGGTTCTTGATAAGAGGATCGTGTGTATCCTCGACAACTTTAGATGCGGCCAACTCCATTTGTTGTGTGCGGTTCCAAGTAAATAGTTACTCCAGACGATGATTCAAGAACCTCGATGCGGGTCTCGAACGTGTTCCAAGTGCTCGACGATGGAGTCGATTCGATCTCATGCTTCTGATGCCGTTTGTGTGTCATGCTTCGAATGCAATGGCCAATAGTTGATGAAGCGGCTCGACGAAAAACTTTGATCATGTTAGTTATGTATTTACAGTTCTTATTTTCATTGTAACCCCTCTAGGGTAATTACTTATTCTCTTGAATTTGAGCTCTCAAGGATTCCGTCCTATATACAGAACGTTAGACCTCCTGAATAAAGTATTTCCTTGTGTTTGAAGGATATTTAGAATCCTCAAGCGCATCACGGAAGCGTGACGATCGCATCAAATACGATCGGGGCGACTAGTACGGTGTAGCAGAATTTAAAAAATTTTAAATCAAATGATGAAACCACATGATCACGAGAACACTTCTCGGATCGTTTCATCAAACCACAAAGTATAAGGAATACCTTTGAAGCGTGGTTGTGATCGCGAGATCCCAAACAAGAGATCCTCCTGTCTCAAGTCCGATCCACGAAGAACGCACTTGCGGGCACGATGATGAGTCGCGTTCCTCCCGCAATCCTCGATGGAGATCCAAGCAATAGATCCCCTGATTTCGTCAAGCGAAATCCATCGTCTTCCTCTATAGCGAGTAGCCACGAAGAAGAAGGAGATCCTCGAGTCGTTGAAGGCGAAGGCGAGAACTTCTCTCCTTTCTCAACAATGGTGGTCGGCCACCCTATGGAGAGAGAGAGAGAGCACGAGAATGAGAGGGAGAGAGAGAAGTAGAGTAGGAGTCTACTTGGTGTAGCTTTCAAGGGCTAAGGCTTCCCTCTTTATATATTAGTTTGGGATCCAATGGATCTCAATCCATGGCTCTCATGGATCCAATGGTCATTGTAATTCAAGAGCCATCCAACGGCTATGATTGTTGTTGGTTAAAAAACAACATTAATTTATATTAAATTAAATATATATTGAATTATTATCAACACTATTTAATTAACATAAATCAATTTATCAAGAGATAATAAGACAACAAATAAGAGGAGACAACAACCCTCCTAAAATCAAGGAGGCGTCACCTATGACTAAGTCATAGGTGACGCCACCTATGATTATTGGTGGTTTTGTCTCCTTTTATTTATATTATTATTTCTTAATTATTTGCAATAATTATTATTGCAATAATATCCACCAAATTAATTCCAAATTAATTTGTGAATATTTCAATCATGCCATTGAAAAATATGTGGATCATATTCACATCCCAAACTAATTTGTAAATTACATTTCCAATTAATTAACTAATGTGGATCCAATCCACATTAATAATTAACAAATGTTATTTATTATATTTCTCTCTCTTATATATTATAAGTCTCATTTATAATATACACAGATATTCTGAATATCACTATCCACGATCTGCTTATCCTTGATAATTAAATCCCATTTAATTATCTTGGATAATCATTCTCTCAACATGAATCTTATTCATATTGTACTTGATAATTCTCATTTAATCATCAATACCTTCTTGCTTGGATATTAAATTCATCACATGAATTATTCTTGAACTCCTTCAAGAATAATGTGCCTTCTCCGTAGATACTTGGAGATAAGGACAGGGTGATTGTATTGTTCCACGTATAGTGACTTGGATGTTGAGATCTCATCTCAAATCCAGATCTAACGGACCTCTCATTGATGCTTGATTAAATCAAGTCCGTATACTTAATCTTCTCATTGCATCTGAATCACATTCAGATCAATGTCCAACATTTGGACTAAGATCAAGTTACTTCTCTACTGAGAGGAGTCACTAAAATCCAGACCTGTTTCGTCACTCCCTCGAACTGGAAGCGTCATGGTTATACAATCGTTTATGATCACATCACCCTCAGGTATTCCCAAAACCTGCACATCCTGCATACTGGAAGACCAATGATCAACCTGAAGATGAAGATCTATTTTATACTGTCTTCTTCAGGGTTCGATCACCAAGTTTCTCAATCTTGGTCATTGAGATTTGGTATCGATCATATGCTTTCCCAAAGCATATATCATACCTTCAAATTCTTGTCATGCTTCCAAAGCACGACGACCATGCATGGAATTTGATTGGTCCCAATATCTCATGAGTGAGCTCATGTCTTCCGGTTCACAAGTGAACCTGTATGATCCCTTTGAGAGATTGTATTACTCATATGCCCTTATATGCACACCAACTCACCGGTATATAGACCTTGGTTAGGTCATCAACCTACTGGTCTGCCAAATGTACACACTCAGACATATAGTAACACATCTGTCTCCGGTCAGAGGATGTGTGCCTATGCTGTGACAGCATTCGACATAGGACTTAGGTTATCTCGATCTCGCTAAGTCAACCCATTGACCTAACTAATCTGACACCTCCGAATCACTATTCCCATGCAGAGGACCTGCATCAAGAGGTCGGTCAGATACCAACCTATGTGAGAAGGATTGCCATCTCCTACTCAGGCTGGAGATCATGTCTTAATGATCATTTGACAGTGCTTGATGAGTCCTCTATCTAACCCATTAGATATTCATCCAAGCACCAGCCTCTATGATTCATTTAATGAATCAACATCTATATGATCATCAAGATGGCCATGGTACATAACCCTAATTGTACAGAGGGACCTATTATGCAAGTTATTTATTCTTCATTTCAGATCAGGGAATGATATGTGCAATAACATTTATTGCATAATGGCTCGCCGTGGGCTCGCATGTCCAACAATCTCCCACTAGCCCAAAAAGCCATTAATGGGCTAATCATTTATACCCACTCTCATGTGACAATTATAGGCTATTTAGAAAATAGCTAGGTAAGCTGATCAGTCACTCTGTTCTCGCGAGACTACGCCAAGTCTTTTTACGGCACTTGCATATCCCCAGTAACAATGCTCGCATCTAATGCAAATGTTGCATCTAAAAAATATTATTATAACCAGCATGTAATTTCTATTATCCTTATTAGAATACCATTATCCCTGGAGATCTCTATCTTCTAAGGTATTCACAGTTAAGACCTTTTAGATCTCCATCTAAAAGTCTTAATTTCTTGAAGATAATACTTAGAGATCACTATCTCTAAAGCCTTATCATCTTTGAAGATATTTTTATTACTGTAATTAAGTGTTCTATCTCCATAGTAGGATTAGTATCAGTTTACCGCTCCCACTGCATGGCAGATATCTGGCTTTTGTACACATCTAGCATACTTTCAGCTTTTCGTAACTGATGCACAAAAGGGCAACCAGTTTTAGCATTCACTTCCTCAACTCTTTGAGGTGCTATCCCTTTAGATAGGTGATGAATACTCATTCATCACTCTTTATTCTTATATTTTAGCTACAAAAACCTTTGCAAATGCATGTAGATATGTGTAAATAGAAATAATTACCAAAAGCATGCATTGTGTAAAAACCTATAATTAGCATGTTTTTGTGCAAAAATAAAAGAATAAAGATTAAAAAGAAAAAGAGGGAAATATTTAGAATAAATATTGAGCAACCTAACCCAAGGGAGGGCTCAGCATGGGCCTGACCGCATAAAAGCCAAAGTAGAGGGAGATAGGGGCTCATGTATGTACATATTTATGTAAATAAATAAAAATATTTTCCTCACCAAAAATAGGCTTGTAAATATGTGTCTATATGTATAAGTATAAAAACAAAAGAAAAAGATAAAAATCAAAAAGAACAAAAACACCCCTTTCATCATGTATATGAACTACTCTTCTACATTTAATTCACCTTGTAAATAAATAAAATTAATTCCCAAATTTTTTGTAAATATTTTATGTTATATAGTGTAAATAAATAAAATAAAAACAATCAAAACAAAAACCAAATAAAAATAGCAAAATTAAAAACACAAAAATATATTGTACATATACCATGTAAATAAATGTATATATGTATTTATTTTACCTATGTATATAAATAATAAAAAAATAAAATATTCTTTTTTTCCTTATTCTACAATGAAAATAAATAAAATATAAAATAGGAATAAAATTGCATAAAAATAACAATTAAAAATCAAAAATTAAAATGCCTATATTGTACATATACCTATATATAGCTATATAGTGTAAATACTTATTTTTATTTCTAAAAATGAATTAAAAATCACTAAAAAATAGAAAAAATAAAATAAAAATATTTCATGTTTTGAGTTTTTGCTAAATCGGCCCCTAGTTACCCTAATTTTCACACCTAAGATCTTGCCACGTGGCCGATTCCTGTTGGCTCCTAGGGATGTTGACCGCCCGGTCAACTACCCCGCCCCAGGACCACTTCCCACGGTTCTTAGCGGGTAAGCCTTCTTCTCGGATTTTTAGCGCTTAAACCCGAATCACATTCACTCAAACCCCGGGTCCGCTTTGATCTTGACATACCCGAGACCCTCGCCGGAGCTTCATCCTTGGGATCCGCGCGCTTCCACGCCCTACCCGCATCGTTCTTCCCGGACTCTCCAGCATATATAGCCATTGCTCCGCCACCTCATTTCTCCATCTTTGGTCATTCGTATCCACCTCCTGTGAGCTCCAGCATACTCGCGAGAGTGACAGCTTGCGTCCGGCGCCGTCGAAGCGAGGAGTGGAGGTGTATCCACTGATCCAGCGAGCACAGCCGCCGTTGCTCCGCCACCAGCGTGAGCACCGAGCCTCGGAGGGAGACGCTCCTCGAGGCAATGACCAGGAGCTTCCCCAGCTCCTCCCCAGTCTCTTCGTCCACCCAGGTATCCATTTAGCTCCGCCTTTTCCTTTGATTTTCATTTACCCCCAAATCACTCCGCCGCCGTCCATCGTCGATTCCCATCGCTTCCGACCACCATTCGATCATCGGGCATCGCCATAGCCCTCGCCATCTTCCCGCGCACCTTCTCTGTATCCCCATCCAACCCAGCTCGCATAGGAGCTGGGATTCGAGCTCTACCGTCCCCACTTCGCCGGAGCTCATCCGCCGCGACCCACCTTCCATCGTCACCTCGCCTAACCGGGTCGACGCAGTTTGCCCTCGACCCACGAGTCTTCTGGATTGCTTTGCAGGTCGAACGAAGGCCATCTGAGGTCCTTCGTCATTCAGCCAGGAGGCCCAGCTCCGCCGACCTTGCCCGAGCTCCTCAGAGCTAGGCTGGATCATCGGAGCCCACCACCAGCTGCTGGACACCCTTGCAGAGCTTCTCTGACCTTCAGGCGCAGCAGAGGAGCCCCGGAGCGAAGCCACCGGGCCGGCGAACTTTGTCGGTCATCTGTTCTTCGAGGATCCTCCTCTACCGTTTGATTAGTCCTCCAACTCCAGACTTCATCGACACCGTCCATCTGGGGAGCAGCAGTCACCGCCCGATCATCAGGAGGACCGATTCCAGCCATCCGATGCACCAGGGTTAGCCATCTGCGCCCTACACCGTTCGATCGCCCACGTGGAGGAGCCCTAGCCATCGGATTCGCCCAAGGACACCAGTTGTGGAGCGGCCGATGTTCACCACCGTCAGATACGCCACGTGCCCTCCATCCAGCCGCTCCGCGTAATAAAGGGTAATTTACCCTTAGGCCCCCTTTCTTACTTTATTTCGCTTTAGTCCTGTAAATATTTAGTTTAGTTGTTTAGTTTTAGGGTTATTTGCATAGAGACCCCGGTACTTGCTTTTATTTGCTGAGATACCCCTGTATGTTTTGAGACACGTGCTTCGACACGTGATTTTCTGGGTATTTTACATGTCGTGCCCCTGTAGTTTTGGTTGTTATTAATTGAATGAAAATTTTTACTTATTTGCATTTATACCCCCGTGTGTGGTTTATTTCGACATGTGCGTGATATTTGTGGGTATTTTACAGATAAGCCCCTGGACTTTTGGTACCTGTTACCAATAAGTCCTTAGAACTTATTTTCATTGCATTTGGGTCCTTGAGTGCCCCAGGCACGCGCGTGGCGCGTGTTTTGCTGGGTTTATTGCACCAGACCCCCCAGGCTCGCGGGTATTTGCACTTTGGTCCTTGTGCACAGTGCCCTCTCTTTCTTTTTGATTAAAATAGAAAATCACCTCCAAATTCAACGAAAATTGGATACATGGCTCCTGCCATGGTGTAAAATTTTCGAGGACATTTTTGATTTCATTTGATATTTTTAAAAAATCAAAAACCTTTAATTTTTCCACTATCCAACTTTAAAAATCCCAAAAAAATATTAAATAGTGTCTAAAAATTACAAAAAATTGTCTACTGTCTATTTTGCTTAGCTTGATTTTCTAGCCAATTTTGGCTATTTTTCATTACTGAAAACCACTAAAAATTGAAAAAAACATAAAATCTTATAAAAATTCTAGTAAATAAACCAAAAACCCAAAAATAATAAAATAGATGCTTAAAATTTCCTTGTTTAATTCTCTTTACAGGAAAATTACCTCCCAGCTAATTTGGGGGCTTTAGATATTTTATCTAAGCCCTTTTAGCTCGGCTGGACAGTACCTACTGTTTTAGTTACTTTGTGATTTTTAGAAAATCAAATAAACATTAGAAAATTCTCAAAAATTCACCAAAAACACTAAAAAATATAAAACACATAAAAATATTTTTGTTTGAATTTTTGGTTGATTTTTAGTGCTTTAAATAAATTGTTGAAATGTGTGTTTCTTTGTTTTTCTTATTTTCTTAATTAGCTAAAAATCCAAAAAAATATAAAATTATTAAAAATCACCAAAAATATTTGCTCTTTTTATTTTATTTCTCTTTTTGACTACTTCGTAGGCCGAGAGGCCAACCCGTGCTCCTTGAGTTCGACCCTGGTCGCTATACCAGGTTAATCCAATAGCGAGACCGCTTTCGCGTTTTTGATCGTTTTTATCTATATTAGTGGCGTTTTTTTCTTGATTGTCCGCGCTTGATCGCTTGGATCACAACGACCTATTTAGTACCTTATACCCGAGTGCTCAGGCGTGACATCAGAATGGCGCCGTTGCCGGGGAGCACGGCTTAGTAGTTTTTATTTTATCTTCGTTTTTGTTTTCGCGGCTTTTCGCGGCTCTTTCAGAGCTCATGGCTTTTTCGCGGCTTTTGTTTATATTTTATTTTTGTTTTATTTTGTTTTATTTTCTTTTTCTTTTATTTTTGTTTTTGTTTTATTTTGAGTGTTTATTTTATTTTATATTTTTGCATATATACCCTCATTTTCTTTCATTTATTTTTCTTCTTATTACTTGATTATTTTTATTGGTATGACCACTTATTTCTTTTTCTTGCGAGGGCCCGAGGACCGAGGCGACCGATTTCGAGAAGCCGGTGCAACCGAGGAACTTGGAGGCGGCTCCCTTCTATACGGAGACCAGGAGAGAGCAAGAGAGAGAGTGGAGTGGGAGAGGATTAGATAGACTTTTTACTTTTATTTGATTATTATTATTGTAATAATACAGGGACTCAGACTGGACACTTTGGACTGTGATTAGACTTAGCAGGTCTGTTTCGCCGAGCACCGGTGTGCTCGGGGGACCCTTAGGACTTTTTCACGGCTTTTTACGCGGTTTTGTTTTCTTTTCATTTTTTCTGCCTTTTCGGTGTTTACGCGGTTTTCATCGAGCCCCTAGATTTAGGATTTTCTGCTGCTTGTGCCGTAATTAGTAGGGTCCCCACACTTAACTATTTGCCTGTTCCTATAGTACGCTAATTGGACTCACTAATAATCAATTAATAAAAATAATCGACTCATCTCCTTCGTAGCCTACGTGCCGCAGCTCACCCTGTAAAGCGCTTTCTCCTACCCCCGATTTGTCGGGCAGAGGAGGGGTGGGCCACGACCAGACTCTTTGTCTTGGAGGTCGGTGACCGATTAGACGGTTCTGCGTGTAGAAATTGCTCATCTAGGACTCGGTTTTTCCGCTGCATCATTTAGGGTAGTTTACTTTTCTGTCTTTAAATTCTACGCGGATCACTTGCATGTAGAGTACTGGAGGCAAGGTACGCATTTCTGACTCAGCATGCATCATTGATTTCATCGCGCATCGGCTTTTTCGTCTTCTCCCCCCTATTTTGGATTAAATAACCAGGAGAACCGAAAAATTCGTTAGGCGTTTGTTTTCTATTTGAAAAATATTAAAAAGAAAAATCATAAATTTGGGACTGGATAAGACTATTGACCCTAAAAGTCACTCACCCTAAAAATTTGTCTTGGGGAGAGCAACCCCCTCATTGGTTGGTTTGGATGCGCGAGAGAGTGACCCGCACCCTAGGTAGAGCCCTCCGGTGCTAGTCCCGATTGATTACCGACTCTTCCGTGCGGGCCAGTCGGTTGGGTTAGCATCGGGTATCCTAACAGGTCACGTAAGTGCTCTGATATCTTGTGTGTTCACCTAATAAAAATTGACAAGATAATTTGACCGAGCTTTTACGGTCTTCAGCTCGCGTTGTGTTGGTGAACCGGGGGTTTGCATTCTGATCATAGCTTCTCCAGATCTCATCCGCACTACTCGTCAGATCAAGATGATGGGTATACGCTCTCTTAGGCAGCCTCTGGCTGCACCGCTTTCGGGAACGTCTACCCATTCATCTAGGTTGGCCCGCGAGAGCCTAGACCAGTTCTTCGAGCCCGAGTACGATTCCGCCATGTTCCCCCTCGACTCCCTTTCTTTCGGTTCTGAGAGATATGAGCCAGAGGAGAGATTAGCAGATTTGACAGCACCTGAGTATGGCTCATTTGATTTTGCAGCAGACGTCATGGCCGGTAGTTCAGAGTACCGCTCCAGGACCGAGCACATTGTGATGGACCAGGGAGTGATCAACTCCACCCTGACCGCCTCGTTAGAGACCGTCCAGCAGCAGCTGAGGGATCAGGGAGCATTCATGATCGACATGAGGAGAGAGATGGAGCAGATGAGAGCATAGCGAGAGCAGAGGAGAGAGGGACCGAGGATCCCAGATGATGCAGATGCAGCAGCCGCCGCAGCCGCGGCCGGAGGACCACCGAGACCGATGCGGGAGTTACACAACCCCGGATCGACGCTGACGCACCACTGGGTAGTACTTCCAGCGATCGTGGGGGACTTCAAGTTCCCCCCGAACACTTTGCAGCTACTCCCCCGCTTCCACGGACTCGCGACAAAGGAGCCCCATCTCCACCTCCAGGAGTTCTTGATGATATGCAGCACTGTCCACGACCGTCAGGTGGACCAGGATACGATCAGGATGATCGCCTTCCCCTTCTCCATAGCAGATAGAGCAGCCACCTGGCTGAAGCATTTGGGGAAGTTTGTTTACACCTGGGAGCAGCTCCGCACCGAGTACTTGAACAAGTACTATCCACTCGGGCGGACGAATGCAGCGAGGGCCCTGATCAGCAACTTCTCCATGCTCCCCAACGAGCAATTCCATGAGGCATGGGAGAGGTTCCGAGAGCTCACAGACAGATGCCCGCACTACGACATCTCGAAGCCGAACCTTGTTCAGAGCTTCTTCAGCGGGTTGACACCAGAGCTCCAGGGACTGGTGAATGCTTCTTGCGGCGGGTCCTATTTCGCCAAGGACCACGACCAGGTCTGGGCCATCTACGAGGAGATGGCTGAGAATTATATGGTGATGTCCCAGACCCGGTTGTACACTCAGGGGAGACCTCAGCAGCAGCCAGGACCCATGCAGTACTAGAGGATAGCACGGGTTGACGTCGGTCCATCCAGTTCTTCCGCAGTTGCAGCAGCACAGGCAGAGTCGTCCGCTGCGGATATGGGCATCATCAGCGAGAAGTTGGACCGGATGGAGCTGATCGAGAAGAAGCAGTGCCAGAGCATCACGCAGATGGAGCAGATGGCACAGACTCTGAGCGACATGAAGACCCAGCTCATGTGTCTCCAGGAGGCACAGACGGCTTCACAACCCCGTCTTCAGTCGCGAGGCGACACCGGCGGCAGCAGCAGCTCGTCCCAGCGCTCCAGCACCTTTCAGCAGCCTAGACAGATTCACCTTGTACAGGCGGAGCCGTACCAGCAGCAGCAGCCTTCCTACCAGTCCCCACCATCTCCAGACTTGCAGATGGTGGTATACCAGTCGGATCAGCCTCTGGCAGTACTCCCGCCAGCCCCATACGATGCAGTGCCGTTGATGGATGTCAACGGGATTTGGTATGACCGCCCCCAGCCTGGGATCCGACGAGACCATCCCGGATTCAGGTGGGGGAGTGGAGGTACCCAGCCCCAGCAGTAGTCATCCGGTCAGGGAGGGCAGTATGGCCAACAGAGAGATCACCAGCCGCAGCAGCAGCCCCCAGCCCACCAGCCATATCAGCAGTCATCCTTCGTTCCTCGTCCCTACCAGCAGCAGGGACAGTCTTGGAGACGTGAGCAGCAGGCTCACCAGCCACACCAGCAGCAACATCCTACCTCCTACCCCTCTTACCAGCAACACCAGTTCCAGCAGCCTCAGCACCAGAGAGGCTACCCGTCGGGCTCCCATGAGAGCCCCGCCTTGGATGACATAGCCCGCCTCTTTACGGACCAGCATGCTACCTTCAGACGGGAGATGGACAAGTTCCGCCAGGAGATGCAGGACCTTGTGAGAGGGAAGGCCGCCATCCCTGCACAGATAGAGCCGAATCCGAACAGTCTGAAGCAGAAATCTGAGCAGGTAGTTTCCACTGAGCATGCCACTCCTAGTGATCCATTTGATGATATATCTTCGGATCTATTTGATGCTGATTTTGTTACACTTAGGAGCGGTAGAGCACCAGCAGGCGGCGCCTCATCTGAGCGACGACTCGAGGATCCACCCAGGGCGCCAGATGAGGAGGAGGAGAGCGGTACTGAGGCCGCACACGATGATGACAGTGGTACTGATGCCACCAAGGATGTTGATTCCACCGGCGATACTGAGGCCGCCGCTTCACTAGTTCGAGGAGGTGGTGCTGATGCCACCAGAGTAGCCGAGCCAGCCCGCGGTACTGAGGCCGCGAGACGTCCAGTAGCAGAGCCAGCCCGTGGTGGTACTGAGGCCACCGGTGTTTGTGTAGAGAGATCAGATGTTTTTCCTCATTCTCATGTATCTCAGAACACTGTTGTGAATAAAGGAAAAGGTTTAGTTTTTTCTGGTCCCACTGTGGTGCTTGATGTATGTGCAGATCCGGCCGTCGAGCCGTCTAGGCATTTTCCTAATCCTTCATCTGCAAAGGACCCTGTGATCCCCTTCCCTAGAGCCCTTCAGATGGGGAAGGGGAAGAAAAAAGAAAAGGACCCAAAAAAGAGAGAGCAGGAGGAGTTCAGCCAGAGCATGATCGACAGATTTCACATCCAGCTGACCCTTCAGGAGGCTTTGCAGCACATCCCCCTTCTTCAGCGATCTTTGAGAGACAGGACCACAGTAAGGAGGAGGAGGAGGAACCACACTTCAGAGATTCATGTGCTGACGATAGCCACATGCTTCGCGATCCAGAACCGTCTGCCGGCCAAGAGGCCAGATTCAGGGGCCCCGTATGTCAGATGTTAGATTAGTGAGCAGAGGTTCGACCGGACTTTATTGGATAGCGGATCGTCTATCAACCTCCTTCCGGCAGCCCTTCTCGACCGCTTCGAGTTGGGCACTCTTAGACAGAGCAGGATAGTCCTTCAGTTTGCTGATCGATCTGTCAAGAGGCCGAAGGGGTTGTTACGAGACGTTATCGTCACTATTCAGGGCCTGCAATTCCCCGTGGACTTCGTAGTGTTGGACATGGAGATCCCTGATTCAGTGGCCGATACCCCCATCATCCTCGGTCGTCCGTTCTTGGACACAGCCAAGGCAGTGACTGATCATGATAGCGGGAAGGTATACTTTCGCGTCGAGGGCAAAAGTGTACAAATAGAGACGGTCGAGGACTACAGAGCCAGAGAGAGAGCACGCTCAGAGGCTAGCACAGATTCAGAGCAGCTGACAGACGCCGAGCCAGACATCCACCAGGACTGTGATTTTGTGATCACAGATGATGAGGCAGCATGGGCAGATCCTGCAGCACAGGCCATCCTCTCATTTTCAGACACAACTGATGCCGAGATGATAGCAGAGGAGAGTCTGGAGAGCACATCCCTAGTCCCGGATACCACAGAGGCAGCAGAGCCGGTTCTTGACCGCGACACGGTTTTCAGTGATGGTGGTGCTGAGGCCACCTTGTGTTACGGTGGTACTGATTCCACCACGTTTGGTGCAGATCCCTCGGATTCAGAGTCTGATTGGGCAGATTGTGATGATCAGATGTCAGACTTGAGTCCACTTGAGCCTACAGATGAGGAGGAGGTAGAGGCAAAGCAGATCAGAGACAGCACAGTTGAGCAGCCTTCTCCAGACCCAGTTTGAGAGAGTTCGCTTTCTTTCTCCCAGGCAGATTTGGCAGACTTAGCAGCATTAACACATTTCCTTCCGCAACCAGATTTGCCAGCGCCCAGCTGTCCAGAGCTGAAGTCGCTCCCTACTTCGCTGAAGTATCAGTTCCTTGCGGGCGAGCCTGAGATGTACCCAGTCATCATCTCCGCCGATCTGACTGGAGAGCAACAATCCCGTTTGATGGGGGTTCTTGAAAAGAACCGCAAGGCAATTGGATGGAGCGTAGCAGATCTCCATGGGATTAGTCCATCAGTGTGCTCCCACCATATCTATCTCGAGGAGGGGGCGAAGCCGTCGTGTGAGTTCCAGCGGCGGCTGAACCCCAACCTGAGAGAGGTCGTGATGAAGGAAATATCAAAATGGTGGAGCGTAGATTTTATTTATCCCATTTCCGACTCCAAGTGGGTTAGCCCCTTGCATGTGGTGACCAAGAAGACGGGCATCATGACTGTGATCAGTGAGTCGGGAGAGGAGATTGCTACACGAGTACCCACCTCTTGGAGGGTCTGTGTTGACTACAGGAGACTCAACCAGGCCACCAAGAAGGACCATTTCCCCCTGCCTTTTATTGACCAGATCATTGAGAGACTGGCAGGGAAGAGCCATTATTGCTTCCTGGATGGGTACTCGGGCTACAACCAGGTGGCCATCGCTCCTGAGGATCAGGAGAAGACCACCTTTACCTGTCCCTTCGGTACATATGCCTTTCGACACATGATATTCGGGCTATGCAATGCCCCTACGACTTTTCAGAGGTGCATGCTGTCGATCTTCTCGGACATGGTAGGGGAGTGTTTGGAGGTCTTCATGGATGATTTCTCGGTCTACGGCGACGGATTCGACTCCTGTCTTGACTGCCTAGACCGAGTACTCCAGCGATGTATTGAGTTCCATTTGGTTCTATCTTGGGAGAAGAGTCACTTCATGGTGACTCAAGGGATGGTGCTTGGCCACATCATCTCCAACAGGGGCATGGAGGTTGATCTGGCCAAGGTTGATGTCATTAGAAAACTCGCACCGCCGTCCAATTTGAGGCAGCTACGGTCATTCCTGGGGCACGTTGGATTTTATAGGAGATTTATTCAGGATTTCAGCAGGATTGCCTGGCCGTTGACTGACCTCTTGACGAAAGACACCGAGTTCCTTGTCGATGACAAGTGTCTTTCGTCCTTCGCGACTCTCCAGCAGTGTGTTATTGAGGCTCCTGTCCTCCAGCCGCCTGATTGGTCTCTCCCATTTGAGATCATGACAGACGCCTCCGATTTTGCCGTAGGGGCAGTGCTGGGACAGAGGAGGGATGGAGTTCCATTTGCCATTCACTACGCTAGCCGTACATTGGATTCCGCCCAGCGGAATTACACGGTTACAGAGAAGGAGATGCTAGCCGTAGTGTTCGCCCTAGATAAGTTTCGATCTTATATCATTGGATCTAGAGTGACTTTGTACACAGATCACACCGCCATCAGGTACCTCATGGCAAAGAAGGATGCCAAGGCCAGACTTACTAGATGGATCCTTCTACTCCAGGAGTTCGACATTGAGATCAAGGATAAGCCTGGAGTCAAGAATGTGGTGGCGGATCATCTCTCCTGTTTAATGCAGCCTGAGGAGTCTGAGCAGATTGATCCCATTCGAGATACCTTCCCAGACGAGGCGATCCTTGCTATCGCCTCACTCCCATGGTATGCCGATATTGTGAACTTTCTCGTTGCTGGGAAAGTCCCACAAGATTGGCCCAGGCAGAGGCTTGAGACCTTCCTTGCGAAGGCCAAGTCCTACCATTGGGAGGATCCCATCCTTTACCACGAAGGAGGGGATAGTGTCTGGCGTCGGTGTATTCCTCAGGAGGAACACCATAGCGTCCTCACTTACTGCCACAAGCTTGAGGCAGGAGGACATCATTCTGGGAGGAGAACGACACAGAAAGTGCTCCAATCCAGCTTGTGGTGGCCTACCCTCTTCAAGGACTCAGATGAGTTCGTGAAGAGGTGTACTGACTGTCAGAGGATGGGCACTTGTGGACAACGTGATATGATGCCGATGCAGCCCATTCACTTCTGTGAGGTTTTTGACGCATGGGGCATCGATTTCATGGGTCCATTCCCTAAGAGTCAGGGATTTGAGTACATTCTGTTGGCCGTGGATTATGTTAGTCGTTGGGTTGAGGCTATCCCCGCCCGAGCCGCTGATGCGAGGACAGTTTGCAGTTTTTTGAGGAAGCACATCATCACGCGGTTCAGGGTTCCACGAGTTCTGATTTCTGATGGGGGATCTCATTTCATCAACGACCAGGTGAAGGCCCTTGCTAGCGAGTTCGGTATAGACCATCGTGTTGCTACACCTTATCATCCACAGACGAATGGTCTAGCCGAGGTGTCGAATAGGGAGATCAAGACGATATTGCAGAAAGTCGTCCGCCCTGACCGAAAGGATTGGTCACAGCTTTTGGACTCGGTCTTGTGGGCATATAGGACGTCTTTCAAGACACCATTGGGCACATCTCCCTTTCGCCTCGTTTATGGCAAGCCATGCCATTTACCTGTTGAGCTGAGGCACAAGTCACTTTGGGCAGTTACAGATATTCTTATGGATCCAGATGGTATGGGAGACCAGAGGAGGGCAGAGTTGGCAACCCTAGAGGAGCTTAGAGATACAGCATTCTCAAACAGCCTACATTATAAGGAGAAAGTGAAGGAGTGGCATGATTCTCATATCAGCCACAAGCATTTTGAGATTGGACAGAGAGTATGGCTGTTTGATGCGAGGCTACATTTGTTTCCAGGGAAGCTACAGAGCAAATGGAAGGGACCCTATTTGGTCAGAAAGGTACACGACAACGGTAGCATTGATATATCTGAGTTGTCTTCTGAGAGTACCTTTCGAGTGAATGGCCAGCGACTCAAACCATTTCTAGATCACGAGCCGCGGGTCGCTGATCTTGCCCCTATTCATTTTGCGTGAGATGTGGTCTTTGACTCACATCTAATACATCTCACGCCTGAGTTTCACTGATCTTCCGTCTTGTATAGATCCAGATGTCCATATCACTACATTCTTTAGTCCCACATCCCTTTCTTCATCTTGTGATTATGCTATACTTAGGGTGCACTTTACCCTAAGTATAGGGGGAATGTGAGACCGTTTGGGTATTTTTTTTGTCTCTGCCTACCCCTGTTTTGCTGCCTACACTTAGGGATATTTCACCCTAAGTATGGGGGGGTAGACCCTGTACATTCTCCACTCGGTTTTCCCTTAGTGTACAGCCTGCTATACTTAGGATTATTTAATCCTAAGTATAGGGGGAAGACCCGAGACCCTCTTGACTTTTCATTCATTCTTCTTTGTATATAGCCTTTCTTTTCACTTCCCTATACCTAGCACGAGTTATGTCTTCTTCATCGCTCTTGACTCTGAGGACATCGTTCGAGCTAAGTATAGGGGGGTGTGTATATATTTCATATATATGTTAGCCATAACTCGTACTTTGTATGAGTGTGTTAATAAATAAAATGGCTAAAAATCACAAAAATTAAAAAATTTTCATGAACATAAACATACTTTTATTTGCACATAAATAGCTAGTGTACAAATTATTTTTGTAAAAATGATTTCAAAAATCTTTTGTGTAAAGTTTGTGTAAATATTTTTTTTTGTATCAAAATTATGTATATAGTACAAAATTTTTCCAAAATGTTTTGAAAATCAAAAGTTTGCAAAAATCTTGTGTAAATGTGTGTAAATATCTTTTTGCAAAACTTGCACTTCATGCATCATCCATTCATGATTTCAAAACATTTTTCAAAAATTTTGCATGTTTGTAAAAAAATGTGTAAATAAGCATCTTTTGTACATATGTATATAGTTTTCCTGGATGATAGTTGACATTTAAACTAGCCTGGAATCAAATTGAGAAATGGAGCTTGATTAAGATCTTAATCCACCTAATTTCTAAGAGGAACCTTATAGGGCTTAGGTTTAAGGCTTTTCAGGTCCATGGTGACTTAATTCTTTGAGTCCACTAGGCTATGATCACATGTCATCTCAATGAGCCTAAGTAGAGTACTTAACAACAACACATGACTCATATAGATTATGGCTTTACTTGGACACCAGCACTATGCACCGAGCTCTCCACGGATGAAGTGGTGAGGAGGCAGTCTTCCTTGACTTGGGGTAGCATATGAGGGTAGTACTTCTAGGCGGAACCTCTCTTCTTCTTTTAGTGAAGGAAGTGCGTCTCAACTTGGTCTGGTTGCCATGAGGTCTAACGAAGGGAGTTGTGGGTTGCAATAAAGCTTCAAAAGAGGGATAGTCTACTGGCTCAAGAGGAAAAACTCCTTGTATATATGCTGCACATGTATATGTTGTACAGATGCACTTGAAAAAAATGTGCAAAAAGAAAAGAACTCCAAAAAAGTGGTGGGTCTGATAGAAAATGATAATCCCACCGGAGTATGTATATAGAGTGCAATAAGCAAAGCTTGAGTATCATGATCCACCTGATGTAGCTTGCAGCAGGGAGACTTGGCTACACTGGTCAAGCTCCCAAGCGTACATGGCTACACTGGCCTTGACCCATTCTCTTCTTTCTCTCTTCTTGAGTCGGTTGAACTTGAACTTAGAAGGGAATACCCCGCTCCTCGAGGAAAGAGTGGCCAGATTGAGGTCATAGAGTTACCTTGTTGGGGAGGGTTGTCAAGTTGCCATTTCTGAGGTGGAGAGCTTAGACCTCACATTCACAGGACAAGAAAAGATTCATGGTCTTCAGGGTTTGTGATTGATGACTTGTTCTGATCTGGAGCATTGAGGAGTCTTGGTTATAGATTAGTGGAACTTAGAGGCTGTTGAGTTTTAGACTTAAGTCCAAATAAGGTTCCGACACATTAATAATCCAAAGATCTGATCGAGCTCCATACCCCAATTTAATGAAGGCAAGTTTAATAATCAGCCTTGATCCATGTACATCCTCTTTTTCTTTTTCTTTCTTTCTTTTTCACTTCTTTTTCAAATAAGTGTTTGCTAAGGGACTAGCAAAGTTAAGTATAGGGGGGTGATGAATACTCATTCATCACTCTTTATTCTTATATTTTAGCTACAAAAACCTTTGCAAATGCATGTAGATATGTGTAAATAGAAATAATTACCAAAAGCATGCATTGTGTAAAAACCTATAATTAGCATGTTTTTGTGCAAAAATAAAAGAATAAAGATTAAAAAGAAAAAGAGGGAAATATTTAGAATAAATATTGAGCAACCTAACCCAAGGGAGGGCTCAGCATGGGCCTGACCGCATAAAAGCCAAAGTAGAGGGAGATAGGGGCTCACGTATGTACATATTTATGTAAATAAATAAAAATATTTTCCTCATCGAAAATAGGCTTGTAAATATGTGTCTATATGTATAAGTATAAAAACAAAAGAAAAAGATAAAAATCAAAAATAACAAAAACACCCCTTTCATCATGTATATGAACTACTCTTCTACATTTAATTCACCTTGTAAATAAATAAAATTAATTCCCAAATTTTTTGTAAATATTTTATGTTATATAGTGTAAATAAATAAAATAAAAACAATCAAAACAAAAACCAAATAAAAATAGCAAAATTAAAAACACAAAAATATATTGTACATATACCATGTAAATAAATGTATATATGTATTTATTTTACCTATGTATATAAATAATAAAAATAAAATAAAAATATCTTTTTATTCCTTATTCTACAATGAAAATAAATAAAATATAAAATAGGAATAAAATTGCATAAAAGTAACAATTAAAAATCAAAAATTAAAAAGCCTATATTGTACATATACCTATATATAGCTATATAGTGTAAATACTTATTTTTATTTCTAAAAATTAATTAAAAATCACTAAAAAATAGGAAAAAATAAAATAAAAATATTTCATGTTTTGAGTTTTTGCTAAATCGGCCCCTAGTTACCCTAATTTTCACACCTAAGATCTTGCCACGTGACCCATTCCTGTTGGCTCCTGGGGATGTTGACCGCCCGGTCAACTACCCCCCCAGGACCACTTCCCACGGTTCTTAGCGGGTAAGCCTTCTTCTCGGATTTTTAGCGCTTAAACCCGAATCACATTCACTCAAACCCTGGGTCCGCTTTGATCTTGACATACCCGAGACCCTCGCCGGAGCTTCATCCTTGGGATCCGCGCGCTTCCACTCCCTACCCGCATCGTTCTTCCCGGACTCTCCAGCATATATAGCCGTTGCTCCGCCACCTCATTTCTCCATCTTTGGTCATTCGTATCCACCTCCTGTGAGCTCCAGCGCACTCGCGAGAGTGACAGCTTGCATCCGGCGTCGTCGAAGCGAGGAGTGGAGGCATATCCACTGATCCGGCGAGCACAGCCGCCGTTGCTCCGCCACCAGCGTGAGCACCGAGCCTCGGAGGGAGACGCTCCTCAAGGCAACGACCAGGAGCTTCCCCAGCTCCTCCCCAGTCTCTTCGTCCACCTAGGTATCCATTTAGCTCCGCCTTTTCCTTTGATTTTCATTTACCCCCAAATCACTCCGCCGTCGTCCATCGTCGATTCCCATCGCTTCCGACCACCATTCGATCATCAGGCATCGCCATAGCCCTCGCCATCTTCCCGCGCACCTTCTCCATATCCCCATCCAACCCAGCTCGCACAGGAGCTGGGATTCGAGCTCTACCGTCCCCACTTCGCCGGAGCTCATCCGCCGCGACCCACCTTCCATCGTCACCTCGTCTAACCGGGTCGAGGCAGTTTGCCCTTGACCCACGAGTCTTCTGGATTGCTTTGCAGGTCGAACGAAGGCCATCTGAGGTCCTTCGTCATTCAGCCAGGAGGCCCAGCTCCGCCGACCTTGCCCGAGCTCCTCAGAGCTCGGCTGGATCATCGGAGCCCACCACCAGCTGCTGGACACCCTTGCGGAGCTTCTCCGACCTTCAGGCGCAGCAACGGAGCCCCGGAGCGAAGCCACCGGGCCGGCGAACTTCGCCGGTCATCTGTTCTTCGAGGATCCTCCTCCACCGTTCGATTAGTCCTCCAGCTCCAGACTTCATCGACACCGTCCATCTGGGGAGCAGCAGTCACCGCCCGATCATCAGGAGGACCGATTCCAGCCATCCGATGCGCCAGGGTTAGCCATCTGCGCCCTACACCGTTCGATCGCCCACGTGGAGGAGCCCTAGCCATCGGATTCGCCCAAGGACACTAGCTGTGGAGCGGCTGATGTTCACCACCGTCGGATACGCCACGTGCCCTCCATCCAGCCGCTCCGCGTAATAAAGGGTAATTTACCCTTAGGCCCCCTTTCTTACTTTATTTCGCTTTAGTCCTGTAAATATTTAGTTTAGTTGTTTAGTTTTAGGGTTATTTGCATAGAGACCCTGGTACTTGCTTTTATTTGCTGAGATACCCCTGTTTGTGATGAGACACGTGCTTCGACACGTGATTTTCTGGGTATTTTACATGTCGTGCCCCTGTAGTTCTGGTTGTTATTAATTGAATGAAAGTTTTTACTTATTTGCATTTATACCCCCGTGCGTGGTTTATTTCGACATGTGCGTGATATTTGTGGGTATTTTACAGATAAGCCCCTGGACTTTTGGTACTGTTACCAATAAGTCCTTGGAACTTATTTTCATTGCATTTGGGTCCCTGAGTGCCCCAGGCACGCGCGTGGCGCGTGTTTTGCTGGGTTAATTGCACCAGACCCCCCAGGCTCGCGGGTATTTGCACTTTGGTCCTTGTGCACAATGCCCTCTCTTTCTTTTTTGATTAAAATAGCAAATCACCTCCAAATCCAACGAAAATTGGACACATGGCTCCTGCCATGGTGTAAAATTTTCGAGGATTTTTGAGGACATTTTTGATTTCATTTGATATTTTTAAAAAATAAAAAACCTTTAATTTTACCACTATCTAACTTTAAAAATCCCAAAAAATATTAAATAGTGTCTAAAAATTACAAAAAAATTGTCTACTGTCTATTTTGCGTAGCTTGATTTTCTAGCCAATTTTGGCTATTTTTCATTACTGAAAACCACTAAAAATTGAAAAACACATAAAATCTTATAAAAATTCTAGTAAATAAACCAAAAACCCAAAAATAATAAAATAGGTGCCTAAAATTTTCTTGTTTAATTCTCTTTGCAGGAAAATTACCTCCCAGCTAATTTGGGGGCTTTAGATATTTTATCTAAGCCCTTTTAGCTCGGCTGGACAATACCTACTGTTTTAGTTACTTTGTGATTTTTAGAAAATTAAATAAACATTAGAAAATTCACAAAAATTCACCAAAAACACTAAAAAATATAAAACACATAAAAATATTTTTGTTTGAATTTTTGGTTGATTTTTAGTACTTTAAATAAATTGTTGAAGTGTGTGTTTCTTTGTTTTTCTTATTTTCTTAATTAGCTAAAAATCCAAAAAAATATAAAATAATTAAAAATCACCAAAAATATTTGCTCTTTTTATTTTATTTCTCCTTTTGACTACTTCGTAGGCCGAGAGGCCAACCCGTGCTCCTTGAGTTCGACCCTGGTCGCTATACCAGGTTAATCCAATAACGAGACCGCTTTCGCGTTTTTGATCGATTTTATCTATATTAGTGGTCTTTTTATTCTTGATTGTCCACGCTTGATCGTTGGGTCACAACGACCTATTTAGTACCTTATACCCGAGTGCTCAGGCGTGACATCAATAGGTCAGTACCAAATCTTAAAGGTAAGAAAGCCTTTCTTGAAATTTCCATAAAATGGAACATGTCCAAGGTGTACTACAAATGTGACAGTCCCAATACCCTCTTTTCTTTGCTTCTGAACACCTTCAGAACTAAGATCTAAGAGGCATCTTTGAGATCATATCTCAAGGTATGGAATAACCAGATCATAAAACACTTATTATCATCCTTATATCATTCCAAATGATTAGGATATTATCTACATTTAGCACGATGAACACAATGGCACTCCCACTAAGCTTCACATGGTTCACCAAGATTCTATTTGAAATTATAACAATTATAATTTCATCAAATCTTATGTTTCAATGACAATAAGCTTATTTGAGTCCAAAGATGGAGTTCTTTAGCTAGCACATCTTGCATTCCTCAACCATGAAGCCCTGGGGCTACTTCATGCGAATATCCTCAAAGAGGTATTCATAGAGGAATATAATCTTGACTCACATCTTGAAGATGCCATAGTCAAATTGTGTAGCTAGGGTTAGCAATATTCTGATGGGTTTAAGCATGATCACTGAAAAGCAAGCCACATCGCAATCGATGTCTTCTCTTCGGTGTGTAGCTCATGGCTACGAACCGTGCTTTGAAGGTCTCTACCTTCTCATCAGGTTCCCTCTTTCTATTGAAGATCCATTTACACCTTAATGGGTCTAACCCTTATAGGTGGATCCTCGAGGGTCCATATACAACACTTGTATATGAAGTCTACCTCAGACCTTTATTGCTAATATCCATCTTTCCATGTCATGATCCTCAGGAGCTTTATCACATGAAGTCCGATCATTGTCAGACTTAACTGATACATGGAATACATCTTCAAACTCATTTGAAGAAGTATTAGTGTTTCATCTTTAATTGTCCCTTTTAGTTTCCGATTTCTGGAGCCTCATTATCTTCTCAAGATTAAATGAGTTCCTTTACTTCATTTTCATCTTGATTCTCAAGAGAGTCATCCTATAAGAATCATATTCTCAAAGATGAGATATTTTAAGAATCTCAAGGTCGTAAAGTAGGTATCCAATACCATCCTTTATTTTCCTAATGAAGTAGCACTCTCAAGTGCTAGATTCCAGCTTACATGCATGGAACCTTATTAAGGATATATATATTGTAGTCTCTACTACACATATATACCTAGAAACTAAGGGATAATTATGCTAAAATTCATCATTGATCAAATCATGTCACACATGATCTAATTGTATCTTCCTACAACTCCATTGAGTTTAGGTGTGTCAGGAGGATTGAGATAGAAATGATATTCATATCTCCATAAGATATTCTTTGAATTCATCTAATAGGTACTTGCTACCTTGGTTAGATCAAATTTTTTAATCTTCTTTCAAACTTTGGTTCTAAACCAAAATTACGAAATCTTTGAACATTTCAAAGGTTTCTCATGTGAAGAGAAGAAATCTCATATATCATACATAATCATCAATAGATATCACATATCCATAATGTTTACTACGATATAGATGACTCACAAACATCAATATGTATGAGATCTCGAATACCTTGACATCTTACACCTTTCCCAAAAGAAGGGTGTATTGGACATTTTACTTTGAATACAATATTCATAAGTATGTAAGATTTGAAATTTTAGACATTCTAAAGTTTCATCTCTTACTTGTCTATTGATCAAATCAACAGGCATATGTCCAAAACTTGATGCTAAATCATTGCCAAATGATCTGTATCCTCCTATTGATCTTATAAGGTTTAACTTTCAGTATTAGAAATCTCAATGAACCATTCATTAAATTTCTAATTTAGTAGAGTCCACCAGATGCTAGATTATTATCTGAAATATATCCATCATAACTCTTTATGATAGGTTTATTCCAGAATTCATGTTTATTTCCAATATTTAGAAACAAACAATGAGCGTATTCTAATATCTAGGTCATAGAGACATTCTCTAAGACTAAGGCTCTCCCACTGAAATTAAGAAGTCTATCAATCCAACAGAGATTGTTGCAATAATTGCATCAATATCCATGTGGATAACTTTAAACCTTAAGATCAAAATTTTCCAGTCTTTTAAAACATGTGCAACACATTGCAAGTGTTGTTAGAAGATTGAGATACAATCATTAGACTTTATCTTATCAAATAAGCAAGTCAATTTCAATGATCAAATGTAGATATAGATTATTATGATGCATTATCTGAGTCCTTCTCTAAGGATTCTAGACAGACTTGATAGTCATACTATCAACACATCAAGTTATTGCAGTATAGGCATTCATCCAACTCTTTGGATATCATATGGAAGTCACAGAAGTACAATCAACTCTTTGACTTTCCTTCTCACATGGGTCCGACCCACGCTTCCAGTGTGCTCTCTTCATCTATAAACAACCATTGTTCAAGACTAAGGATCTCTTATGTTAAATTCAAAAGAATTCAATGTAAGAGCATTTCAACATTTATACATGCTTCCTTAAATTCATACAATGTGAATATTATGAAGCTTCATGAATGACTAGAGTATAGACAGTAGAATGATGACACTCATCATGTCTACATCCATCTAGACTCCTAAAACATTGGTTCAGGTAGGTATTCAAATATTTTGATTACATCATCTCTTTCGAGCCACCATTCTGCATAATGCAGAGAACCATGTCATTCATGATTAAATGTCTAGAGCACATATGTATGCCAGAACATCTTCTTAAACTTTATAAGGATTATTTGACAATTATGATCATCATCGACATGTAACTTCCAAAGTACACTCGATGAAAGATCAAGACTATAGAGACGTACAAACCCTTAGATGATGTCTTATTGTCTTATTTAATTGTCATTCCTCATTATGTTGAGGAAACTTGCACATTGCAACCACATACATTATGTGTCCAATTGCAAGTACAATATCTGGATCATGAGTCCAATCCATGATATTTTACTGGTTATTATTGAGTATAACATTGAGTGGGTTTTATGAAGGATTATCTGAAATAAGAAATATGCATAAGGGTATATATATTATATATACATATTTTACTTTGATTTAGGAATTTTAAATCAAATTTGTCTTTCTATGTCTACTCTGAAAGATTATTGCCTAATCGTCTTTCAAAGTAAGAGATATACTTACCGCTATATCTCAAGCAAGATCTGGGATCTCCTCTCTATCTTTATCACATCCCAATAATATGAGAACCTGTGACTCAAATAAAGAGAAGCAGGAACACATTCCGCTTTGCAAGTCCAACTTGCATTTCCCAATTCGGTCTTTAACACCCGGGCTCACCTCCTCTAAGATGATGTTGATCCGTTGCTAATTGAACCAACCGTCAACAGGCTTAAAACTCACTATACACAATCCAATATCGCCCCAATAATATGAGAACCTGATATTGGGGTCACTACGTATATGGCCTTACTCTTTCGAGAAGCAAAGAACCCGATCCAAATAATTGTATATAGGATCTGTCACTTCGGACAGGCGTCTCCTATATACAACTTTTGGCGACGAAATTCTTTGCCTTGACGGGAGACCATGGATGTCATTTATGTGATCCTCCACCTCTTATTCAAATTGAAATAATTAATTATCGTGAATCATGGTTACATAATTAATTCTTCCAAGGGAAATACTCATCTATTCTTAATAGAGTGTTTCATAGGATATAATTAATTTAATCACATTAAATCAATCATCAATCCTATTATTAATCAACAAACTTTGAATTTTACTTGAATAGTAGGTATAATCTCAAAGTACGTATTATTTCGAATTTTAATAATTAGAAATACACTTTGATTTCTCCGGCATTATCCAATCCCTACCCGCTGTCATGGCCAGTACCGACGAGAGTGGGACGGACCACATACGTTGCAACCCGCTACCACAACGATCTCCGACTAGACACCATATCCACCTCAGGAAAGGATAATGCCAGATAGATCATCATGTACTTTGAGGTGCTCATCGGTCTTTCAACCGAAATTATACCATATAATATACATCAAAACATTTTTGATTATATTATAAGGAGATTTGCTAAACAAATCCCCAATCCTATTCAATCAAGAGGTTTTTGCATGTAAAAGTTGCCCTACAACTATTGTAGGATGACCTAGGGTTTTTCATGAAAACAATGTTTGTTGATGATTAACCAGTGATCAAGATCAACTATCTTATCATTATGGTTTAGTGGGATGTCATTCAAGGAATTGATTATCATCTTTAAATATTTCACAAATATTTATCAGTAACCAATTTCAGAAAATTAACAATTAGTTTTCATCAATATTTATTTGAATGACTATTACAAGGTTCATGATAAAAAAATGTCAATTTCCAGCAGTGACCCCTTATCACTAAAATTAACTTATCTTGATCAATTTAAATCTAAAATTCGTAAAATTAGTGCCCTAAGATTGCCAACTTGATTTAAAACAGAACCTAAGTGATATTTCATGCATTTTGAGGCGTAACAAAACCGCAATTAACAAATTAATCACGTTCTGTTCTGCAGTTCCCGCAACTGTGAATACATGCATATTCAAACGGCCATATCTTGAGCAAATTAAATCCAAATTTAGTAAACTCAAGTCCTATGGTTTCCTTGTTTAATGGGGAACAAAATTCAATTGAATATTTTGTGTTTAAACAATTTAAACAGTGCCGAAAAAATCAATTAGACAGAGTTGCGAAAAATCAAATGCGCCAAAATTTTTCGCGACCATTTCAAACCCAAGTCGTCCAAGGTTCATGGATCATATCCAAGACCTTTTTCGACCTAAGGCTCTGATACCACTTGAAGGATATTGAGAATCCTCAAGCGCATCACGGAAGCATGACGGTCGCATCGAATACGATCGGGGCGACTAGTCAAACTAGTCGTAAGGTGCAACGGAATTTTAAAAAATTTAAATCAAATGATGAAATTACATGATCACGAGAACACTTCTTGGATCGTTTCATCAAACCACAAAGTATAAGGAATACCTTTGAAGCGTGGTTGTGATCGTGAGATCCCAAACAAGAGATCCTCCTGTCTCAAGTCCGATCCACGAAGAACGCACTTGCGGGCACGATGATGAGTCGCGTTCCTCCCACAATCCTCGATGAAGATTCAAGCAATAGATCTCCTGATTTCGTAAAGCGAAATCCGTCGTCTTCCTCTATAGCGAGTAGCCACGAAGAAGAAGGATATCCTCGAGTTGTCGAAGGCGAAGGCGAGGACTTCTCTCCTTTCTAACCAATGGTGGTCGGCCACCCTTTGGAGAGAGAGAGAGCACGAGAATGAGAGGGAGAGAGAGAAGTAGAGTAGGCGTCTACTTGGTGTAGCTTTCAAGGGCTAAGGCTTCCCTCTTTATATATTAGTTTGGGATCCAATGGATCTCAATCCATGGCTCTCATGGATCCAACGGACATTGTAATCCAAGAGCCATCCAACGGCTATGATTGTTGTTGGTTAAAAAACAACATTAATTTATATTAAATTAAATATATGTTGAATTATTATCAACACTATTTAATTAACATAAATCAATTTATCAAGAGATAATAAGATAACAAATAAGAGGAGACAACAACCCTCCTAAAATCAAGGAGGCGTCACCTATGACTAAGTCATAGGTGACGCCACCTATGATTATTGGTGGTTTTGTCTCCTTTTATTTATATTATTATTTCTTAATTATTTGCAATAATTATTATTGCAATAATATCCACCAAATTAATTCCAAATTAATTTGTGAATATTTCAATCATGCCATTGAACAATATGTGAATCATATTCACATCCCAAACTAATTCGTAAATTACATTTCCAAGTAATTAACTAATGTGGATCCAATCCACATTAATAATTAACAAATGTTATTTACTATATTTCTCTCTCTCTGATATATTATAAGTCTCATTTATAATATACACAGATATTCTGGATATCACTATCCACGATCTGCTTATCCTTGATAATTAAATCCCATTTAATTATCTTGGACAATCATTCTCTCAACATGAATCTTATTCATATTGTACTTGATAATCAAATCTCATTTAATGCCTTCTTGCTTGGATATTAAATTCATCACAGGAATTATTCTTGAACTCCTTCAAGAATAATGTGCCTTCTCCGCAGATACTTGGAGATAAGGACAGGGTGATTGTATTGTTCCACGTATAGTGACTTGGATGTTGAGATTTCATCTCAAATCCAGATCTAACGGACCTCTCATAGATGCTTGATTAAATGAAGTCCGTATACTTAATCTTCTCATTGCATCTGAATCACATTCAGATCAATGTCCAACATTTGGACTAAGATCAAGTTACTTCTCTACTGAGAGGAGTCACTAAAATCCAGACCTGTTTCATCACTCCCTCGAACTGGAAGCGTCATGGTTATACAATCGTTTATGATCACATCACCCTCAGGTATTCCCAATACCTGCACATCCTGCATACTGGAAGATCAATGGTCAACCTGAAGATGAAGATCTATTTTATACTGTCTTCTTCAGGGTTCGATCACCAAGTTTCTCAATCTTGGTCATTGGGATTTGGTATCGATCATATGCTTTCCCAAAGCATATATCATACCTTCAAATTCTTGTCATGCTTCCAAAGCACGACGACCATGCATGAAATTTGATTGGTCCCAATACCTCATGAGTGAGCTCATGTCTTCCGGTTCACAAGTGAACCTCTATGATCCCTTTGAGAGATTGTATTACTCATATGCCCTTATATGCACACCAGCTCACCGGTATATAGACCTTGGTTAGGTCATCAACCTACTGGTTTGCCAAATGTACACACTCATACATATATTAACACATCTGTCTCCGGTCAGAGGATGTGTGCCTATGCTGTGACAGCATTCAACATAGGACTTAGGTTTTCTCGATTTCGCTAAGTCAACCCATTGACCTAACTAATCTGACACCTCCGAATCACTATTCCCATGCAGAGGACCTGCATCAAGAGGTCGGTCAGATATCAACCTATGTGAGAAAGGATTTCCATCTCCTACTCAGGCTGGAGATCATCTCTTAATAATCATTTGACGGTACTTGATGAGTCCTCTATCTAACCCATTAGATATTCATCCAAGCACCAACCTCTATGCTATAACGCGATATATATTCTATATCAAAGTGAAATATCCGAATATATCAAAAGAAAAGATTTGCATAATAGGTCCCTCTGTACAATTAGGGTTATGTACCATGGCCATCTTTATGATCATATAGCTTATTCTTCATTTCAGATCAGGGAATGATATGTGCAATAACATTTATTGCATAATGGCTCGCTGTGGGCTCTCATGTCCAACAGTGTTCTCTCTCTGTTTTCACATGTTACCAGAGCAATGGTCCTAGGCTAGTGTTTTGACCTAGATCCTGCTCCTACCGCCAGGCTCTCGTCACCCCTTCACGAAGAAGCCCTTGCATGGGCCCTCTTCAAGCATCCAAGCCTCACGCAAGGGGACTCGACCCCGTCGAAGGTCTAGAGGTGCTCTAGAACCTCCGCTAAGAGGTCATGCTTCTCCGCCCGTAAACCCTTGCCATGGAGCCCTATCCCTCAGCCAAAAGGGTTTTCGACCATCTGTTAGGAGGTTGCTACTCCGCTAACAACATTAAAACCCTCTGCAAGGAGGTCCTACACCTCAGCCCCAGCACCGGTGGAGCCCTAGCCCTCCACCAAAGGATCCCAGACCCTTTGATGGTAGCCTTAGAATCTCCGCATGATGGTCTTGCTCCTCCGCAAAAGGCTCCTAGGACCTCTAACACGAGGTTGCTCCTTTGTTTGGAGCTCTTGCTCCTCTGCCAAGGCAGTGCCAAGTCTTTGACACCTCCGCCAAGAGGCTTCCACCCTCCTCTTGAGGGTTTTCGGCCTCTTCAAGGCATCTATGGTGGCTTAGCCCTTCCTCTAGGGCTCCTGGACATTCGGTAAAACTTCAACGGCTCTTGATAGGGAAATTAGTGGTATCCCAGCCACATTCTACTACTGTAGAGACCCAACAATGGTCTAAAATGGTGATTGAGGTCACCTCTATGCTTGATTAAGACAATTGTTATTTTCTAGGTCACTTATTATTGACCTGTGCGATTACTAAGACATCCACTGAGACAAGCCAAATACTTGAATTTTGATGTGATGGTACATGGCACTCCTATCAAAATAAAAGGTTCCAAGAACAATTTATTGTGGTTTTGATCCTTCAAAGTGTTCATTAGTGGTCAACACAAGAACTATGTTCTTACATTGGATTCACTTAAGGAGAAAAATAAAGGATATGATATCTGGTACGTTGACAACTGTCAGAGTATTACTTAGATGACCAATAATGTCGATCAAAATATTATAGTGAATCTCCTCTTCAAGTAATCTACAAAGGAAGTGTGGGAGAATATTGAGCATACATACTCCCAAAATACAACAAAGTCCTGGCTCTCAGATATCTACATGTGGATCTGGTCTGTTACTCAAGGAGATTTGAGTCTTATCGAGTACTACATGCTTCTCATGAGTCTGTTTGAACAACTCCTCATTTTTTAGCCAACATGTTGCGATCAGGTGGGAGAGAATGCTGAACCGAAGGCATATCAATTTCTTTACGAAGTACATCCACAATACAAACATGTGAAGGACCAGTTTTCTGACGGCTGATATACTACCTACCATTGAGACAATCTTTGATAGTCTGCAGGAACTTGAGTCACCAACTGAGCATACTTCCACTATTCCATCTACGGAGACTACATCCCACTATGCATCATTAGGGAACAGAGGATGACAGAGTTACCAGGGAGGATGAGGTCATAACTTTGGTCACGATCGTGGTCACAAGTCTGTATGCGACTGTGAATTTGGTCGTAGACGTAGACATGACCCTACTACTACACATTATCTAGTGCGCATTCACCGTGGACGCTAGAATCATCCATCTGAATTTTGCTAGGAAGAAGTTTGGCATACAACCATATGCCAATAGTTCCTATGATATAGATTCATATGAGGCATCCTATGATACCATTGAAGTCATGCCCGATCAATCCTCTAGTGATGCACATGAACCCTTTACAACTTTTGAATATGTTGGTTTAAGGAAGCTGCTGCATAACGCCTCTTCTAGTGACGGTACTACTTCTACTCCCACTTCTAGTTTCGCTACTACCTCATGTACAATAGCCAACTCTATCTCTGCCTCCAACCCTGCTTGGATTATTGATTCAAGACCATCTACACATCTGGAATGAGAAGGTAGTATGCTTACCTTCTTGCAGTCGTCTTCCTCTGTGAAGACTGTTTGGCTTGCTAATGGAGCTCATTCACTTGTTAGAGCCATTGGCATTGCTGAGTTTTCCTCAATATTACGACTGACTGGAGTTCATTGTGCTCCTGTTTTCATGCTCAATCTACCATATGTTTAGAAGCTATAACTGAGCTACACTGTAGGGTTATTTTTTAAGAAATATGTTGCTATTTACATGACCTCTGAATGATGCAGATTTTTGGTGGGGGACATGAAAACAATTTTTATTAACATGACAACCCATCTGATTCTAGTTTTGTTAGCGTTACATCTATCTCTGACAGTCCTCTTCTCTAGTACTGTCATCTTGGTCACCCCTCAACCAAGACCATCTCCATGATGTTCCCTGAACTGTCTACGCTCAAGGCTTTTGATTGCGAGGCGTGCCAGCTCAAGAAACATCATGAAGCATCATTTCCTGCATGTGTTGAGCCTCGTCGTGAAGTATTATTTTCTCTAGTCCATTATTCCATATGGGGACCCTGTCCGGTCTAACCTTTGAGTGGACATAAGTATTTTATTATTATTTTTGATGATTATAATCGATCTACTTGGTTTTATTTGATAAAGGTATGTTCATAGATTAATAATATTGTTAAGAATTTCTTTCATTATATAAAAAATATTTTCTCCATTGGTGTTTAGATATTTCATTCTAATAATGCTTTGGAATTCACTAACATGATTTGACAACCTTCTTTTCTTTACATGATACCATCCGTTAAACCTCACGTGCGTGTACCTCTAAGTAAAATGGGGCAGCAAAAAGGAAACTAAGGAATATTTTGAACATTGCACGCTCCCTTGTCACTCAGATGAAAGTTCTTCAAAACATACTAGGGAGATGTTATGCTTACTACCATCCATATTATCAACACGGTCCCCTCTACAACTCTAAATGGATCTACCCCTTTTGCATTACTATATCAAAATGAGTCACCCTTTCCACTACCTCTTTGAATTTTATGATGTATAACATTTGTTTAGAATTTTCACACTTCTGTCAAATTGTCTCATCATACGATTAAATGTGTTTTTCTTGGCTATTAATGTATACAGGAATGGTACATGTGCTATTATCCTTCTAGGCATCGATATTATACGTCTACAGATGTAACCTTTTTCAAGCAAACTAGCTTCTTTACTCAGTCTATGACATATACTCCGTTGTACCTTCCTCCTTTACCAATTGTGTATAAGCACTAGCATACTTCTACATCACCCCTTGTTCCATTACCCATTTCTTTGTTGTAGGTTGATATGCCATCTTCAAGTACCCCATCACTACTGTCCTAGATTATCCTCAGGAGATTCCCATCGCTCTGCCCAGAAGTAAGAAGCAATGTACTTTTCATCCCATATCTCATCTCGCTTCTATTGCTAGCTTATCATGCACTGATAGAAGATATGCATATGCTCTCATGACTCTTTATGTTGCAGAGACCATCTCAGTGCCTTGTCGGATTATGGTTGGTAAAATGCAATGAATGAGGAGATGTATTCTCTCACTTCTAGAGGGACATGAAATCTTGTACAATCTCCAAACACAAACTAGACATGTGGCTTGTAGATGGGTCTTCACAACTTAGCGGTCCCCAAATGGGTCCATTTATATATTAAAATAAAGAATTGTGGCTAAAGGCTTAACACAGACATATGGGATCGACTACTTCGATACATTTTATTATGTTGCACAGATGGGCTATATACATGCTATTCTGTAGTGGTAGCAAACAAGGGTTGGCCCATCTTACAACTTAAGTGAAGAATTCTTTCTTGTACAACGATCTCGAGGAGGAGGTTTACACGTTTTAGCCTCCTGGTTACAAAATCGAGGGGGAGTGTGTATGTCAACTTTGCAAGGAAATCTACGGTCTAAAGTAGAGTTTAAGGATATGATTTGACAGAATTACTACCTAGATCAACACTCTTGGCCTCCAGAGAACAATCTCTGGCTTTTATGTGTTTGTCAGAAGAGTAACAACCAGTGTTGTCATATGTGTTGTTTATGTTGCTGATATGGTTGTCACATGTGATTGTATGGAGGTGTACTAGAGACCAAGACTTTCCTTCAAAAGGTCTTCATCACCAAGGACCTTGGTCAAATTCATTACTTTCTTAGCATAAACATAAAGGTATTAGTCACTACATAGGGACTCCATCGAGGAGGTGTTGCATGATGATTAGCATGCGAATCGAGAGCCTCTCACATATCTGACAAACCAGATACACTATCGTTGAGACGATTGCTAAAGTCCCAATAAACAAACAATCAACCTAGAAAATAAAATAATCAATCAAAATGAGAGGTTAAATTTATTATAACCCTATATATAAATGTATAGTGGAAGTATGTATAGGGTATCAAACACAGGGAGCAAGGGAAATAGACAACAAAACTAGCAAAAAAACAATGTTTGTTTTCGTGTTTTATAAAGGTTTTTGAATTTTTAGTGGATTTTTAATATTTAATTTTTATGTATTTTTTTTCATTTTGTTTGCTTTAAATTTTATTTTTTATATTTTTATATAATCTAATTTTTTACTTTTATTTTTATTTGTAATAAAATAATAAACAAATATAGACAGTAATATAAATAATATGTCTAATATATAATAAATATATAAAATAAAGGCAAAATCTGGAAAATACCCTAAGATACAATCCTTTTCTTAGGAGATTAATAATATTTTTGGTATTTTTGATAATAATAATATTAGGAGTAAATATAGTTATATGAGTAAGTATAGACTTTTTATATTTATAAAATAACTATAAATACTTCAAAAAGGAGGAAATCAAATGTTTTATTTTTTTTAAATTATTTTCTCTATTTTATATTTTATCGAATTTCCACTATTTTTTGTATTTTTAATTGAATAAATAGGAAAGTACTGACTTGAATTAATAATATGACTTATTTTGGATTTCCAAAATATGTAAGTAGCTTAAAATTTTGAAAACTAATTTTAATATATATAAGAAATATAATAAAAAATTTAGAAATAGAAAACACAATTTTTGAATTTTTAATGATTTTTTTATAATTTTCTTGGTTAGAGAGGATTTGCTATTTTTATTTTCCTTTTGATTTTTTTACTGATTTTTGGTTTGTAGTTTAAAATATAATAATAGATAACTTCTAATCTTTAGAACTTTCAAAATATTTTCTATATTATTTTTAAATGTAAACAGGAATAAATGTAATATTTTTGAATTTTTAAATATAGGAAAATAATTTCAAATGCCCTATGAAAAATATATGTGATGAAATATGATATAAGGCACTTATATGAAAATTCTTATAATGTTTAAATACGAGATGGTTCTTTTGATGAAAAAAAGAAAGAAAATAAAAATACTGTACTAGAAGGGATTGAACTCCAAATAAAAATAAATAAAAATGCAATTGAGAACAAAATATAAAGTCTATGTACCTCTATGTAATTTTTATACAAATATTTAATTCATTCCACACTGACAAGGATACAAATGCAAATTATAAAACACAGTAAGGCATACATGCAAAATTTCCAAAACAGTTTTGAACTAAATAGCAAAGTTTCCAGACCAAACAATAACACCCAAGCATAGGGGTCCATGCAAAAAGGCCACCACCATGACCTCAAAGTTCAGCGAAATTCGGTCGAATTTTTGTCGAATATTGATATCCTATTGAAACTGAAATTCGACCAAAATGGTCGAAATGATTGAAATATGAGGTCCTAGTAAAAAATGATCAAAATTTTGATCGAAATTCCACCGAAATTTTGTTTCGGTTTGTCATCGAAATGGTGACTGAAACCGACATTTAGGGCCTTACCACCACCTCGTGTCTATAGGTACACGAGGTGACATGATGAAGGACATAAGTCTAAATACAAGAAGTACACGGGCTTACTTGCAAAATAAATAAAAATTTTTACACTATAGATGAAAGTTCATGGATTAAAAATAAAATACAAAAGAACAGGAGGTATAGGGAAAAATTACCACATAAAGGTGTTGGTCGGCAGCCTAGATATCCTCACTTGAATACATGGCAGCTCCTCTATGGTGGATACCCCTTCAGAGATGAAGGGTCACGATTATAACCTGGTAGACGATCTAACGATTGAGGGCTTATGGGTCTAATGGTTGCTGCTACATCTGGAGGGGACGATCAATCAGACGATGGAGAAGCTACAAGGAAGAACATCAGAGGAGGTGAACTTTGATCTGTGCTCCCAAGGGACTTCGACGTTCTTGGCCGCAACAAAAAAACTTGGAAGCACCCTGGAAGCGTCTCAGAGCTGCTGGAGGTGTCGGATCAGACCAAGAATAGCCATATGAGTTCTTGGAGGTCAGAGAAGATTTGAGATTCCAGGTGCTTCAAATGAAACAAAAATCTACCTGTGAGGGGTCTTGGGGCTCGCGGAACCTGCAGGAAGGATTAACACAGACAAACATAGGTTCTGGGGGTCCGTAGAGGCTGAAATGGAGCGGGGCAAAGTGGGGCGGTGATCTATAGCGGAAGGTGGAGGAGGGAGATTAGATCTCTTGATCCAGAGGAAATCATGGTGAGTGGAAGTGCCTAGGGTTATTAAAACTTGGAGAGGAATGAAATGAGCATGTTAGGTGGGTCAAGTAACGATCAAGATACAATGAAGAGGGTCGCTGGAGCTGAGCTCCAACGAACTTCGATTTTGATTTTTATGAAATAAAACACGAAATGAACTGTGAATAAAAGTTAAACTACTCTATTCTAGGTTCAAAGAACATAAGGAAATGTTAAACTATGGCTCTACATTTCTGACCTATGAGCCTAGTCGGAGCTCCACCGCAAAAGAACGACAATGCCTGGATCACTTCCTTCACGCCTCTTCCTCCTCACCAATCGGTCAAGCAAACTCCCTACTATCATCAGGAAGCCAAGGTACTCAAATAATTGGGTTTTTCGAGGGCAAACAAGGATCAAAAAACCAAAATGGGGGAGGAGGTGTATATGTACAAGGACTTAATGACTTAGGATGAACACATGATTCAATGATCCTAAGATCAGGGAATCGTGGTGGAGTGAAAGTGCATTTACCGAGGGTCAAAAGTTAAGAAGGTATCAAGCCGAGATCATGCAAGGAAATCAGAGAAAATTCGAGGAAATGAAGCAGTCAGCGAGGCTACATGACCTAGGGTTGCAGGGGGCTCAGTTGACTGGCATGTCAACCGAGGCTACAACATGATTGGCCACGTAGGCCACTAGAAGACAAACTAGAAAAAAAATCAAATAAAATAATAATTGATTTATTTAATTTTTATTTATAAAAAAAATCTTTATTATTTTTTAGTATGTTAGTCTAATTTTTATTTATCTATAGAAGTTTATTTATTGTGTTTACTTTTTGTGTGTACATTTATAAGTATATTTACCTATGTATAATGTATTTTATTTTCATCGTGTATTTCAAATTTTATTATATATATATATATAATTTCTATATTTATAACTTATTTAAATACATATAAATATATTTTTATTGTATTTTTCTAAAGTTATATGTACACTTAAATAAATAGGTATCTTTATTGTATAGGTATATTATATATGATTCATATATATATATGAATTCAATTATTTATTTTGTTATATTTTTAATTGTTTTATTTTATTTTAATTATGTATATGGATTTCATATATTATTTAAAAAATTATAAAAATATGAAATAGTGAAAAATATAAATAATAAATAAAATGATTATTTTATTTAGGTATAATGCACAATAGTGGTCCGAAACTTAAATTTTACATCTTAACTCCAAATTGAATGAAACCGCTTTCATTAAATTGCTAACTAAAAGTTATATACAAATAAAGGCGATTTTATTAATTTTGAGTTCATATGGAGAAGATATAAGTCTATGAAGTTGGGATTTTGGATTTTTATTCAGAGTGTCTAAGGCATATTATGCATTATTTTTGCATGGAATAAAGTTTGTATTTTTCTGCGTATTTTTATCTACAATTGTCATATATAGAGTTTATTGATTTGAGATATAAATAATAAAAAAGGTCCTAAAATGGACTTATTGATGAATTTTAAATTAGAGTTTATTATATTTAATGGCCCTTCTCTCCCCCTATTATTGACCTAATCATCCTGATGCCTAGGTCTCGAGGTTTAAAGTCATTGAATACCTATGATATTTCCTTTCCTTTCCTTTTCTTTTCTTTATTATTTTATTTTGGCTTTAAATGTATTATTTTATACAATATACAGAGTAAAACATATATGTTATTTTATGCAAATAATGTTATTTGCATGCATTTAGTTAGGGTTTTAATGAATCTATGATTCGTCATCTTTATTCATTTATTTTAGCTTAAAATCCCTTATAAAACACCTGTATATAACACTAACTCCATATTCTTACTAACTTGCATCTGTGTGTAAATATTGTATATTTGTATATTATTTTAACCTAAAATAAAGAAATAAAGAAATAAAGGAAAAATAAAGAAAAAGAAAATAAAAAAGGAAGACTGTATATATGTAATAGATACAGGCTGACCCGAACCCCGAGAGAAGGTCAAGACTTGACCTGATCGACCAGGAATAAAGTAGGGGGAGATAGGGTCCTCAATTAAAAAAATCCCAAAAAATTATGTGTTGTGTATATTTGTGTACTACACTACGTTATTTACACATTAATTAACCTCAAATAAAATTACTTTCAAAACCAAAGTTGCAAATAAAATGTGTTCTAATTAATAAACATAATTGCACAATTAAATCATGTACAGAATAAAAGCAACCACACTTGGAAAAAGCCACTAAGCATTAATTGAAAGACCAATCCCTGCTCCATATGAACTTAAAATTGAACCAATCTCACTTCCATTTGATTCTAAATTAAAGTATCTTTAAAATGGCTGTATTTTCATAATTTTTGGAGTTATGAGTAAAAAGTTAGTTTTTCAGGGTGGTTTGTGCAATTTTCCCATGTATTTTGTACATATTTTATGTGTATATATTTGTAAATACTTCTACTAATTATTTAAAATAAAAATAAAAATTAATAATTAATAATTTTAAAACAAAAAAAAATAAAATCTAATTTCCTCATTTACCTATGTATATAATGTCATATATGTATATAGTATATGTATATAGTTGCTATTCTTAATTAACCGCCATAAAAAATAAAAAAATAAATAAAATTTTTTATTCAAATAAATAAAGTAACAGACATTCAAAAAAAGTTAGATAATTTTGTAAATAGTTTTATCTCTCTTTATCTTTATCTCATTTCAATTTCCATCTCTCTTATCTCTTCAACCAAAAATTCAAAATTTCAAATTTCATTCTCCATCTTTTCTAATTATATGGCTCCTTCTCCATCATTTCAACCGGATCAATCTTTGGTGAGAGGAGTCCGATCTCTGAGAGTCTTCTTGTTGTAGAAGGGTGCCTAGCCTCCGAGCCATCCGGTGGCATCGCGTCGGCCTTCGTTGAGGTGATCAAGGTCTTTTCCGCTCCTAAGGTGAGATCCGTCATTTTCTTCTTAATTTTATCCTAGGTTAACCTTAGTTTAATTTTTCGCATCTTTATTTCATCGTCATTTTTTATTTAGATTTTAAAATCCATCACGATTTGATCGCCACCAACTCGATTTTTCATCCTACTTTCTTGACCTCTACGCGTTCGTTTCTACCTCGCAGGATCCCTCACCTCCGACCATGCATGGTGGTCCGAGATCCGATTCCATCCGTCATTTTCCTCAGAACTGCAATCAACCGCATCTCCGTTTTGATTTTTGGATCGAGTCATCATGCTCGCCTCCTAATTTGTCCATAAATAAAAAAAATAAAAAAAATAAAAAATTATTTCCTTCTCTCTAACATTTATTTTGCAGGTTCATCTTTAAAATAAATAAAAAATATAAAAAATAAAAAATCTTTTCTTTCCCTATTTACAGTACAATTTTTTATTAAAAATATATGTAAAAAATTATTTTTCTCACCACTTCTGATCAATGTTTACAATTAAAATAAATAAATAAATAGTAAAAAATGGTGCTTCAGCAGAACCGCCCAATGGAGGCCCTACCGCCTGGAGCCCTCGATGCAATCTGCGGTCCACTGCCGCTGGACACCACCACGCAACGCTGCGCTCTCTCTCGCATCATTTGTCCCGATCAGTAACGCCCGGTGACCCGACATTGCTGTCGTGCCACGACCAACGTCAAGAACTGCCATAACGCGGTGATCCACTCCACATGTGCTGCATCTCCCTATAGGCATTCCATTGCCCGACCGCACCAGCATCGCCTGCCGATCCCCTCCGCCATTGCGGCGTCGTAGTTCCTCTCCAGACCCGTCCGTCTCAGCCGCATCAGCAGCGCCCGTAGTGCCCATGCGGCGTGACGTCTGCCCCTCGCCCATGCCGCCAACCGAGGCTCTCCGCCTCCCACAGCACGAACTTCACGCGCGAAGCCATCTCCAACTCCAACGCGTACCAAGGCAGGGGCGCGACCTCTCTGACATCCGCGCGAGTAGTAGGAGCCCGCATCTACGTCGACCAGAGCCGCCAGTGCTTCATCGCTAACAAGAGCCGACTCCGACCGCCGCTCAGCACCCCCTCCTAGAGGAGAAGATCAAGGGGCGGCGACGTGCCCCCCATCTTGGATCCCTTGGCCCTCTTAGATTGAAGAACAAAGATAGGAATGCGTAAACCCGAAAGCCCCAATCTAAAGATTTTATTTGGCCAAATTACACTTTCACCCCCATGAAGTTCTGAGGTTGGCATAAAAGCCCCTACGAGACTTGCAATCACCTGCACCGCACGCCCTTTGTGGGTAAACTATGAAGTTATCCCTGTCTTTATTTATGCAAGAACTATAAAGATTTACATTCTAGTCCTGTTTTGTCAGCCTTAAAAATTGCATAATCTTTTTCTTTGAAATAAATGTTTTCTTTGGTCAATAAATTCTTTAGAAATCATGTTATGCTCCTAACAAGCTTATCTTTTTAGCATAAAATTTTCATTGCATTTTGTCATTATTTAATATTATTTAAAAAAACAGTGTCTTTTTCTCTTTCAGAATTAAAAAATTGATAAAAATTTGAGTATTACTCCAAAAATTCCAAAAAGTTAGAGTAGTTTTATTTCATTGTCTTTTAATGTCTATCCAAATTTCACTCGTTAATTCTTTATAAAACCCCAAAAATTGAAAAATATTAAAAATCTTATAAATATCATAAAAAATTCTACAAAAATCAAAAAAATCTTGAATTCGATTTTTATGTGTAGATAATTGTTCATATTTTATCATAAAAATAATAGCCAGGAGTTTTGGGTACTTAAAATATTTTTAATTTGAAAATTACTCCAGGTTGTGCATTTTTTATCATTTTTCCACTGTTTGATTTTTAGGAAAATACAAAAACATATGAAAATTCTACAAAAAATTCCAAAAACTTTTCAAAATCTTTAAAACACAAAATGTTTTATCTGGATTTTTATGAGCATTTTTGATATAATTGAAAATTACAAAAGTAGTTGGCGTGTGTATTTCTTGTCTTATGCTTATTACTCCTTATTTTAAAAAATTGCAAAGTTATAATCACTAAAAATTTGAAAAATATGAAAATAAAAAGTAAAATATATAAAATATATAAAAAAATAAAAAGAGAAAAATTTCACAAAAACCAAGGATAGTTTGCCTTTGAGATTTCCATTTTCTTTTAAATACTTTTTTGTCGATTAATTGAATAACCCTCGCGAATTGTAGCCTCCCTGAGTTCGATCATGTTCGCTATATAGGTAAATAAGTAGCAAAAATAAAAAAAAATCGTTTATTTGTCGTTTTTCGGGATAACAACGACATTTATCATTAGTCTTCGATCCTCAAAGAATTTTACGACAACAGAATGGCACCGTTGCCGGGGAGGCACAGTGATGGTAGTTAGGTTTCTCTTTTGACCTGCTATTCTTGGTTGTAAATATCTGTTTACATTTTTGCCATTTACTTCATTATTTATATTCACTGCATTCATTTCATTTTTTTTCATATTTGATAATTGTGTTTCTTACACATTCTCTTTTCTTTTTCTTTTCAAGGGCCCGCGGAGCGAAAGAGGCGATCCTAAGATAGCCGAAGCACCTAAGCAACGTGGAGGCGGCTTGATTCTTCACCAAGTTGCAAGATAGCGTGAGAAGAGGAGTAAAAGAATTGAAGGAGGCGAAAAACAGAGAGAGAGATTTTTAGCATTGGAACTCTTGTAAACGGACATTCATTTGTTGCAGGGTCTGTTTTGCCAAGTGTCGGTGCACTTGGGGGACCTCACCAGTTTTGTTTTCATCGACTTTATTTTTCTTTGTTTCTCGCGGATTTCATGAGCTACCTCTTGATTGCTTTAATTAATTTGCTTGATATAGGTAATTAATTTGATCCAAACACCCTAAACAAGATTTTCTGTACCGATAGAGTAGAGCGTATTTTGGACTTAGTCAAATTAACTTGTTCTTGCCCGTTAATAGAAGCTATCATCTAGGATGGTTCACTTGCATCATATAGGTTAGTTTATTTTTCTGTATTTAAATTCTATGCGGATCACTTGCATGTAGAGTGCTGGCGACAAGGTACATATCTCTAACCCCTGCATGCATCATCATTTTTAATTGTGCATTAGCATTTCTGATCTCCTTCATTGTTTTCACTCACATAAGTTAAAAAGGAAATTGGACACTCGGTTGGCGATTCTTTGAAAATATTTTAACCAAGTGACAACTGTCTAAAATACGGGACTGCTAAAGAAAACTCGACCCTAAAATAAACACAAGGAAAAATTATTGTTTTGGGGGAGAGTAACCCCCTCATTGTTTGGTTTGTATGTATCGAGAGAGTGATCTGTTGATGAATCTCGTATTCATCATGCTAAAATTGGTCATTTAGGCTCTATTCCCCATCATTCACCTGTAATTAGTCACTAATAGAGCATTATTAGCATTCATGCATGTGTGAATAATATTTGCATTTCATCATGCATAAATTGCATTTATAATCTTAAGTGTAAATTAGCCCAAAAAGCCGCTAACTTCTCATATTTTAATTAATTCATCCTAACTCCGATTGACCACAAACCATTCCATTGTGTGGATATTACTAACCTTATTAAATAAAAAATACAAAAAAATTACCAACCCCAATAAATGTCAAATAATCTCAAAGTCAAATTTCACATCTGATAGACTAAAATGAGCATATCTCCCACATACAATGTCCTATTTTGGTCTACTCACTTTTAAAGTACTCCATTTTCAAATACCTTCAAAACAAGACCAATTTCATAAAATTCGGAGCTCATTTGTGAAAATTGGGTTTGGGCCTCTTTTGCGCATTTTAACTTTTTGCTATTTTTGACCTGAGTTTTTATGTGCATAATTAACTCTTTTAATTTTATTTCTTTTTCATTATTGTTCTTTGATGGAAGTTTTATTCAGAGACTCAAAACTCCAAATCCAGATCAAAACATAGATCAAAGAAACTGACCAAGTTCAAGTGTCCATTGTCGGTCTGTACAAAAGTTTTGTTTTTCTTACTTTTATTTTATTTTCCTAATTTCTTATACATTAAAAATCCAAAAAAATTAGATTAATGTGTAATTGATTTTCTTGTATTTTATTGTATTTTTTCTATAAATTTTATCCCTTTTAAAACCACCAAAAAAATGCAAAATCCCAAAAACCCGGTTTTCTATACACATGGAGGACCACCAAAAAGACCACTTCATACAGATGACCTCTTTTGCTCACAGATACTTCATAAAAGTTGTAGATCTCGTCGATACGAATAACCTTCATGAAGGAAATTTTTTGATCTGAGGTCGTCTTCTATCTCTTTTCCCCTCTCCAAAATCTGAATTTTTTTGGTGCCACGTGGCAGCTCCAGGGCGTGCCACGTGGCACCCCTCTTCTTCTTCTTCTTCTCTCTCCAGCCGCCCAGGTCACATGCCCAGCACGTGACCCGTCCTCCTTCCACCTTCATCCATTACACACATCACCCAACCCCCTTCTTCTTCCCCAGCCGTTTCTCCTCCACCTTTCCACCGGCCATGCGTCGCCATTACTCCTCCATCAGCCATTACACCATCGACGCCCTATAAATTCCACCATGGTCGGCCTTCGATGTATCCACCCTCTCCTACGGCCGGTGACAGAGGCCCTATTGGCGCGATCCAGAGGACTTCTCCGCTCCTCTGTGGCAGCTAGTAAGGTTGCTGAGCTCGCCGCCTTACCAAGCGGCTCGAGCGACGATAGGAGGTGGCCATCGCCACTTCCGATCTTGGGCAAGTTCACCTTCTTCCTGTATCTCTTCCGCGTTTCTCGTTCTGCTTGCTTCAACTCCAACTACAGTACTCCGGGTCAACGCCTTCCACCACCCTTCATCCACGACCAAAGCTACTTCGCCCGACCACGCTCGGTCACGCCGTTCACAACCGAGCCCTCACCGCCGCGCACCCACCGCCTCGTAGTTTGTTTTCCACTAACGCTGCAGGTCCGCGTCTCACCTTGGCCAAGGCCCCGCTCACCGCCCTAAAGCCCCTTGGCTGCTCCGCACGCGCCTCATGCGCGTCTTCCTGCCTCGGAGGTGCACCTCCAGCCTCGCAGCCGCTCGCCTCCGCGCCTCGCCTCCGTCGCGCGAGGGTTCAGCCCTCCGCCCTCGGCCACGAGCTGCTCCTCTGCCTGCGCCCCTCCGCCTCGCCACCCGCGCGGCGCCTCCGACTCAACCTCCCTCCGCCGGTCGTGTGTCGACCGGCCAAGGGCCAGCCTCCGCCCCATCTCCGCGCCTCCGCCGGCCAGCTCCGCCTCTCCCGCCGTCAGTCGGCGTCGAGATCGCGTCCGCCGCCCCTCCCTCGCAACGAGCAGATACTGTCGGATCGGGCCAACCACCCTTGATCCGACGGTCCTTGAAGTGCCATGTGTCCCCCCAGCCTTGAGGCTCGGGCTGGTCGAGCCTTAGCCTCGGGCATCTGAGCCTCCTGCCCCGAGCCTCAGGTTCGTCACCCGAACCACAGGCTCGGGACCCCGAACCTCCTGGTCCGACCCGAGCCACATCTTCTTCGCCTGATCCTCAGGCTCGGGGATCCCACGCCTTAGCCTCGTCTCTAAGCCTCCTGGCGCACCACATGCGTCAGGGGAAAATTGCAACCGTGGCCTCCATAGTTTCGAAAATTGCAGAAATACCCCTGCTAGTGGGAAAATTGCACAGGGACCCCTCCGACTTTTAGAAATTACAGATAATCCCTCTAGGGACTATTTTGAAAGAAAAAGTTTATTTTATTTACATTTTGTCCCCTAAAACTTCATTTTATCATATCTTTCTCATACGGACTCCGATTTTAGCGTATAATATGTCATTTTGAAGCTATTTTCATTCTCTACCATCTTACATATCTTATGGACAGATCAGAGAATATTTTGTGATGATTATTATTTGTGGAGTACTCGGATTCTTATGCAAGCTGAAATTTGACATATCTGCATTCTTTTATTAAGGAAGTTATTGATTTCTCTACAGGGATTCAACCGACATTATTTCACGCGATTAATATTCTTTCATGGACAGGGAACCATTTTGTTAAATAATTTAATCCGTGCAGTTGCTCGTTCAAAGTTGATGATTGATTCTTAAGGGCTATTATTGATTTATTTCACAAGAGTGATTCTATTGATAAATTTCATAGCTGCAGCCTGGATTTACCGATAAATATTTCTGTATTCGATATCTTTTGATCTGTGATTTAACATAGAGGAAATTGATTATCATTGTTTGGATTGGAATTCTTAATCTCAAATCCTGTGCTGAGTTATTGTCTCTGTAGATTTTCTTGCATTGCATTCTCATTGCATTGTATATTTTATCCACACCAAAATTAATCGAGCATTTATTAATTATTTAATTTGATTTAAAAACATGCAACTAAAAATCAATGTTCTCTGTGTTCGATCTTGGTAAATTTGCCAAGTAAAAATACTCCACAACATTCAAAGATTGTGGTATTTTGATCGACTGAAATTTGCCTCCTATACTACAATTATCTAATATTAAAGAGGCGAATTTTGCGTTCATCAAATGGCGCCGTTGCCGGGGAACGACGAATTTTTAGGGTTTTCGAATCATTTTTTATAATTAATTTTTGTGAAGTTAATTTTTGTATCATTTTTTTCTTTTGCATTTTTTTTGCATTTTTTTCTTTCTGATACTAACCGCACTCTCTTTCTTCGTAGATTACTCGGAGATAATTTTGGATATAAATCAAGGACCTGCGAAGAAGACTAATTTGTATTTTAATTTTGTGAGAGAGAGTAGCGTAGATTTAATTTTACGTAATATTCCCAGGGTCCCTCTCTTTGAACCCTTATAATATTTCAGATTGAACACTTCTGTGGTGTGTCGGGTCTATTTCAACCCCTTCTATGTGGTTGGGACTCGACTTGAGTGGCGTAGGACTTAGGCACATATCCGCTTATTTTTCTATCATTGATCGTGCTCGTAATTTTTAGGCCACACATTTGACTAATTAAATGTACTGTAGATCATTCAACATTAGCCAAAATTTCAATCAATTCTTCCTGCTAATAGAACTATCTATTTAGGGCGTTTTTCACCTGTGGATATCATTTAGTGTAATTTAAATTCCTTATCTTGCATCCCGCATGAAGAACGCGAGGATTCACTGTAAGTCTTTCTCTTAAGCATGCATCATTGATTTACGTCTGCATTGGGTTTTCCGATTCTCCTTTCTCAAGTTTTACAACCTAGGATTTAATGGAATTGGGACTGTTCGGTAGGCGTGATTTTTTGTGCTCACATAAACTACAGTGATAACCTTAAGTTAAAACTGGGACTGCTAATCAAGGTGACTGTAAATAAACTGATCTAAAATTAACCTGTGTTTGGTGGAGAGAAACCCATTCATTATTTGTAAGGACCAGAACGCACACTTAGGAAAGAGCCCAAAACCGAAGTGGTTCATTCAGACTACTGATTTTAAACAATTAGCTACTTTTCAATGAGGGTCTCGGGTAGCCGTTTACGGTCTGACTTCCCTTAGTAGAGTAGGTGGTTTAGAGGACACCGCGGAAGGCTCCGTCCTCAAGTAACACGGGTAGCCGTTTAAACGGTCCGTACTTACACCTATACTGGCTGAAAGTAGGTGCAACTAGTTGTATGAACTCGGGACAGTCTTTGTGAAATATTTCTGTACCTAACAGCTCCGCTTAATTTTTAAGATTATTTTGTCATTAAATTAAAATTAAAAAGTTAAACGGCCGAACCCTAACGTGCCTTCACCAGAGTTGAGTGGGTGAATCAACGTGTTTGTTTTGTGTTTGATTTGTGTGCGTCAAAGGTCTTGCAATCATAAGCAGATAGTGGTTCGCTAATCATTCCATCCATCTTGAGAAGATGTCGACACAGTGGTCTTCTTTCCCGATCTCCACGACCATGTCCCGATATTCTTCTTCCCCTCAGCCATCATTCTCTTCCCGCCCATACATCCCACCCTATGACCACACTTCTTCTTGGAATAGTCTTCTCTCACATTCTGACAATTTTATGGACACAAGAGAGAGACCAGAATCGAGGATGAACAATAAAGTGACTGATATTGATAGTAGAACACAATTTCTGGTCACTAGGATCTCACAGCCTCTTGAACCATCCTCTACTCAGGATGACTATCCTCTTGAATATAATCAAATTTCCTTCGACAATCCACGAGAAAATCAAAGTCAAGGAAATACAACTCATGACCAGACCTCAATATTTATGAACAATCAATACTCTACTCGATGGTACATGCCAAAATCACGACACATGGAGAATGATTATTCAATCACTAGTCATGAGATGTTTGAGGATGAGATTGCTCGGATTAATCATAGAGCAGACGCTTTAACTGAGAGAATATATGATCTCATTCAATCCATGCAAAATTCAGAAGAAGTGAGGCCACCACCATGCGAACCACTGGATCATCACAATCAGACATGACCACTGACCTCTGACCCCCCGACTGACCATATTACAGAAAATACCAAAAAAATTGAAAAATTTGAAAATTCAAAAAAAGTGGACAATTCTGAAATGGAAGCATTTTGCAAGAGTCTGATTTTAGAGCTTCCATTAATCAAAGCCATAGAATATGTGCCCGGTCTTAAGAGATTTGTGAAGAGTCAACTGAACCCCAAAAAGACGGGCAAGAAACGATCCAGGACTTAATATCATGTCATATCTATGGCTAGCTCTTTAGTGATGAATCATAAAATCAAAAGCCGCAAAGTCAAGCGGTTGACTCGGATCACATGTGAAATTGAGGATTCAACATTCACTCATGTTCGGTTAGATGACGACTCTACATTAAACATCCTCCCGAAGTCCATCTTTAATCAACTTAAATTCAGACAACTCAAAAAGACTAGGGTGATCGTTCAATTACCCGATCGATCTACCAAAAGACCGCGGGGGACCATTTCTGTCATCATAAATTTCCGAGGTAAAGAACATAAAGTGGACTTTATTGTCCTTGACATTGACCACCCCGGAAGGATGTCTGAATCTCCTATCATTTTAGGAAAGCCGTTCTTAGCCTCCGCTAAGGCGATCGTCGATTACGAGACTCAGGAAATCAAGTTCCCGAACTCAGACCACAATGAACAAATCCCCAATGACACGTCCTGCTCTGAGGAAAAACAACTTGAAACCGACAGTTATGATCAGAAAATAAAGATTTTACATTATCAGACATCTCCGCATGACACACTGATAAAAACCCTAGGAGAGTCACCAAAAAGACTGACTGTTGGACAAACTTCGGATTCTCACCACCCTATCACTGCTCCTAGGAAAAATCATGATTTTGGAGCTTATGAGGAATTGGACCCTATTATTGAAGATCACCACGATTATTTTAGTGGTCCATTCTTTGAGTCAGCAGTAATTCATGAGATACTTGAACCATTTAAAGAACCGACTCCGGAAACGTCCGATGTCACCAAAATTCACGACCATCCGGAAGTGACATCAAAAACACCAGCCATAAAACACAAAATCACCAGGAACTTCCCTCGACCGAAGCAGCGCATGACCCTTCAAGAATTGGTCGACTTTTACGGGGATTCATCTGATGAGGAACTCACGAATGCCACATCGGTTACTCAAGACAGGGAGATGAAGATTCTCCAACTTCCTCCTAATACTTCTCAAGGAAACGAACCGACCAAGAAAGTCACCTTTGACCTTAGACATCAGGTGATTTCTGAAGAGTCCTCGTCCGGTCCTGATGTGGTTCATTAGATAAGTGCAATAGGTACAGCTCTGATCCAAGGGCACTTACCTCTGATCGATAAAAGTTGGAGATCCTCTGCAGACGACTACTATTCTCCTGAGGACGACTCCGACGATGGCTGGTCTTCTTCATCGACCCCCTCTTCATCGCTCTCCACATCTCCATACTATCTCCCTCCACACTCCCGCAAGAAGGTCCGTCGCAAACCTCCTTGATCTTGTACATCCGCAAATCTACCCAGTTCCCCATCTGTAATTATCCGATTATACTTAGGCTGACCTGAGCCTAAGTATAGGGGGACCGCATCCATTGTTTATACATCACTTCTCTTGTTTTATTTTTGATCCTTCTATACCTTGTACGAGCTATGTCTACATTTCACTTTGTGCCATGAGGACATAACACAAGCTAAGTATAGGGGGGTGTGTTTGTATATATTTTATCTACTTTATCCATAGCTCGTACTTTAATCGTTTTTATCTAACATCGGGGATGGGTACAAGTAGTGTGTATAATACCTGTTTTCCAAAAAAAACAACAAAAACAAAAAAACAACAATAAAAAAACAAAAAAAAAACACCAAAAAAACTTTTTGAATTAAAAAAAAATCATCACTAATGGTCTTGCATTTCATCAAGCATTTCATGCATTCCTTGGTCGATATATTCCTGACACATTCACCATCACTCAAGGCTTGAGGATTTTTTAGGACACTTGATTTCTGAGATCTTGAGATTCTGAGTTAGCCTGCCTTAGTCATTAAAGTTTTGAACTTAATAATCCACACTTCCCTAGTTTGAAAGATTTGAGCGCTATATTGCACTCTTCATCTCTACCTTCAAAAAGAATATGATAAGCACAATCACTTTCACAACTGCATGATTGATGAGATGAGTTGAGATATCACTTGAGGAACTAGGACTAGAGATTTGAGTTTAGACCCAATTTAATGATATTCGAGGATGGGATAAAGTTAATGAAGGCTTCAGAAAACCTGAGTGTCAGCAAAAACCTAGCCAGTATGTGAACAAGTTCATATGCTATCTTTTTTGATATTGACCTAAGTGCCAGGGTATGTTGAAACTTAATGAAAAATTGTTGATCAGTGAGCGCCAACTTTTGGTAAAAGCAGTGGAGCTAGCCAAAAAAAAGAAGAAATAGAAATGTCAAGAAAAGCTCTATCATCCAAAGTCAAATTTTAAATGAGCTTCCTCCAATGGCGAGCGCTCCCAAACATTTTCAAAGTGTCCACTTGGACCAAGCGCTAATTAGGACCAAAGAGTCGGGCTGACACCATAAAAGGGCTCTGCATCGTAAGCGATACAAGTCTGGGTGTCGAAGGTATCTTAGATACTCAAAAGAGACACACCCCGGTGTACTCCCAGAAAAAAAGTGCAGACGACTCCAAATTCTCTTGACAGACACATTGATCAACGAAATAAAATATACTTGTGTTGAGTAATAAGGCACTCGAGAGGCACCTTGTTCCAATGAAAGGGAGAGAAAATCAGACACAATCCTATGCCCTCCATCATCTGGCCGTCCATATACACTTTCAAGTCTGACAAACTAATGACATGGTTGACTGAAGCAAGAATAGACTTATTCCCTAGTGTTGAGGATTAGGTCTAGAGGAGGATCTTTGGGACTAGAACTTTGAGTGATGCCCGACTCGGCTCTCATGAAATGCAGTACACTTAAGTTCATATCCTTATATTATATGTACAAAAAGAGAGTCTGATAATTAGAGAGGTTGGATTCCTTTTGATTAATGCGTGGTTGAGCCCATAATATTAGGGTTGCTCAAATTAAGGGTCTTCTATGAATTAAGCCTTGAAAATTCACATGCACAGTCAGGGATGTATTCAACTAAGTCATTCATTCATTAATGCACGGGGACGAGCATGGTCTAAGTATAGGGGTATGATGAATCTCGTATTCATCATGCTAAAATTGGTCATTTAGGATTTGTTCCCCATCATTCACCTGTAATTAATCATTAATAGAGCATTATTAGCATTCATGCATGTGTGAATAATATTTGCATTTCATCATGCATAAATTGCATTTAAAATCCCAAGTGTAAATTAGCCCAAAAAGCTGCTAACTTCTCACATTTTTAATTAATTCATCCTAACTCCGATTGACCCCAAACCACCTCCATTGTGTGGATATTACTAACCTTATTAAATAAAAAATACAAAAAAATTACCAACCCCAATAAGTGTCAAATAATCCCAAAGTCAAATTTCACATCTGACAGACAAAAATGAGCATATCTCCCACATACAATGTCCGATTTTGGTCTACTCACTTTTAAAGTACTCCATTTTCAAATATCTTCAAAACAAGACCAATTTCATAAAATTCGGAGCTCATTTGTGAAAATTGGGTTTTGGGCCTCTTTTGCGCATTTTTACTTTGTGCTATTTTTGACCTGAGTTTTTGTGTGCATAATTAACTCTTTTAATTTTATTTCTTTTTCATTATTGTTCTTTGATAGAAGTTTTATTAAGAGACTCAAAAATCCAAATCCAGATCAAAACAGAGATCAAAGAAACTGACCAAGTTCAAGTGTCCGTTGTCGGTCTGTACAAAAGTTGTGTGTTTCTTACTTTTATATTATTTTCCTAATTTCTTATCCATTAAAAATCCAAAAAAATTAGATTAATGTCTAATTGATTTTCTTGTATTTTCTTGTATTTTTTCTATAATTTTTATCCCCTTTAAAACCACCAAAAAAATACAAAATCCCAAAAACCCGATTTTCTATACACATGGAGGACCACCAAAAAGACCACTTTGTACAGATGACCTCTTTTGCTCAGGATCCTTCATGAAAGTTGTAGATCTCGTCGAGACGAATAACTTTCATGAAGGAAATTTTTTGATCCGAGGTCGTCTTCTATCTCTTTTCCCCTCTCCAAAATCTGAAATTTTTTAGTGCCACGTGGCAGCTCTAGGGCGTGCCACGTGGCACCCCTCTTCTTCTTCTCTCTCCAGCCGCCCAGGTCACATGCCCAGCACGTGACCCGTCCTCCTTCAACCTTCAGCCGTTACACACATCACCCAACCCGCTTCTTCTTCCCCAGCCGTTTCTCCTCCACCTTTCCACCGGCCATGCGTCGCCAATACTCCTCCATCAGCTGTTACACCATCGACGCCCTATAAATTCCACCATGGCCGGCCTTTGATGTATCCGCCCTCTCCTACGGCCGGTGACAGAGGCCCTATTGGCATGATCCAGAGGACTTCTCCGCTCCTCTATGGCAGCTAGTAAGGTTGCTGAGCTCGCCGCCTTACCAAGCGGCTTGAGCGACGACAGGAGGTGGCCATCGCCACTTCCGATCTTGGGCAATTTCACCTTCTTCCTGTATCTCTTCCGTGTTTCTCGTTCTGCTTGCTTCAACTCCAACTACAGTACTCCGGGTCAACCCTTCCACCACCCTTCATCGACGACCAAAGCTACTTCGCCCGACCACGCTCGGTCACGCCTTTCACAACCGAGCCCTCACCGCCGCGCACCCACTGCCTCGTAGTTTGTTTTCCACTAACGCTGCTGGTCCTTGCCTCACCTCAGCCAAGGCCCTGCTCACCGCCCTGAAGCCCCTTGGCTGCTCCGCCCGCGTGCCTCCTGCGTGTCCGCATGCCTCCGAGGTGCACCTCCAGCCTCGCAGCCGCTCGCCTCCGTGCCTCGCCTCCGCCGCGCGAGGGTTCAGCACTCCACCCTCGGCCATGAGCTGCTCCTCCGCTTGCGCCCCTCCGCCTCGCCACCCGTGCGGCGCCTTCGCCTCGACCTCCCTCCGCTGGTCGTGTGTCGACCGGCCAAGGGCCAGCCTCCGCCCCATCTCCGCGCCTCCGCCGGCCAGCTCCGCCTCTCCCACCGTCGGTCGGCGCCATGATCGCGTTCGCCTCCCCTCCCTCGCAACGAGTAGATACCGTCGGTCTGGGCCAACCGCCCTTAATCCGACGGTCCTTGAAGTTCCACGTGTTCCCCTAGCCTTGAGGCTCGGGCTGGTCGAGCCTTAGCCTCGGGCATCCGAGCCTCCTGTCCCGAGCCTCAGGTTTGTCACCCGAACCACAGGCTCGGGACCCCGAACCTCCTGGTCCGACCCGAGCCGCAGCTTCTTCGCCCGAACCTCAGGCTCGGGGATCCCGCGCCTTAGCCTCATCTCCAGGCCTCCTGGCGCACCACGTGCGTCAGGGGAAAATTGCAACTGTGCCCTCCATAGTTTTGAAAATTGCAGAAATACCCCTGCTAGTGGGAAAATTGCACAGGGACCCCTCCGACTTTCAGAAACTAAAGATAAACCCCCCAGGGACTATTTTGAAAGAAAAAGTTTATTTTATTTACATTTTGGCCCCTGAAACTTCATTTTATCATATCTTGCTCATACGGACTCCGATTTTAGCGTATAATATGTCATTTTGAAGCTATTTTCATGCTCTATCATCCTACATTTCTTATGGACAGATCAGAGAATATTTTGAGATGATTATTATTTGTGGAGCACTCGGATTCTTATGCAAGCTGAAATTTGACGTATATGCATTCTTTTATTGAGGAAGTTATTGATTTCTCTGCAGGGATTCAACCGAAATTATTTCACGCGATTAATATTCTTTCATGGACAGGGAACCATTTTGTTGAATAATTTAATCCGTGCAGTTGCTCGTTCAAAGTTGATGATTGATTATTAAGGGCTATTATTGATTTATTTCATAAGAGTGATTCTATTGATAAATTTCATAGCCGCAGCCTGGATTTACCGATAAATATTTCTGTATTCGATATCTTTTGATCTGTGATTTAACATAGAGGAAATTGATTATCATTGTTTGGATTGGAATTCTTAATCTCAGATCCTGTGCTGAATTATTGTCTCTGTAGATTTTCTTGCATTGCATTCTCATAGTATTGTATATTTTATCCACACAAAAATTAATCGAGCATTTATTAATTATTTAATTTGATTTAAAAACATGCAACAAAAAATCATTGTTCCCTGTGTTCGACCTTGGTAAACTTTCCAAGTAAAAATACTCCACAACATTCAAAGATTGTGGTATTTTGATCGACCGAAATTTGCCTCCTATACTACAATTATCTAATATTAAAGAGGCGAATTTTGCGTTCATCACCTGCACACTAGGATAGAGCCACGCCCGAACTCTTTTCAGACTACTATCTTGGGTTAGTCGTTCTCCAGTGAGGATCTCTCCGGTAGCTGGTAAATGATCCACAATTCATACTGGCTGGGAAAGATCTAACTTTGGGATTAGGCCAGTCTCTGAGAGCATTGGGTTCCGAACAGCTCGCTTTAACCGCTCTGATATATTGTATTATCACCAAACTCTAAAATTGACAAGATAATTGACCGAACCTTCGCGGTCTTCACATTGAGTTGAGTTGGTGAACTGGGGGTTTTTATTGTGTTTTCTTATTAGTGCTAAAGATTATTCTGTGCAATTTGCGCCTTCATTCACTTTCACTCTTGCATTGACCTTCGTGCTCTCGCATCCTGCCTATTGATTTCGAAGATGTTGGACCGGAGTATTTCTCGTTCAGACTTCGCGAACTCATTCCACACTCGTAGCCGTTCACCTTCTATTTGGGGAGACTCACTTCACGAGTATTCCTCTTTCCCCACATCACAATTCACAACATCCATGAATCCACTATTTAAGATTGGCTTTAATCTCGAATTAATATCTGAGACTCTATCAATTATGAGCACTAATCGAGTGGCATATACATTTTTAGAGTCAGAAGCCAGACACTTAATGCCACCAAAGGGAAAGGGAACCATGACGGAGAAGAGCGAGATCAACAGTACCATATTAGCCTCCATTCAATCAATTCAAGCACAGTTAACAAAGTAGGCTAATTTTCAGGCCACACTGAGAGATATGATTCTTGAGATGAGACAAGAAAGAGAAGACATGAGAGAGGGGGATAACAGAAACCCTGGAGGTGGGAATGGGGGAGAAGAACCTCATATAGAACCTGGGGCTAAGCCTAAACTAAAAGATGCTTATAATCCAAGGACATGACAGACAAATTCTTGGATATAAATCCCTTCGGTTCATGGGATTTTTGAGCTTAAGCCTACTATTTTACCTCTTCTCCCATTATTCCATGGAAATATTAATGAAGAACCTTATATACACCTGCAGCAGTTCAATCACATTTGTGGAACAGTACACTACCCAAATGTCCCATTAGAGGTAGTGCAGATGACCGCCTTTCCATTCAGTTTGATGAGCAAAGCTTTGTATTGGTTAAATCACTTGGGTAAGGTTGTCACTACTCGGGAAGAGTTGAGGTCCGTATTTCCGAACAAGTATTATCCACTTGGATGACTCAACCAAATGCGATCCTTGATTGCTAATTTCTCCAAGATGCCCCAAGAGCCTATTCACGAGGTGTGGGAACGATTCAAATATCTAATGGAGAGATGCCCCCATCATGATATTCCAAAGACCATCCTTGTATAAAATTTCTTTGGGGGTTTAAGCATTGAGAATCAGAAGCTGGTGGTTGCCTCTTGTGGGGGAAGCCACTTCAACAAGAACGAGGATATCCTTTATCAAATTTTTGAGGAGATGGCGAAAAGTTCAACAACTCTTTCTTCTTCACATGCTTTTAATAAGCATCCCATCACCGCTCCTACAATACCCCACAAGGATGTCAATATGACTGCAACACAAGAAGTGGATAAGGGGGATAGCACTGACCTATCCATCATTTGAAACCACCTATCCAAAGTGGACATTATTGAAAAGCGATCCAAGGAACTTGATAAGCTTCATGTGATCGAGCAGAGGACAAAGAACATGGATAAGATGGATGAGATAACAAAGCACCTGGAGCTTCTTGTGAGTACGATTAGTGTAGTCCATAGTATGAGTGCAGTAGCCGACCCCTCTACTAGGGAGAAGACTCCTTCCACTAGCAGAGTAGCAGAGGACCATCTATAGTTCAACATGTCTACTACGTGCAGACACCTGATCAATCTCAGCAGCATGTACATCAGATAGTTCCGTACCAGCAAGAAGTAGCCTACATTCCTGAGCCGCAGTCTCCACCTCCACCTGTCATTCAGGAGGTGAATGGTATCTGGTTCGACCGTGAGCGAAACCAGCCCCATCCGTCATGGCAAGGCCAGTTGGGTTCACAGCAGTATCAGAGACCCACCCACCAGCTTTCATGGAAGACAACAACAGTACCATCACCAACAGTTCCAACATCACTTTCAGTCTCCACCACAGTTCCAAAATTGGAGACAAGGCCAGCCACAACAGCAGTCTATGTACTTTCCTCAGCCTAACCAGCAACAGAATGCATATTATGGACAATATCCTTCCCCCCTCCTCCTCATTAGCAGATTCTGTATGGTTACCAACAGCCTCCACACTATCAGTCTCAGCAACAGCCAGTCAATGAGCAACCTTAGGCTCCTTTAGTCAATCCAGCACTATACCAACTTGCATTGCTTAAGAAGAACATGAATGAACCAACTCAGCGGATCGATGACCTGCCACCACCAAGACACTAATTCCAGCATAGGTCGAAGCCAACACCAACAATTTCAGATGCAAGGAGCAGGTAGCCAAAAGCCCACCCACCCCTGAGACAGGTAGGTCCCTTGATTTTACATGTTTATCTGATGGCATTCATCTCAGGAGCGGTAGGAGTTTGCAGCCGCATACACACCAGTTAGGGTTGGAAAATCGAACCACTGAGAGAGCATCATCTTCCACATCATCTCCTTCACCAGCAGTTAAGAGGACCAATATAGTAGCACCAGAGTCTGGAGCTTCACCGCCTTCACCACCACCTTCACCAGGCAGATGTATATCACCATCAGCAAGGGAGAATATACCAGTCAGAGATTCTTCCTCTTCACCAGCAACAGTATCTCGTTCTGTTTTAGTTTCTGTTTCTCCTTCACTTAGTTTGGACAACACTGTACAGACTGATTCTGGTTGTCCTTTTGTACATGAGGATTCTACTTTGAATAAAGGAAATGAACGTTTGCATGTTTATTCTGATTCTGTACCATTTCCTTCTGCTCTCAAAGCTAAAAAAAATCAAACATTAAAAACAACACTATTTGATACTGGAGTGGTTGAGATCTTACAAAACATTTTTTAAAAGATGCCACTTCTTAAGTCCATGGAATACATGCCTACAGTAAAAAAGGGAATGAAAGAGTCATGTACCCAAAAGCGTCAACCAAGGAAGAACATGCGAAAGGAAACATAGAAACACATCTTGACCATGGACACAGTTCATGCCATCAGTAACCTTCCGCCTAAAAAGAAAGACAAGGGAGCACCTCACATCCGTTGCCATATCTTTGATCAAGAATTTGATCGTACTCTTCTCGATAGCGGTTCCTCCATTAATCTCATGCCTTCCTCTTTATTAACTGAATTTTAGTTTGGGCCTCTTAAAACAATCAGAATGATCCTTCAGTTTGCTGATAGATCGATTAAGAGGCCAAGAGGTATTTTAGAGGACGTTATTGTAACGGTGCAGGGAATGAAATTCCCTATTGATTTTGTTGTCATGGATATGGACACATCTGCACCATTACTCCATACCCGGATCATACTAGGTCGACCGTTCCTCCAAACGACCAAAACAGTAGTTGATTATGGTATTGTAGAGATCATCTTTCACTCTCGTAGTGACAAGGTGAAAATTGAGATGATCTCTGATCCTAGACCATCACCACCACCAGTAGTAGATGATACAGAGAAATTTATATCAGAGCCAGATGACTGTGATTTTCTTGCTGAATTCAGAGAGACAGATCTTTTCACGGATTTTTAGATACGCAGGAGTTCCATCCCCAAAAGGACTCTCTGGAAAGCACAATTGACATGAGTTCCCTTGGTTGTCCAATTGAGATAGTTACTGATGAGCAGTTTGAGCATAGTTCTAAGGTCCAGATATCTGAGCCATTCGTTGAATTACTTGATTTATGCATAGATGAGAGACATCTTTTTGTGATTATTGCTAAGATATTAGAACCGTTAATTGATAAGAATATTAAAAATCCAAATGAACCCTTCCTTTCTGAGCAGAGATCATTCATTACAGATCTATCATGTATTCTATTTGATGAGACGTCATTAGCCAAGGTGGATAGTATACTAAGCACAGATCACATACTGTCTACCGGTATAGTAACAAAGGTTATTACAAAGCTGATTCAGACCCCACATGAGCTCAAGGTCTTACCATCAACGTTGAAATATTCCTTCCTTGCGGGTCCCCACCAAATGTTTCCGGTCATCCTCAGCTCACATTTGACCGCTGAACAAGAATCTCACGTGCTAGAGGTTCTTGAGAGAAACCATAAGGCCATATGATGGAATATCTTGGATCTCCGTGCGATTAATCCAGCATTGTGCTCGCATCATATCTACCTAGAAGATGACTATAAACCCTCCCGTGAATGTCAGCGCCGTCTAAATCCAAATCTAAGGGAGGTTGTCAAGTAGGAGATCAAGAAATGGTGTGATGCTTGATTTATATATCCCATTTCAGATTCCAAGTAGGTCAGCCCTTTACATGTGGTCTCGAAGAAATCTGGGATTACAATCGTAAAGAATGACCGTGGTGAGGAGATTCCGACCTGGGTACCTACTTCATGGCGTGTCTGTGTAGATTACCGATGCCTGAACTCAGCTACCAAGAAGGATCACTTTCCATTACCCTTTATTGATCATATCATTGAGAGGTTGGCAGGGAAAGAGTTCTTCTGCTTCTTGGATGGGTACTCGGGATACAATCAACTTGCTATCGCTCCTGAGGATCAGCAGAAAACTACTTTCACTTGTATGTTTGGCACCTACGCCTTTAGATAGATGCCCTTTGGACTGTGTAACGCCCCTCTACATTTCAAAGGTGTATGTTGGTCATTTTTACCGACATGGTGGTGATGAATCCCCATTCATCACTCTTTATCCTTTTATTTTAGCTAGATAATTTGGCAAAACACCATGTATATGATTGTAAATACAATAAGGTCAATAAGCATGCATTTGTTAATACTCAATAATTAGCATGCATTTGTGCAAAAATAAAAGAATAAAGAAATAAAGAAAAAGAAGGAAATGTTTAGAATAAATATTGAGTGACCTGAACCAAAGAGAGGGCCCAACATGGACCTGATCGCCAACTAAAATAAGTAGAGAGAGATATATCCACTCATCCTTGTATATATCCCTTATATATATGTATGTAAATAATTTATTTTCCCAAAAGTAATAAAAAAAGTGTTTCTATTTTCTTGTATATATTTCTAAAAATAAGTAAAAACCAGAAAAATAAAATTTAAAAAACAAAATAAATTCTCTCTCTCCACATCGTACATACCTTATAAATATGTATCTATCACTATTTATTTCACCCTTGTAAATAAACAATAAAAATAAAATAAAAATTATTTTATACTCCAAATTTTATGTTGTAAATAAATAAAATATGAAATTAGGGTATTTGTACAAATATAAACAAAATAAAAATTAAAACAAAAATAAATAAGTATTTTATATATGCACATAATATAATATAATGTATATACCTTAATTTATTTTGCAAAAAAATAAATAAAAATCACTAAAAAAGTTTGAAAATAAAAACATTTTTCATGCTTCATGGAAGATTTCTCGATCTACGGGGATAGTTTTGACACATGTCTTGCACATTTAGACCGAGTTCTTCAACATTGCTGTGAGGTGAACCTAGTGCGCTCTCGTGGGAGAAGAGTCATTTTATGGTGACTATTGGAATTGTATTGGGCCATGTCATCTCCAAACATGATATGGAGGTTAACCCGGCTAAGATTGATGTGATTTCCAAGTTAGAGCCACTGCAGAATTTGAAGCAGATGATGTCACTTCTGGGACACGTAGGATTGTATATGCGAGTTATAAAGGACTTCAGCAAAATCACTAGACCTTTGACCGAGCTTCTGTGTAAGGAGACTGATTTTGTTGTCGATGAGAAAGTCCTCCTTGTATTCAATCAGATGAAAGAAATGGTTACTAGTTCTCCTGTCTTACAACCACCTGATTGGTCTCTTCCTTTTGAGATCATGATGGATGCCTCAGATTTTGCAGTTGGAGCTATTAGGATAGAGAAGGGATGGTATACCATTTGCTATACACTATGGTAGAAAGACTCTGGATGAAGCACAACGGAATTATATAGTTACATAGAAGGAGATGTTAGCAGTTGTGTTTGAGCTAGAAAAGTTCAGATCTTACCTCATCGGTTCAAACGTTATTGTGTACATGGATCACACTGCCATACGATACTTGCAGGAAAAGAAGGATGCCAAACCACGCCTTATCAGATGGATCCTTCGTCTCCAGGAATTTGATTTAGAGAATCGATATAAACCTGGAGTAAAAACGTTGTGGCAGATCACCTTTTCCGTATCACAGATACAGAGACCTCTGAGTAGAACATGATTTCTATTTCTGAAACCTTTCCAGATGAGGCCATTTTGTCGGTGGACTCACTCCAATGTTATGATGATATTGTGAACTATCTTGTCTCCAAGAAAGTTTCACAAGATTGGCTGAAGTACAAGGTAGAGAGATTTCTACCAGAGATTCATTATTACCAGTGGGAGGATCCGTACCTATTTCGTGAGGGTACGGATTGTATCTGGAGAAGCCTCAGGAGGAACACACCAGTGTACTTGAGCACTGTCACAAACTAGAATCTGGTGGGCATCATTCAAGGAAACACACTACAACAAAGGTTTTACAAAGTGGCCTATGGTGGCCCACATTGTTTAAGGATGCTACAGAGTATGTTTAAGATTGTACTGATTGTCAGAAAATGGGAGGAACTGTTGGTTCCAAAGATACCATGCCCCTAAGATATATATAGATTTCTGATGTTTTTGATGCTTGAGGCATAGACTTCATGGGCCCATTTCCCGTCAGTCGGGGATTTCGGTACATCCTGCTCGTCATGGATTATGTTAGTCGATGGGTGGAGGCTATCCCCACCCGAGCTGCAGATAGTCGTATAGTGTGTTCCTTTCTTAAGGACCATATTATTACGTAGTTTGGTATTCCCAAAATACTGATTTCATATAGGGGAAGCCATTTCATTAATAAAGAAGTAAAGAAGCTTGTGACAGAGTACGCCATTGAGCACAGAGTTGCGTCTCCTTACCACCCTCAGACTAATGACTTGGCAGAAATTTCAAATAGGGAGATCAAGACGATATTGCAAAAACTTGTACGTCTAGATAGGAAGAACTGGTCCCAGATGCTGGATTCAGTTCTATGGGCTTATTGGACAACGTAGAAGTCTCCTTTGGGTATATATCCCTACAGATTGGTGTATGGAAAGCCTTGCCACCTGCTAGTGGAATTAATTCACAAATCTTTATGGGCACTCCATGTATACAATTCATATTATGAGAAGGCAGGAAAGAACATGAAGTTGGATTTGAACAAATTACTGGAATTCCGAGTTTTTGCATATGATAACTCACTTATGTATAAGGAGAAAGTCAAGCGTTGACATGATAAACACATTCGAAGAAAGACTTTCTCCCCTGATCAGAAAGTTTGGTTATTTGATGCTAAGTTGAAGTTGTTTCCAGGAAAGTTGAAAAGCAAGTGGTCAGGACTGTTCATCGTGAGAGCTATACGTGATAATGGGAGTATTTTCATATCTGGGTTGTCATCTGACGCACAACCATTTGTTGTGGACGGATAGTTGCTGATGCCATATCTAGATCATGATACATTCCTATCTGTCGTTGATTCAATATCTGTGTATCAGATGATGACCTTTTGATTCAATCTTCTACGTCTGATACATGATCATTAACTCCTCTTGTATATCCTTTCATTTCACTCTCTCTTCTCCCGTTTTATCATTCACCCCTTTTCCGTGTGTATATATGCTATACTTAGGATGTGCTTCATCCTAACTATGGGGGGTGAAGGATTTGTGTTGTTCATATTCGTCCTATTTCTCACTCTTGTTGTTGCCTATACTTAGGGATACTCTACCCTAAGTATAGGGGGGTGATGTTGGTCATATCGTGTCTTTTTATTTTTGAGTCTGTACATTCTCTTCATCGGTTCTCCCTTTCGTACACTCTACTAAACTTAGGATCACTTGATCCTAAGTATAGTGGGGGATCACCAACTTCTCTTCTTTTTATCTTTTCTTTGAGTCGTTGTAGCATAGGAGTTTTTTCACCTTTCTATACTTAGCACGAGCTATGTCTTCCTTTGTTGCTCTATGATCACTATGAGGACATATTTTGAGCTAAGTATAGGGGGTGTCATATATATTATATATATACTTTAGACATAACTCGTACTTTTAAATATGTTTATTTGGGGGAGATAGGTATATAATTTTGTAAAATCCACGTGTGTAAAAAAACCAACCAAAAAGAAAAAAACAAAAACAAAACAAAAATAAAAGAGAAAAATAAAGCAACAAAAAAACAAAAAAAAGAGAACAAAAATAAAAAAATTTATTGTATATACTTGTATATATTTTACTAACCCTTTTTCCTTAAAAAAACTACAAAATCAAAATCTATAAAAACTTGCATAATTAAAAAAAACTTCTTTTACATATGCATTTTTATAAAAAAATCCATAAAAAGTTCGAAATTAGAATTTTTTTAAAAATATTCTTTTCACAAGTTCCTCATTTTCTCAAAAAAATGCTTTCTTTGCATTGTACATATTTTCTTTAATTTTCATGTGCATTTTTCAGGATAGTATTGATATTTAAACTATGTCTATAATAAAATTGAAGAATGGAGCTTAGTTGGGCCTTAATCCACTTAATTCCAGAGGAACCTTATAAGAAATGGAGTTAAGACTTTTCAGGTCCTAGTGACTTAATTCTTTGAGTCCATAAGACTATGTTCACATGTCATCTTGATTAATTTAAGTAGAACATTTAACAACACGCACATGATTCTTTCAGACCGTGGCTTATCTTGGACAAGAACTCTACACGTAGTTCTTCATGGATGTGGTAATGAGGAGGCATAATCTTTTGGCCTGGGTTAGCATACGAGGGTAGTACCGATGACCCGAATACCCGAGCAACTAAGGGTAAAATGTGTCACTGGTCATTGCGACCTCAATCACTCGGATCGGAATCAATCAAGAAAATCAAGAAGACCACCAATAAAAATCAAGCAAGCAAGTCAAACAAATAGCGATCTCGCTATTTTATTTTACCTGGTATAGATACCAGGGTCGAACACAAGGAGCACGGTATGGTAAACCTACAAAGTAGTCGAAGATTCAAAAAGAACTATTTTTGGTGGATTATATATTTTTTTAATTTTTTTTCGAATTTTTAATATTCAGGAAAACGGGTAAGAGTACTCACAAAACCTCAATCAAACAATTATTAAGCACATCAAAAATACTCAGGAAATTCGAATAAAAAATTTTCGGATTTTAGATATATTCAGATGTTTTTGGTATATTTTTGGATTTTTCTGATTTTAGTGAATTTTATAAAAATGAAACAAGATTGAAAATACGACACACTGTGCAGCCAGAATCTAAAGGCACTTTAAAAATACCTAAAGTGCTATAAAATTCAAGCAACAATTTTATTATAAACTAGAAATAAAACTCTAACTACATAAACTGGAAATGCATTTGTTTGAATTTTTAGGATTTTTTAATGATTTTTTCTAAGTTTTTCAATGTTTTCCAATTTTTATGGTTTTTATAAATCCAAATGTGACAAAATTTGGATAGAAGTGAAAATACAACAAAAAAACAATCAATAAAGTTTTTGGATTTTTTAGAGGATTTTTAATATTTTTAGTTGATTTTTGAAAATGGAAAAAGCAAATTTTTAGGTTTTTGAATTTTTAAAAATATCAAATGCAAACAAAACGAGCTCAAAAATTCATAGAAATTTGTACACCATGACAGGAGCCATGTATCCAAATTTCACGAAAATTGGGTGAGATTTGCTATTTATTCCAACCAATCAAAGAAGCACAGCACATATGAACCTAGCTGCAAAGAAAGTAACTTCTAGGGACTAAATAATAACACGCGTTAAAAACCTAGGGATCTTATTGTAATTTTTACACAAATTTAGCACATGTCAAATCTCAGCATACACAGGGGTATAAGTGCAAATATTGAAACTATATCATCAAAACATAACACCCATTAAACGCGAGTCCATACATGCAAATATCTCAGAAAGACATGTGACGAAGCACGCGCAACCACAACGAAGGGACTAAAATGTAAATATGAAAAATTACAGGGATAGTAATGTAAATAAGTCCACTGTGTAACTTTTATTTTATAGACTAAATTATAAAAAGAAATAACGCAAGGGAAATGGAGCAAATTACCCAGGCAGGGCGTGCGGCTCACGTGGGGGACATGTGGCGTGCTCTGAGTGGCTGGATTTGTGCGGCTATGCCGCTGACACCTAGCAGATCCAACGGCTGTCCAGATGGGGCGAACGTGGGGTGTACGGGGCCGTTAGATGTCAGATCTAACGGCATGACATGCGCAGGCGGTGAACAGCTTAGATGCAAACTGGAGGCTGGCGATGATCCGATAGTGGATAAGGCTGCTGGAAGAACTCCTCTTAGGCGAAGTTCTCTGGAGAACCGATGGTGATCTGGGCGTCCGATGAATGATCAAGCAGCTGGGCTCGGCTCGCAAGACTCCTCCACGTCGGATGGCAGGGTCGGATGGAGCATCCACCGATCGGATCTCCGGGAAGGTAGGTTGCTGGGACCTGGGATGGCTCCAGGGAGGTGGGGCGGAAGCGATATGGAGTGTCTCCACGTGCGACTCAACCTGCGGGGTAAAGCTCCTGCTCGGAGTCATACTCCGGCCAGGGTTATTGGACCTAAAACAATAGAAGGCGACGGCGAATGGAGGTTGAAGTTTCGACGGCGTGACAGAGGAACTTCGATCCTAATCTTGGCTGTCTAAGCCAAGTCTAGGGTGATCAGGCTGCGTTGGAAGGATGACCATGGATGGGGGAATAGATCGGAATGGGTGGATGCAGCTGATGGAGCTCCGACCGTCGGGTCAGAGCCGGCGAAGGGCAGATGAAGGATTCACGATAAAAGGAATTGTCATCAAAATGGGGTATACCTGATGGTCTAAGGTTGATACTAAGCTCCAAGAGGTGAGATGGGTATAGGTCTTCGCCTCTACCACGCTGCGGAAGGCGGGGTGGCTCAAACGCGGCGGATCTCCGGCCACGTGCTTTGAGCGTCAGCTGCAGCTACTCTCTCCGGCCACCAAAGGCTCCGGCCCAATGCTGTCACCAAGGGGAAGAAGACTAGGGTAGTAGGAGGGTGTGCGACGCGAGCTGAAGATTTGGGAAGAAGAGTGAAGTTTTTATAGCATGTCCCAGGTGGCGAAGAAGATCAGGTGAGGGCGTGCGAACCGAGGGAGATCTGCTCTTCCCTAAGGATCCGCGAGGGTCGTGGATCCAAGGGGAAGAGGTGGGTGGTGGAATCGGAGCAAAAGGTGGTCAGATCCGGGTGAGAAAAATTGGCGAAGATCGGGGAAAATCGGATCCGCGAAGGAAGTGGTCTTGGGAGGGCAGTTGACCGAAGTCAACGTCCCCTATGGACCAATCAGAAATTAACGGGGTCAAAATTATTTTTTAAAATAATATAAAAATAGAAAACGATTTTATTTTAAAATATTTTCAAAATGAAAAATGTTTATTATTTTTCAAACTAATTTTTAGTGATTTTTATTTATTTTTATGAAAAATAAATTATGGTATATACATTATATTACATTATATACATGTATATAATATTTATTTATTTTAATTTTAATTTTTATTTTGTTTATTTTTGTACAAATTCCCCAATTTTATATTTTATTTATTTTCAACATAAAATTTGGAGTATAAAATAATTTTTATTTTATTTTTATGAGTTATTTATAAGTATTAAATAAATAGGTATATGTTACATATGTACATGTATTTTGTACAAGGTGAGAGAGAAATTATTTTTATTTTTATTTTTCTAATTTTTGTTTTTTAGGAATATATACAAGGGAGTGAAAACACATTTTTATTTTGTTTTTGTGAAAATAAAATATAAATATGTAGAGGGAAGGAACATGTACAAGGTAGAGTGGCCCTATCTCTCTCTACTTATTTTATTTGGCGATCGGGCCCATGTTGGGCCCTCTCTTGGGTTCAGGTCACTCAATATTTATTCTAAATATTTCTCTCTTTTTCTTTTATTCTTTATTCTTTTATTTTTGCATAAATACATGCTAATTATTGATATTTAACAAATCCATGCTTATTTGTAACTTATTGTATTTACCACTATATACATGATATTTTGCCAAGATATTGAGCTAAAATAAAAGAATAAAGAGTGATGAATAGGGATTCATCACCCCTATACTTTACTTTTGCTAGTCCCTTAGAAAGCACTTATTTGAAAAAGAAGTGAAAAAGATAAAAAGAAAAAGAAAAAAGGAGGGAAATCAAGGTTGATTATTAAACTTCCCTTCATTAAATTGAAGTATGGAGCTCAGTCAAACCTTTGGATTATTAATTTGCCGGAACCTATTTAGACTTAAGCTTAAAACTCAACAGCCTCTAAGTTCTACCAATCTATGGTTAAGACTCCTCAATAATTCAGATTAGAACAAGTCTACATACACAAACTCTAATGGCCATGAATCTTTTCATCTACTGTGTAAGTGATATGTAGCTCCCCACCTCAGAAATGACAAAGTGACAACCCCCTTTAACAAGGTAACTCTAATGCCTCAATCTGGCATTTCTTTCCTCGAGGAGCAGGGTATTCCCTTCTAAGTTCAAGTACAACCGGCTCAAGAAGAGGAGGAAGAAGAGAATGGACCATGACCAGTGTAGTCATGTATCCTAGGGAGCCCAGCCAGTGTAGCTAAGTCTCCCTGCTGCAAGATTCATGAGATGGGAATGGGTAACAAAAGCTTTTGCTTTATTTGGCTATATACACTCCGGTGGGTATTTTATTTTCTATCAGGCTGACTACTTTTTTTGGAGTTTTTCTTTTCTTTTTGCACATTTTTTTCGATGTGCATATGTACAACATATTTACATGGTGTAGCATATATACACAAGGAGTTTTTCCTCTTGACCCAGTAGACTATCCCTTTTTTGAAGCTTTATTGCAACCCACAACTCCTGTCTTTAGACTTTAACACCACCAGACCAAGTTGAGATGCACTTCCTTCACTATAATAAGAAGAGAGGTTCCGCTTAGAAGTACTACACTCATATGCTACCCCAAGCCAAAGGAAACTGCCTCCTCACCACCTCATCCGTGGAGAGTTATGTGTAATGTGCTGGTGCAAGTAAAGCCATTGTCTCTGAGAGTCATGTATGCGTTGTTAAGTGTTCTACTTATGCTCATCTCAAGATGACATGTGATCATAGCCTAGTGGACTCAAAGAACTAAGTCCAAAATAGACCTGAAAAGTCATAACCCTAAGCCCTATAATGTTCCTCTTAGAATTAGGTGGATTAAGGTCTTAACCAAGCTCCATTTTCCAATTTAATTCCAGACCAGTTTAAATGTCAATCATTATTCAGAAAAACTGTCGCATGTTTCTGAAATATGCAAAATTTTTGAAAAATGTTTGAATGAATGAATGCATGAAGTTTTGTAAAATATTTACAAACATTTACACCAGGGTTTTTGAAACTTTTTTTTTCAAATATTTTACAAAAATTTTGTACTATATACATAATTTTGATATCAAAATATTTACAAACTCTTTACACAAAATCATTTTTACAAACATTTATACAAAAATAGTTTTTATAAATAGCTATGTATGTGCAATAAAGAATTTTTTATGTACAAGGAAAAATTAATTTTTTTATGATTTTTTGGATAAAAGAATTTGCCATTTTATTTATTAACACACTCACAAAAAGTATAAGTTATGGCTAAAGTATATATGAAATATATACGACACCCCCCTATACTTAGCTAGAACGATGTCCTTAGAGTGGATCAAGAGCGATGAAAAAGACATAACTCGTGCTTAATATAGGGAAGTGAAAAGGAATAGTATACTATAATGACGATTCAAAGAATAGAATGAAGAGGACTCGGTGTTTCCCCCTATACTTAGGATCAAGTAATCCTAAGTATAGCAAGTGGTACATGAAGAGAAATCCGAGTGGAAGAATGTATATGGTCTACCTCCCCTATACTTAGGGTAAAATATCCCTAAGTATAGGCATCAAAATAGAGGTAGAAAGAATCCAAAGAATACTCAAGAGTCCTACACTCCCCATACTTAGGGTAAAGTACACCGTAATGCATAATCATAGGATGAAGATGGGGTGTGGGACTAAAGAATGGAATGATTTGGACAACTGGATCTATACAAGGTGGAAGACAGTGATAATCAGGCGTGAGATGCATTTGATGTGAGTCAAAGACCACATCTCACGCAAAATGAACACTACAGGCCGGTGGCTCTAAGGGGACGGTCAAGGATCATCCTCTTTGTAGTTATAACCGTCCCTTCTGATCAGAGGGGACGGTCTCAGAACCGTCCCTTCTGCCACCCTCTCATTTTTTTAGATGGGACGGTTATCACGAACGTCTCTTTTAATCAACCATTGGGGACAGTCGGAACCGTTCCTTTAACGATTAACATTGGGGACGGTTACAACCGTCCCTAGTACCGTGACTAGTAGGGACGGTTTTAACCGTCCCCATCTTAGAAGCTTCGGGGACGGTTACAACCATCCCCATTAGTCGGACATCATTTTACAACAGACACAGAAGAGCTGTGGAGACGATTTTAACCATCCCCATTAGGTCCCAGTTGTTGATATCTACGACAGTGGGTCGATATCAAACGTTGGGGACGGTCGGAACCGTCCCTCTTGAGCAGCAGAGGGGACGGTTGTGACCGTCCCTTCCATGAAGAAGGCCTTATGCGACGCCAGCAAAAGGCTTTAAGGGACGGTTGTAACCGTCCCTTATAGCCCTCATTGACACAAATTTGTGCCAGCGAGGTCCTTGAGATCGGACGGGACGGTCGTAACTGTCTCTCATAAGAACCAGAGGGGACGGTTGTAACCGTCCCCTCCGTTAGATAACACTATAGGGACGACAACAGAAGACCATTAGCGACGGTTTTAACTGTCCCCGTTGGTTCCCAAGGCCGCTAAAATGAGACAGAGGGTGCCTAACATTCTGAAGGGACGGATATAACCGTCGTCATTGTCAATTAAAGGGGACGGTTGTGACCGTCCCATCTACTTTGGGGTCTATAGCGACGCCAACAGAAGCGTATAGGGGACGGTTGTAACCGTCCCCATTAATCTCTGAAATTCAAAATTGCTTCCCGTGAACTATCAAGGGGGACGCTTCTGTAACACCGTAGGGGACGGTTATAACCGTCCCCAATACCTCCTGATAGAAAAAAATTACTAGATTCATGGTGTTTTATTCACGCTCCCTCTGTAAAATCAAATAACACATTCTACATAATCTTACTAGATTCATAAACTCAAAATTCAAGATGAAAATAAGACACTTCATAGTTACAAAGAAATTGTTTTCAATTCTACATAATCTTAGGCACTACTAGAAATATTACAATAAAAAGTTCAAGAAAAAACTAAAATTTACTACATGAATTGTTATCTACTCAGATTCTTCACTCTCTTCGTTCTCCTCCTCACTCTCCTCATCGTCACCGAGATGTGCAGGTTGTACAGGTGGCGTGTCTTGGCTTTGAAGACGGCTTATATAAGACATGACATTCGCCATGTCTGAACGCATCTTCACCATCTCTTCATCTTGTGCAGTCATCTTTGCCTTTACTTCGCGCAGCTCCCTCTACATCTCTCTTTCTCTCTGGCTCCCTTGCGAGGAAGACTGTGACTCACTTGCACCACCTATTCCGTACCATGTACGGATCATTTCTCCACGTCCTCCGCAACGGATGCGTCCACTGTGTTCTGGACCAGTGGCTTGACGGAAGGCATCATCGGCCGACAACGGGGGAGTGCTCGTCCCCGTGCTATCTAGCGAGGAGGTGGTAGAGAGCCTAATCATTTCTTCCTGCATGTATAAAAATATTAAATATTTTCAATATATTAACATAAGTCATTTTATAAATTAAAAATAAACATTACTTACATGAATTGGTGCGTAGGCGTCATCAACCCACTGCACTTCTCCTCCTAAATCCCGGCTCTTTCACCCAGCAAAAACCTCTATGCTAGTCATTTCTCGTTCGTTATCCCTCAACTTAAAAAACATGAAAGTAGTTTTTAAAATAAATTCTACACTCAAACTTAATAATTCTAAAAATTGTTTAAATACTTACAAAGTCGTGCTTCAATTGGCTGGCGTTCTTCCTTCCCATCTTAGGGGTGGACCGAAAGCCTCTGTAGTGATTCGTCGTATTTTATGTAGAAATAGACTGAAATTAAACAATGTTAGTACAAACATAAAACAAATAATTAGTAAACATTGTACATACCACGAATTCCTCACCGGACCAAAAATCAATCAATTCCCTCCATTGTTCTGGTGTAATACCAGGTGGGACGTTCTGCACAAGTTGCTCATATGAAATCTGGGGGTTGTAATGATGGAAAAATAAATATCATCAATCTTAAATCTTTTGTTATAAAATATAAATATCTTCGTACCTTCGCCTTTATGTGTCCCTTGTATCGACGCAACAACTCAGCGGCATGGGAGAGAATCTGGGAATCGACATGGGCATTTCGTTCCCATGTAAAGACAGCCTTATACAACAAATATAATAAACATTAGTATAATAAAATAGTAAAAAATTGTTTTTTGATTTTAAATACCTCCAAATCAGAAAGTATGGCATCCTTGACAACATAAGGAAGCCGTCGAAAGTCGTGAGTAGTGATGGGGACACGCACACGAGCAACCTGGCCAAGGTAACTCTGAAACTCCGTGGAGTTCTCTCCAACCACATCTCCGCCAACAATACATACATGTAAAGTCTGCCCGGGTGCAAGACGATCCAAGAATCTATACTGAGACGGTCCGCGTTTTTCGCGGGGTACCTCCACTGTCTGCATCAGAAGAACCTCCCTGTGGCTGCTGAGGAGGTTTGGGAACCTCCCGAATACGTCTAGGTCTAGGAGCTATCTCTGCAATTCAAAAGTAGTTATTTTAAAAAATACATTTAGATAGATCAGAATAAATTCAATTATTTGAAAATAAAAATAAAAATAGCATTATCTAGTATTGCTAGTACCAACGTCGTTGTCTAATACTTCATGAAAAAATCACTGGAGTTATTTTGGTATGCAACGCTATTATCTAGTGCATCTTCCTCTTTGTTTACATCGAAGAAATCTCTTGGTGTTGTTCTAATGGGTATAATCCATCCACTAACTGAGTTATCTGGGACATAGAAAACCTATTCTACCTGACTGGCAAGCGCATACGGCTCATTTGTCTACAACCGACCTGTTTGCTTTAAAGAGAGAACTCCATTTCTATCCTTCTTGTAACCTAATCCAACGCGACCCACATCGAACCAGATGCAATGAAATAGAACACACCTTGCATCATGTGTAAAACTGATTTCTAGTATATCAATAATCTTGCCGTAGTATCCGTCAATTTCAGCATTAAGATCGGCCTTCAATATTACTTCAGAAAGCTGTGATGCTTTATTTTCATCAATTAACTTTTTTCGAAATCTGAATCCATTAACGATATAGTCGGAATGTGATACTGCTAATGAGTATGGATTTCTGTGGATTATATCGAGATTCGTGCTCCACCGTTCATCTTTGGTAACTTTTAATAGTTTAATTTTATCCTCGAACCATTTAAGAACGTCTGATTTGCTAGTGGTTGTTGACTGAAACTCTTCAAAGAAAGAATCAACCTCGTCTATTTGCATCAAAATGTAATAATGAATAATGTCTCTTTCATCATCTGAAATACTACGATGGGCACTCTTTAGGATAACTTATCCATTTTGTTGAAAAATCCAAAGTTTGTTTAAATCTTATGTCCATAACTCAACATCATTATTTCGTTCGAACCGATCGAATCTAATACTCTTGCCATCATCCATATACATGTCACAAAATGTGATACATTCTTCACATAAATATCCCTCGGCAATGCAACCTTCAGGTGCAGCTTTATTAAACACAATATTCTTTAATTTCCGTAGGTATCTTTCAATTGGATACATCCATCGATATTGTACATGACCACATATTTGAGCTTCGCTAGCAAGATGAATAATTAGATGTACCATTATATCGAAAAATGTAGGGGAAAGAGCTGCTCCAGCTTACATAAAGTGATAACAATATCTGTCTCTAGTCTAAACAACACTTCAGGATCTAAAGTCTTCGAAGACAAGACTTTAAAAAACTGACTGAGTTCAATTAGTGGCTGCAAAATATCAGGATGTACAACTCCTCTGATCGCCAACGGGAAATGAACTTACATCAATACATGACAATCATGACTTTTTAATGTTGATATCTTTCTTACCGCCAGATTTATACATCTGCTTATTTGAGAGGAAAATCCATCATATACTCTAATTGATTTAATAAAATTGAGTATCTTATCTTTGTCAGCATTGGATAAAGTATACACTGCTTCGAGAATTATTACTTTAAAATTCTCTTACTCTATCGGATGTAGTTCGAATCGGATACCCAACTGTATTAGATCACGTATAGCTCGCAAACTGTCTTTGGAAGTACTAGAAATATTTAAAATTCCAAAAATATTTTCTATAACATTCTTCTCTATATGCATTACGTCCAAGTTATGATGGACTTGTAAAGTATACCAACAGGGTAGCTCCTGAAAGAATATACTTTATTTTCGCCATCCACCGGTTGCCTTCCTCTTAAATAATCGACCTAGAGAGTAGTTGCCCAAATTTTTTTGTTCCATCCATATTACGCTTCCTGATCGGCGATTCAAACTCAACCGGCGTCCAAACGACTTTCCATCAAACTTGTAATTATTTTCACTTCTTAACCATCTATAACTTACGGGTAAGAAACGACGATATCCCAAATAACAATGTTTCATACTCGCACTTAGCCATGTCGAATGTGTTTTATCCATACAAACCGGACATGCGAGTTTACCTTTCGTACTCCTGACGAACCGAAAAATCGGCCATCTAATAATGTGTTTTTATCACATGTAATCATCATCGTAGCTGGGCCGATTCGGGTCGTCAAAAGATCACCTCGTTTAGATATATGCCATAATGAGTCGAAACGAGGTGATCGTTAATTTATCTTACTTGGCAAGATACCAAGGTCGAACTCAGGGACACGAGCCTCTCTCGTATTAATCAGATTTAAGCGTGTTTAATCAAGTGTTGAATGAAAGCCTATAGGTCAAAACATGCAAAGACAAAATAAAACATGACATGACAAGACAATAAATATGCATTTTTTTTAATCATTTTTTTCGTGCAAGTAACTGCAATGCAATGCAATGGAGATATGCCCTAGATAGAAAATAATGAGCAAAAGTAAATACGAGTCAATTTCGAGTTCCTTAAAAAAAAGCAGATGTGATGAATAATATTGAGAAAGGCAACATATTGAGCTTAAATAGACACATCTCTATAAAATAATACATGACAAAATCATTGTGTCCAAAACAGTAATCAAGCATGCCATTAGAAAGAGCATCAAACTAGCTTTAAAACGAAACTGAAATCATCTCAATCGGATAAACATAGCTCAAGATATTCAACAAATAATGCAGGGGCATAATTGAAAGAAAACATGAAAAGATAACTACAAAAAGGTCCCTGGAAAGGACTGAAATGTAATAAAAATAAGGCGCGAGACCTTCCCTGTAATTTACCCAAAAGCGCGGGGACCTTTTTGCAAATATGAAGAAGATCGAGGGCGTCTCTGCAAAATTCCCAAATAGCACGTGCGCTGCACGTGCTACTCAGGCTCGGAAGGAGGCTCGGCTTCAGCAGAGGCTCGGAGGCGCTTCGGCGTAGGCTCGGACGGTCCAAGGCTCGGTGCAGGCTCGGTGGAGGTTCGGGAGCGTCCAAGCCTAGGGCTCGGTCGCTAGGCTCGGGGGAGGTTCTGGCTTCGCCACGTGGCCGACTGTCGGCCCTTGGATCGTGATTATCCAAGGGTTGCTGGTAACTACACTTCGGGGCGACGTGGAGGCTTGAAGGCCGTTGGATCATACGCATCCAACGGCTTCTGAAGACGGCTAGAGATGATGGCGTGTCGGCATCGGGACCGTTAGATGGTCGCTGGGCGAAGACCATCTAACGGTGACTGTATCTCCATCTTCGGCCGAAGGTGGGCGGCGAGTTTGGAGCTCCGGCGAAGGAGCTCCTCCTCCGCCGCTCCATATCTGGTACTGCTGGCCTCCCCAGAGCTCCATGGATGGTCATCGAGGGAGATAGGAGCTCGGGGGAGGTCCAGAGGCTTCTAGCGTCGACCATCAGGGCTAGGAGGATGATAGCGAGGTTGATCAAATCGACGCCGGCAGAGCTCCGACCATTGCGAGTCTTCGGTTACCTGCAGATTAATAGTGCATAACCAAACCATATAGTGTGTGCGTGAGCGTAGTGGGAGCTCAGGTGAGCGAAGAGGATGGTGAGCTCGAAGCTCCTCCGCCGTGGGTGGCGGAGGAGGTGGGTCGGAGGCGATGGGGGTTGTGGAAGAAAGAGAGCATGATCGGAGATGGTCGCGAGGAAGGGGGATGCGTGGCGAAGCTGCTGGGATGGTCTATGGACACGGCCGGAGTGACCGAGAAAAAACGAAGAAAATTAAGAAAAAAAATCAAGGAAGAAGACGAAGCTTACCTGGAGATTTGGGCGGAGCGGAGGCTTGGGCTGGAGCTCCAATGGAGCTCCGGGTCATCGCTGGACTCCCCCAGCCGGTGGGAGCAGCTTGGCGGGCTCGACGCGCCGCAGCTCCGCCGTTCAAGGCGGAGGGTCTCACCAGGTGGGCATCGTCGTCTTCACTCAATCCGGCCACCTCCCCCTGTCACTGGGAGGTGGCGGAGGGCTGGGCGAGCCACCGTGTAAAGGCTGACACCGGTGAAAGTGGGAGATGGCGGCGTATTTAAAGAGGGAGGTGGCTGGTTATGGAGGTGGCGACGTGGTTTTAGAGGGCGATAGGGGATGACTGGGAGGGAGTTGTGGGTAGCTTAGTCATGGGCGAGGGTCGTGTTTGATGGAGGAAGGACGTGAGGCTATTGGCGAGTGGAGGTGGTGGACGGTGAAGACGGAAAAAATGGAAGGGGGAGCGAGGTCTGTGCGAGTGGAGAACGTGGGGGTGGAAGGCTTCCGGAGGTTGACGATGGTCTTTTGACCGTTGGATCTGGGAATCCAACGGTGGTCATTTGAGCGCGAGATGACGGGTGAGATTTAATCAGGAGCGGAGCGATCGAAGGGAACGGGCGCTGCCACGTGGCGGGCTGAAGGAGCGGCGCGAACGGACGATGATGATGGAATGCTCAGGCCGATCGAGCGGTTGAGGGGCATCAAGGGAATGAGCGGCCGAGATGGTTGATCAGGAGCGCGATCAGAGGGTAGATGGAGCGGCCACGTGTCATGACGAGGTCAAGGCGCCCACGTGCGGTGCAGATTGATCGCGGGGGAGATCTGACGGTCGTGGATAAGGAGCGGCGTGGAGAGGCCTGGGCCGTTGGATCAAGAGGCCGATCCAACGGTCGGTAGGGCAGGCGGATAAGACAAGAAGGGCCGGGCCACGTGGCGCCCCCAGATTGGGCCACGTGGCCCAATCAGATTATTCAAGAGTATTTTTGATTTTTGAGGGCTTATTTGGTCGAATTTGAGAAAACTCAAAACATGAAAGTTGTAGATCTTGATGAGATCTACAAGTTTCATGTTGACCAAAACTCGAAAAGAGATCAAACAAGGGCCCGAAATATTTTTGAGGGTATTTTTAAGTCTAAAAATACCACGAATTTTGTTTTGCCATTTTTTTGTAGTTTTTAATTTATTTAGGACTCTGTTAATAATTAGACAATAACAGGGATTTATTGACAAAAACTTAAGCAAGGGGGTTAATTATGGGAAATAAAGATGATGAAACTGAGGTTCATCACCCCCCTATACTTAAACCATGCTCGTCCTCGAGCATCAAAAAGAATGACTAAGTTGGATTAACCCCCTTGTGCATGTGAATACAGGATCCAATCTGGTCAAGTCGACTCGGCTTCAGAGATCCAAAATTTTAGAGTTCAACCCAGCCTTAATCAAGAGGCTTCCAATTCCTCTACTTCTCTAGACTCTCTCTGATGTACATATAAACTAAAAGATATGAGTTTAGTGTTGACTGCAATTCTGAGAGTAGAGTCAATTCGTCACCCAAAATCTTGGTCCGAGAAAATCTCCTAAGGACCCAATCCTCAGCACTAGGGAATAAATCAAATCTTGCATTCAGTCTACCGTCTCTTTAGTTGTCAGACTTAGAAAATGTGGATGGCAGGCCAGAAAATGGAGGGCATGGGTTTGTGTAAATTCTTCTCTCCCTCTCATTGGAACAAGGATTCTCTCTAGTGCCATTTTACGCAACACACATTTTTTTGGTGTTGATCAGTGCGTCCGTCAAGAGAAGTTGGAGCCGTCTGCACTTGTTTTCCTGGGAGTACACCGGGGTGTGTCTCTTTTGAGTACCTATCGTACCTTCGACACCCAGACTTGTAGCATTTACGATGCAGAGCCCTTTTTTTGGTGCAAGCCCGACTCCTGGTCCTAATAGCGGTGGTCCAAGTGGACACTTTGAAAAAATTTTGGGAGCGCTCGCCTTTGGTGGAAGCTCTTTGATATTTGACTTGGTGGAATGAGAGCTTTTCTTGGAATTCATTGACTGGTAAAATTTGTGGCTAGCTCCTCTGCTTTTACCAAGAGTTAGCGCACACTGATCAACATTTTTTTATTTATTTTTTTTCACACCCAGGCACTTAGGTTAATGTCAAGAGATTAGTATAAGAATCAAGTTCTCATACTGGCTAATATTGCTGACACTCAGGTTTCCTGAAGCCTCCAAAGATTTTATCCCATCCTCGAGCATCATTAGATCAAATCCAAATTCGACTTCCTCATCCCAATCCCTCAGGTGAAAAATCAACTCATCTCATCAAAAACCGCAGTCGTGTATGTGATGTGCTGATCATATTCTTTATTTCTGAGACTAAGCATGAAATATAGCATGCAAATCTAGAAACTTAGGAGAATGTGGATGATTAAGTCTACAACCCTGATGGCTAAGGCTGGTTAACCTAAAATCTCAAGGACTTCTAAAAGCTAAGTCTCCTTGACCAATTCAGATCCTGGGTGAAAGTGTAAGGGTAGAGGACTAATCCAACTTCTTCATTCAAAAACAAGACTTTTTTTTTAACTTCAAGAGACATTAGGATTTCCTAAGCTCAATTGAGCATCCGCGGTTCAGCCAGTATGGATGTAAGTACAGGCCGAAGCCCGTTGCTTGAGGACGGGGCCTTGCGCGATGTCCTCTAAACCATCCAATCTGCTAAGGGCGAACCCTCACTGAACGCGGCTTTCTTAATTGGGCTTAGTAGTCACTGATAGCTCCTAAAGGTTTTTAGGAGTTTTCTGATTTTTATGGATTTTAATAAGAGTTAAAACACAAGTTAGACTCAACTTTCCTTGAAAAAGAGATGGCGATTTTTCAAAACCCATGTCACACAAAATAAAAATTTTCAAAACATTTTCAAAAATCATTTTCGAAAATATTTATATAAAATAGTGTAACATAATATCGAAAAACCGCGAAATCCTTTGAGTTCTCTTAGTCCAATGAATTTTACCTTAGCCAAAAAGTTTTTAATTTTTCAAATTTTTCAGATTATAGCTAAAGTAAATATACAGTATATACGGTATACCCCCCTATACTTAAACTTTGCTATGTCCTCATAGCACTAAATGTTACAAGTACATAGGTCCACTTAAGTATAGAAGAATATACGGGAGCTAAGAGGGGCTCCCCCTATACTTAGGTTAGAAATAACCTAAATATAAAGGCAAGAAAGGAAGAGTAGAGAAATCACAGAGACTAGGGTCCCCCCTATACTTAGGCTGAGATTAGCCTAAGTATAAAGATGGGATTTGATGTTGGAAGAGACCCAAGGTGAACGAAGAAGAAGGATGAATATACAAGTGAGCGGCTGAATCTTCGGAGATGAAATGGAGTGTCTTTGGATTTTGGGGTGTGTGTAGCAAACATGGCTCAATTCAAACAAGCAAACCCATAGTTTCACCAACTCACACATGAAACCAACCAAGGTTGGTTAATTATCTTGTCCATTTTATTGGTGATAAAACATTAAATATTTACGCGAAGAAAATGTGAATCAAGGCATATGCGCGGGTGTTGCTCTCCCAAAACCGGATTTTTACTCCATATTTGGTTGACTTGCAATTAACAGTCCCAATTTTATTTTAGGTTTTCACTGAATTATGATTAGCACATCAATCAGAAAATCATCGTCTACCGCTCATTCCATTTTTCATTTATCCTAGGTGATCAATCTAGAAAAATGAAAGCCGAGAAAAACATGTATACGATGAAGAAAAACGCGATCTAGGCTAAGCAAGAAATCATGCAGTGATTTGACGATAAAAGCCGCGAAAAATCTGGACCGTTTTGAAAACCAAATCCAACATGTATGCAAGTCGAAAAAGCTGCACCTAATCATGCATCTATTAGCGGTGATTAATCTTCATGAATTTTAGCTAATTGATACGAGATTATGTGCGTCTTCATTTAAAGTGTGTCCTAACCTACGATCAAGCACATAAGATATGAAAATTGAGCTCGGAGAGCCGTGTGCCTAAGTCCTAGGTCGACACTCAAGTGGGGACGATCCCCACACAACCACGATCGTTCGATTACGTACGCGAGTCTTCGATCGAAGACCGCTGTAAAAGACGAATTATTAAAAATGCAACAAAAATGCGAGATTTTTTTTTCTTTTCTTCCTCCTTTGCTCCAAGCATGCTCCTGCGGCTCCTCGCAGCGGGGAACATCCTGCTCCTCGCCTCCTTGATCCATCAAGGGCCCTGCCACAAAAGAAATGATTAGATTTCATAAAGGAAAGAAAAATTTTATATGCAAAATTTACGGTTAATTGACCTATAAAAAAGAACACTAAATTAAACATACAAAAATCCAAAGAAAAATAAAAGAAATGAGCCGTGTCCCCGGCAACGACGCCATTTGACGAACCGAAAAATCGGCCATCTAATAATGTGTTTTTATCACATGTAATCATCATCGTAGCCGGGCCGATTCGGGTCGTCAAAAGATCACCTCGTTTAGATATATGCCATAATGAGTCGAAACGAGGTGATCGTTAATTTATCTTACTTGGCAAGATACCAAGGTCGAACTCAGGGACACGAGCCTCTCTCGTATTAATCAGATTTAAGCGTGTTTAATCAAGTGTTGAATGAAAGCCTATAGGTCAAAACATGCAAAGACAAAATAAAACATGACATGACAAGACAATAAATATGCATTTTTTTAATCATTTTTTTCGTGCAAGTAACTGCAATGCAATGCAATGGAGATATGCCCTAGATAGAAAATAATGAGCAAAAGTAAATACGAGTCAATTTCGAGTTCCTTAAAAAAAAGCAGATGTGATGAATAATATTGAGAAAGGCAACATATTGAGCTCAAATAGACACATCTCTATAAAATAATACATGACAAAATCATTGTGTCCAAAACAGTAATCAAGCATGCCATTAGAAAGAGCATCAAACTAGCTTTAAAACGAAACTGAAATCATCTCAATCGGATAAACATAGCTCAAGATATTCAACAAATAATGCAGGGGCATAATTGAAAGAAAACATGAAAAGATAACTACAAGAAGGTCCCTGGAAAGGACTGAAATGTAATAAAAATAAGGCGCGAGACCTTCCCTGTAATTTACCCAAAAGCGCGGGGACCTTTTTGCAAATATGAAGAAGATCGAGGGCGTCTCTGCAAAATTCCCAAATAGCACGTGCGCTGCACGTGCTACTCAGGCTCGGAAGGAGGCTCGACTTCAGCAGAGGCTCGGAGGCGCTTCGGCGTAGGCTCGGACGGTCCAAGGCTCGGTGCAGGCTCGGTGGAGGTTCGGGAGCGTCCAAGCCTAGGGCTCGGTCGCTAGGCTCAGGGGAGGTTCTGGCTTCGCCACGTGGCCGACTGTCGGCCCTTGGATCGTGATTATCCAAGGGCTGCTGGTAACTACACTTCGGGGCGACGTGGAGGCTTGAAGGCCGTTGGATCATACGCATCCAACGGCTTCTGAAGACGGCTAGAGATGATGGCGTGTCGGCATCGGGACCGTTAGATGGTCGCTGGGCGAAGACCATCTAACGGTGACTGTATCTCCATCTTCGGCCGAAGGTGGGCGGCGAGTTTGGAGCTCCGGCGAAGGAGCTCCTCCTCCGCCGCTCCATATCTGGTACTGCTGGCCTCCCCAGAGCTCCATGGATGGTCATCGAGGGAGATAGGAGCTCGGGGGAGGTCCGGAGGCTTCTAGCGTCGACCATCAGGGCTAGGAGGATGATAGCGAGGTTGATCAAATCGACGCCGGCAGAGCTCCGACCATTGCAAGTCTTCGGTTACCTGCAGATTAATAGTGCATAGCCAAACCATATAGTGTGTGCGTGAGCGTAGTGGGAGCTCAGGTGAGCGAAGAGGATGGTGAGCTCGAAGCTCCTCCGCCGTGGGTGGCGGAGGAGGTGGGTCGGAGGCGATGGGGGTTGTGGAAGAAAGAGAGCATGATCGGAGATGGTCGCGAGGAAGGGGGATGCGTGGCGAAGCTGCTGGGATGGTCTATGGAAGGTAAACACGGCCGGAGTGACCGAGAAAAAACGAAGAAAATTAAGAAAAAAAATCAAGGAAGAAGACGAAGCTTACCTGGAGATTTGGGCGGAGCGGAGGCTTGGGCTGGAGCTCCAATGGAGCTCCGGGTCATCGCTAGACTCCCCCAGCCGGTGGGAGCAGCTTGGCGGGCTCGACGCGCCGCAGCTCCGCCGTTCAAGGCGGAGGGTCTCACCAGGTGGGCATCGTCATCTTCGCTCAATCCGGCCACCTCCCCCTGTCACTGGGAGGTGGCGGAGGGCTGGGCGAGCCACCGTGTAAAGGCTGACACCGGTGAAAGTGGGAGATGGCGGCGTATTTAAAGAGGGAGGTGGCTGGTTATGGAGGTGGCGACGTGGTTTTAGAGGGCGATAGGGGATGACTGGGAGGGAGTTGTGGGTAGCTTAGTCATGGGCGAGGGTCGTGTTTGATAAAGGAAGGACGTGAGGCTATTGGCGAGTGGAGGTGGTGGACGGTGAAGACGGAAAAAATGGAAGGGGGAGCGAGGTCTGTGCGAGTGGAGAACGTGGGGGTGGAAGGCTTCCGGAGGTTGACGATGGTCTTTTGACCGTTGGATCTGGGAATCCAACGGTGGTCATTTGAGCGCGAGATGACGGGTGAGATTTAATCAGGAGCGGAGCGATCGAAGGGAACGGGCGCTGCCACGTGGCGGGCTGAAGGAGCGGCGCGAACGGACGATGATGATGGAATGCTCAGGCCGATCGAGCGGTTGAGGGGCATTAAGGGAATGAGCGGTCGAGATGGTTGATCAGGAGCGCGATCAGAGGGTAGATGGAGCGGCCACGTGTCATGACGAGGTCAAGGCGCCCACGTGCGGTGCAGATTGATCGCGGGGGAGATCTGACGGTCGTGGATAAGGAGCGGCGTGGAGAGGCCTGGGCCGTTGGATCAAGAGGCCGATCCAACGGTCGGTAGGGCAGGCGGATAAGACAAGAAGGGCCGGGCCACGTGGCGCCCCCAGATTGGGCCACGTGGCCCAATCAGATTATTCAAGAGTATTTTTGATTTTTGAGGGCTTATTTGGTCGAATTTGAGAAAACTCAAAACATGAAAGTTGTAGATCTTGATGAGATCTACAAGTTTCATGTTGACCAAAACTCGAAAAGAGATCAAACAAGGGCCCGAAATATTTTTGAGGGTATTTTTAAGTCTAAAAATACCACGAATTTTGTTTTGCCATTTTTTTGTGGTTTTTAATTTATTTAGGACTCTGTTAATAATTAGACAATAACAGGGATTTATTGACAAAAACTTAAGCAAGGGGGTTAATTATGGGAAATAAAGATGATGAAACTGAGGTTCATCAACTCCATCCCGATAAATTAGCATACGCGGGAAAGTCATTAATTGTCCACAATAAAGAAGCACGCATTGTAAAGAACTCTTTCTTTACCGCGTCATACGTACTCACTCCAGAATTCTGAATCTTTAGTTCGTCAATCAACAGTTGCATATATGTATCTATCGCATTACCTGGCCCCTTTGGACCATGTATCAATAACGACATCATCATAAAAGAAGATTCCATTGACATCCATGATGGCAGATTATATGTAACAAGTATCATAGGCCAAATAGAGTAACTTGTACACATATTTCCGAATGGATTAAAACCGTCGGAAGCAAGACCCAATCGTACATTTCTTACTTCTTCAGAAAATGATGGATACATTTCATCGAATTTCCTCCACTCCTCTGTATCTGATGGATGTCGCATAACACCAGTTACATCTTTCTTTTTGATATTACTTTGCCATATCATCATTCTAGTTGTTCTTTCATATGAATATAATCGTTGTAATCGGGAATCAAGGGAAAGAACCGTAAAATCTTCTCTCATTTTTTCCTCTTCGAATCATGATCCATATTCTTATATCTTCTACTTTTGCAGTCAGGACATGTATCTAAGTTTGAATAATCCTTCCAATATAAAATGCAGTTGTTCGGACATACGTCAATTTTCTCGTAGTTTAGTCCAAGTGCGTGAAATCTTGACTTAGCATCCTTCCAGTCCTTTGGAAAATTTTCTGGATTATTTAATAAGATCCTAATCAACTGTAAGACATCTGTCATCGTAACCGTTGTACACCAATTCTTCACTTTTATCTTAAACATTTCCAGAAGAAAACGTAATCGAGACATTTTGACTCCTGAGCATAATGACTTCTCTGTATCATGTATTTTTTGAAGTAAGGTATCCGGAAACGAATCCATCATTTCATCAGTGTCATGTTCTCGAATATTATCTACCATCTCAAACATAGCATCACAGTCATGTGTTTCATAGACATCTCTTTCAGTATCAACTTGGACATTACTATCTTCTTCTAAAATAACTCCTTCACCATGATATGTCCAATTTGTATAATGAAGCCAAAAACCATTTAATATCAAATGCTCGTAAACTATGGTTCGATTTTGGGTCAGAGTGATCTTGCATCTTATGCAAGGACAATGTATCCTATCTCCTTCACCTCCTACAATATGATAGTGCGATTCATATCGAAAAGCCCAGACTAAGAATCCGATAACTCCTTTGTTATATGTCTGATAATCATCGAATCTTTTATTCATCTAACTTTTGTCCATTGCCTAAAGGTAAGATCTAAAGTTAATTACAATAATGTATGGTAAGTTTAAATAATGTATGGTAAGTTATATTTTTTTGATCCTCTTAACTAAACTATTAAGCATTTAACTACTATGTTTTTGATCTAACTATATTTTTTATCCTCTTAACTAAACTATTAATCAATTAAAAAACTGCATTACTAATACCTCTACTTTACAAAGATTAAGCAATTATTTTAAAAAATCTATACAATCATAAGCAAGAACAATATATTAAAAATTTACTAAAAAATATTTTAAAAACTTACAACCAAATAAGAGGATGAAATCAAGGCGGAGGGAGGTGGGCGACCTGGCGGAGCACGATGGGTGGACGACGACGGGCGGCGGTCGGGCAGGGGCTGAGGAGGAGGGCGAGAGGGCAGAGGATGAGGACGAGAGGGCGAGGGGGCGGAGAGGGCGAGAGGGCAGAGGAGGAAGGCGAGAGGGCAAGGGGGCGGAGAGGGCGAGAGGGCGGAGGAGGAGGGCGAGAGGGCAAGGGGCGGAGGATGAGAGGGCGGAGGAGGAGGGCGAGAGGGCGAGGGGGTGGAGGACGACGGCCGTGCAGGTGCTTTTTGGAGGAGGGCAGAGGACGAGAGGGCTGATCGAGTGAGGAATGGGGAATGGATTCGCCGGAGAGGGTATATGACCATCGGGGATGGTCATCCAACCGTCCCCTATAAGATAATCGGGGACGGTTATAAGTGGACCGTCCCCTTTGGTTGTAGATATTTCGAGCAGCGCGCCAATTAGACGGGTTTTGGAGACGGTTATGCAACTGTCCCCTAAAACCAACTATAGGAGATGGTTGTAACCATCCCTTATAGTTTCGTATAAGCGACGATCACAGTGGAGTAACGGGGATGGTTATGACCGTCCCCTAAAGTACCCGGGTAGATAAAAACCAACCTGGGGCTCTCCTAGTAAGGAACGATTATATAACCATCCCTAAAGGTCAAATTAACGACGACGTTCGCTCATGACCGTCGCTATTACTATACAGAAGGGACAGTCAGCCTAAAACCGTCCCCTATACTAGAATAGGGGATGGTTGCTCAATGACCGTCCCCAATAAGCGTCCCCAAAGGCCGTCCAGTTTGTAGTGGAATAGGGGCGACATCAATGACCAACGGCTCATGATCTAGATATGGTTTGAGCCGCTGCCTGTTAACACAAAAGGTAGACTCAGATGACATCTCAAATATATCAATACTCCCATTATCATGTACCTTTCGGACCAGGTATGGTCCCTTCCACTTGCTCTGCAACTTTCCTGGAAATAATCTAAGCCTAGCATCAAACAATCATACTCTCTGTCATGGCTCAAACTGGCTAATATAAGAATCATGTCACTCCTTTACTCTCTCCTTATAATGTAGGCTACTTGAAAATGCTTCATCTCTAAGCTCCTCCAGGGTTTCTAATTCTGCCCTCCTTTGGTCTCCTACGCTCACTGATCCAAAAGTATCTCTGTAACAGCCCAAAGTGACCTATTTCTAATCTCAATAGGTAAATGGCAGGTCTTGCCATAAACGAGGTGAAAGGGAGATGTACCCAAAGGAGTCTTGAAGGACGTCCGATATGCCCACAAGACCGAGTCCAAAAGCTGTGACCAATCCTTTCGGTCAGGGCGGATGACCTTCTACGATATAGTCTTGATCTCCCTAATCGACATTCCAGCAAGACCATAGGTCTGAGGATGGTATGGAGTGGCTACTCGATGGTCTATGCTAAACTCGCTAGCAAGGGCCTTTACCTTGTCATTGACGAAATGAGACCCCCCGTCAGATATCAAAACTCGAGGTACCCTAACCGTGAAATGATTTTCTTCCTCAAAAATCGGCATACAGTCCTAGCACATGTGGTTCGGACGGGGATGGCTTCAACCCAACGACTCACATAATCAACAGTCAACAGAATGTACTCGAATCCCTGACTCTTAGGGAATGGACCCATGAAATCGATGCCCCATGTGTCAAAAACCTCACAGAAGTGAATGGGCTGCATCGGCATCATATCACGTTGTCCACAAGTGCCCATCCTCTGACAGTCAGCACACCTCTTCACGAATTCATCAGAATCCTTGAAGAGAGTAGGCCATCATAGGCCGGATTGGAGCACTTTCTGTGTCGTTCTCCTCTCAGAGTGATGTCCTCCTGCCTCCAGCTTGTGTAGTAAGTGAGGATGCTATGGTGTTCCTCCTGAGGAATACATCGTCACCATACACTATCCCCTCCTTCATGGTAAAGGATGGGATCCTCCCAATGGTAAGACTTGGCCTTCGCTAGGAAGGTCTCAAGTCTCTTCCTGGGCCAACCTTGTGGAACTTTCTTGGCAACAAGATAGTTCACAATGTCAGCATACCACGAGAGCGAGGCGATAGCAAGGATCGCCTCATCTGGGAAGGTCTCACATATGGGATCAATCTGCTCAGAATCCTCAAGATTCTCTAATCGGGAGAGATGATCCGCCACCACATTCTTGACTCTAGTCTTATCCTTAATCTCAATATTAAACTCCTGGAGTAGAAGGATCCATCTAGTCAATCTCGCTTTGGCATCCTTTTTTTCCATGAGGTACCTGATGGCGGTATGATATGTAAAAATGGTCACTCTAGATCCAATGATGTACGATCTGAACTTATCTAGGGCAAAGACTACGGCTAGCATCTCCTTCTCAGTGACTGTGTAGTTCCGTTGTGCGGCATCCAATGTACGGCTAGCGTAGTGAATGGAAAAAGACAATCCATCCCTCCTCTGTCCCAGCACGTCCCCTACGGCAAAATCGGAGGCATCTGTCATGATCTTGAATGGGAGAGACCAATCAGACTGCTGGAGGACAGGAGCCTCAACAACTAGACTCTTGAGAGTCTCAAATAACGCAAGACACTTATCATCAACTATGAACTAGGTGTCTTTGGTCAGCAAATCAGTCAATAGTCAGGAAATCATGCTGAAATCATGAACGAATCGTAGGTAGAAACCGACGTGCCCAGAAAAGACCGTGGTTGTCGTAAGTTGGACGACGGATTGAGTTTTCTAATGATATCCATCTTATCCGGATCAACCTCCATGCCCCTGTTGGAGATGATATGGCCAAGCACTGTCCCTTGAGTCACCATGAAGTGACTCTTCTCCCAAGATAATACAAGGTCAACCTCGATGCATCGCTGTAGGACGCGGTCTATGCACTCAAGATAAGCATCAAACCAATCGCCATGGACCGAAAAGTCGTCCATGAAGACCTCCAAGCACTCACCAACCATGTCCAAAAGGATGGACAACATACACCTCTGGAATGTCACCGGAGCGTTGCATAGACCAAAGGGCACGCGTCTGAAAGCATACGCCCCAAATGGACAGGTGAATGTGGTCTTGTCCTGTTCCTCTGGCGTAATGGCCATCTGATTGTATCCGGAGTACTCGTCAAGAAAGCGGTAATGACTCTTCCCTTCTAGCCTCTCTATAATCTGATCAATAAAAGACAGTGAGAAATGATCCTTCTTGGTGGCCTGATTCAATCATTTGTAGTCCACACAGACCCTCCAAGAAATGGGTACCTGAGTAGCGATCTCCTCTCCAGACTCACTCACAACTGTAGCGATGCCCGTCTTCTTGGGCACCACATGTAATGGACTAACCCACTTGGAGTCGGAGATGGGGTAGATAAAATCGGTGCTCCACCATTTCAAGATTTTCTTCACTACAACCTCTCGAAGATTCTGGTTCAGCCGCCGTTGGAACCTACGCGAGGGCTTGGCGTCCTCTTCGAGATAGATATGGTGGGAGCACAGGGCCAGACTCATCCCCTGGAGATTGGCTACGCTCCATCCTATCGTCTTGCGGTTCTTTTCAAGAATCTCCATCAGACGAGATTCTTGCTCTCTAATCAAATCTGTTGAGATAATGACTGGGTACATCTCATGCTCACCCGCAAGGAACCTATACTTCAGGGACTGCGGCAAGGTCTTCCGCTCTGGACAACTGGGAGCTGGTGGGTCTGTTCTCTGAAATGTCTGAGTGAATGTGCTGGTGAAGACTGCTCTGCTGGTGTATCTGTGCTCTGAATGGGACTAGTTTTTACCCTAGCTGTTGGCTCTGTGGAAGTAAGACATGGAGTCATATCATCAAACTCTGCCCAATCAATATCTGACTATGAGGGATCTGAATCTGTATCATAAAAATCCACTACCTCGCTATCGGGAACGCGATCTGCTGCCTCATATATGTCCTCAGCCAGGAATGTGTGTTAGACATGTGAGCCCTAAGCGAACCATTCTTACAATAAGTGTTATTGTAATATATATATATATATTTATTTATCAATAAAAGTTATTGATGTTTCACTCCCTTTATGAAATTAAATGAATGAATGCACTATAAGGTCCCTTTGTACAAATAGGGTTATGTACCATGGACATCTTGATAATCATATAGCTGTTGATACATTAAATGAATCATAGAGGCTGGTGTTTGGATGAATATCTAAGGAGTTAGATGGAGGACTCATCAAGCACCGTCAAATGATTATTAAGAGGTGATCTCTAGCATGAGTAGGATATGGCAATCCTCATGGGAATGGTGATTCAGAGGTGTCAGATTAGTTAGGTCAATGGGTTGACTTAACGAGATCGAGATAACCTAAGTCCTATGCTGTCACAGCATAGGCACGCATCCTCTGACTGGAGACAGATGTATTGCTATATGTCTGAGTATGTATATTTGGCAGACCGATAGGTCGATGGCCTAACCAAGGTCTATACACCGGTGAGCTGGTGTGCATATAAGGGCATATGAGTAATACGATCCCTCAAAGGGATCATACAGGTTTACTTATGAACCGGAAGACATGAGCTCACTCATGAGATATTGGGACCGATCAAATTCCATGCATGGTTGTCATGCTTTGGAAGCATGACATGAATTTGAAGGTATGATATATGCTTTGGGAAAGCATATGATCGATACGAACTCCCAATGACCAAGATTGAGAAACTTAGTGATCAAACCCTGAAGAAGACAGTGTAAAACTGATCTTGATCTTCAGGTTGACCATGGGTCTTCCAGTATGCAGGATGTATAAGTATTGGGAATACCTGAGGGTGATGTGATCATAAACGATTGTATAACCATGACGCTTACATTCCGAGGGAGTGATGAAACAGGTCTGGATTTTAGTGACTTCTCTCAGTAGAGAAGCAATCTGATCTTGGTCTAAATATTGGACATTGGTCTGAATGAGATTCATATGCAATGAGAAGATTAGATCTGCGGTCTTTGTTTTAATCAAGCATCTATGGGAGGTTCGTAAGATCTGGATTTGAGATCATATCTCAATATCCAAGTCAATATATGTGGAACAATACAATCGCCCTATCCTTATCTCCAAGTATCTGCGGAGAAAGCACATTATTCTTGAAGGGGTTCCAGAATAATTCATTTGATGAACTACATATCCAAGCAAAAAGGACTTGATGATTAAATGAGACTTTATTATCAAACATAATATGAATGGGATTCATATTGTTAGAATGATTATCTAAGATAATTAAATGAGATTTAATTATCGAGGATTAGAGAATGTGGATAATACTATCCATAATTTTTGTATATTATAAATATGATTTATAATATACATATAAGAGAGAGAATTTTGTAAATAGCATTTGTTAATTATTAATGTGGATTGAATTCATATTAATTAATTAATTGGAAATGTAATTTATAAATTAGTTTGGGTTGTGAATATGATTCACATATTTTTCAATGGCATGATTGAAATATTTACAAATTAAATTGGAATTAATTTGGTGGAAAATTTTGTGATAATGGTTATTACAAAATTAATTAAAAGATAATGGATAAAATAAATGGGAGATAAAATCACCCCAAAAAATAGGGGTGGCGTCAACTATGGGTGAAGCCCCCTATTTTGGGGGGATTTATTTATCTCCTAATTTCTTTTATCTTATTATCTCTTGATAAATTAATTTATGTTAAATTAAATTATGTTGATAATGTTGCAACATTTATTTGATTTAAATATAAATTAATGTTGTTGGTTTTTAACCAACAACAATCTTGGCCATTTATTAATACATAGACCAACTTGGCTGTTGGATCTATGTGTCCCATGGATTGAGATCTATTGGATCCTAAACTAATATAAAGGAGGGCTAACCTAGCCTTCCAAGGTACATAATTAAGAGTTGTAAAAGGTTACTACTCTCTCTCATTCTCGCCTACTCTCTCTCTCAATTCAAAGGTGGCCGTCCATCTTGTGTATTGAGAAGGAGAGTCTCTCACCTTCGCCTTCGACGACTCGAGGATCTCCTTCTTCTTTGGGGCTGCTTGCTCTAAAGGAAGACGACGGATTTCATTGGACGAAATTAGGGGATTCGATTGCTTAGATCTTCATCGAGGATTGCGGGAGGATTGCGTCTCATCATTGCACCCGCAAGTGCATTCTTCGTGGATCGGACTTAAGACAGGAGGATCTCTTGTTTGGGATCTCACGATTACAACCACGCTCCAAGAGGTATTCCTTATACTTTGTGCTTTGATGAAACGATCCGAGAAATGTTCTTGTGATCATGTGGTTTCATCACTAGATTTATTTTTTTTTTTAAATTCCGCCGCATCTCGCTACTAGTCGCCCCGATCGCATACGATGCGATCAACACGTTTCTGTGATGCGCTTGAGGATTCTCAATATCCTTTAATGTTCTCTCCAAGCTCTCCTCTACTGGAATCTGCGCATCAGCGGGGTCTGACTCTGAGAGGATGGCTCGTGAAACGGGGTCTAACCAAACTGCCTCGTCGTTTGTGATCACAGAATCACACTCTTGGTGGATTTCTCGCTCTGCCTCTATCATCTGTTCTGAATCTGTGAGCGGCTCGGAGCAAGCTGAATCTCGCTCTCTAGTCTCATCGATCGTCTCTCTTTTGTATACTCTCGCCCTCAACGCGAAAGTATACCTTCTCGCTATCATGGTCAGACACTGCCTTGGTTGTGGCCAAGAACTGGCGTCCTAGAATGATGGGGATATCGGTCACAGACTCTGGGATCTCCATGTCCAACACTACGAAGTCCACGGGGATTTGCAGGCCCTGAATTGTGACGACCACGTCCTTCAGTAACCCTTCGGCCTCTTGGCAGATCGATCAGCAAACTGAAGGACCGTCCTGCTCTGTCTAAGAGGGCCAAACTCAAAGCAGTCGAGTAAGGCTGTCGGAAGTAGGTTAATCGAAGAACCGATGCCTAATAGAGCCCGATCGAACCTCTGCTCATGTATGTGGCATCTGATATAGGGAGCTCCTGCATCTGGCCTCTTGGCTGGCAGACGGTTCTGGATGGCGAAGCAGGTGGCACGAGTGAGCACATGGATCTCTGAGTGGTGGTTTCTCCTCTTCCTGCGAATGGTGGTCTTCTCTCTAAGGTTCCTCTGAAAGAGGGGGATGTGTTCCAAGGCCTCCTGTAGAGTCAGCTGTATCTAGAATCTGTCTATCATCTGCTGGCTGAACTCTAGCTGATGGGATTTTTTGGATTTTCTTTTTTGGTCTCCTTAGCCAAGCGGAGTGCTTGGGGAAAGGGGATGGTTGGGCCCTCCTCAGATGGAGGGCTAGGATCGAGTCTCTACTGTTGTGACAAGATAGAATCCATATACATATCTCCAAGCAAAACAGTTGGACTCACAAATGAATAACGCTTTCCTTTATTTCCAGAATCGTCCTGAGGTACAGAAATATATGGAAATGCAACAGGAATAGAAATGGTGGCCTCAGTACCAACTACGACATCTGGAGACTCGCGGCGTCAGTACCGTGCTCTAGCTCAGCATAGAAAATGGTGGCATCAACACCACCTCCTCCTAAATCTGGTGAAACGATGGCCTCAGTACCATCGACTGGATCATCATCCTTGGTGGCGTTAACACCACCATCATCATCATCATCACGAGCGGCATCAGCACCGCTCTCCTCCTCATATGGCGCTCCTGAAGCTGCGAGTGGTCGTCGCTCAGATGAGGCGCCGCCTGCTGGCATCCTACCGCTCCTAAGTTTAACAAAGTCAGCATCAAAATGATATGGAGAAACATCACCAAGTGAATTACTAGGAGTGGTAATCTCTGTAAACTCTACCTGCTCAGACTTCCTCTTCAAGTTGTTCGGGTTCGACTCTATCTTTACATGAATGGTGGCCTTCCCTCTCACTATCTCTCTCATCTCCTATTTAAACTCGTCCATCTCCCGTCTGAAGATGTCCTGCTGCTCGGACATGAGACAGGATAGATCATACAACGCGGGGTTCTCATAGGTGGGCCCATGAGAACCTGAAGGGTGGCCTCTCTGAAACTGAGGATGTTGTTGCTGATGAAAGTGAGAGGGGTACTGGGAGTAATACTGTTGAGGCTGCTGCTGTTGCCTCCAAGACTGTCCCTTCTGATAGGGACGAGGACCATGCTACTGGTACTGCTGTTGTAGATGTACATGCTGCTGCTGTGGTGGGAACTGGGGCTGCTCTCGCTGCTGGCCGTACTGGCCACCCTGAACTGGAGGTTGCTGCTGGGAGCTGGTACCTTCGGTCGACCAACAGAATCCGGGATGGTCCCGTCGGATCCCAGGCTTAGTTCGGTCATATCAGATCTCGTTGACATCCATCAATGGCTCCTGCTCGGACGTGGGTGGGGGAAGAACCACCAGGGGCTGATCCGGCTGGTAGACCACCATCTGAGTCTCCTGAGATGGTGGTGGCTAGTAGTAATGCTGCAGCTACTGGTACAACTCCGTATGAACATGGTGGACCTGTCTGGGTTGGCTGGAGTGCTGGGACGAACTGCCGCTGCTGCTCGGATCTGCCCGTGACCTGAGATGGGGCTGAGAAGCCGTATGTGCCTCCTGGAGACACATGATCTGGGTCTTCAGGTCACTCAGTGTCTATGCCATCTGATCAATATGTGACATGCCCTGGCACTGCTTCTTCTCTATTAGCTCTATCCGGTCCAATTTCTCGCTGATAATCCCCATATCAGCGGCGATAGACTCTGCCTGCGCTGCGGCTACTGCAGATGTAGAAGGACCTGCCTCAACTCATGCTATTAGGACACGACTGGTGGATGGGGCTTCCTCTGAGTGTATAATCTGGTCTGGGACATCACGGTATAGTTCTCGACCATCTCCTCGTAGATGGCCCAGACCTGATCCTCATCCTTGGCGAAATAGGAGCCCCTACAAGAAGCATTCACTAGCCCCTGCAACTCCGTTGTAAGCCCGCAGAAGAAACTCTAGACAAGGTTGGGCTTGGATATATCATGGTGTGGACACCGGTCTATGAGCTCTTTGAACCTCTCCCATGCCTCGTGAATTCGCCCGTTGGGGAGCATATAGAAGTTGCTGATCAAGACCCTGGATGCGTTGATCCGACTGAGTGGATAGTACTTGTTCAATTACTCGGTTCGGAGCTGCTCCCATGTAGTAACAAATCTCCCTAGATGCTTCAGCTAGTTGGCTGCTTTGTCTACGAGGGAGAACAGAAAGGCTATCATCCGAATGATGTCCTCGTCCACATGCCGATCGTGGACAGTACTGCAGATCATCTCAAACTCCTGGAGATGGAGGTGTGGCTTCTATGTGGCGAGCTCGTGGAAGCGGGGAAGGAGCTGAATCATCTGAGGCGGGATCTTGAAGTCCTCCACAATAGCTGGCAGCACTATCCATCTATGGGTATGAGTCGAACCAGAGTTGTGCGACACCCTCATCGGTCGTGTCGGTTGTGCTGGCTATGCTGGCTCCTCAAGCAGTCTGTAATCTGGAATATCTCCTCCTCCTCCTCCTGCGGCTTTGCGCTGATCTCTGTCGGCTCTCAGTTGCTCCATTTCACGGCACATATCCACCATGAAAGCCCCCTGGTCTCTGATTTGACGTTGCATGGTCTCCAGAGAGGCTAACAAGGTGCTATTGTGGCACCCTGATCCAATACATATGTCTCTGTCCCACGGGGTCCATCAGTGCGCTCCTTACTATTGGCCATGGTCTCTACAAAGGCAAGAGACCAAAACTCAGGTGCTGATAAATCATATGATGTCTTCTGCGGTCTCTGCTCGGGCACCTCAAGACTAGAAGAAGGGTGGTCCAGGGGGAACAAGGATGAATCAAACTCGGAGTTCGGAGAGCGAGTCTAGGCTCTCACGAACCAACCTAAATGAGCAGGCTGGAGTGCTATAAAGCGGTGCAGCCAAGGGCTGCCTAAGAGACCTCCTGCCCATCATCTCGATGTGGCGAGTGAATGCGGATGAGATCTGAAAAACACGCAAGATGAGAAAGCAAACCCCCGATTCACCTACTCAACGCGGAGCTGAAGACTGTAAAGGCTCGATCAATTATCTTGTCAGTTTTATTAGGTGATCAGACAATTATTCAGAGCGATTAAGTGAGCTGATAGGAATCCAATACTCCCAACAAACTATCTCGTAAAAAAGGCCGGTAGTCTGTCAAGAAATCGAATATGGCTCTAGTCTAGTGTGCGGGTCACTCTCTCGCTCATCCAAACCAAACAATGAGGGGATTACTCTCGCAAGACAAATTTTTCAGTGAAGTGTCTTTTAGGGTTAAGTGTGTTTAGCAGTCCGATTTTATAATTTTTATTTTTTTAGATATTTTTCAAGCAAACAACGCCTAACAGATTTTTTGGTTCTCCTGGTTATTTTGAGTCTAAAAACGGGGGGAGAAGACGAAAAAGCCAATGCGCGATCAAACACGATGATGCATGCAGAGTAAAAAATACGTACCTGACTCCGGCTCTCTACATGCAGGGTGATCCGCGCATAAAATAAAGACTGAAAGTAAACTACCTATATGATGCACGAGGAAAACATCCTTAAACGAAGCAAGTTCTACACGATAAGCACAATAGTCAGATAATCAAACTAAGTCCTGAGTCCGATCTTGGGAACCACTCGGTGTCCGCCACAACAGATCCTACATGCGCTGTATGTGGTTCCTCACGGCACGCGGACTCGAGCCTAATTAATCTGACCTTTTCTTTGTGAATTAATTAATTAAGTCCAATTATCTATCTATATTAGCTAGTAGATAATTAAGGTTTGTCCTTAATTAATTACGTCACCGTCACAGAAAATCCGAAGGCTAAGGCTAAATCCGCGAAAATCAGATAAGCAGTAAATAAAGCCTTGAAAACCAAAACCGGCGAGAAATCTACGGTGAGGTCCCCCGAGCACACCGGTACTCAACAAAACAGACCCCGAGATAACTACCAAGTCCGAGAGTCTGTCCTGTCTTGTGTTATTACAATAATAATATGTAGAAATAGAAACTAAGCTAAAACTAAGCTACAACTCCCCACACTCCTGCTCTGGCTCTCCTACGTCCTCCTGTGGCTCGATGTAGAAACGAGCCGCCTCCAAATCCCGCGGGTGCCTTGGCTCTCCGAAGAAAGCTGCCCTCGATCGTTGAGCCCTAACAAGAAAATCAGAAACAGAAATATATCAATCCACGGTTATTATAAAACAGACTGAAATGGAATGGAAATAAATGCTAATAAAAAATGCAAGCAAAAATAAAAGCCGAAAACGAACGGGAAAATCGACTACTAAGCCATGCTCCCCGATAACGACGCCATTCTGATGACCCGAATACCCGAGCGACTAAGGGTAAAATATGTCACTGGTCGTTGTGACCTAAATCACTCTAATCGGAATCAATCAAGAAAATCAAGAAGACCACCAATAAAAATCAAGCAAACAAGTCAAACAAATAGCGGTCTCGCTATTTTATTTTACATGGTATAGCTAGCAGGGTCGAACACAAGGAGCACGGTATGGTAAACCTACGAAGTCGTAAGAGATTCAAAAAGAACTATTTTTTGTGGATTTTATATTTTTTATTTTTTTTGAATTTTTAATATTAAGGAAAATGGGTAAGAGCACTCACAAAACATCAATCAAACAATTATTAAACACATCAAAAATACTCAGAAAATTCGAATAAAAATATTTTTGGGTTTTAGGAATATTCAAATATTTTTGGTATTTTTCTTGGATTTTTTTGATTTTTAGTGAATTTTATAAAAATGAAACTAGATCGAAAATACAATACAGTGTGCAATCTTAATCTAAAGACACTTTAAAAATACCTAAAGTGCCTATACAATTCAAGCAACAATTTTTTTGTAAACTAGAAATAAAACTCTAACTACAGAAATTGTAAATGCATTTTTTTAATTTTTAAGATTTTCAATGATTTTTCTATGTTTTTCAATGTTTTCAATTTTTATGGTTTTTATAAATCCAAATGTGACAAAAATTGGAAACAAGTGAAAATACAACAAAATAAAAAGTCAGTAAATTTTTTGGACTTTTTAGAGGATTTTTAATATTTTTAGTTGATTTTTGAAATTGGACATAAGCAAATTTTTAGGTTTTTAACTTTTTAGAATATCGAATGCAAACAAAACGAGTCCAAAAATTCATACAAATATTTACACCATGACAGGAGCCATGTTTCCAAATTTCACAAAATTTGGGTGAGATTTGCTATTTATTCCAACCAATCAAAGAAGCATAGCACACATGGACCTAGATGCAAAGAAAGTAACTTCCAGGGACTAAATAATAACACGCGTCAAAAACCCAGGGACCCTATTGAAATTTTTACACAAATTTAGCACATGTCAAATCTCAGCACGCATAAAGGTATAAGTGCAAATATTGAAACTATATTATCAAAACGTAACACCCATTAAACCCGAGTCCATACATGCAAATATCGCAGAAAGACACGTGATGAAGCACGTGATCCAGGCGTCTGATGAACGATCAGGCAGCTGGGCTCGACTCGCAAGACTCCTCTGCGTTGGATGGCGGGGTCGGATGGATCATCCATCGGTCGGATCTCTAGGAAGGTAGCTGGGACCTGGAATGGCTCCGGCGAGGAGGGGCGGAAGCGATCTGGAGTGTCTCCATGCGCGACTCAACCTGCAGGGTAAAGCTTCTGCTCGGAGTCGTGCTCCGGCCAAGGTTATTGGACCTAAAACACCAGAAGACGACGACGAATAAAGGTTGAAGTTCCGGCGACGCGATAGAGGAACTTCGATCCTAATCTTGGTCGTTTAAGCCAAGTCTAGGGTGATCAAGCTGCGGGGGAAGGATGACCATGGATGAGGGAATCGATTGGAACGGGTGGATGCGACTGTTGGAGCTCCGACCGTCAGGTCGGAGCCAACGGAGGGCAGATGAAGGATTCGCGATAAAAGGAACTATGATCAAAATGGGGTATACCTGATGGTCTGAAGTTGATCCTAAGCTCTAGGAGGTGAGATGGGTATAGGTATTCGCCTCTACCACGCTGCGGAAGGCAGGGAAACTCAATCGCGGCGGATCTCCGGCCACGTGTTTTGAGCGTCGGTTGCAGCTACTCTCTCCGGCCACCAAAGGCTCCGGCCGAATGCTGTCACCAAGGGGAAGAAGACTAGGGTAGTAGGAGGGTGTGCAGCGCGAGCTGAAGGTCTGGGGAGAACAGTGAAGTTTTTATAGCATGTCCCATGTGGCGAATAAGATCAGGCGAGGGCGCGCGAACCGAGGGATATCTGCTCTTCCCTAGGAATCCGTGAGGGTCGTGGATCCAAGGGAAAGACGTGGGTGGTGGAATCAGAGCGAAAGGTGGTCATATTCGGGTGAGAAAAATCGGCAAAGATCGGGCAATCCGGATCCGCGAAGGAAGTGGTCGGGGGGGCAGTTGTCCGAGGTCAACGTTCTGCCGTGGACCAATTAGAAATTAGCAGGGTCAAAATTACTTGTAAAATAATTTAAAAATAGAAAACGATTTTTTAAAATAGTTTAAAAATGAAAAATATTTATTATTTTTCAAACTAATTTTTAGTGATTTTTATTTATTTTTATGGAAAAAAATTATGGTATATACATTTTATTACATTATGTACATGTATATAATATTTATTTTTATTTTATTTTTATTTTTTTTATTTTTATAAAAATACCCTAATTTTATATTTTATTTATTTGCAACATAAAATTTGGAGTATAAAATATTTTCTATTTTATTTTTATAAGTTATTTACAAGTATTAAATAAATAGGTATATGTTACATATGTACATGTATTTTGTACAAGGTGAGAGAGAAATTATTTTTCTTTTTTGTTTTTTCTATTTTTTAAGAATATATATAAGGGAGTGAAAAACTCATTTTTATTTTGTTTTTGTAAAAATAAAATATAAATATATAGAGGGAGGGAACATGTACAAGATGGAGTGGCCCTATCTCTCTCTACTTATTTTATTTGACGATCAGGCCCATGTTGGGCCCTCTCTCGGGTTCAGGTCACTCAATATTTATTCTAAATATTTCCCTCTTTTTCTTTTATTCTTAATTGTTTTATTTTTCACGAATACATGCTAATTATCGATATTTAACAAATCCATGCTTATTTGTAACTTACTGTATTTACCACTATATACATGATGTTTGCGAAGATATTTAATAAAAAAAAGAATAAAGAGTGATGAATGGGGATTCATCAAGTATATCTAGGAGAAACCTCTCGTCTTCCTCAAGGGAAGGAAGTGCGTCTCAACCTGTTTTAACGATATTGAGGTCTAAAGACATGATGTTGCGGGGTTGCAATAATGCTTCTAAAGAGGGATAGTCTACTTGCTCAAGAGGAAAAACTCCTTATGTACATGCTGCACCTTGTATATGCTTTCAAAAAAATGTATATAAAAATGCAGAATCTCCAAAAATGGACATGCCTGATTGAAAAGTAAAATGCCTGATGGAGTGTATATACAAGGATAAAAAAATACAATAAGAGCTTCAAGACAAATTTTTGTAAGCTTGCAGTGGATGACTTGGCTGCACTGGTCATGCATCCAAGGATAGGTAGCTACACTGGTTACCATCCATGCTTTTCTCCATCCCCTCTTATTGAGTTGGTTGTACTTGAACTTAGAAGAGAATATCTCAGCTCCTCGAGGAAATAGTTGCAAGACTGGGGAACTAGAGTTACCTTGTTGAGGGAGGTTGTTTCTTTGCTACTTCTGAGATGGGGAGCTATACCTCACTTACACCGTACAAGTAAAGATTCATAGTCATAAGAATTGGTGTTTGTAGACTTGTTCTGACCTGACTGTTCAGGAGACCTAAATAGAAGTCCTGTGGAACTTAGAGGATGTTAGGTTTTAAATCCATCTACCATTAAGGTTCTGACACACTAATAATCCAAAGGTTCGATAGAGCTCCAAACTACAATTTTATGAAGATATGTTTAATATTCAATATTATCCTACTTTCTTTATTTCCATTTCTTTTTCTTTTTTCTTCACTTATTCTTTCAAATAAGTGTTTGCTAAAGGACTAGCAAATGTAAAGCATAGGGGTGTGACGCCCCTAGGATCCGGTTACTCGACAAACCAATTCCACGCATACACATTTCCACATTCAAATACTTGGCATACATATAAGCAGGAGAAAATAACACAATTTACTGAAATTTAATGTTTGCTTTTCAATTCATGACATGTTCATAATCACATTCCATTGATCATTTTCATGTCCACAGAATATGCATGTAAGCATATTAAAGATGTCCACAATTATACATATTACATGCCATTTCTCTCAACAAAATGATACAAGTAAAGAAGGATAGTAAAACTACTGACAACTGTACCACAAAAAGTGTCGTAGAGCTGCACAAAAAGTGATGGTGCCTCCAACTATCACTGCTGTGAACCTACGGATCCACACGTAGGTACGTTATGAGCAAAGTTGCCCAATACGATTTAAGCAAAACTACACAAAATGAAACGCAAGATAAACATTAAATGTGTGCAAAAGAGAAAGAAACATGGTAACTGATCTCACAAAAAATTATATTTTTTTTACTTTTTATTGTTTGATCTGGATATGGATATGAGTAACCAAGCTTCGTGGATAGTCTGTGGTCTGGGTCTGGATGAGACCTCACATTATGACTCTAAGGTAAAAGAAAACACCTTAGGGTTGGGGTGCCTCCGTAGGCATGCGGTGGGGTATAATGCATCCTAATTAAGTTCCCAACACGTTCACTTAGCTCCACTTCCCAATGATACTTCCGATTCACAATTTAGATTCCAAACCCGCGAATCCTCGCGACAACCCAATCCTCCTTATGCACAGGAGATTCACGTCCCATTCCCAACTTCATTAACCACATTTCCTGGAACTCCCCTCTTAGCGCTCTCACTCAGAATACCGACCAATGTGGCCTACATTGGTTCGTACACGAGTGTTAACTCTAAGTGACAAGCAAAATACTAGTAGACCAACCGTGACTACTTGGCCCGCGCTCGAGCACCGGGCTAAAGCACGCAAGTGTCGAGGCCAATAGCATCAGATCAGCACCTCGGTGTGCCAAGCAACATGTCCCCCAACCATCGCAGCTACAATAGCAGTTGGGATCGCGATCATCTAGGCTTCTACCGAGGGCCCCAAGGGTGCATGCCCCTCCCTTGGTGGCAACTACTCTAATATCGATATGATCAGAAAATATCCCTTCTCATAATCACGTAAAATCAATTATAACAGTAGACAACATTTTTAATGCTATTAACGGGTCTTTCATTCAGAGGTTGCTTAGACAAGCAAGATAAGAGGATTTTGAGCTTCCAGAAACAGTATATGCCATTATACGCTGATAATATGTACCGGATTAGGTTCACAAATAACCAATAGACCAATATATTACTTACAGTGGATATGCCCATAAGAAGTCCCATAAAAATCAAATATTATATAAAAGATAGCAAATACCATTTGTGTGAGCTTTACTTTATCTCAAAAATGGATGGTGATGATGATGGGAAATCTCAATTGGCCACTAATTTCCAGGCCTATCATTTATGACGGAAGATTTTAAAACATTCCAATAGATGGCATTCTATTTTTTTGAAATAGAACTCCCGCATGCAAGCAGCAGTTGGGCATCCATTCAAAAATGGTGGTGGGTCTATCTACAAGACTTGTCAATATATTGTTTTATTCATGATGACATCTCAACTGATGCCCGTGGACTACAACAAATCTAACATTCAGGGATATTCTTTCAGAGATACCAAATGCAAGGGTCACGTGATATGGAATAGGCTTTTAATTAATCAACTGTTGTAACCTCTGCCCTCCATCTAAATATTGTTGTGGCCCCTTCCCAAGAGATTGATCACTCATCCAACGAAGCAGACAAATGATTAACAAGTGTTCTACAAAATATGCATGGTGATGGATGTTGTGACTGACAAAGTTTCACTTGACCATAGATTCCAAATAAACCCCTTTCTCATATCTTACAGATAAGATAAGAAAACCAATACAGAATAGCTTAAGCACACCCGTAACTCAGATGATATCTCATATAATCTTAATTTATAACATTCTGTTTCCATAGGAAGGCCCACAAACGTGTTAAACTCCTTTGATCTTACATAGACTGCAGATATAATTTCAAGACTAAATCCCTACTCATATCCTACAAAGGAGATCAACCAACCCACATCAACTATTGTCTCTACATATGATTATGGTAGTCACCAATAAGAGATCAGATTTGCTATTCCAGAAAGTCACAGCCGTTAAATATTCAGATCGGAATTATTTGGCACAGATTCAAAAAGGAAAACCGTACCCCTGTTCTAGATATGAGATCAAAACCAACATCAACCATTATCACAAACCATATGTAACTTAAACATGCAGGTTAATAAAAACTCAACTTCCAAATATCTCGAAACCTTCAGCAGTATCAAGTTGAACAAATGACTCAAATTAAGCAAATATATATAGGTCAAAATCATGTGAAGGCCGCAACAAAAGGAGGGGACACCGTACCTTCTCTACACGGACACGACTTCGGATCGCCGATCCAAGGTGCTCCGGCGGCCCTTGGTGAAGGAGAGGGAAGAGGAATGGAGGAGAGAACTGCTGGAAGTCGAGGGAAGGAGGATTTGAGCGTTTTGGGCGAGTTTCACGAAGGGGGAGGGCTGGTATATGGGTTGGGACCCGGATTCGGATCTGGGTCCGGATCCGTATATGGCCTAGACCCCCTCTCGCTAAAATGGTCATACTTTGGACTCCCGAAGTCGTATTTTAGCGTTCTTGGACTCGTTGGAAAGATATCGATGAGACCTACGCAATAGACTATTCAAATAATTTTTTTGAATACTGGAATAAAAGCAAATTTGCAATTTAGCCTGGATCCAGCTGGATTTTGCATTTTAGTCCCTGTTCGGGTTTCGGGGGTTTCACATCATAAAAATCTCAAAGGAAGTCTCGTTCCCGAGACTTAGGATTACTATAGTCGATTTCAACACCCGAACCCTATTGTGTCCAACTCTCACCGAGAAATGAGCCCATAAAAATCTCAAAGAGAGCAAAGCCCATAAAAATCACAAAAGAACTCGACTATGACTTCAGTTCCGTATCTGTGAACAATTGAGGGTATTTCTCCCTCATGTCCGCCTCAGGTTCCCACGTCGCTTCCTCAACGTCTTGACTTCGCCATAGGACCTTGACCAAAGGGATCTCCTTCCTCCTCAGCTTCTTCATTGCGTGATCCAAAATCTGCACTGGCTCTTCTGGGAAGGAGAGGTTTGGCTCCACCGCCAAGTCCTCGTACCTGATCACGTGTCGGGGATCTCGGATGTAATTCCGTAGATTTGACACGTGAAACACGTCATGGATTCCCTCAAGGTGTGTGGGAAGGGCCGCCCTGTAGGCTACTTTCCCCACACGGGCCAAAATCTCGAATGGCCCCACAAAACGCGGTGCTAGCTTGCCCTTTGCACCGAAACGTTGTACGCCCCTCATTGGGGGCACGCGTAAGAACACGAAGTCTCCGACCTATAATCATGAGAAACACTTAGTCACACGGGATTGACTAAGAACAATACCCATTAGGGAGCGAGTGTAGGATAGCATACCTGAAACTCAAGGTCCCTACGTCGATGGTCGGCGTAACTCTTCTGACGGCTCTGAGCGGTCAGCAATTTCCTTCTAACAGTATCCACCACTCTGGAGGTCTCCTCAATGATCTGTGGGGTGAACATGGTGTTGTCACCTACTTGTTGCCAACATAAAGGAGTGGTGCACCGCCTCCCGTACAATGTCTCAAATGGTGCCATGCCTATACTGGCATGGTAGGTATTGCTGTATGTAAATTCAACTAGTGGGAGGTGATCCTTCCAAGATCCTTTCCACTCAACTGCGCAGGCACATAGCAGATCCTCCAAGGTCTGAATGGTCCTCTCAGACTGCCCATCTGTCTGTGGATGGTAGGCTGAACTCATGCGCAGTTCGGTTCTCAAGGCTCTCATGAACTCTCCCCAGTAGTGTGATGTGAAACAAGAATCTCTATATGACACTACTTCCTTGGGTATCCCATGCAATCGAATGATGTGTTGAACATATAATTTGGCTAGTTGCACTGGTGTATATGCCATGTTGACCGGGAAGAAATGTGGTGACTTGGTCAACCAGTCAACGATGACCCATATCGCATCATGCCCTCCAGGGGTGCGTGGCAATGATGTGACAAAATCCATGGAGATGCTCTCCCATTTCCACACCGGGATGGGAAGAGGCTGCAGTAAACCAGGAGGCCTTTGGTGTTCTGCCTTCACCATCTGGCAAGTAAGACACCTTCTAACATGTTCGGCTATGTCCTTCTTCATGCCTTCCCACCAAAAGTGTTTGCGGAGGTCTCTGTACATCTTGGTGCCACCTGGATGTATGGAAAGTCTCGAGCTATGCGCCTCATCCAGGATCTCTCTCCTCAGCTCCTTATCATCTAGGACACACGCATGGTCCCCCTTCCATACGATGGATTCACGGACTCGAAATCCATCGAATTCATCCTTCAAGCATCTGTGGTACAAGTCTTGGATCCTCTGATCTGTATGTTGCCCTTGAACGATCCTATCCCACAAGCTGCTATACTTGGCTGGCACTGTCACTGCATCGGATGTGCCCTCAAATGGATGCCACTCACTAAGTGCAGTGAGCACATCCCAAGTCTGCAACCAGGCTGCCGAACCTTTAGTGTATGGTCGCCTACTCAAGGCATCTGCTACCACATTTACCTTACCAAGATGGTAGGAGATGGTACAATCATAATCTTTTAGCAGTACCATCCACCGCCTTTGCCTCAATATTTAGCTCCTTCTGATCAAAAATGTATTTGAGGCTCTTGTGGTCTGTGAAGATCTCAAATGTCACCCCATACAAGTAGTGACGCCATATCTTTAATGCAAAGACTACGGTCGCCAACTCCAAGTCATGAGTGGGGTAGTTGCGTTCATGGATCTTCAGCTGTCGTGACACGTACGCCACAACCTGTCCACGTTGCATTAACACTGCACCCAAGCTCTCCTTGGAAGCATCTGTGTACACTGTGAAATCTACAGTACCAGAAGGAAGGGTGAGGATGGGCGCAGAAGTCAATCGCTCCTTCAACATTAGAAAGCTCAACTCACATTTGTCACTCCAGACAAATGGCACATCCTTTTGCGTCAACCAGGTGAGGGGTAGAGCCAACTAGGAGAACCCTCTAACAAACCTCCTATAGTACTCGATGAAGCCAAGGAAGCTATGAATCTCTGTAACTGTCTTGGGTCGCTCCCAAGACACCACCGCCTCTATCTTGACGGGGTCAACTGACACCCGTGCTCCAGAAATCACGTGGCCAAGAAACGCCACCTCAGAAAGCCAAAACTCGCACTTGTTGTATTTGGCATATAACTGGTGCTCTCAGAGCGTCTCTATTATGGCGTGGAGATGAGACTCATGCTCGTATTCATCATGAGACTAGACTAGAACATCATCAATGAACACGATCACAAATCTGTCCAAATGCGAACGGAAGACCCGATTCATCAAATCCATGAATGCGGCAGGTGCATTCGTGAGTCCAATTGCATCACCAAGAACTCATAGTGGCCATATATGGTGTTGAATGCAGACTTCATTACATCGGCTTCCTTGATCCTCAATTGTAGCCAAGATGCATGCGGATCACGTGGTGGCCAGGTAGCGGTGGCTGATCGGCTGAAGGCGTGCGGCTCCGATGCAACCACCTGGCGGATCTGACGGTCCTGACGAGATGACGGACGTGGGCCGTACGTGGCTGTTAGATCTGGTATCTAACGGCCTGACAGGAGTAGCGCACGGACGGCTCAGATGCAGACTGGCAAGTGGGCTCGATTCGACGGCTAGAAGAGGGTCTGGATGAACTCCTCCCTGGTGAGGTTCGCCGACGAACTAGAGGTGATCCGAGCTGCTGATGGACGATCAGAGGGAGGGATTCGACTCGCATCACCCCTCCGCGTCTGGTGGCGGTGGCGGATGGAGCCCCCAACGGTCCGATCTCTGGGACGGGTGGTGCAATCTGGGTTAGCTCTGGCGAGAATGATGAAACACGAGCTGGGGGGCAATCTGGCTCTTATGGACCTGCAAATGAAAGCTAGCGCTCGGAGGGTAACTCCGGCGGGGGTTATTGGATAAGAAGCTAAGTGAAGCGGCGTGGAATGGCGGAGGACGGCTCCGGCGAAGGCAGAGGAAGGAGCCTAGTTTGATCTTGGCTCGACTAGCCAAGCTCAAGGTGATAAGACTATGGGAGAAGGATGGCGATGAAGCGACGCGTCGATCTGAATGGCTAGGGATGGTCGATGGGGCTCCGACCACTAGGTCGGAGCCGGCAGAGGGAAAGATGAAGAATACGAGATACGTGAAACTAGGATCGATTAAATGGATACCTGATGATTGAAAGTCGATCCTGAGCTCCAGGAGGGTGCGGCGAAGGGGGTCATCGCCTCGACCGAGCTGCATCGGGCTAGGAGGCTCGTACGTGGCGGAGCTCCGGCCACGTTTGTCGAGCATCTGCTACAGGCGCCTATTCCGGCCACCAAAGGAGGGTTCCGGTCGCTGTCACCGAGAGGAATCACTCTAAGATAGGATTAGGGCTTGCGACGCAAGCTGGGGAGCTGGGAATCAAAGTTTAGGTTTTATAGGATGTCCCAGGCGATGGTGAAGAACGGGCATGGGCTTGCAATCCGAGGTTGATCCGATCCCTCCTAGGGATCCGTGAAGGTCGCAGTTCCACCAGGAAGAGTCTGGAGGTGGAATTGGGGTGAAAGGTTGAGTAACAAGATTGGGAAAATTCTGAGAAGTGGAGCTCAAATCGGGTTCGGGCAAAGAGGGGGTCCGAGAGGGGGAGTTGACCGGGGGTCAACAACCCCTTTAGACCAATCAGAAAAAAGGAAAAAGAAAAGATTTGGAAATTAAACTAAAAATAGAAAACAAATTTATTTTAAAATTTTTACAAAATGGAAAATGTTTATTTATATTCAAACTATTTTTTAATGATTTTTATTTATTTTTTTGAAAAATAAACTATGTTAAATACATTATATTTTTTATATACAGGTATAAAATACCCATGTATTTTATACTTTTATTTTTATTATTTTATTTTTTGTATAAAAACACCAATTTTATATTTTATTTATTTACAACATAAAATTTGGGATATAAAATACTTTTTATTTTATTTTTGTTATTTATTTGCAAGGGTGAAATAAATAGATGAATTATTCCTATATATATGGTATATGTACAAGAAGAGAGAGAAATGATTTTATTTTGGGTTTTATTTTAGTTAACTTATTTTTATTTTATTGTTAAAAATATATACAAATTAAGAGAAATACATTTTTTTATTTTTGAGAAAATAAATTATGTATATACATATATAGGGGATATGTACAAGGATGAGTGGCCCTATCTCTCTCTACTTATTTTATTTGGCGATCAGACCCAGGTTGGGTCCTCTCTTGGGTTCAGGTCACTCAATATTTATTCTAAATATTTCTCTCTTTTTCTTTATTTCTTTATTCTTTTATTTTTGCACAAATACATGCTACTTATTCATATTTACACAAAGCATGCATTTTGGTAACTTATTGTATTTACAATCGTATACATGGTATTTTACCAAGATATCTAGCTAATAAAAGAATAAAGAGTGATGAATGGGGATTCGTCGGGTATCCAGCAAGTGGAGTGGGGAAAAGTTTGAGTTGGAACAGGTTTAAATCATAAATATAGTAGCTTGCATGTTTATAAATAACTTTCAAATAAATTAAATATAATATACTCTAATGATAGCTAGTGAATTATTATGTACTTTATTTATTAACTAATTAATGGATTTGATTGACCAGATTTTGATAATTATCTGATCCAATCCATAAACAAACAAATTTGTAAAATTACAATCCGACCTAATCTAGTAGATTATGAACCAAACTGATAAAACAGTTCAATGACAACATTAGATGGGATTACGGATTTTATCCCATCCCATATGCATCCACAGTCACATCTATCTTTGTCCGAAAGGAACTTTAACTTATTCGGACACAAGTTGCCTCTTCCATTCGCCTTCCTCCTCCGCCTCCTCCAACCTCCTTCCTTCTTTGCCTCCCACATCCTTTGCCTCCAGCTCCTCCCCGCCGAAATCCCTCTCCAGTACCAACAGCAACCCCTTCACCTTGAGCCTATTTACTCGAGTCCCTCTTTCTTACAGGTACCCATCAGGAACCCAACAATCAAGAAGGGGTCATCCACCTTTCGAGCTTATCCTCGGAAGCCTTCATTGGTCGTTAATAACGGAGGAGGCGTTGCTCCTCTATGCTAAACTCAAGTAGAATGGGACCACCATCAACGCGCTATTACTCAACAACGCTATCACCATAGACCAAGGGTTTAGGGTTACTGGGTTGGACTGGGTTGGGCTGGGTTGGGATATCCTCATGTGAATAGTAGCTGTTTGGAGGGTTGGATTGTTGGAATGATAATTGTTATGTGATGTGACATTGAATATGTGTTATATTAACTTTTTTAATTATTATAATATATTTTTTATGTTAATAAGTGTACTTGAACAAGGTTAAAACCATTATACCAAAGAAATTGTAGGTTCAATACAAGTATTTCCAACCCAGGAATGCAGAGTTGGAGTTAGGAATATGCTAAGGTACCCAGGGTACCTTGACAACCAAACATATCCCAAAGATGACATGTGAGGGCCGCTCCACGGACCGATCCATTGCTAACCAGAGGAAACCCAACCGCTTGAGCCGTTCCTCAAGTAATAAGGGCTCCGTTACTTCCGAGTTGGAGAAGCCAACAACCATTAGGATCAGAGACCCCCTGTGGAGTCCCTCGTCGACCTTCGATCACAATACACATCCTCTCATGTCCATCAAAGGTCCACCAACCGTCATCCACACATTAATCACTACGTCTGCCATCATCCTTCATCGGACATGATCCGAGCTCCTGCAGCAATAAGAAGAGGGTTTTGATCATCGTAATCCTTCCGCAACATCTGCACCTCCTCGGTCTTCGACCATCGTAGGTGCATCCTTAATAGACAAAAATCGGATCTCTGCTAGCGAGCAAGGACGGATTTAAGGTGGGGTAAGGAGGGGCAAGTGCCCCCCTTAAATTTTGGGATTATATAATATATGTTTGTGTAATTTTTTTCCTATAGATTTTTAAGGTAAAAATAATCATAATATTTCAAAATTTTAATGCCTCATTTGATTTTTTTAAGGTAAACCTCGTACATGCCCAGTAACTTCTTTTGAAAAAGTTTTATAATTTTTACCAATAGATAATATGTCTCTTAAAATAAAAAATCCTACAAAAAAATATAGATTTTACCTCAAATCAACCTATATTGGATAATTTCTTCAATCAATCAACTCATATAGATCACTACCCTAATCTTATCCGTTATCCATTTTTCTAGAATCGAACTATATAATGAATCGATATTTCATTCAATCTCATTATCACTTATACAAATATGTGGTCTAATTCGCAATCTAAAAAAAAATATTTTTTTTAAAAATCATTTATTGTCAAGTCTCATATATTATTCATTGGTCATATTTAGTATCAAGTAAAGTGGTCAATTGTACATATATTCTAGTTATTGATAAAAAAGTATAGAATTAGTATTTTATATTTTTGATTTGATACAGATTCGAAACAAGTGTAGCTTATATTGCAACTAATCAAAATCCATATACTGAATTTAAAATAATTAAAATACTTGAATATAACTTACTTTAAAAAAATATATAAATATCATTCACAAAAAATCCCGACATTGTGGAACATATATGATACCAATCTATGTAAAATTGAATAAAAAGATATAATTGATTAAAAAATAAGTTCAAAATTTACTACTGTTATATAATGAATAAGTTCAAAATTGATGAAAAATATCTGTGAAAATTATAAATATAATTTGTCCATAACAATTATTATTATATAATGAATATGATTGGCGTCTGATTGGGGTTGTGCCGTCATAATCTGATTGCAGAGGGCTATTAACTGATATTGCCGAATTACAGAGGGGTACACGTGATAAAACCCCTTTAAATATTTCGTTCCTTTGCTTCGAGTTCTGTGGCTTTCTTGCTCGCTGGATGTTCCTGCTAGTTTTCCAGCGTGTTCGTCGAAACATGTGCTGATTGTCAAGCTTCGTATAACAGTTATATCCCTCGCATTCTCAATAAATTAATGATCGCAATTCAGTTCTAAATATCCGAACTTAAGACAAAGCTATAAACGAAATATTTCCGTATCAACACAAAACGGTCGAGGTTACAAATCACTTGACATCGAGTAAAACTATTAGTAGAGAGGTTCGTTTGTTGTAGCTCCCGCTGCAACAAACTCTGTTGTAGGAGTTACAACCGTCCGATCACCTATCTCCCACCTCGAGATATAAGCTCACTATCCCGACTCTTTAGGATGGTCGTCGGATCATCATCCGACATTCCTCGTGCATTACAACTCTATTGTAAATGCCATTTACAGCAGACGATCGGTTCCCAACTATGAGTCTCCCTGTGATGATTCTTCTTCGTGCAGAAGCCACTATGATGGATTTAAAACTATTATAAAGTTCTAGGAAATGAGAAACTGTACACGTGGCAGATGTACGAGATATTTATTATCACTAAGGTGAGCATGGTTTGGATACCCATGCGTGTTATGTCGTCGAGGACTCTGAAAGGGTTGACATTATCATCTTCTTTTCCTTAGCTCGATCGTCTATTCCAAATATGTCTAGTGCATCTTGATTTGCTATCTCTAGTATCAATGGAGGTCCTTGCTTATACAAGCCTACACTTGTCCTCGAAAATAAATATTCGTAATTGTAAGATTTACAACAAATTCAGAATTCTAGAGTAGTTCATGATAACAAGATATAATCATTATCTTAGAGGTCATTCTCTTCAAGTTAACTTTCATCATCGGATATCTACAAATCATTTGACTGAGGTCTAGATGCGGGTAAGGACGGAGAACTGTCGGCCACTGATTTTGCGGATCTTGCAAGGTCCCTTGGAAAGTGCTATTCTGAAGAGGCCGTTCATCTAAACCTAGTATCATCTCCAAGCATGTACAATTTGTCAACATTGGCGAATCCCATTCCATTAATTTGGCTCCTGCAAACATTCAAATCTGGCTTACAATAAATTGGTATGTCAAAACTTAATCTAGATATGATCCTTTGTACTTACAAAGTCTATTTTGTGTGCATGATAATACACTCTGCCAATCCATTTGTTGGGTAGAGTCCATTTTGATTTCTTGGTTATACTCAAAATAGTACTACACCAAATATCCAAGAAACTAAGGTTGATTATGGTTAAATACGAGTGGAGGATGCTTTTAACTTGACAACTTAAAAGTTTAGACAGTTGTGGTGATCAATCAAAGGTCTGACTGAGCTCGAATCCAGCTGGTCACTATAACCACTTATAGAAAACAACAACAAATTAGACTATTGTAAGGAATATATATTAGGATATTCAATGTCATGCTTTCGGATGTTAAAACAATGAATATGTATTGCAAAAATTAGTTTTTTAGTGTAGTTACGAAGGAATGTCATATTCATTGCTAAAGGTTGACATAACGACGATTTATCCGTTAACTTGTTAAAATTCTTGTTGTTGTTAAATTTAACAACAATTAAAAAGAAAGAAAATATGCAACTTTGTTAGATTATTTGGTATGATGATTATAATAACGAACATGATATTTATTGCGAATTTGAACAATCAAATTACAAATAACATATTCACTGAATTAGGTCAATTCCATTGTAACAGAACCAAGTTGCAACAAATAGATGTGACCTAAGTGCTCAAATATACCAATAGAAAATAGGGTTTTCCTTTTTCTTGTATGTTGAATAGAGGGCACAAGCCTGCATACATAGGGTGTCCTAGGGATAGAGTTACACAATTAGACTCTCAACACTCTCCTTCAACCTGGAGCATATATATCAATCATATTTAGCTTGTTACAACATTTTTCAAATTGTGTGCGAGCAAGTAGCTTGGTGTATTCCTGTATCATGGGGTTGTTGGCTATGTGCATTGTTTCATGTTTATCGCATATGATCTCCATAATATTGCTAGGAGTAATATGAAGATCTATGAGCACGGATAGAATCCATACTAGTTCCGCAACAGCATGAGCCATGGCTCTATATTCACTCGCAACACTTGAACGAGAAACCACAACCTGTTTATGGCTTCTCCAAGTTACTAGATTTCCTGCTAGATAGGTGCAGAAACCTGTGGTAGAGTTTCTATCTATCATGCATCTTCCATCGCTACTAAAAAATAAAGAACAAGCCACAGTTGAGTATCGTGGCTTAATGCCATATTACCATTTCCTAATAGCATTGGCCATGGTAATATTACCATGGTTTATACCACCGTGTCTTATAGTTTACCGTGGCCAAAGAGTCTACTCTTTAGCTACGGTAGACTTACTATGGCTTTACTATTGTGGCCACGGTAATTTTACCGATGAAAAAAACTTTCAAGCCACGGTTAAATAGCATGACAAATCTATTTAAGTCATGGTAACCAAAATGTGGCAAAACCACCTTGCCAAAGTGCATAGGCTTTGACAACGGTTTAATAGTTATGGCGACAAAGGTTTTGCCATGGAAGTTGTACCATGGCAAAAAAACAGACTTTTAAAAAAATCAATGCATGTGTCAATTAATCATTAAAAAAATCTCATATGATATGCATATGGTATTCGGTATTCATTTCCTGTAAAATCACAATCACATGGTGAACATGCATACACATGATAAATCCACATACAAGCTAACAAATAAACTTATGATAAGCATAAACACACAAGTTGAAAAAGTGCATAATCCTCATGTCAACATAAGGTTTTTAACAAAATAAGAGGTAATTAAGGTTCAATTAGCTAATAAAACATTAGAAATTATATGACCTTTGAAATCTAATAATATTCGATGTAACATAAGTTCAGTCTAAAATTAAATGCTACTCATCTAAAGCAAAATCACTAAAATCTACATCATCTTCTGAATTTTCGTCATTATCTCTTCTTGAACCCATGTCTTTACTCATTCTAGACGATGAACACTCTCTTTGTGATGAACGAATACCATTCGATGATGATGCCTCTTGTGCTTTGGCAATGGCAGCAACTAATTTTGCTATCTCTCCTACCAGGACCTTTAATCTTGTGACTCGATAATGTATGCTACGATCTGGTTGGCCTATACCTCCAAAGTACTTGGATAGATTAACCCCTCTGCCTACTCGTCTCACGCGTCCTTGATGTTCATGTCCAGTAGCTTGTAAATATGCTACGCCTGGAAAGACAGGAGACCCATCATTAGGGTGCAAAAGTGCCATTATGTGCTCCTGAGGTAATTAAATAAAAGAATTTGAATTAACACATATATTAAAATGAATTTGAAACAGAATTAAACTAACTTACACGTTGCTTTTGCAATTTCTTATCATGCCGAATTCTTGAGCCATCTTTTCCTTCTCTACTTTTTGAGTATATAAAAAGATTGCAACGATTAGCATCAGTGCCCTTTTTCACCTGAATTTAATTGATATAAATATATGAGGTAATGCATAAATATTACTTAAATTAAAAAAACAGTAATTAGATACCGACTCGTGCTCTAACTTCTTGGTGTTTTTTCTACCCATGTGATGAGCTGCATGTGTTAACTTTGATTGATTATGTGCATTTCTACATTGCATTGCCTACAACAATATAATTTCCATAATCAACATCCATTATTTTTGAAAAGAAATATAAACTAAAGAGGATAGTTGGACTTCTTTTGATAGATGAACAAAGATTTAAAACAAATATCATTTATAAACAAAGAGGAGCTTCTAATCAACAACAATGGTAAAAAACAATCATTTCTCTTAAATCTAGAATGGTGATCATAAAAATTTCATAATTCATGAGAGAGTACTAAATAACTAATTGCACATCAAAAATTTCATTATTCAATCATGATTAAAAGATGTTCTAATAGATTCTAAGTAGATCAAAGTTGAATGGAATGCTAACAATGTTTAGAAATATCATCGATAGGAAACATGGCCTAATATAAAGCATAGATATATGGATGGAAACTCCTTATCACAAAGATAAACATAACATCAGGATCCATCTGCTCAAATAGTTTTAAGGTCATATATTCATGAACACTACTGAACTAACAACTAAATGTTCGAATTTATACCTTATATTCCTTGTATGTCCAATAATCAACGAACGTTCTCCAATCTTCTTCAGTTATACTCTGGTACATTCGCAAGTAGTTGACATATCAGGATGTTCTCATCAAAGTGATGCAAATATAGATAACAAGTCTAGATTATAATTCTCTATATGAATCCATTCAATGATAAACCTATAATGATTACTAAATTCATTTTCTTACATCTCTCTTAATTTAAAATCACCAACTTCGATGCAACTCTGAAGCATGCGAAAGAATCGTCTAATCCAACTCATCGTTGATTTCCCATGAAAATGATTCCTGTAATATATTCTGATTAAAATTTTCATATAAAAAATGTGAACAATGTTCCTAAAGTATATATTAACCTTACCCTCAATCTCTTCATAAGTAGATCGCGCATCTCTTTCGTGGCATCTCTTTGACAATCCCGGATCGTAATTGGGATAATACTACGAGCGAGTATTCCTAACTGGCTTTGAAAAAGTTCATTATTGATTCTAACAACATAACCGTCTACAAGATCTATAAAAAAAGTCTCTCCTGGTCTAAGACGGTTGAGAGCAACTCCTTGAGCTGCACCCCGTACTCGTGGTCTTTTGGACTCATGTGTACTTGGAGTCCCTACATCCTCCTCAGATGGAGTAGCTGATGTAGATGATGGTCTCATGGGAGGAGATGGCGAACGATGCTCATCCTTGTGTGTTGTGATCATGTACTCTATGATCGATTGCCCGTTGACGAGAGGCCACCTGGTGATAAACAATAGAAATTATTGATATTATAAAAATGATGGCATTTACTGACAAATACCAATTTTATGTTAATACAGACTTAAATAACACAACTTTACTGATGCAGACGATAGCCTCGTAGAAGGAGAAGGAGAACGATGCTCATCTGGTTTGCAGCGGTGATGAACTGTATGATCTATTGCTGGTCGACGAGAGGCAACCTGGTGTTAAACAATCAAAATTAATCATATTTTAAAATAGCAACCTTTACAAAAAATACAATTCTCATGTTTATATAGCCTTCAATAGCTCAACTTTATCGATGCAAATGACGTCCTTGAAGGAGGAGAGGGCGAACGAGGTATATCTGGTGTGTTGCAATCATGTACAATATAATCGATCGTCCGTCGATGGGAGGCCGCCTTTGTTACAACATGGAAGACAATAATTTATGTTATAGGTCATATTAAAGTGAATAATTAAATATTAAGATTTACCAATGATGGTCTTGTAGGTGAAGAGGGTGAATGTTGCTCATCTTGTGTGTTGTTCATGTACTCTACGATCAATTGCCGGTCGACGGGGAAGCATCTACATTACAACAATCCTGACATTATATTGAAAAGAGTCTGCAACGCATGTCTCATATGTTGTAGCAAGCAAAGCAATAATAATTAGACATAGAAATAATAATTGTATATATTATTACCTTTACTAGCTTAAATTTTCTTCTTGGTATGCTTCACTTTCCTCATCGGAAATCATTTTATATCTTTTTCATGCATATTGTGATAGGCTTGCGGTATTGTTCTGATCGGAATTATCCATCCATGTCTTTCAATATCGTCAAAAAAAACTTGTTCAACCTGACTTGAAAGTGCAAAATGGTTCCTCTATCCCCAATATAGGACTTCGATTTAAACTGATATAACCATCTTTATTTTTTACAAAACCTCTACCTTTATTGAATACATCGAACCATATACATTTGCTACCATAGAAGTAATAATATCTTCCGGTCGCTCTTCGATTTCTGCAACTTCTGATGTTGTTTGTAGCCATTCCTCCTCTCCATGTAAATTCCAAATAATATATCTTTGCCACAATCCATTCAAAATAATGTGGTCATATACTTCCTTTCGTTTATATCTCTTGTTATTCATACACTTCCGACAAGGGCAATAAATACAATCCTTGTTAGCTATATTTGAAACGTGCTCTATCAGAATGAAATGCCCAGTCCAAAAAATCATGAACTCCTTGATTATATACTTCTATATCTGACAACCACTTAGTCAACCAAGTCTTGTTCATCTTTATAAAGTATATCAATCATCATTTTTCATAATAGGGGAAGCTATAAGTTATCATGTTCTATTAACAAAAACTTCGTTAATGAAACAAAACATATAGAGATGGCAGAGGTGAGTTGATATGTGAAGCTTACGACGACGGTCCATAGTGCTAAATGACGCCTCTTCAGCCCTTCAATAGCCATAACTCATACACTCACAACCAGAAAATTGAACATCCACAAAATATGGAAGCATACAAAACTAATAATATACCTAGATGAGATGCGCTCGAGGTGGGATGTGATCAGTAACACTGTAAACCCGGAAAAGGAGCCATGATTGTGACCAAGTTGAGGAGGTTTCCGACCTGCGATTGAAGACAAATGCACGATGATGGCTATTGGTGATAGATGACAAAATATGCTAACTAGAAATTCATATCCTCGCGTTCTTTCACCAAATGAAAGTGGAAACTTGGATATTTCTTTCAGTAAATGGAATTCAAAACCCCAAGTTCTTTCACGAAAGATGTTGCTTATGCATTTAAAGAATAATTAAAAGATATTGCTGATATAAATAAAATAGATTGCCAATGATTACTCTAATGTGTACGCTAGCAATGACTTTTTAGGATGTATAAAATGCGAAACATTAACCGGATTAAATGGTTAAATGGTTCTTTACAAGGGGTTATATAAAATCTTTGCTCCTCTTAAGCAAGTGGAATATATTAACTAGCATTCGGTACCTTAAAACAACTAGTTTTTGGTTGCGGGGTTAATCAAGTATAACCAATCAAATTTGTATTAAGTTGAGAGACATAATCCAGGAGTAACCCATCTAAAGTGTGATGTACTTGATTAAAAACTCGAGGAGTTGAAGATAAAGTGTGATGTTCTTCAGGATAAATTGGATAAGGAAGATTGTTGTAGATCGCTAAAGAAAGTTACCTAGTGATCTTGTGCGCTTGTTCTGAGAAATACTTTGAGTTCCTACATATAATTATCCCAACTAAATATAATGATTTGTATAACACCATGGTGAACTTATCTTTAGGTTAGACGTTGGACCACAATAACAAAGCTCAGATCGGAACCCGATCGATATTCCGACTTTAAAATTATTCAGGTTAAGAATACTATGTAGACATTAGTTGCATGTTTCGAACATCGGATTTTAATATAGAGTTTCTTCTTTCACCTTAACTGGAATCAAATATCTAAATTCCCGGTCCTCATTACTATCAAGTATCTGAAAATATATAATGATACAAAACTTGCTTTATTATATCCTTGGCAAACTCCCAGTAAAGTATCATCATGGCTTCACACACTAATATGCCATCCAAATTTTATTCGTCGCATACAATGTTGTCTTTTTACAAGATATATATTCAAGACTCACAACTTATATCTTCTCCAAAATTCTCCACATAATTGTACGAGAATCGTATACACCTCTTAACTCTGTTATTTCAACAAAAAAGCAGTATATGTAATGTGAGTATACAACTTTGATTTGTGACTCGTGTATCACCTCAAAACCCAATACAACAAAACTGACTCTCTTAATGGTGTCACTTTTGCTCATTTCTAAAGAAAGATCCTAAAAAATTATCAAGTGCTTAACAAAAATACTAGTATAGTTATCCTCTTGTCTCAAATTAGTTATACAGTGGCAATTCACTTTTAGCCTGTGAACTATGGAACATGTTGGAAATATAGATAAGTGTGAACATCATTGGGTTAAATAAAATGTAGATGCAAATCTATTCCAGTCTGAATTTTTTATTAGAACAAAATAAATAATCATCCGAACACAATCTACATTTAATGGATAAATGGATGTAAGCCTGATCTATTTGAATAATGAATCAGATGGAGCAGCTGGACATGGTAAAAGAAAGGTCTTCCCATGCGTGATTCATATATATAATATGATTATCTGAAGCTTTATGTGCAAGATTAAGAAAGAAACATATGCGTCATTTATTCACATGCATGCAGATGCAGGTATCTTGACTTCTTCCCCTTTGATTTCTATTGGAGCCCATGTTAGCTTAGACAGTGTTTTTTCTAATCAAATTTATCATACAAAATATATTTATGCAACAAGAAATAGAATTTTATGATATGAAATATCAGGTAACTATCATCAACAAGAACGGTAAAATGTGAAACAAGTATACGCCAATTTTGATTATATAAACAACATAACTGCAGAAATGAAGACAACTTCTTCATTGATCTCTTGGGGAAGATATGAGGCACTTAATAAACAAGTTAAAGGTGTACCATGAAAAGAAGGTATACACGCATACATGAGAAGAGATAATAGGTAGGCTCCTTGTACAAGCGGGTGAATGCGTGCGCATAGAGATCCTAATCAGCATTCGCCAATGGAGCGTGGAGATGAAGGATGGACGATGAGGGTAAGGGGACGGCGTTGGTGTGGTAGCGCAAGAGGAAAAGGAAGAAACATTCAGGGAATATTAGGGTTTTGGGATAGAAACATGGGATTGGGAGGGAAACATGGGATATGGGAGGGGGGGGGGGATGGAGGGATGAGATTTGAGAAATAATGTTTGCGGGATTGGTGGGATTAAGTTATGTTTAGTTAGGAAAAGATGAGGGATTATATTTAGAATTTGGGAGGGAATAATGGATTTTGAGAGGGAATGGACATGTTTTGTTGTAATCAAATTGTTTATTATTTAACATTATAAAATACGGTAAATCAACCTACCTTAAATTTATTATCCACGGTAGATTATCTTCAACTAAAATTACTGACCCTGATTTTTTCTAATGGTCACTTAAATTTATTAAAGAATATACATGCATGGATTCGATTTTGTGGATAAGGATATTCTTATCTTTTAAAAAATTATGTAACCATATTTGTATATGCATCCTTAAAAAATAATATATGTATCACATATGTATCTATAAAACAATAAAAAAAAGTATCCTAATTATTTGTATCAATCACATCTGGATCTACAAAAATAAAAAAAATTACATATATATATATATATATATCCACATAAAAACATGCACGATGGCAGATATATATATATATATATATATATATATATATGCATAATTTGATTGCATTCCTAACTTATCGAATATGTAGAAATGATTTGCTGTTCAACTACACAAGTACATGTTTGAACTTAACTGAAACACATTCCTTAATTTTCATTTTATTATGCTCTACAAAATTATAATAAGTTCCGGTATGTTGTCATAACAATGATAAAAATAAAAAACACAAGAATTTAACCCTTCTTCGAAATGTAGTTGTGAGATTATAATTTTCTTCATACCCTCTTGATTTTGCCATGGTAAAATTATGGTCTGCAAGGCTGCTTCATACCAAAAGGATCCTTTTGGTATGAAGCAGCATTACATACCGTTAGATAATGCAGAGCGTTGATACTTTCTTCTGCAAAAGGATCTAACGGCTCAAAGTTGGTCGGTGACGTGCGGTAAGATCTGCTGCATCAGGCCTGATCTAATGTTCTACAAGGCTGCTTGTCAGGCATCTCAGATGAGGGGCCCGGATATGATCCAAGTGTTAAGATGAAACACTAATCGGAAGGCTTGGATCAAAATCTGGGACGGGACTTGATAATCGAGATTTGGCGAGGGTCTAAAGTAGTCCACACAAGGCGGGACCACAATGTCGCTGAGCGACCGCTCACGAAACCTCAATTAATCAACAATTAACCCACGACAAATATTCAAGCAATGAAAGTAATTGTGCGGAGTTAAAATTTATTATAACTCTACAACAAGATGTGTATAGTGCAAGTATGTGTAGAGGTCGAATATAGGGAGCAAACAGGTAGAATGGGGCAAAATTGCTCAAAAGTGTGAATGTGACTGTTTGTCTACAAGAAGGCTATGTTTTTGTGGGTTTTTAATTTTTAATTTTTTTATTTAATTTGATTTTATATTTTTGTATTTTGATTTTTAATTTTCAGATTTTATATTTTCCTTTTTTTTATTTTATATTTTTCTATTTTCTATTTCAATATTGGAAAGTAAAGATAAAGTAATAAAAGAGGTTATGAAATATTTATAAAAATAGATAAAAATGTTCAAAAATTAGCAAATAAAATCTTTTTGGTCTTTTTATACTTTTTTACTATTTTTGTGATTTGGGTAATTTTTAGAATGTTTTTGGTATTTTTAATTGTCAAAATAGAGAAAACAATAAATAAAAGGCAAGCTTGAAATTAAAATGGAGTAATAAAATGGAAATCAGTTAGCAAAAATTCTCCACTTCAATTTTCACTGAAAGACAATGAAATAAGGAAAATTTAGACACCAAGATTATATTTTTAGGGTTTTTGAGGAATTTTTAATGTTTTTATTAAGTTTTTTTTGGAGTTTTGTGATTTTTATGAGTTTTCTTTTGTAATTTTTAATGATTTTTGGTTGGGAGTTAAAACAAACAAAATTAAATACAATATATTTTTTTGGGATTTTTCTGGAGTGTTTTTATATTTTTTAGGGATTTTCTAAGCTAGACAGTGCACAAAATGACTATTTTTGATTTTTAATAAATATGAAATGCAATAATTATAGAAAATAAAAATATGGTGATAAACTACACTACAGCAGGAGCTTAAACTGATTTTTGGAGATTTTTTGGGATTTTATAGACACATGCAAAAAATACAAGCAACAAAAGGAAAATACATATCTGCAGGGGCGTTTTTGAAATATTCAGAAAATCCGAGGGCCTCTTTGCAATATTTCCAGAAAATATAAATATGCAAATTAAACTTGCTGGACTAAAACTAATAACAAAATGCCCGAAGGGCTTTCCCGCAAAAGCGCCCAGGTCACGCGCGATGGCACGCGCCTGGCTGGGATGTATATGCAAATTGCGGAACTTCGCAGAATAAGGATGCAAAATAACCAAAGTTTCTAAAGGGGGCACAAGTAGTTTAGATGCTACTTAAATATTACAAAAAGGTAAGGGGGATAGTTTGCAAAATACCCAGCTGCTGCGGGATCCAACGGCCGTCCTTCAATCACTAATGCCACGCGTCAGCCCAGCCGAGCTCGATGCCCCTTGGGCTTTGAATGGCCGCGATTAAGTCCTGAAGCTACGATCTACGGCTGGCTGCTCCTGCAGATCGGACGCCTCCTGTAGCCCGTAAAGAACATCCTCCAGATCGACGGCGCGGAGGGAGTTTGGAAGAACAGCAGAGAAACTCCGCTGGGGCGGAGTTCGATCTGCTCCTCTCCTCTCTTGCGTCGTCCCCAGGGGTAGATGGAGCACGCAGAACCTCCCTGGGGCTCCTCCGCACACGATGGGGACCTCAGAAGCAGCCCAGGTCCATCAGGTGGTCATGGCGGTTGCGTGTGACCTGGGGCTGCTTCTTGAGCAAACTTCGAGGTGCTGGGACCTCTCCTGGGACCTGCAAGGGGAAAAACAAGGACGCAGCAGTACACGTATGCAAGCCCAGGTCTTATTGGAGAAAAAAAAACGGTGTGAGATGTTGGAGGGATCGCCGGAGCTCAAGTGCTCCAGGGAAGTGTTTGACTGCGAAGTTGGGGTGATCTACTCGATAGAAGGACCAGATAAATCCATTAAACAACGCCTACGATTAACAGCGAACGAAATAGTAGAAAATGGACAAAAAGAACGTGAAGAAAGTGGACCTCGAGGGTTGAAAAACCCAAGGTTGGACCTCAACGGCCACGGGTGGCCGGAGGTGATGGAACCGCCTCCTTGGTCGACTAGCCCCGCCCCGGAGGAGTTGGAGGATCTCCTGTCACAAGAACCAATCCAGAACTCACTATTCAAGAAGGGGAAGAAGGTCAAAGAGCGTTCAAAATTCAAATGGAGGTTTGAGGTCGGGTTTTGAAACTTGGCCGAGACGCGATTTTCAAGGAGGGATCACGGGTGCGCCTTCGATTCAAACGCCAAACCAATGGCTGGGCGTGAATCATGGTGCATAGGTGATCAAAAGTCGTGAAGACATCGACCTCAAATGGTGAAAGACGAGGCCGGGAAAAATCCACGAAGATGGGAAAAAACCCATTTCTAACAGCAGCCAGACCTCGGTCAGAGAGTTGACCGAGGCCAACCAAGGAAGAAATCTGGTTGGTCCACGTGGACCAACCAGAAAAAAACCTTGGCAAAAAAGCTTATAAATTCAATAAAAAATAGGAAAGGAATTATTTAAATTTTGGTTATAAAATAAAAAATGTTTATTTTTTTATAAATTATTTTATAGTGATTTTTATTTATTTTTATGAAATGTATTTTTATAAGTTGCTTTTATACCCCTATATAGGTATATTATCTACATACTTTATTCTTTTATTTTTATTTTGTGATTTTAATTTATTTATTTTGTATTATTAATTTATATAATTATAACATACTTTTATAAACATAATTATATTTTCATTTTATTTTATTGATGTGTTTTGTATATTTAATAAAATAGAATTAGTAATTATACAACTATGTATATATGTATTATACCTAGGTTTTGTACATACAAGTATTTTTATTTTGAGTTTTCTTTGCATTTTTATTCTGATTTTAAGGCACATATTTATTATAGGTAATATTTGCAAAATTATAAAAATATAAAAATACAAAAATAATGAATAAATAATAAATTGAATATTTTAATCTGTACAAGTATATAATAGGGGTCCAAAACTCAACTTTCAAACCGTAGCTCCGCCAAATGCGAAACCACCGCCATTAAATAGCTTATTTTCTTCTATATACAATTAAAGGTGAGTTTGATGCATTTGGAGTTTTCATTTGTGAGATACGGGTCTGGGAAGTTGGGATTCTAGATTTTTATTCAGACCATAACTTTTTATCTGTACATTATTTTTCTGTGAAATCAATTTTGTATTTTAATATATAAAATTATCTACAACTTTCATGTACAAAGTTTCTTTATTTGAGGTATAAAAAGTGGAACCAAAAATAGGTCCCAAAATGAATAAAGAATGAATAGAAAATATAGGTCTTTTATCTGTATTTTGGCCCTTATCTCCCCCTACTTTATTCCTTGTCGACCTATTCATCAAGATGCCTAGGTTTCGGGGTTTCGGGTCATAAAATATTTACAATATTTTATTCTTTTTCTTTTCTTTTCTTTATTCTATAAATTTGGCTTTAAAAACCGCATTTTATACAATATTTACACACATATGCATGAATGCTAAAATGCATGAATTACGCCTATTTACACACATTTACTAGGGTTTTTAAGGCCAAAATTATAGAATAAAGATGATGAAACACAGATTCATCACCCCCCTATACTTGCCTTTGCTAGTCCCTAGCAAACACATGCAATAAGTGCAGAAAAGTAAAACAAAGAAAAGAAAAAGAAGAAGGTGGATTAAGTGTAATTATCAAACTTGTCTTCACAAAATCAAAGTTTGGAGCTTAAGTCGGACCTTTGGAATTTTAGTGCGGACGGAACCTTATTGAGAACCGAATTTGAAATCCAACAGTCCCTGAGAATCCCAAAACTCTGCTCAAGTCTTCTCAATAGCCAGGTCAGAAATACTTCAATTCATACGCAAACCCTTACGACTATGAATCTGACTCGTACAGTGTAAGTGATGGTGGCTCTCCCCAACTAAAATGACAAAGAAACTGACTTCTCAAGTACGACAACCCAATGATTCCCCAATACAATAACTCCATCCTCGAGGAACGGGGTATTCCCTTCTAAGTTCAAGTGGCAACCAGCTCAAGAGGAGGGGGTGAAGAGAAGAATGGACGGTAGCCAGTGTAGCTACCTATCCTGGGATGCAAGACCAGTGTAGTCAAGTCATCCTGGTGCAGGCTCACATATTTGACTTTGAAACTCAAGCTTGCTTATTGACTTTGTACATACTTACAGGCTTTTCATTTTTGTACATGCCTGATTTTTTTTTTGAAATACTATTCACAGCAGCATTTACATAAGGAGTTTTTCCTCTTGAGCCAGTAGACTATCCCTCTTTTGAAGCTTTATCGCAACCCACAGCCTCCTGTCTTTAGACTTCCTAATCACTGGACGGGTTGGGGTGCACTTCCCTCCCTAGAGGAGGACAAGTATTTCCACTTGTGTGCGTCTCATACCGGCAAATCCAATCCCCTCACCACTCCAACTGAGTTGAGCCATGTGAAAGGTGCAAGTGTCCAAGTTAGGTCATTATCAACAAGAATCGTGCGTGTGCTCCGAAATACTCTACTTAGGCAGTCAAGAATCCATTGAACCAAGTCTCGTGATCCTCAAAGAATTAAGTCAACTAGACCTGAAGTACCTCAAACCCAATTCCTATAAGGTTCCTGTGATTAGGTAGATTTTAAGGTCCAGTCAAGCTCCAATCTCCGGATTTTACTTAGACTTGTTCAACTATAAAACTCAATCCGAAAAATGCGAATGCCATGCAAATGCCATGCAGAAAATATTTTTGTGATGCAATTTTCAAGGATTTTGAACTTTTTATGGATTTTTGAAAAGATGATGATGATGCATATGCATTTTTTTGTCTTTTTCAAAAAGATTTTTCAAATGTTTTTGGATTTTAATTTTGCAAATGTTTTTGGGCTTTTTGAAAACAAAAAGATTTTGGCTGAAAAATAGGTTAAAATATGTACACGGGAGTGCTTCTTATATATACAAGAAGTGGATTTTAAGGATTTACAAGGGTAAGTGATCAATTTTATAAGTACATGTATATAGTGGATTTTGGTGTGATGTAAATATTCCTCAAACTTATTTGACACAAGCTTTTCACACAATTTTTGAAAACAACAGTCCAAAATAATTTTTACAAACATTTTTGCAAACATGTACACACATTTGAAAATCATTTTGCAAAGGTTTTTCAAACAGTATATATAGATTTTTCACAATATTTTTGCAACCATTTTTCAAACCATTTGCAAATCATTTTTCAAACATTTTTATTTCACACAAAGAAAGTAAATTTTACAAACCACACATTTTTACACAGGTTGAAAACATGTAACAAAATATTTTCAAAATAGTTTTCAATAGATGTTCACAAGGATTTTCAAACTATTTTTCAAACATTTTGCAAAAAACATTTTCACCTGATTTATTAATCAGTAAATACAAAAAGAATTTGAGGAATAAAACACCTTTTTATTAAAGATTTTTTAATGGATTTTAAAGAATTTTTCTAGCCATATTATTAAGAAAATACGAAAGTACGAGTTATGGCTAAAGTATATACACAGTATATACGACCCCCCTATACTTAGCTTGAGCTATATCCTCATAGATCAGAGAGGAAAGAGAAGACATAACTCGTACTGAGTATAGGAAAATCTAAAGAATAAATGAATACAGAGATGAATGAACGAAAGAGAAGTTGACCGTCCCCCCTATACTTAGGATCAAATAATCCTAAGTATAGCAGACTGTGCACAAAGTAGGGAGGGTCAAGGGTGGGAATGAACAGATCGTACTCAGATTGTCTCCCCCTATACTTAGGGTAAAATATCCCTAAGTATAGACAAGAAGAGGAGACAATGGAGAGGATCAAAGAATAGAGAAACTCGGGGTGCACACCCCCCTATACTTAGGACAAAGTACGTCCTAAGTATAGAAGACTAACAAAAAGGGGCGGCACCTTTTCGGTAGATGAAGAAGATAGAAGAGGAAAAGAAGAAAAGAAGAAAAGAAGAAAAAGAGATGAAGATAGAAGAAGAGATTGTGAGGATGTACGCATCGCTCCCCCTATACTTAGGGTGAAAGAAGCCCTAAGTATAGGCAACGACAGGAGTGATGACACGGAACGATGAAAGAACACTCGGCTCGTCCACCCCCCTATACTTAGGACAAAGTACGTCCTAAGCTAGGCAAACACGAGAATGGGTGGACGAGAAATACAGAAGAGAGACGGAGGTACACAACACGAATGTACAACAGGATGGATGTACAGAGGGTCAAGAAGGTAGAAAGAGAACCTTCTTACGGGACTGCTGAGGGATAGATCTAGTGTGGTACAGGTTGACATCGGGGTCCTCAGATGACAGAAACCGATCAGGGTCGACAGGGTGATGGTCCTCAGTGGCCCTAGGGTGAAGAGGCACAGACGAGTGAGTGGAAGAAGTACGGCTAGGTCCGGCCTTGGGAGTCTCGCTGATATCAAAGTGGAATGGGACGAACTCATCATCATCGGAAGTAGTGTACTCGGAGTCGTCCTGCGAGGTGTCATCCAGGTCAAAATCAAAAGGCACAAAATCATCGGTGGAAGTAGTCGAGCTCTGTTCATCCTCTATAATCTCAACCGGATCATCTTTCTCATCAAAAGGCCTGAATTTCCGAAGAAAAGCAACTAAATCAAATTCGGCCTTTGGCTCATCAGTATCTACGTGAACAGGAACGGACCCATCGGTGAAAGAAGTCGAAACATGTCCGTCCTGTCTAGTCTCTACATCTGCCCTCCGCTCAATGGTATCGATCGTGTAAATCCCGCGGATGTCATCAACACAACGCCAAGTCCCAGAAGAAGGAACGTCGAGGTCCATGCTTTCTGAGGTTTCCTCAACCGGGAGGAATTCTCGGGTCTCAGTGGAATCCAATAGACAGCAAAATTCTCTGATAGTATCGTTGAGGTCATGGTCCTCGAGGTCAGCCAAGATAGGTGAAGTCGCATCAGGTGCAGGTCTCTGGTCGGTAGTGGGTGCGGTGATCGAAACTTCGCTCTCATCAGCAGGGCAAAAGCGAATATCTCCTGATCCGTAATCAATACCGACCCTCGCGAAGGCGAGGAATGATCGTCCCAGGATGATTGGAGAATGCTCCTCTGTGGAGGTCTCCATGGGCAAGACGACAAAATCAACGGTGTAGCTCATGCCCTGAATCGAGATGACGACGTTTTCAAGGATACCCTTCGGCCTCTTTATTGATCCATCAACAGACTGTACGATCATCATGGTCTTCTTGAGAGGCCCTAAGTGAAGAGACTGTAACAACGAGAAGGGTATGATGCTGATCGAAGCACCGCCGTCTAGGAGAGTGTGATCACATGTGTGGTCAGAGATGGTGCAACTAATGAAAGGTGTGGCGGTGTTCTTTTTCCTAGGAATGGGACGATGTGAGATGGCATGGGCAGTGGCCATGGTCAAGATATGACGCTCAGATCTGCTCCTTCGCTTTCTCTTCTTGGGAAGAGGAGCAGATAAATCAATCATGGCCTGCTGAAGTGGGGCACGGATAATCTCATGTATGGTGGCCACCACTTCGGGTTCAGTCAGCATTTTTTTGAATTTTTGGACCTCCTCCATACAAGGAGGAAGTCGGAATCATCATATACACGAGGCATGCCAAGAGCAGTATGTACATCGGCATCCTCGGGGTCAAAGGTGGGACGGGGTGTGAATGAATGTGTGGTCAAAGGGTCTGGCAAGTGGGCACTCTCCTCGCAGTCCGACTCAACCAAAGGTCTCCCGAACTCTTTTTGGTTTTTTAAATTTTTCTCATTTTTTTGTATTTTGGGCGATTGCAAGCTCTCATGGAAATCCTCAAATGAATCCTCATCCTCAAAGCATGGAGCAACATTCTGGTTCTTATTTTCACTAAATAGATTACTCATCCTCGAGTTCATTTGCTCCATCATTTGATTCAAGGTTTCAAGTGTGGACATCATGAAAGGTGACTCCAAAGTCTCAGGATCGGATGTGTCAAATGTGGGCAGTGGGTGTGGACAAAAATCACATTCCGGATCAGGATACTCAAGAAAGAGCGGGTTGTCGAAATGTGTAGGCGATAGTGGTGGAAATGACTGGTGAAGGTCAAAGTCCGAGTCCTGAAATATTGGGTTGGTCGGATATGTACAAAAATCAGGAGCAAAGTCCTCCTGGAAAAAGTGAGGTGGACCGGCTGGAGTGAAGGAGGGATCTGCAAAATCCGGATAAAATACGCTCCAGTCGGCCATCTCGAAACAAAAGAAAATGATCGGGAGAGCACGATGGTCAAGTCAAGAGAAGTGAGAAGAAAGGCGCAAGTGCGCAGAAGCGATCTAGGACACACAAAACAATCACAGAGAAAAATGAAATAAATCAAACCCTCAATTCACCTACTCAACTCGGTAGTGACCGCAAAGAGCGGTCTTTTTATCTTGTCTGTTTTAGAGTTAGGTGAGAAGTCAAAATATTGCGCAAACACTTAGGGGGCTGAATATGGGATTTGGGCACTAATCCTTAGTGTGTGCGCGAGCAAGTAGAAGCGAAGACAATGAGGGGATTACTCGCCCCAAGATAATATTTTCTTTTTGATGGATTTTAGGGTCGAGTAATATTAACAGTCCCAATTTTATTGGTTGTCACTTTTTTTGGATTTTTAGTAAAAATGCACGTTCCTATCGGGGAGTCAATTCCTTTAAGCTCCTAGGTGATCAAAATCAGAGGTAGAGGAGCGGGAAAGCAATGCAAGCGGCAAAACGATGATGAATGCTAAAGCGTAAATGCTCACCTTGCCTCCAGCACTCTACATGCAAGGATGCTCAGCAGAATTGAAACCTATCTATATGCAAATGCAAGCCGATGAAATCGCCCTAAGTTCAGAAATTGCTATTAGCGGGAAGAACCACAAGCTGACCACCAATCCTCAACCCTAATGTCGGTCTAGGCTCACCCCTCCTCTGCTCAACACACTTGAGTTTAGGAGAAAGCGCTTTGCGGGGAGAGCTCGCGGCGCGGCGGATCGAAGATGATGAATCAACTGTTTAAATTTGACTAAGTCCAAACGAGACTATAGGTGCATGCAAAGGTATTAGGTGTTTGGCCTTAATCTATCGCAAGCAATCCTAAAAACTAAGGGCTCAATCACACAAAAGAAATGAAAAATAAAACCGGAAAAAAATAAAAAATGCGAAGAAAAGCCGACAAAACCACGGTGAGTCCCCAAGTGAACAATCACTTGGAAATTAGGCTCAAGAGTCCAAGTCCGGGGGTACCTGTATTATTACAAATATAGTGGTCTCTCTCTCACAAAAATTACAAAAATAAATGTAGGAAATAAATTCTACAACTACTGTGGAGCTCGGTCTACAAAAATCCTCTTCGTCTCATCGATGCTCGGCTAGCAGATGCCGGCTTCGCGTGGGTGCGTAGGCGCCTAGGGTGGAGAGCCTCCCTCGATCCGCGGTTCCTCGCACAAAGTCCACAAAAGAGAAGGTTAGACAGCTCAATAGATATATCAAAAATAAAGAAAATAAAATAGCAAAAATGAAAGATGCGAAATAGACAATAAATCACAAACACAAACAAGACCCGAACTACGTGTTGTTTCTCCCCGGCAACGGTGCCATTTGATAATCGAGATTTGGCGAGGGTCTAAAGTAGTCCACACAAGGCGGGACCACAATGTCGCTGAGCGACCGCTCACAAAACCTCAATTAATCAACAATTAACCCACGACAAATATATCAAGCAATGAAAGTAATTGTACGGAGTTAAAATTTATTATAACTCTACAACAAGATGTGTATAGTGCAAGTATGTGTAGAGGTCGAATACATGGAGCAGACAGGTAGAACAGGGCAAAATTGCTCAAAAGTGTGAATGTGACTGTTTGTCTACAAGAAGGCTATGTTTTTGTGGGTTTTTAACTTTTTATTTTTTTATTTAATTTTTGATTTTATATTTTTGTATTTTGATTTTTAATTTTCTGATTTTATATTTTCCTTTTTTTATTTTATATTTTTCTATTTTCTTTTTCAATATTGGAAAGTAAAGACAATGTAATAAAAGAGGTTATGAAATATTTATAAAAATAGATAAAAATGTTCAAAAATTAGCAAATAAAATCTTTTTGGTCTTTTTATACTTTTTTACTGTTTTTGTGATTTTTGGGTAATTTTTAGAATGTTTTTGGTATTTTTAATTGTCAAAATAGAGAAAACAGTAAATAAAAGGCAAGGCTGAAACTTAAAATGGAGTAATAAAATGGAAATCAGTTAGCAAAAATTCTCCACTTCAATTTTCACTGAAAGATAATGAAATAAGGAAAATTTAGACACCAAGATTATATTTTTAGGGTTTTTGAGGAATTTTTAATGTTTTTATTAAGTTTTTTTGGAGTTTTGTGATTTTTTTGAGTTTTCTTTTGTAATTTTTAATGATTTTCGGCTGTAAGTTAAAACAAACTAAAATAGACACAATATATTTTTTTGGGATTTTTCTGGAGTGTTTTTATATTTTTTAGGGATTTTCTAAGCTAGACAGTGCACAAAATGACTATTTTTTATTTTTAATAAATATTAAAATGCAATAATTATGGAAAATAAAAATATGGTGATAAACTACACTACAGCAGGAGCTTAAACTGATTTTTGGAGATTTTTTGGGATTTTATAGACACATGCAAAAAATACAAGCAATAAAAGGAAAATACATATCTGCAGGGGCGTTTTTGAAATATTCAGAAAATTCGAGGGCCTCTTTGCAATATTTCCAGAAAATATAAATATGCAAATTAAACTTGCTGGACTAAAACTAATAACAAAATGATCGAAGGGCTTTCCCGCAAAAGCGCCCAGGTCACGCGCGATGGCACGCGCCTGGCTGGGATGTATATGCAAATTGCGGAACTTCGCAGAATAAGGATGCAAAATAACCAAAGTTTCTAAAGGGGGCACGGGTAGTTTAGATGCTACTTAAATATTACAAAAAGGTACGGGGGATAGTTCGCAAAATACCCAGCTGCTGCGGGATCCAACAGCCGTCCTTCAATCACTAATGCCACACGTCAGCCCAGCCGAGCTCGATGCCCCATGGGCTTTGAATGGCCGCGATTAAGTCCTGAAGCTACGATCTACAGCTGGCTGCTCCTGCAGATCAGACGCCTCCTGTAGCCCGTGAAGAACATCCTCCAGATCGACGGCGCGGAGGGAGTTTGGAAGAACAGCAGAGAAACTCCGCCGGGGCGGAGTTCGATCTGCTCCTCTCCTCTCTTGCGTCGTCCCCAGGGGTAGATGGAGCACGCAGAACGTCCCTGGGGCTCCTCCGCACACGATGGGGACCTCAGAAGCAGCCCAGGTCCATCAGGTGGTCATGGCAGTTGCGTGTGACCTGGGGCTGCTTCTTGAGCAAACTTCGAGGTGCTGGGACCTCTCCTGGGACCTGCAAGGGGAAAAACAAGGACGCAGCAGTACACGTATGCAAGCCCATGTCTTATTGGAGAAAAAAAAACGGCGTGAGATGGTGGAGGTGATCGCCGGAGCTCAAGTGCTCCGGTGAAGTGTTTGGCTGCGAAGTTGGGGTGATCTACTCGATAGAAGGACCAGATAAATGCATTAAACAACGCCTACGATTAACAGCGAACGAAATAGTAGAAAATGGACAAAAAGAACGTGAAGAAAGTGGACCTCGAGGATTGAAAAACCCAAGGTTGGACCTCAACGGCCACGGGTGGCCGGAGGTGATGGAACCGCCTCCTTGGTCGACTAGCCCCGTTGATGACGAGCTAAGCGACTAAGGCAAAGGTATCTAGATGGTCGTTGTGACCTCGATCACTTAGCTATGTCAATCAAGAAAAGTAGACCACTAATATAGAGAAAATCGATCAAAAACGCGAAAGCGGTCTCGCTATTGGATTAACCTGGTATAGCGACCAGGGTCGAACTCAAGGAGCACGGATTGGCCTTTCGGTCTACGAAGAAGTAAAAAGGAATAAAATAAAAGAAGAAAATACTTTTAGTGGTTTTTAATTTATTTATATTTTTTTTTTGATTTTTAATGTGTTAAGAAAATAAGAAAATTAAATAAGCACACACTTCAACAAATTATTAAATGCACTAAAAATCAACCAACAATTCAAACAAAAATATTTTTATGTGTTTTATAATTTTTAATGTTTTTGGTGAATTTTTGAGAATTTTCTGATATTTTTTGAATTTTCTAAAAATCTAACAGTGGCAGAAATCAAAGGTACTGTCCAGCCGAGATAAAGGGCCTAGATAAAATATCTAAAGCCCCCAAATTAGCTGGAAGGTCATTTTCCTGTAAAGATAATTCAACAAGAAAAATTTAGGCACCTATTTTATTATTTTTGGATTTTTGGTTTAATTATTAGAATTTTTATCAGTTTTTAAGTGTTTTTCAATTTTTAGTGGTTTTCAGTAATGAAAAATAGCCAAAATTGGCTAGAAAATCAAACACAACAAAATGGATAGTAGACAATGTTTTTGTAATTTTTAGACACTATTTAATATTTTTTGTGATTTTTAAAGTTATACAGTGAAGGAAATAGAGGTTTTTGAATTTTTAAAAATAACAAATGAAAACAAAAATTTCCTCAAAAATCCTCGAAAATTTTACACCATGGCAGGAGCCATGTGTCCAATTTTCTTTGGATTTGGAGGTAATTTGCTATTTTATTCAAAAATAAAGAAAGGGTACAGTGCACAGGGACCAAAGTGCAAATAGCCGAGAGTCTGGGGGGATCTGGTGCAATTAACCCAGCAAAACACGCGCCACGCACGTGCCTGGGGCACTCAGGGACCCAAATGCAATAAAAATAAGTCCCGAGGACTTATTGGTAACAGGTACCAAAAGCCCAAGGGCTTATCTGCAAAATACCCACAAATATAACGCACATGTTGAAATATATCGCGTACACGGGTATAAATGCAAATAAACTAAAAGTTTCATTCAACTGTTAACATCCAGAACAACAGGGGCATATAGTGCAATTAACCCAAAGAAACCACGTGACGAAGCACGTGTCAGACCATGTATAAGGGTATAACAGCAAATAAAGGCAAGCACAAGGGTCTCTATGCAAGTTTTCCCAAAACTAAACAACTAAATTAACTAATTACAGGACTAACTACGAAATAAACTAGCAGAGGGGGCCTAAGGGTAAATTACCCTTTATTACTCGAATCGTAGGATGAACGCCACGTGTCTGATCAAACGGTCGAGGACGACTGGGGGTCCAACGCTGCAAACCTCGGGATGATCCAACGCTCGAGGTCAAGCCACGTGGTGTGATCGACGGTCGTGGCTCTCTGTGGCTTAACCCACGAGCATCGGGCGGCTGAGATCGGTCCTCCAAGAATCTGACGGTGGCTGCAGCTCCACGAACAGACGGTCGCGATGTAATCTGGAGCAGGAGGGTTGATCGAACGGTGCCTGGAGGTCGTGGAAGAACTGGTGACCGGCGACCTTCGTCGGCCTGCTGTGCGCGCTCCTGGCCTCCGCGCGGGCCTCTGAAGATCGGAGAAGAAGCTCTGTGGGCTCCCGCGTCGGCTAGTGGCCTCTGATGGCTCGACGGAGCTCCGAAGAGCCCAGGCGAGGTCGGCGGAGACCAAGCTGCTGGTCCAGACGGTCCAAGCCCTCAGATGGACTCGGATGACCCTGCAAAACACTCCAGCAGACTCGCGGGTCGAGGGCAAAGTGCCTCGACCCGGTTAGGCGAGGTGGCGGTGGCTGATGGGTCGCAACGGACGAGCTCCGGCGAAGTGGGGATGGTGGAGCTCGAATCCCAGCTCCTGTGCGAGCTGGGTTGGATGGATGGATGGAGAAGGTGCGTGGGAAGGAGGCGATGGTGGATATGGATTCCGATGATCGAGTAACGCTATGGAATGGTCGGAATCGATGGAATACGACGGAGCGACGATTTGGGGGTAAATGAAAATCAAGGTGAAAGAAAGGACTAATGGATTACCTGGGTGGACGAGGAGACTGGGGAGGAGCTAAGGAAGCTCCTGGTCTTCGCCTCGAGGAGCGTCTCCCTCCGAGGCTCGGTGCTCCTGCTGGTGGCGGAGCAACGGCGGCTGAGCTCGCCGGATCGATGGACACGCCTCCTCTCCTCGCTTCAACAGCGCCAACCGCGAGCTGTCACTCTCACGAGTATGCTGGAGCTCATAGGGGTGGATGCGAATGACCAAAGATAGGGCATTAGGGTGGCGGAGCAACGGCTATATATGGCTAGGGGTCCGGCTAAGAGGGGTTCGGGCAAGCTTGGAGGCGCGCGGATCCCGATGCAAGAGCTCCGGCGAGGGTCTCGGGTATGTCAAGATCAAAACGGACCCGGGGTTTGAGTGAATGTGATTCGGGTTTAAGCGCTAAAAATCCGAGAAGAGGGCTTAACCGCTAAGAACCGTGCAAAGTGGTCCTGGGGGGGTAGTTGACCGGGCGGTCAACATCCCCAGGAGCCAACAGGAATTGGCCATGTGGCCGGATCTTAGGGGTGAAAATTAGGGTAGCAAATGGCCGAATTTGCAAAAAGTTAAAACATGAAATATTTTTATTTAATTTTTTTTATTTTTTAGTGATTTTTAATAATTTTTTCGAAATAAAAATAAGGTATATACATAATATAGCTATATATAGGTATATGCACAATATAGGCTTTTTAATTTTTGATTTTTTTAATTGTTATTTTTATGCAATTTTATTCCTATTTTATATTTTATTTATTTTCATTATAAAATAAGGAATAAAAAGATATTTTTATTTTATTTTTATTATTTATATACATAGGTAAAATAAATATATATGTACATTTATATACATGGTATATTTACAATATGTTTTTGTGTTTTTAATTTTGCTATTTTTATTTGGTTTTTTTTGTTTTGATTGTTTTTATTTTATTTATTTACACTATATAATATAGAATATTTACAAAAGATTATAAAAATTAAGTTTATTTATTTATAAGGCTAAATAAATATGTAGGTAAGTCTATGTACAATGTGAAAGTGATATTTTTGTTCTTTTTGCTTTTTCTCTTTTTATCTTGTTTTTATACTTATAAATATGAACAAGTATCTACAAGTATATTTTAGGCTATTTTTGTGAAGAAAAATATTTTTATTTATTTACACAAATATTTACACATGAGCCCCTATCTCCCTCTACTTTGGCTTTTATGTGGTCAGGCCCATGCTGATCCCTCCCTTGGGTTAGGTTGCTCAATATTTATTCTAAATATTTCCCTCTTTTTCTTTTTAATCTTTATTCTTTTATTTTTGCACAAAAACATGCTAATTATAGGTTTTTACACAATGCATGCTTTTGGTAATTATTCCTATTTACACATATCTACATGTATTTGCAAAGGTTTTTGTAGCTAAAATATAAGAATAAAGAGTGATGAATGAGTATTCATCACCCCCCTATACTTAACTTTGCTAGTCCCTTAGCAAACACTTATTTGAAAAAGAAGTGAAAAAGAAAGAAAGAAAAATAAAAAGAAAAAGAGGATGTACATGGATCAAGGTTGATTATTAAACTTGCCTTCATTAAATTGGGGTATGGAGCTCGATCAGATCTTTGGATTATTAATTTGTCGGAACCTTATTTGGACCTAAGTATAAAAATCAACAGCCTCTAAGTTCCACTAATCTATAATCAAGACTCCTCAATGCTCCAGATCAGAACAAGTCATCAATCACAAACCCTGAAGACCATGAATCTTTTCTTGTCCTGTGAATGTGAGGTCTAAGCTCTCCACCTCAGAAATGGCAACTTGACAACCCTCCCCAATAAGGTAACTCTATGACCTCAATCTGGCCACTCTTTCCTCAAGGAGCGGGGTATTCCCTTCTAAGTTCAAGTTCAACCGGCTCAAGAAGAGGAGGAAGAAGAGAATGGGTCAAGGCCAGTGTAGCCAAGTACCCTTGGGAGCTTGACCAGTGTAGCCAAGTCTCCCTGCCGCAAGCTACAACAGGTGGATCATGAAACCAAGCTTTGCTTATTGCACTCTATATACATACTCCGGTGGGATTATCATTTTCTCTCAGACCCACCACTTTTTTGGAGTTATTTTCTTTTTGCACACATTTTTTTTCAAGTGCATCTGTACAACATATACATGTGCAGCATATATACAAGGAGTTTTTCCTCTTGAGCCAGTAGACTATCCCTCTTTTGAAGCTTTATTGCAACCCACAACTCCCGTCGTTAGACCTCATGGCAACCAGACCAAGTTGAGACGCACTCCCTTCACTAAAAGAAGAAGAGAGGTTCCGCCTAGAAGTACTACCCTCATATGCTACCCCAAGTCAAGGAAGACTGCCTCCTCACCACCTCATCCGTGGAGAGCTCGGTGCATAGTGCTGGTGTCCAAGTAAAGCCATAATCTATATGAGTCATGTGTTGTTGTTAAGTGCTCTACTTAGGCTCATCGAGATGACATGTGATCATAGCCTAGTGGACTCAAAGAATTAAGTCACCATGGACCTGAAAAGCCTTAAACCTAAGCCCTATAAGGTTCCTTTTAGAAGTTAGGTGGATTAAGATCTTAATCAAGCTCCATTTCTCAATTTGATTCCAGGCTAGTTTAAATGTCAACTATCATCCAGAAAAACTATATACATATGTACAAAAGATGCTTATTTACACAAATTTTACAATCATGCAAAATTTTTGAAAAATGTTTTGAAATCATGAATGGATGATGCATGAAGTGCAAGTTTTGCAAAAAGATATTTACACACATTTACACAAGATTTTTGCAAACTTTTGATTTTCAAAACATTTTGGAAAAATTTTGTACCATATACATAATTTTGATACAAAAATATTTACACATGCTTTACACAAAAGATTTTTGAAATCTTTTTTTACAAAAATAATTTATACACTAGCTATTTATGTGCAAATAAAAGAATGTTAATGTACATGAAAATTTTTTAATTTTTGTGATTTTTAGCCATTTTATTTATTAACACTCACACAAAGTACGAGTTATGGCTAAAGTATATATGAAATATATACACACCCCCTATACTTAGCTCGAACGATGTCCTCAGAGTCAAGAGCGATGAAGAAGACATAACTCGTGCTAGGTATAGGGAAGTGAAAAGAAAGGCTATATACAAAGATGAATGAATGAAAATAAGGAAGTCAAAAGAAGCTCGGGTCTTCCCCCTATACTTAGGATCAAATAATCCTAATTATAGCAGGCTGTACACTAAGGGAAAACTGAGTGGAAAATGTACAGGGTCTACCCCCCCTATACTTAGGGTGAAATATCCCTACGTATAGGCAGTAAAAACAGGGGTAGACAGAAATAAAAGAAATACCCAAAAGGCCTCACATCCCCCCTATACTTAGGGTAAGCACCCTAAGTATAGCATAATCAAAAGATGAAGAAAGGGATGTGGGACTAAGGAATGTAGTGATATGGACATCTGGATCTATACAAGGCGGAGGAACAGTGAAACTCAGGCGTGAGATGCATTAGATGTGAGTCAAAGACCACATCTCACACAAAATGAATAGGGGCAAGATCAGTGACCCGCGGCTCATGATCTAGAAATGGCTTGAGCCGCTGGCCGTTCACTCGAAAGGTACTCTCAGAAGACAACTCAGATATATCAATGCTCCGTTGTCATGTACCTTTCTGACCAAGTAGGGTCCCTTCCATTCGCTCTGTAGCTTCCCTGGAAATAAACGTAGCCTCGCATCAAACAACCATACTCTCTGTCCAATCTCAAAATGCTTGTGGTTGATATGAGAATCATGCCACTCCTTCACTTTCTCCTTATAATGTAGGCTGTTTGAGAATGCTGTATCTCTAAGCTCCTCCAGGGCTTCCAACTCTGCCCTCCTCTGGTCTCCCATACCATCTGGATTCATAAGAATATCTGTAACTGCCCAAAGTGACTTGTGCCTCAGCTCAACAGGTAAATGGCACGGCTTGCCATATACTAAGCGAAAGGGAGATGTGCCCAATGGTGTCTTGAAAGACGTCCTATATGCCCACAAGATCGAGTCCAAAAGCTGTGACCAATCCTTTTGGTCAGGGCGGACGACTTTCTGCAATATAGTCTTGATCTCCCTATTCGACACCTCGGCTAGACCATTCGTCTGTGGATGGTAAGGTGTAGCAACACGATGGTCTATACCGAACTCACTAGCAAGGGCCTTCACCTGGTCGTTGATGAAATGAGACCCCCCATCAGAAATCAAAACTCGTGGAACCCCGAACCGCGTGATAATGTGCTTCCTCAAAAATCTGCAAACTGTCCTCGCATCAGCGGCTTGGGCGGGGATAGCCTCAACCCAACGACTAACATAATCCACGGCCAACAAATGTACTCAAATCCCTGACTCTTAGGGATTGGACCCATGAAATCGATGCCCCATGCATCAAAAACCTCACAGAAGTGAATGGGCTGCATCGGCATCATATCACGCTGTCCACAAGTGCCCATCCTCTGACAGTCAGTACACCTCTTCACGAACTCATCTGAGTCGTTGAAGAGAGTAGGCCACCACAAGCCGGATTGGAGCACTTTCTATGCCGTTCTCCACCTAGAATGATGTCCTCCTGCCACAAGCTTGTGGCAGTAAGTGAGGACGCTATGGTGTTCCTCCTGAGGAATACACCGACGCCAGACGCTATCCCCTCCTTCGTGGTAAAGGATGGGATCCTCCCAATGGTAGGACTTGGCCTTCGCAAGGAAGGTCTCAAGCCTCTGTCTGGGCCAATCTTGTGGGACTTTCCCAGCAACGAGGAAGTTCACAATATCGGCATACCACGGGAGTGAGGCGATAGCAATGATCGCCTCATCTGGGAAGGTATCTCGAATGGGATCAATCTGCTCAGACTCCTCAGGCTGCTCTAGACGGGAGAGATGATCCGCCACCACATTCTTAACTCCAGGCTTATCCTTGATCTCAATGTCAAATTCCTGGAGTAGAAGGATCCATCTAGTCAATCTGGCCTTGGCATCCTTCTTTGCCATGAGGTACCTGATGGCGGTGTGATCGGTGTACAAAGTCACTCTAGATCCAATGATATAAGATCGAAACTTATCTAGGGCGAACACTACGGCTAGCATCTCCTTCTCTGAAACCGTGTAATTCCGCTGGGCGGAATCTAATGTGCGGCTAGCGTAGCGAATGGCAAATGGAACTCCATCCCTCCTCTGTCCTAGCACTGCCCCCACGACAAAATCGGAGGCATCCGTCATGATCTCGAATGGAAGAGACCAATCAGGCGGCTGGAGGACAGGAGCCTCAATAACACACTGCTGGAGAGTCGCGAAGGACGAAAGACACTTGTCATCGACAAGGAACTCGGTGTCTTTCATCAATAGGTCAGTCAACGGCCGGGCAATCCTGCTGAAATCCTGAATAAATCTCCTATAAAATCCAACGTGCCCCAGAAATGACCGTAGCTGCCTCAAGTTGGACGGCGGTGCGAGTTTTCTAATGACATCAACCTTGGCCGGATCCACCTCCATGCCCCTGTTGGAGATGATATGGCCGAGCACCGTCCCTTGAGTCACCATGATGTGACTCTTCTCCCAAGATAAAACCAAATGGTACTCAATACATCGCTGTAGTACTCGGTCTAGGCAGTCAAGACAGGAGTCGAATCCGTCACCGTAGACCGAGAAATCGTCCATGAAGACCTCCAAACACTCCCCTACCATGTCCGAAAAGATCGACAGCATGCACCTCTAATAAGTCGCAGGGGCGTTGCATAGCCCAAATGGCATGCGTCGAAAGGCATATGTACCAAAGGGACAGGTAAAGGTGGTCTTCTCCTGATCCTCAGGAGCGATGGCCACCTGGTTGTAGCCCGAGTACCCATCCAGGAAGCAATAATGGCTCTTCCCTGCCAGTCTCTCAATGATCTGGTCAATAAAAGGCAGGGGGAAATGGTCCTTCTTGGTGGCCTGGTTGAGTCTCCTGTAGTCAACACAGACCCTCCAAGAGGTGGGTACTCGTGTAGCAATCTCCTCTCCTGACTCACTGATCACAGTCGTGATGCCCGTCTTCTTGGGCACCACATGCAAGGGGCTAACCCACTTGGAGTCGGAAATGGGATAAATAAAATCTGCACTCCACCATTTTGATATTTCCTTCATCACGACCTCTCTCAGGTTGGGGTTCAGTCGCCGTTGGAACTCACGCGACGGCTTCGCCCTCTCCTCGAGATAGATATGGTGGGAGCACACTGATGGACTAATCCCATGGAGATCTGCTACGCTCCATCCGATTGCTTTGCGGTTATTTTCAAGAACCCCCATCAAACGGGATTCCTGCTCTCCAGTCAGATCGGCGGAGACGATGACTGGGTACATCTCAGGCTCGCCCGCAAGGAATCGATACTTCAGCGAAGTAGGGAGCGGCTTCAGCTCTGGACAGCTGGGTGCTGGCAAATCTGGCCTCGGAAGAAGATGTGTCAATGCTGCTAAGTCTGCCAAATCTGCCTGGGAGAAAGAAAGCAAACTCTCGCAAACTGGATCTGGAGGAGGCTACCCAACTGTATTGACTCTGATCTGCTCTGCATCTACCTCCTCCTCATCTGTCGGCTCAGGTGGACTCAGGTCTGGCATCTGATCATCGCAATCTGCCCAATCAGACTCTAAATCCGAGGGATCTGCATCAAACGCGGTGGCATCAGTACCACCGTAACACAAGGTGGCCTCAGCACCACCATCACTGAAAACCGTGTCGCTGTCAAGAACCGGCTCTACTGCCTCTGTGGTATCCTGGACCAGGGCTGTGATCTCCAGACTCTCCTCTGCTATCATCTCAGCATCAGCTGTGTCTGAAAATGAGAGGATGGCCTGTGCTGCAGGGTCTGCCCATGCTGCCTCGTCGTCTGTGATCACAAAATCACAGTCCTGGTGGATGTCTGACCCATCGTCTGTCAGCTGCTCTGAATCTGTGCTGCCCTCTGAGCGTGCTCTCTCTCTGGCTCTGTAGTCCTCGACCGTCTCTATTTGTATACTCTCGCCCTCGATGCGAAAGTATACCTTCCCGCTGTCATGATCACTCACCGCCTTGGCTGTGGCCAAGAACGGACGACCGAGGATGATGGGGGTATCGGCCACCGAATCAGGGATCTCCATGTCCAACACTACGAAGTCCACGGGGAATTTCAGGCCCTGAATCGTGACGATAACGTCTCGCAATAACCCCTTCGACCTCTTGACAGATCGATCAGCAAACTGAAGGACTGTCCTGCTCTATCTAAGAGTGCCCAACTCGAAGCGGTCGAGAAGGGCTACTGGAAGGAGGTTGATCGATGATCCGCTATCCAATAGAGTCCGGTTGAACCTCTGCTCACTGATCTGGCATCTGACATACGGGGCACCTGAATCTGGCCTCTTGGGCGGCAGCCGGTTCTGGATCGCGAAACACGTGGCTTTCGTCAGCACATGAATCTCTGAAGTGTGGTTCCTCCTCCTCCTCCTGACTGTGGTCCTGTCTCTCAAAGATCGCTGGAGAAGGGGGATGTGCTGCAAAGCCTCCTGAAGAGTCAGCTGTATGTGAAATCTATCGATCATGCTCTGGATGAACTCCTCCTGCTCTCTCTTTTTTGGGTCTTTTTCTTTTTTCTTCCCCTTCCCCATCTGAAGGGCTCTAGGGAAGGGGATCACAGGATCCTTCGCAGATGAAGGACTAGGAAAAGGCTTAGACGGCTCGACGGTCGAATCCGCACATACATCAAGCACCACAGTGGGACCAGAAGAAACTAAACCTTTTCCTTTATTCACAACAGTGTTATGAGATACATGAGAATGAGGAAAAACATCTGATCTCTCTACACAAACACCGGTGGCCTCATTACCACCACGGGCTGGCTCTGCTGCTGGACGTCTCGCAGCCTCAGTACCGCGGGCTGGCTCGGCTCCTCTGGTGGCATCAGCACCACCTCCTCGAACTGGCGAAGCGGCGGCCTCAGTACCGCCGGTGGAATCAACATCCTTGGTGGCATCAGTACCACCATCATCATCGTGTGCAGCCTCAGTACCGCTCTCCTCCTCCTCATCTGGCGCCCTGGGTGGGTCCTCGAGTCGTCGCTCAGATGAGGCGCCGCCTGCTGGTGCTCTACCGCTCCTAAGTGTAACAAAATCAACATCAAATAGATCCGAAGACATATCATCAAATGGATCACTAGGAGTGGCGTGCTCAGTGGAAACTACCTGCTCAGATTTCCTCTTTAGGTTGTTCGGATTCGGCTCTATCTGTGCAGGAATGGTGGCCTTCCCCCTCACAAGGTCCCGCATCTCCTGGCGGAACTCGTCCATCTCCCGTCTGAAGGTAGCCTGCTGGTCCGTGAGGAGGCGGGCTATGTCATCCAAGGCGGGGCTCTCATGGGAGCCCGACGGGTAGCCTCTCTGGTGCTGAGGCTATTGGAACTGGTGCTGCTGGTAAGAGGGGTAGGAGGAAGGATGCTGCTGCTGGTGTGGTGGGTGAGCCTGCTGCTCACGTCTCCAAGACTGTCCCTGCTGCTGATAGGGACGAGGAACGAAGGACGACTACTGGTGTGACTGATAGGCTGGGGGCTGCTGCTGCGGCTGGTGATCTCTCTGCTGGAAATACTGCCCTCCCTGACCGGATGACTGCTGCTGGGGCTGGGTACCTCCACACCCCCACCTGAATTCGGGATGGTCTCGTCGGATCCCAGGCTGGGGGCGGTCATACCAAATCCCATTGACATCCATCAACGGCTCTGCATCGTATAGGGCTGGTGGGAGTACTGCCAGAGGCTGATCCGGCTGGTATACCACCATCTGCATGTCTGGAGATGGTGGGGACTGGTAAGAGGGATGCTGCTGCTGGTACGGCTCCGCCTGTACAAGGTGAACCTGTCTAGGCTGCTGAAAGGAGCTGGAGGGCTGGGACGAGCTGCTGCTGCCGCCGGTGTCGCCTCGCGACTGAAGACGGGGCTGGGAAGCCGTCTGTGCCTCCTGGAGACACATGAGATGGGTCTTCATGTCGCTCAGAGTCTGTACCATCTGTTCCATCTGCGTGATTCCCTGGAACTGCTTCTTCTCGATCAGCTCCATCCGGTCCAACTTCTCGCTGATAATGCCCATATCCGCAGCGGACGACTCTGCCTGTGCTGCTGCAACTGCGGATGAACTAGATGGACCGACGTCGACCCGTGCTATCCTCTGGTACTGCACGGGTCCTGGCTGCTGCTGGGGTCTCCCCTGAGTGTACAACCGGGTTTGGGACATCACCATGTAATTCTCGGCCATCTCCTTGAAGATGGCCCAGACCTGGTCGTGATCCTTGGCGAAATAGGACCCGCCACAAGAAGCATTCACCAGGCCCTGGAGCTCTGGTGTCAACCCGCTGAAGAAGCTCTGCACAAGGTTCGGCTTCGAGATATCATGGTGCGGGCATCGGTCTGTGAGCTCTCTAAACCTCTCCCATGCCACATGAAATTGCTCGTTGGGGAGCATGGAGAAGTTGCTGATCAGGGCCCTCGCTGCATTCGTCCGCCCGAGTGGATAGTACTTGTTCAAGTACTCGGTGCGGCGCTGCTCCCAGGTGTAGACGAACTTCCCCAAATGCTTCAGCCAGGTGGCTGCTCTATCTGCTAGGGAAAAGGGGAAGGCAATCATCCGAATCGTATCCTGGTCCACATGGCAGTCGTGGACAGTACTGCAGATCATCAAGAACTCCTGGAGGTGGAGATGGGGCTCCTCGGTGGCAAGTCCGTGAAAACGGGGAAGCATCTGTAGGGTGTTCGGGGGGAACTTGAAGTCCCCCACGATAGAAGGCACCCCCACCCAATGATGCATCAGTGTAGATCCGGGGTTGTGCAACTCCCGCATCGGTCTCGGTGGTCCTCCTGCTGCGGCGGCTGCCGCTGCGGCGGCGGCTGCTGCGGCTGCTGCGGCTCGTGCCTCTGCATCAGGTCCGTCCTCAGGCTCGCTCTGATCTCTCTCTGCTCTGAGTCGCTCCAACTCTCTCCTCATCTCAATCATAAACGCTCCATGATCCCTCAGCTGCTGCTGCACTGTTTCTAACGAGGCGATCAGGGTGGAGTTGATCGCTCCCTAGTCCATCACAATGTGCTCAGTCCTGGAGCGGTCCTCTGAACTATCGGCCATGACGTCTGCTGCAAAATCAAATGAGCCATACTCAGGTCTGTCAAATCTGCTAATCTCTCCTCTGGCTCATATATCTCAGAACCGAAAGAAAGGGGGTCGAGGGGGAACAGGGCGGAGTCGTACTCGGGCTCGGAGAGCTGGTCTCGGCTCTCGCGGGCCAACCTAGATGATTGGGTAGACGTGCCCGAAAGCGGTGCAGCCAGAGGCTGCCCAAGAGATCGTCTACCCATCATCTTGATCTGACGAGTAGTGCGGATGAGATCTGGAAAAACTATGATCAGAATGCAAACCCCCGGTTCACCAACGCAACGCGAGCTGAAGACCGTGAAAGCTCGGTCAAATTATCTTGTCAATTTTTATTAGGTGAACATACAAAATATCAGAGCGCTTACGTGACCTGTTAGGATACCCGATGCTACCCCAACCGACTGGCCCGCACGGAGAAGTCGGTAATCAGTCGGGAGTAACACCGGAGGGCTCTACCTAGGGTGCGGGTCACTCTCTCGCGCAATCAAACCAAACAATGAGGGGGTTGCTCTCCCCAAGATAAAATTTTTAAGTGAAGTGTCTTTTAGGGTCAATAGTTTTAACCAGTCCCAATTTTATGGTTTTTCTTTTTAATATTTTTCAAATGAAAACAAAGGCCTAACGAATTTTTCGGTTCTCCTGGTTATCAAGTCCAAAACAGGGGGGAGAAGACGAAAAAGCCGATGCGCGATGAAATCAATGATGCATGCTGAGATAGAAATGCGTACCTTGCCTCCAGCACTCTACATGCAAGTGGTCCGCGCAGAATTTAAAGACAGGAAATAAACTACCTAAATGATGCGGCGGGAAAAACCGAGTCCTAGATCAGCAATTTCTACTCGCAGAACCGTCTAATCGGTCACCGACCTCCAAGCCAAAGGGTCCGGTCTTGGCCCACCCCTCCTCTGCCCGACAAATCGGGGGTAGGAGAAAGCGCTTTACAGGGTGGACTGCGGCACGTAGGCTACGAAGGAGATGAGTCGATTATTTTTATTAATTGATTATTAGTAGGTCCAATTAAGCGTACTATAGGAGCAAGCAGATAATTAGGTGTGGGGACCCTACTAATTACGACACAAGAAAGAGAAAATCCTAAGTCTAAGGGCTCGATGAAAAACCGCGTAAACACCGGAAAAGGTAGAAAAAATGAAAAGAAAACAAAACCGCGTAAAAAAAAGCCGCGAAAAAGTCCTAAGGGTCCCCCGAGCACACCGGTGCTCGGCGAAACAGACTCGCTAAGTCCAATCACAGTCCAAAGTGTCCAGTCTGAGTCCCTGTATTATTACAATAATAATAATCAAAAGTCTAATCTAAACCTCACCCACTCCATTCTCTCTCTCTCGCTCTCTCCTGCGGCTCCGTAAAGAAAGGAGCCGCCTCCGAGTCTCGCGGTTGCGTCGGCTTCTTGAAATCGGCCGCCTCAGTCCTCGAGCCCTCGCAAGAAAAAGAGATGAGTGGTCAGACCAATAAAAATAATCAAATAATAAGAAGAAAAATAAATGAAAGAAAATGAGGGTATATATGCAAAAATATAAAATAAAATAAACACTCAAAATAAAACAAAAACAAAAATAAAAGAAAAAGAAAATAAAACAAAAATAAAATATAAGCAAAAGCCACGAAAAAGCCGCGAGCTCTGAAAGAGCCGCGAAAAGCCGCGAAAACAAAAACTAAAATAAAAGGAAAACCACTAAGCCGTGCTCCCCAGCAACGGCGCCATTCTGATGACGAGCTAAGCGACTAAGGCAAAGGTATCTAGATGGTCGTTGTAACCTCGATCACTTAGCTATGTCAATCAAGAAAAATAGACCACTAATATAGAGAAAATCGATCAAAAACGCGAAAGCGGTCTCGCTTTTGGATTAACCTGGTATAGCGACCAGGGTCGAACTCAAGAAGCACGGATTGGCCTTTCGGCCTACGAAGTAGTAAAAAGGAATAAAATAAAAGAAGAAAATATTTTTAGTGGTTTTTAATTTATTTTATATTTTTTTGGATTTTTAATGTGTTAAGAAAATACGAAAAGTAAACAAGCACACACTTCAACAAATTATTAAATGCACTAAAAATCAACCAACAATTCAAAAAAAATATTTTTATGTGTTTTATAATTTTTAATGTTTTTGGTGAATTTTTGAGAATTTTCTGTTATTTATTTAATTTTCTAAAAATCAAACAGTGGCAGAAATCAAAGGTACTGTCCAGCCGAGCTAAAAGGGCCTAGATAAAATATATAAAGCCCCCAAATTAGCTGGGAGGTAATTTTCCTGTAAAGATAATTCAACAAGGAAAATTTAGGCACCTATTATATTATTTTTGGATTTTTGGTTTAATTATTAGAATTTTTATAAGTTTTTAAGTGTTTTTCAATTTTTAGTTGTTTTCAGTAATGAAAAATAGCCAAAATTGGCTAGAAAATCAAACACAACAACATGGATAGTAGACAATTTTTTGGTAATTTTTAGACACTATTTAATATTTTTTGTGATTTTTAAAGTTAGACAGTGATGGAAATAGAGGTTTTTGAATTTTTAAAAATAACAAATGAAAACAAAAATGTCCTCAAAAATCTTCGAACATTTTACACCATGGCAGGAGCCATGTGTCCAAGTTTCGTCATATTTGGAGGTAATTTGCTATTTTATTCAAAAATAAAGAAAGGGTACAGTGCACAGGGACCAAAGTGCAAATACCCGAGAGTCTGGGGGGATCTGGTGCAATTAACCCAGCAAAACACGTGCCACGCGCGTGCCTGGGGCACTCAGGGACCCAAATGCAATAAAAATAAGTCCCGAGGACTTATTGGTAACAGGTACCAAAAGCCCAAGGGCTAATCTGCAAAATACCCACAAATATAATGCACATGTTGAAATATATCACGTACAGGGGTATAAATGCAAATAAACTAAAAGTTTCATTCAAGTGTTAACATCCAGAACAACAGGGGCATATAGTGCAATTAACCCAAAGAAACCACGTGACGAAGCACGTGTCAGACCATGTATAGGGGTATAACAGCAAATAAAGGCAAGCACAAGGGTCTCTATGCAAGTTTTCCCAAAACTAAACAACTAAATTAACTAATTACAGGACTAACTACGAAATAAAATAGCAGAGGGGGCCTAAGGGTAAATTACCCTTTATTACTCGAATCGCAGGATGAACGCCACGTGTCTGATCAAACGGTCGAGGACGACTGGGGGTCCAACGCTGCTATCCTCGGGATGATCCAACACTCGAGGTCAAGCCACGTGGTGTGATCGACGGCCGTGGCTCTCTGTGGCTTAATCCACGAGCATCGGGCGGCTGAGATCGGTCCTCCAAGAATCTGACGGTGGCTGCAGCTCCACGAACAGACGGTCGCGATGTAATCTGGAGCAGGAGGGCTGATCGAACGGTGCCTGGAGGTCGTGGAAGAACTGGTGACCGGCGACCTTCGTCGGCCTGCTGTGCGCGCTCCCGGCCTCCGTGCGGGCCTCTGAAGATCGGAGAAGAAGCTCTGTGGGCTCCCGCGTCGGCTAGTGGCCTCCGATGGCTCGACGGAGCTCCGAAGAGCCCAGGCGAGGTCGGCGGAGACCAAGCTGCTGGTCCAGACGGCCCAAGACCTCAGATGGACTCGGATGACCATGCAAAACACTCCAGCAGACACGCGGGTCGAGGGCAAAGTGCCTCGACCCGGTTAGGCGAGGTGGCGGTGGCTGATGGGTCGCAACGGACGAGCTCCGGCGAAGTGGGGATGGTGGAGCTCGAATCCCAGCTCCTGTGCAAGCTGGGTTGGATGGATGGATGGAGAAGGTGCGTGGGAAGGAGGCGATGGTGGATATGGATTCCGATGATCGTGTAACGCTATGGAATGGTCAGAATCGATGGAATACGACGGAGCGACGATTTGGGGGTAAATGAAATCAAGGCGAAAGAAAGGACTAATGGATTACCTGGGTGGACGAGGAGACTGGGGAGGAGCTAAGGAAGCTCCTGGTCTTCGCCTCGAGGAGCGTCTCCCTCCGAGGCTCGGTGCTCCTGCTGGTGGCGGAGCAACGACGGCTGAGCTCGCCGGATCGATGGACACGCCTCCTCTCCTCGCTTCAATAGCGCCAACAGCGAGCTGTCACTCTCACGAGTATGCTGGAGCTCACAGGGGTGGATGCGAATGACCAAAGATAGGGCATTAGGGTGGCGGAGCAACGGCTATATATGGCTAGGGGTCCGGCTAAGAGGGGTTCGGGCAAGCTTGGAGGCGCGCGGATCCCGATGCAAGAGCTCCGGCGAGGGTCTCGGGTATGCCAAGATCAAAACGGACCCGGGGTTTGAGTGAATGTGATTCGAGTTTAAGCGCTAAAATCCGAGAAGCGGGCTTACCCGCTAAGAACCGTGCAAAGTGATCCTGGGGGGGGTAGTTGACCGGGCGGTCAACATCCCCAGGAGCCAACAGGAATTGGCCACGTGGCCGGATCTTAGGGGTGAAAATTAGGGTAGCAAATGTCCGAATTTGCAAAAAGTTAAAACATGAAATATTTTTATTTTTTTTATTTTTTAGTGATTTTTAATAATTTTTTCGAAATAAAAATAAGGTATATACATAATATAGCTATATATAGGTATATGCACAATATAGGCTGTTTAATTTTTGATTTTTTTAATTGTTATTTTTATGCAATTTTATTCCTATTTTATATTTTATTTATTTTCATTATAAAATAAGGAATAAAAAGATATTTTTATTTTATTTTTATTATTTATATACATAGGTAAAATAAATATATATGTACATTTATATACATGGTATATTTACAATATGTTTTTGTGTTTTTAATTTTGCTATTTTTATTTGGTTTTTTTTGTTTTGATTATTTTTATTTTATTTATTTACACTATATAATATAGAATATTTACAAAAGATTATAAAAATTAATTTTATTTATTTATAAGGCTAAATAAATATGTAGGTGAGTCTATGTACAATGTGAAAGTGATATTTTTGTTCTTTTTGCTTTTTCTCTTTTTATCTTGTTTTTATACTTATAAATATGAACAAGTATCTACAAGTATATTTTAGGCTATTTTTGTGAGGAAAAATATTTTTATTTATTTACACAAATATTTACACATGAGCCCCTATCTCCCTCTACTTTGGCTTTTATGCGGTCAGGCCCATGCTGAGCCCTCCCTTGGGTTAGGTTGCTCAATATTTATTCTAAATATTTCCCTCTTTTTCTTGTTAATCTTTATTCTTTTATTTTTGCACAAAAACATGCTAATTATAGGTTTTTACACAATGCATGCTTTTGGTAGTTATTCCTATTTACACATATCTACATGTATTTGCAAAGGTTTTTGTAGCTAAAATATAAGAATAAAGAGTGATGAATGAGTATTCATCACCCGCCCCGGAGGAGTTGGAGGATCTCCTGTCACAAGAACCAATCCAGAACTCACTATTCAAGAAGGGGAAGAAGGTCAAAGAGCGTTCAAAATTCGAATGGAGGTTTGAGGTCGGGTTTTGAAACTTGGCCGAGACGCGATTTTCAAGGAGGGATCACGGGTGCGCCTTCGATTCAAACACCAAACCAATGGTTGGGCGTGAATCATGGTGCATAGGTGATCAAAAGTCGTGAAGACATCGACCTCAAATGGTGAAAGACGAGGCCGGGAAAAATCCACGAAGATGGGACAAAATCCATTTCTGACAGCAGCCAGACCTCGGTAAGAGAGTTGACCGAGGTCAACCAAGGAAGAAATCTGGTTGGTCAACGTGGACCAACCAGAAAAAAACCTTGGCAAAAAAGCTTATAAATTCAATAAAAAATAGGAAACGAATTATTTAAATTTTGGTTATAAAATAAAAAATGTTTATTTTTTATAAATTATTTTATAGTGATTTTTATTTATTTTTATGAAATGTATTTTTACAAGTTGCTTTTATACCCCTATATAGGTATATTATCTACATATTTTTATTCTTTTATTTTTATTTTATGATTTTAATTTATTTATTTTGTATTATTAATTTATATAATTATAACATACTTTTATAAACATAATTATATTTTCATTTTATTTTATTGATGTGTTTTGTATATTTAATAAAATAGAATTAGTAATTATACAACTATGTATATATGTATTATACCTAGGTTTTGTACATACAAGTATTTTTATTTTGAGTTTTCTTTGCATTTTTATTCTGATTTTAAGGCACATAATTATTATAGGTAATATTTACAAAATTATAAAAATATAAAATACAAAAATAATGAATAAATAATAAATTGAATATTTTAATCTGTACAAGTATACAATAGGGGTCCAAAACTCAACTTTCAAACCGTAGCTCTGCCAAATGCGAAACCACCGCCATTAAATAGCTTATTTTCTTCTATATACAATTAAAGGTGAGTTTGATGCATTTGGAGTTTTATTTGTGAGATACGAGTCTGGGAAGTTGGGATTCTGGATTTTTATTCAGACCATAACTTTTTATCTGTACATTATTTTTCTGTAAAATCAATTTTGTATTTTTATATATAAAATTATCTACAACTTTCATGTACAAAGTTTCTTTATTTGAGGTATAAAAAGTGGAACCAAAAATAGGTCCTAAAATGAATAAAGAATGAATAGAAAATATAGGTCTTTTATCTGTATTTTGGCCCTTATCTCCCCCTATTTTATTCCTTGTCGACCTATTCATCAAGATGCCTAGGTCTCGAGGCTTCGGGTCATAAAATATTTACAATATTTTATTATTTTTCTTTTCTTTTCTTTATTCTATAATTTTGGCTTTAAAAACCGCATTTTATACAATATTTACACACATATGCATGAATGCTAAAATGCATGAATTACACCTATTTACACGCATTTACTAGGGTTTTTAAGGCCAAAATTATAGAATAAAGATGATGAAACGCAGATTCATCAGGACTCCAAATCGGCTTGGATCAAAATCGGACTCCAAATGAAGGTGGCTAGAAGAACGTGTCTGGAGAACTTCGCCCAAGCATGGAAGACGATCCACAACTCCGATGAAGTTGCTGAGGGGCCCAGCACAATCGTGGAAGCGCTCCACGTCGGGTGGGTGGCTCAGATGGAAAGATGATCGGCCAGATGAGTGGGACGGTGGTACTCCGTCTGTAGCTGCTTCACATGAGCAATTGAGGCTCCAAATGGTCCTCCGTGTGCATCTTGAACCTGCAGTATACTCTCGACTCGAAGACCAAGCTTCGGCTACAGTTATTTTGCGAGATAAAGAAGGGAAGCAGTGGTAGATGAAGGTCGACTTCTGACGGTCGTGGAGGAAGGAAGTCTGGTCTTAATTTCAACCTTGGTACTGAGTCTAGGGGGGTCAGATCGCGAAGGAAGGGTGACACTGATGTGGCACGTCAATCGATGCGGGAGGAAGTGCGTGATGAAGCTCCAGACCCGGTGGTCAGAGCGAATGGGGTGATAGAGGCGTAGATGAATGTAATAGAATGGAAACACAAAATGAAGTGAGGAAAAAGATACCTGAGGCTCCTGATGGAATTAGCAACGTCAAGCAAAATGGAGGCAAGGGTCTTGACCTCAACCGGGCTGCGATGGACCAAGGAGGCTTGACGCGACAGAACTCCAGCCACGTTAGTGAGCTTCGACCAAGAAGCCACCGAGCTTCGCTCCAAAGGCTCCTCCAGGCTGCTGTGACTCTGCTGGAAGTGTCTAGGGAAGAAGAAAGAGGCGAGGCACGAGTTACCGAGCTCTGGAGGCGGAAGAGAGAATATATAAGGGAGCTTGAGGGTCTAGAAGGAATAAAGTGGCACTTGAAACCCTAAGCAGATCCGGTTGCGCCTAGGGATCCGTGAGGATCACAGAACATAGAAGCACAGTCGGGCTCTGAAATTAAGTCATTTGGATGTCAGACTCGGTTGTATAATTCGATGAAATTGGGATTAGCGAAGGAGAACTCAAGTCGACTTAGTTGGGGAGAAGGTTGATCGAGGCCAACCTTCTCAGGTGGACCAATCAAAGTGTAGGATTTATAAAAATGAAAGAATATTAAAATAAATAATAGATGATTTAAAATACAAAGTGGTAAAAATGAAAAATGCTTATTATTTTTCAAGCTATTTTTTGTGATTTTTAATTATTTCTATAAAAAATATAAATAGGGTATATATTGTATAATGTATTATATACATGTATAATATACCTATATATTATATACAAGTATTTTTATTTTACTATTTTTACAAAAATAAATTTTAAAATAATTTAAGGAGTGGAAAATTATTTTTATTTGATTTTTATAAATTAAATAAGGGTATTAAAGAAATTAATATTGTATTAATTATACACACATGTGGCCTTTGTATAATGAATTGTGGATTTTATTTTATTTTATTTAGTATTTTCTTATTTTTATTTTATTTGTATATTATTATTAGGACTATATACAAGTGTTCAAAAATAATAAAGTATTCACACTTTGTTAAAATAAGTATGGATATTTATTTGTACAGGTATAGGTGTTGTGTACAACAATGCACCTTATCTCTCTTATTTATTTCTCTGGAATCAGGTCAAGGCTTAACCTTCTCTTGGGGTTTGGGTAACTCTGTATTTATTCTAAGTACATCTTCTTTCCTCTTTTCTCTTAATTCTTTTATTTTGGGAAAATAATTGCTAATTATGCAATATTAACAAAGACATGTACAAAGTTAATTTATTGTATTTACATCTAATTACCTGTAGTTTCGCTAAAGATAAAGCTAAAATAAAAGAATAAAGAATGATATTCATAGATTCATCAATCATGCATGCATCGAAGTGAGCTGAAGTGGGGGAGTCCGTAAACTGACTCAATTTCTCGACTGCAAGAGAGATATCTGCCTGAGTAATGGTAAGGTATAATAGCATACTCACGAGGCATATGTATCGACTAGTATCTTCAATGTCATCTGACTCATAGATGTGTCCCTTAGGATCCATGGGTTTATGTGCTGGCTTGGATCATAACATCCTTGTTTCCTGAAGTAGGTCAATGGCATTCTTTCATTGAGATATGAGTAATCCTCACCTGGATCTTGCAATCTCACTTCTCTAGAAGTGCCGAAGTGGCCCCAAGTCTTTGATAATGAATTGTTGTGCAAGTGTGCGCCTTTACTTCAAGAATTTCACCAAACCATCTCCCGTGAGGATAATGTCATCAACATATATAAGCATAGCAATAGTTCCTTTTCCATTCTTTTGCATGAATAAAGAATGGTCTACCAAGGATCAGATGAGGCCCAAGTTCTCTAATATCTCTGATAGTTTCTGAAACCAAGCACATGGGCTCTGTTTGAGACCATATATAGCCTTGCGTAGTAGACAAACCTTCTGACACTCCCCTTGAGCCTCGAAACCATGAGGTTGCTGCATGTAAACATTCTTTAGAAGGTCTCCGTAAAGGAAATCATTCTTGACATCTAGTTGATGCAAGGGCCAATCAAGCTGTAATGCCATGACCATAAGAATTCATATTGTAGATAGACGAGTAACCGTCGAGAAAGTGTCAAAGAAATCAATGCCATAGGTTTACGTGAACCCTTTTTCCACAAGCCTTGCCTTGTAGTGAGAAATGGATCCATCTGTAAACTTTATGATGAATACCCATCTGGATCCCACAATCTTGTTGTCATTAGGAGGATCAACTAGCATCCATGTGTTTTGAGATATTAGAATAGACATATCTTCTTCCATTGCTAAGCGTCATATGGAATCACGAAGTTTCTCTGTATGGGTATGAGGGATAATTGTATCAGAGATTGCCTGGACAAATTATTTTGTATGAGGATCCAAGACTAGAAAAATACACAACTGCAAAGATCGGATGTTTAATACTGTGTCGAGATGGACATTGTCTGGTCCCTTTCGTAGCGCTATCGTCATGTCTACTGGAGCATCCCTGATTTTTCAAATGTACATGTATATGCATCCATTGATGAAATAGTGTCGTCAGTCTATAGAGATTCAGGTGAAGGATATACTTGAGGAGATGGTGCCGGCAAAGAAGGGTGTCTCTCTTAGTAGTAGTCATCTTGTAGAGATCAATCTCTGGAGTAGAAATAAGAATGGGAGTTGTAGACGGTGGTGGAGGACTAACATGTGAACCTATCATGGATTAGTAGGGAAGGGACTCAAAGAATGTAATATATGCACTTGTGTAGTGCCTCTTGTATTTAGGATCATAGCATATATACCCCTTCTTATTCATGGAATATCCAAGAAATATACATTTGACCGCTCTGGCAACAAATTTGTCATTGTCTAGACCTAGGATATGGACAAAGGCAACACACCCAAAGACTTTTGGTGGAACAAGAAACACGACCTTCCCTAAAAGAGAAGCTCAATGGGTACATGATAATCAATAAGCAGAGTTCGAGCAATATCTAGAATATGCCTAAGTTTTCGCTTAGCCACACCATTCTGTTGTTTAGTATGGGCACGAGTGGTTTGATGGATAATCCCATGGGTCTATAGGAAAGAGAGCATATCATGAGAAAGAAACTATCATGCATTATCAAATCTTAAAATTTTGACTATAGTGCCAAATTGAGTTTTCACTTAGTTAATAAAACGAACAATAATCTAGAAAACATCAGACTTATTTTCTAATAGGAAGGTGCACGAGACAAAAGAAAAGCCATCAATGAGGAACTAAATAGTATTTTTTTCTCAGGATATCGATTGGGCACCCAAAGATAATGATGAATTAACTCAAAAAGACTCATGGTATGGATGATACCAGAAGATGGAAAAGAGATTCTATGATGTTCCCCAGTTGGCATGCCTCACAATTTAGGTTGACAGTGGGAGGAAGCCGGGGAATAACATGACGAAGTTTGTGAATGGATGGGTGATCCAAAGTTGATGCCATAGGGTACCGAAGGAAGCACAAAATTGAGTTCCAGAATATGCAGTTGTCCCAGACGATTGTAGTAGATGATAGACACCCCCTTCCTCACGGCTCGCACCAATCGTCCTCTCAATCAAAATGTGCCGAAAAACACATGAAACAATGTATAAAGTAGCTCTGCAGTCCAACTCCTTGCAAATTCAACTAATAGAGAGAAAACTGATGGGAAATTCAGGCACAAATAGAACATTATTGAGATGAATGTTAAGGGTGAGATGTACATCCCCCCGTTCCTTGATGGAAAAACGATAATTTGCAACTTGTATTGTTCGTCCAGGTGGTACGTGATAAATATCTATTTCATCATCTTTATTCTACCATTTTGGCCTTAAAAAACCTAGTAAATACGTGTAAATAGGCTTAATTTAGGTACTTTATCATTCATGCATTGTTGTGTAAATAATGTATAAAATATGGTTTTTAAAGCTAAGATTATAGAATAAAGAAAAGAAAAGAAAAAAGAGTACAATATTGCAAATATTTTATGACATGAAACCCAAGACCTAGACATCTCGATGACTAGGTCGACAAGGAATAAAGTAGGCGGAAATAAGGGCCAAAATACAATATAAATTCCTTTTATTTAATTTATTCTTTATTCAATTTTAAGACCTATTTTTAGTTCCACTTGCTATACTTCAATAAATAAAATTTGAACATGAAAGTTGTAGATAATTAAATATATAATAATACAAGATTTCATACAAAAATAATATAATGTACAAAATATGATCTGAATAAAATTCCAAAATCCCAGCTTCCCAAACCCATATCTCTCAAATAAAAATTCAAAATATATCAAAATCACCTTTAATTTATATAACTTTTAATAAGCTATTTAATGAAGTGGTTTCATATTTTTTGGAGTTATGGTTTGAAAGTTAGCTTTTGGACCCTTATTGTATACTTATACCGGTTAAAATATTCATTTTATTTATTATTCATTATTTTTATTATGTTATATTTTTATAATTTTGTAAATATTATTTATAATATATGTGGATATTAAAACATGAATAAATATTCAAGAAAACATAAAAATAAAATACTTGTATCAAATACATAGGTAAAATACCTATATCTATACCTATAGAATTAATACAACTATTTATTTAATTGTATATAATACATAAAAAATAAAAAATATATATTTAAGTATATAAAATTAAATTATAAATATATAAAATAATAAACTGAATTAATAAAATTAAAAATAAAATTAAAAATAAAATTAAAAATAAAATACTAAAATATAGAGATAAATATACCTGTAAATAGCCCTTAAAAGGTAATTTGTAATTACAAACCTCAAAAATAAATAAAAATCATAATAAAATAATTCAAAAAATAATAAACATTTTCCATTTTATAAACTAAAATTATTAAATCATTTATTATTTTTAATCTAATTTACAAATTTTTTTGCTAGGAATTTTCTGGTTGGTCCATGTGGACCAACCATATTGGTTCGTTGGTTGACCTCGGTCGACTATCTGACCGAGGTCTACAGTGTATCAGGACCTTGTTTTTTTTTTCGATTTCTCGGATTTTTCGACGCTTGATCTTTCACTAAATCACCCCCGCTTCCTTCTTGACATTTGCTCTCCATTTATCAAGGATACATGCCCTATTTGCTCTCCAATTTATCAAGGATACATGCCCTAGTAATTCCTTGTGCTTTGAATCATCAATTCGGTCGATCCACCTCATCCTTTGGAGTCGCGCGTTAACGAGTATAAAATTGTCTCCTCTGTCTCCCTCTCTCCTTGGTCCCTTTTCCGCCTATGTTACCACCTTTGAGCTCTGAGAAAAGACTCCTGGTGACATCAAGAATCTTCTCCAACCGAGAGTGTAGGCTTTGGCGTCGAATTCGAGGTCGGTCCGCTGCTCCGCCACTGTGCTCCGCCGTAACTCCTCCCCTGGTGTGCACAGCTAGTGAGCTTCTATTCTCTTGCTCGTTCGATTATGTAGATTAGTGGTAGGTTAGTAGCACATTTCATTTCCGTATTTCTAGTATCCCTTGGACCAAAATTCACATATCCCCTCGCCAGAACTCCTAACTCCGTCACCCTATCACCACTCAATTAATGCACCTCCACTCCATTTTGCACCCTCTCGACCATCAACGACATCTGATCGTTTCCCCACGTATCTCCAGCCCCCAAATCTTGCACATATCTGGCGATTAATTGCCTCTCCCTTTGCCCTTCGCCGGAGGAGGGTAACCACCCCCATTCCACTCTGTTCCGTTCTGCTGCGGGGTCGAGGCAACTTGCCCTCGACCCTTTCACCCTTCCTGCAGGTACATGGAGCAAAAGCGTCACCTGGAGGTAATTTTTGTTGCTTCGTCGTAGCTTCCCTGGAGCTCCTCCTTGACCTTGACACCGCAGGAGGGCTCCGGTGATCGACGACAACTTTTGACACCACTAGCATCTAGAGAGGACTCGCGGGAGTCTTTTGAGACCATCAGGAGAGCTGCAGGTCACAGGAGGAGGTTGCATCATCCCATCAAAGCTCGCATGGGACCAGTTCTTCGCTCGCTCTTCCTTGCAGCTCCAGCACCGTTGGATCACTGCTCATTCGTCGTGAAGAGCAGTTGTCGTTAGATCCTCCCCAGCATCTACCATCAGATCTATCAGGGTCATCTAATTGCGACTGTTGATCGTGAATCGGCATCGCATAACGTAGGCGTGCCACGTGATCAGTGAAGGCATCGTCATCATTTGATCTATCAAAGGCATGGGTATTTCGCACTCTAACGCTCACCAATCTTTGTATTTAAATATTAGAACTAAATCTTTCAATTGCCGTTCATATAGTTTTGTAATATTTGCATTTAGCCCCTTTAGCTTTCCATTATTGCATTTCGGTCCTCGATCACGTCTTACGTGACTCTTTACGTGAGGGGACATTTTGTGCTTGGACCCTAGTCTTCTGTGTATTACTAATTAGTCCCACAACTATTCTATTGCAGTTATAGTTTTTTGGCTATTTTGGAAGTAAATCCCTGGATTTTAGAAAATTACATTTTAGTCGTCGCTAGGGTGCACATATTTATACACGTGATTTTGGCAGAAATTGTATTGCAGTTATAGTCCCCTATACTTCGTTTATTTGTATTCAGTCTCGTAACTTGAATATTCAGTTTTATGTTTTTGTAGAAATTGCACTTTGGCCCCTGAGCTTTTATCTTTTTTACAAAAATACCCATGCTAGGAGTGTAGTTTCTCCTTGTTTCTTGCATAAACCTTTAAAAAGTCCAAAAACTATCATTATGTCCATGTTGCATTGGACATTCACGCCATATTTTTATTTTATATTTTTGAGGTATTTTATTATTTATAAAATTCAAAAACATTTAATTTTGTCCCTATTTGCAATAAAAATACATTAAAATATAAAATCATTTTGAAAAATTTCAAAAAATATTTTTTTTATATTTATTTAATTATTTTGCAACTTCAGACCAAAAATCACAAAGAATATGGAATAAAACTCATAAAAATTAAAAAACCCTAAAACCTTTATAAAAATATAAAAAATCTTTAAAAAATACTAAAAACCTATTTCGTATCTCTAAATGTTATGTATATTATTATCTCTAATATTAAATTTAATTTGGAGAATTTTTGACTCTGTTTAATATTTTTCATCTCCATTTTGATTTCGGCTATATATTTTATTCTCTGTTTTAAGTATATTGGACTTTAAAATTACAAATAAATTAGCAAAAATACAGAAAAATCACAGAAATATGAGAAAAATATTAAAAGCACAAAAATATTTTATTTCTTGTATTTTTTCTATTTTTATTCATATATTATATCTCTCTCTTATCCCTCTTTATATATATCCCTTTATATGGTTATATATATATATATTAAAAGAAAAAGAAAATATAAAAATATAAAATATAAAAAGAAAATATAAAATCAGATAATTTAAAATGAAAATAATAAAAAATATAAAATCAGAAATCATATAAAAATATAAAATTAAAAACCCACCCAAATGTGTAACTTGGTTGAGTATTTGAAAAGACATTTGGTGCTTGATTTTTATCTGCCTGCCCTACTCCTTTGCTTCCTGTGATCGACCCCTACTTGCTTGCCATTATACAATCTTAGTAGGGTATAATAAAATTTAGGGATTTTATCACTTGTGCCCCTCCGAGATCTCGCAATTTCAGTTATACCCCTATCTTTTTGGAATATCAGTTGTGCCCCTCAAAAGTTTCTCCGTCATCAGTTGTGGCCCTTCCGTAAGGTTGACCGTCAATGAATTGACTTAACCATGGTTTTTTTCAAACCTTGCTGCATTTAAGAGGGGTATTATTGTCCAGAGGCCTCTTCTTCCTCCTCCAACCTCCTCCTCCTCCCTCTCCGGCCCGAGCTCCGCCCCCGAGCTCCCCTCCCCTCCCCGACGGCGCCCCGAGCTCCCCTCCCCTTCCCGGCGTCGCCCCGAGCTCCCCTCCCCTCCCCGACGCCGCCCCGAGCTCCCCCTCCCCTCCCCGGCGCCGCCCCGAGCTCCCCTCCCCTCCCCGGCGCCGCCCCGAGCTCCCCTCCCCTCCCCGGCGCCGCCCCGAGCTTCCCTCCCCTCCCCGACGCCGCCCCGAGCTCCCCTCCCTCCCCGGCGCCGCCCCGAGCTCCCCTCCCCTCCCCGGTGCCGCCCCCTGCTCCCCCTCCCCCCTCCCCGCGTCAACCAGACAGAGCACCCGCCCGAGGCTCCACTCACCTCCCCGCCACGACGGAGCCCTCCCTCCCCCCACTCCCCGGCCCGGTTCTCCACGCCCATGTCGCCCCCTCCCCCCGCATCTTCTCGCAGTCCTCGTCGACAAAGGAGATCCTGACGAAATCATAAGATATTCTTGAAATCTTCTCACGGCACGTGATGAATACCCATTCATCACTCTTTATTATATTATTTAGCTACAAAAACTTTGCAAAATACATGTAGATATGTGTAAATACAAATAATTACCAAAAGCATGCATTGTGTAAAAACCCTATAATTAGCATGTTTTTGTGCAAAAATAAAAAGAATAAAGAGCAAAAAGAAAAAGAGGGAAATATTTAGAATAAATATTGAGCAACCTAACCCAAGGGAGGGCTCAGCATGGGCCTGACCGCATAAAAGCCAAAGTAGAGGGAGATAGGGCTCACATGTGTATATACTTCTGTAAATACAATAAATTATATTTTCCTCACCCAAAATATGTTGTAAATATTTTGTATATATTTTGTAAAAGCTATTAAAAACAAAATAAAAAGATGAAAAGCAAAAAGATCAAAAATACCCTTCCTTCACCATGTGCATAGACCATCACCCATGTATTTATTTAACCCTATAAATAAATGAATTATTTTCAGAACTATTGTGAATATTCTATGGCATATTTTGTAAATAAAATAAATAAAAAGAAACAAAACAAAAATCAAATAAAAATTACAAAATAAAAAATACAAAAATACATTGTATAAATACCATGTATATAAATGTATATATCTATTTATTTCACCCTTGTATATAAGTGATAAAAATAAAATAAAAATATTTCTTTTATTCCTCATTTTATCTTGTAAATAAATAAAATACAAAATGAGCATAAAAATACATAAAAATAACAAATAAAAAATCAAAAATAAAAATCCATATAGTGTACATATACCTATATATATAGCTACCCTATTTTTATTTCCAAAAATTAATTAAAAATCACCAAAAAATAGAAAAAAATAAAAGAAAAATATTTCATGTTTTGAGTTTTCTTTAATTCGGCCTATTTCTGCCCTAAAATAAATAAACAAAAATCAAGTAATGTGGCAGCGTCTGACTGGTCCACGGGGGAATGTTGACCCCGGTCAACTCCCCCGCGGACTCCTTCCTTTTCTGGAAGATGCGTGCCGCGCCTCCTTCTCCGATTTTCCCACGCGTCTCCAGGCTGTCTCCCATGCATATCCCATGCCCAGGATTCTTCGCCGTTCATCCCTCTCCCTCGCCGGATCTTTCGCCATGTAATCAACGCTTTCCATCGCCGTCGAGCCTCAACCCTAAACGCCCCTGTCACCATTTATATCCAGACCTCCGCCGCCTCCGCGCCCCATCTTTGGATCGCCATCCTTATTCCCGTGACCTCCAGAGCGAAGCCCGAGGTGACAGCTCGCGTTTGCCCCTGTTGCAGTGAGGTGAGGGTGTCCCGACCATCGATCCGGCGTGTTTCGCCGTCCTTGCTCCGCCGCCGGCGTTGAGCATCGAGCTTCAGGCCTTGACGCCCTTCGAAGCTACGACCAGGAGCAAGAGCAGCTCCAGCATAGTCTCCAGCATCCATCAGGTAACCCTAGTTCCTACCCATTTAGTGTAATTTCAGATTACCCCCAAATCGACCCATTGCTGTGTTCCGTTGATTCCGATTGCCACGCTCTATATCTCGATCATCGGACCATCTCATCACCTTCGCCGTATCCCCGTGCACCTTCTACGCCCGCTCATTCACCCCAGCTCGCCCCGGAGCTGGGATTCGAGTTCCATCGCCTCCGCCTCGCTGGAGCTCGTCCGCCCCACAGCACCGTCCACCTTCACCCCGCCTTCTTGGGTCGAGGCATTTTGCCCTCGACCCGCGAAGCTTCTTGTCCACTTTGCAGGTCCAAAGGAGGTGTCTGAGCCCTCCAGTCCATTCAAGACCAGAGCTTCGCGCCGCCAGGCCTCGCCGGACCCCCTCCAGGGCTCGGCTGGACCATCAGCCATCGTCATCAGCTGCGGGACAGTACAGCGGAGCTTCTCCGATCAATTGCAGCAGCTGAGGAGGACCGGAGTCCACGCACGAGGCCGGCGAAGTTCGCCGGCCATGAGTTCTTGCACCATCCTCCAGAGCCGTCCGATGAAGACCTCGCTCCAGTTCTAATCCCAGCCGTCGATCTATAGAGGAGCAGTAGCCGTCGATCCATCTGAGGATCTCATCTGGACCGTTGCAGCCGAGGAGAGAGGCACCCGAGCCCAGCATCGTCAGATCTTCCACGTGGACCTCTCCCAGCCGTCGATCGAGCCGAAGAAGAGAAGAGAGGAGTTGCGCCCGCACATCCAGACCGTTCGATCACCACGTGGCGCACATCCGACCGTCGGCTAATAAAGGGGTAAATATCGTAGGGCCCCCTCGTAGTTTGTTATTTTCTTTTTAGTCCTGTAATTTTTAATTCAAGTTGTTTATTTTCCTGGGGATATTTGCACCAAGGACCCCGTACTTATTTTTATTTGCACTTATACCCCGCCAGTTGTGAACCACGTGCTTCGTCACGTGTTTTGTTGGGATATTTGCATAAGACCCCTTGTAGTTCTGGATGTTATTCATTGAATAAAAAGTTTTGAGTAATTGCATATATACCCCTGTGAACACTTTATATTCGCATGTGCGTTTTATTTTGGGATATTTGCATATAAGCCCCTGGACTTTTGATACGAGTTATCAATAGGTCCTTGGAACTTATTTTTATTACATTCAGGTCCTTGAGTGCCCCAGGCACGTGCTTGGCACGTGACTTCTTGGGTATTTTGCACCAGGACCCCAGAACTTTTGGGTATTTGCACATAGGTCCCTGTGCACAGTGCCCCCTTGTTATTTTTGAATAAAATATCAAACGACCTCCCAAATCCAATTAGATTTTGACACATGGCTCCTGCCATGGTGTAGGAATTTCTATGATTTTTGGGACATTTTTGTTTTCATTTATTATTTTTAAAAATTCAAAAACACATATTTTTGCCACTGTTTGACTTTAAAAATACCAAAAATATAAAAACTCCACCAAAAATTCTAAAAAATTTGGTTACTGTTTCTTGCTTGTTGCTTGATTTTCTAGCCAATTTTGGCTACTTTTCATCACTTAAAAACCCTAAAAATTGAAAAACCCTAAAAACTCATAAAAATTATAAAAATTAAATTAAAAATCCAAAAACAATAATTAGGGTGCCTAAATTTTCCTTAATCTTTCTAGATTATAGGAAAATTACCTTTAGGGCTTTTTGAGATCCAAGAGTATTTTATTTTTGGGTCTTAAGCCTTGCTGGACAGTCCCCTTTGTTTTTCGCATTGTTTGATTTTTAATAAATAATTTACCCATTAGAAAAATTCCAAAAATTCACCAAAAACAGTAAAAAACATAAAAAACCTAAAAATCAATTTTCTGGAATTTTTGCATCATTTTTGGTGTGTGTAATAAATTGTTGAAGTTCCCTTGTATTTACCTTCTTTAATTTTCTCATCATTTAAAAAATCTAAAAAAAATATAAAAACAAATAAAAACCACTAAAAATATGTTCTCTGTGTTTTAGTTCAATTTGACTACATCGTAGGCCGCAAGGCCAATCTGTGCTCCTTGTGTTCGACCCTGGGAGCTATACCAGGTTAATCTTATAGCAAGACCACTTCTCTGTATTTTATTGATTTATCTTCATCTGTGGTTCATTTTTCTTGATTGACTCAGCCCGAGTGATTGAGGTCGCAACGACCTACATTTTTCTACACCTTTACCTCTGTCGTTCGGGCGGTCATCAGAATGGCGCCGTTGCCGGGGAGCACGACTTTGTAGTCATTTTTTTTCATATTGTCTCTCTTCATTATAACTGTTTTCTGACACTCTCTTTCTTTCTAATTTTTGTGCGAGGTACTGCGTGGAGAACTTGGAGTACACTTTTTTGAGGACCCGCACGGGAGAAGAGCAGGAGGAAGAGAGAGAAGAAGGAGTTTTCATTTCTGAGAGAGAGAGAGAACAATATTTTTGTAATAATTAGGACTCAAACTTTGGACTTGTGGACACTTGTAACTTAGCGGGTCTGTTTCGCCGAGCACCGGTGTGCTCGGGGGACCCATTCGGATTTTCGCGGCTTTTATCGTGGTTTTGAATAGCTAGCTGCCTTTTCCGGTGTTTACGCGGTTTTTCTCGAGCCCCTAGATTTAGGAATTTCTGTTGATTATGACGTAAATATCTAAGGCCCAACACTTAATAGAATATCTGTTCCTATAGAACGTAATTGGACCTTAATAAAATTCACTGAAAAAGTTAGTTTAATTGGATTTGAGACCACGTGCCGTGAGGAGTCACTACAGCGCTGGCAGGACCCGTTGTGGCGGGCACCGAGTGACTCCAAGATCGGACTCCGGACTCGATTCGGTTAGCTAACTATTGTTCTTCACGATCAATAGAAGTTGCTCATCTAGGACTCGGTTTTTCCCACTGCACCATTTAGGTAGTTTTAATTCTGTATTTAAATTCTGCACGGATCACTTGCATGTAGAGTGCTGGAGACAAGGTACGCATTTCTTTCTCTGCATGCATCATTGATTTTCTCGCGCATTGGCTTTTTCGTCTTCTCCCCCTGTGTTTGGCTTAATAGCTTGTATTTATTTTGAAAAAAAAAAATTAAAAAGAAAAAAAAAAAATTGGGACTGGATAACACTATTGACCCTAAAAGACACTCACATTAAAAATTTGTCTTGGGGAGAGCAACCCCCTCATTGTTTGGTTTGATTGTGCGAGAGAGTGACCCGAACACTAGGTAAAGCCCTCCGGTGCTCATCTCGACTGATTACCGACTCTTCTGTGCGGGACAGTCGGTTGAGAGAGTATCGGGTATCCCAGCAGGTCACGTAATCGCTCTGATATCTTGTGTGTTCACCAAATAAAATTGACAAGATAAATTGACCGAGCTTTCACGGTCTTCAGATTGTGTTGAGTTGGTGAACAAGGGGTTTGCTTTGCGATCATATTTTCTCCAGATCCCATCCGCCTTACTCGCCAGATCAAGATGATGGGTAGACGATCTCTTAGGCAGCCTCTGGCTGCACCGCTTTCAGGCGCGTCGACTCCATCATCTAGGTTGGACCGTGAGAGTCGAGACCAGCTCTCCGGACCCGAGTTCGATTCCACCCTGTTCCCCCTCGATCCCCTTTCTTTTCCTACTGAGAGACATGAGCCCGAGGAAAGACGAATTAATTTGACAGAACCTGAGTTGGGCTCATCTGATTTTGCAGACATCCCTATGGCTGGAGCCGGCAGTTCAGACGATCGCCAGCCCGAACATTTTGTCTTAGACCAGGGGGCGATTAACTCCACCCTGATCGCGTCATTAGAGACAGTTCAGCAACAGTTACGCGATCAGGGGGCATTCATGATAGATATGAGGAGGGAGATGGAGCGACTCCGAAGAGAGCGAGACGAGCCGAGCGAGCCTGAGGACATTCCTGACGCTGATGCAGAGGCAGCAGCCGCAGCAGCAGCTGCCGCAGCGGCAGCCGCCGCCGGAGGAGGACCACCGAGAACGATGCGGGAGCTACACAACCCCGGATCTACACTGATGCATCATTGGGTGGTGGTACCTGCTATCGTGGGGGATTTCAAGTTCCCTCCGAACACCCTGCAGATGCTCCCTCATTTTCACGGGCTTGCCACTGAGGAACCCCATCTCCATCTCCAGGAGTTTTTGATGATCTGCAGTACTGTCCACGACCGTCATGTGGACCAAGATACGATTCGAATGATGGCCTTCCCTTTTTCACTGGCAGATAGAGCAGCCGCCTGGCTGAAACATCTAGGGAAGTTTGTTTACACCTGGGATA